>JAWNPC010000953.1:5405000-6605000 GCA_035045365.1 Drosophila leonis | reverse complement strand
ATTTGCAATAAATTTTGTATTTATTTATGCTCTGTGACCGCCAGCAATTTGACATAATTAATCAAATATTGTTGGCTCCGCATGGAGTTCCACTAATGTCTGCCATTTATGGCTGGCCAAATTGAATCTTGTGTGGGCTTTTTTCAATTTTATTATTCGAATCAAGGTGTGTGCGAGCCGAATGTGGGCGTAGTGTGAGTGGAGTGTGTGTAAATCTTTTAGTACTCAAAATAATACTAATTATCTTATGAGTGGTAAATGAAATGTGGCACGTAGAACGATAAAACCTCTACCTACCTGATTGCTACTTTTATGATAAATATTTATAAAAAATCATATTTATACTCGTTCACAAAGTGAAAAGAGTATTTTGGTTTTGTGCATTGTCCCTCTTATAGTAAGCTAGAAACTTGAAATATGGAATATATACTCGTTGGTGTGCTCGTCTAATAAAGCGATAAGATCAGATCCATACGGAGCTTGGCAAATCATACTATATCTAGCATAAGGTGCTAAGGACTTGCAATTTTAAATATAAACCCGTGTCAACTGAGGCTAAGACCAACCAGTAAGAACGTTGCAATCGGGCGCTACGGAATACTCATTCATGGCCCAAACGCTACCAGCTCTATTTTCCGATTTGCGGAAATAAATATAAAGTTTTTAGTAAATCAAAGGAGGAGGTCAACGGTAATTTAGTAGTTAAGTCTTGAGTTTCTAACTGTAAACTATAGAAGATAAATTTTTACCTGATTTGCCACGCCCGTATTGAGCGTAGATGTATCTGTCATATCTTATTGATTTCGAGTTGTCAACCCAAGCATATATTCCAAATATCAAGTCTTTAGCACTAATAGTGCTCAGACTAAAGCAAAATTTTTGCAAACCACCATATATTCAGATCCCATTTGACACGCCCCTTTAGGATCTTAACAATTACTCACATGCCACATTTGGGCATTCTAGCTTTATAACTGTACAAGATATAGATTTACCCGATTGCCACGCCCCCAATAAGAGTAGATATATTTCCATATATTTCTGATCTTGGATTATCAGCGCGAGCATACATTCCAAATTTCAATTTTCTAGCGCTTCAACTAACAAGGCTTCTGACATACCGGAAAATGCATTTTCCTTTTTGACACGCCTCTAACGGGCGTATAGGGAAAATCTTGACACTTTATAATTCGAGGGTATGCACGAGTATATGTTCCGAATTTCAAGTCTCTAGCCTCAATAGCGGCGAAATGGCTTGCGTTCATGCGGACAGACGGACGGACAGCAAGCCGGACATGGCACAAAACCAATACACTCATTTCACTTTTGTGTGTGAGTATAAAAAGACAATATTTTCAAAGTTTTAGACAGAACTCCAAAATTTGACTGTTAAATTACTGCTGAATCCCTCGTGAGATTTAAAATGAATGAAGAGAATAATAAGAAAAGAATTAAAATTACTTTTTTTTTGCGAATAAGATTCAAAGTGTTAACAATAGTTTTATCTATTTTTAGGTGTTTTATTTTGTCTGAAAACATTTTGTCTTTTGTTGAGAAAAAGCGATTTTAAATATTTTCAGTGCCAGCTGTAATAAAATTCACTTTATTTGAGCTATGAACAGTCTGCATTTAGCTACAGATGTAAATCATCTATCATCATCATAAATATTTAATAAGAAAGCTGTCGCTAGATTATTAGCTATCATCAAGCAGCTTCAGTTCATCCGCTTTCTATGCTTAAAGTCAGCTTTAAGGCAAATCACGAAATGCGTCATCAATGGATGGTTAGGGGTTGGAACTGCCCCACCACCGACAACGAGGAAGATATCGCAAAGTGCGCAACACGTAAATGGAGTGAAATCGGTGGGGCATTGCGTTGCGCGGGGCAGCAAGTGTGTGGCAAGAGCTGTTTGTTGCCTTAAAGAGTGCAACGCAAAAGCAAAGCTAAGCAAAGCCAAGCAGGAAGCCAATTCGAATTGGGCATAAGCCAAATTTAAAATGCGAATCAAGCATTTTGAATGGGACAGTTGTGCGGTTTACAATTCAAACTTCAATTCAAGCTATAAATATCTCTTTCAATTTCTCAATAAGTATGTGTGCGTGTGTGTGTGTGTGAGTTTTGTCTTGTCTTGGAGCGTCGTGTGCCCATTATTCAAAGTGCCGCAGCGGCACTTTTGCTTTGATGGACGTCGCCGTCATCGCCACGACCCATTAAAAATCATACTGCATTTGCATTATTTATTATTATTATTAGTATTATATTTTGTTTTCTGATATAAATTTTGCGCTATGGTCAGCTCAAGGCGCAAAGTGCGAAAAAATCGTATGCATAATAAATATGTGTAAATAAACAACAGCAAAATTGACTTTTGGAAATGCGGAAATTGACAATAGTGAAGCAAATTGGAGCTGCATAAAAATGAGTTTAGATGCGTTTCGCAGCTGGCAGCTGGCAGCTGGCAGCTATGCAAGCAATAATAGTGCCATAGACATTGATGCAATACGATTTCCATTTTTCACTTAAAAACATAGTTTTATAAAGCTATATATTGTTGTTAAATTTGTAAATATTAGTATTTATAGTAAACTTATAGTTTATTAAAGAGAACATTAACCTTTTTATACCCTGAACCCATTGAAAATGTGAAATCAGGGTATAATGGGTTGTTAAAATTTGTATAACAGGCAGAAGTAGGCGTGGCAGACCGCATAAAGTGTATACATTCTTCATCAGGGCGACGATCTGAGTCGACTTAGCCCTGTCCGTCTGCCTGTCTATCCGACTGTCCGTCTGTCCGTATGTATGAGCTAGAGACTTTAAACTTTTATAAATCAGAAATTAATCTAAATACAAAATTGAAAGCCTCTAGCTTCAAAGATGTACGAGATATAATTCAATAACTTGATATCGGTAAGGTTTTTAATCGATAACAGTAAAACGGGAATAGTTATTGATCTTTTAAAAAACAAACTTGATATGCGCGTGCTATACAGGGACCTACAACAAATTTCGAGTCTCTAGCTGTCATATTTTCTGAGATCGACGCGTTCATACATATATACGGACAGACGGTCAGACGGACGGACGGACAGACGGACAGAGCTAAATCGACTCAGCTCGTCTCCCTGATTAAGAATATATGTATATACTTTATGGGGTCTGCCACGACTCCTTCTGCCTGTTACATATACATTTGACAATTTTAACAAGACCTGGAGCATAATATGGTGTTGAATGAATCTTTTTCATATATGTAAATATACATATATACATAAATTTTGTAAATTTACCATTGTATTATTTATATTTTTCAACTTCTTGCATACGGCACTACTATTTCTATGAACGCCTGCTCTTCAATGCATAAAAAATCGTCAAAAACAAATGCATTCTGACCGAAATGAATAGGATGCTCTTGCAATTCTCTTTGCATTCTATTCTAAACAAAAAGTGGACATTCTTTTATTTTTCAACGGAACAAATTTGGTTTGATTTTTGTGTAGTGCAGCACTACTATTTTCATGAACACAACTGTATATGTAGGAACTTTTGCCAAAGTGTATATGAATCTTAATATATGGACTATATTAACAATTGATATGTGACTCCCAGATAAATCTAATCAATCTTTAACACTTGTCTTATACATTTATTTGTCTTAGGTCTCATACGTTTACGTAGCACTGAGCTTTTGTTTGAGAAGCAAATGCAAATAACATTAAGATGATTATACGAGATGATATCATGTTGAAAGCAAATGCTTAGAAATTAACTTGTATGCAAACATATGTATGCATAGATGTGTGTGTGTGTGTGTGTGTGTGTGTGTGTGTGTACGTGTTTATGTATGTGGTAAGATGCATATTTGCTTTCGACTTTAAACTGACTAGCTACAATAACTTATCTGACTATTACTCAACCTGATTACGTCCGTCCGCTATTGTTTGGGCCATGGCTTTTGATGAAGTGGGCCCTTGGGTCTAGAGAGACGTCGAAAGAGATGGAGATAGTTGATAGCTGGTCGCGGTTTCATTTACAAAACCCTCGCAATTATTACGTATGCCCAATATTTATTTTTAATTAAACAAATGAATGATAAAACAAAAAAACAAAAAAACAAAAATCATTCAACGTTAGTCAATTTGACTTGAGTTCAGGAGGGAGCTCGAAGTTTATTCATTTCCATGTGGCCTGGCCAAATAATTATCTGAGATTGTCGCATACTTGCGCCGAGATAGAGGCATTCTTTATTGCTTAGTGCCAATGAGTAAATAGGTAAAATGAGTAAATGAGTAAAACTGGGCCTGAATTAAGCAATAATCGCTGAGACGATAAGATAGCCACCATTTCAATGCCTTTCTTCTGTTTATCGCCTTATTTTGGCTTTTGTTTCTGACTGGCCAACAGTGCGTAATCCAGCCCAAGTTTCAAGTTGACCATCGCTTATCACGATTACAGGAGCTTTGCGGACTTTTCCAGCGACATGATAAATCATCGAAGTCCGACAGAAACAGTGCGGCCCATCGATTTCGCTTGCCTGTCTAGATTTCTCAATGCATAGAGTGTGTAGAGTCGATATGTTGTATGCCCTGCAATTGCGCACAAAGAAAGGCTATGTGACAAATAGATACCCTGTATATATGTACTGCTGATCAGGGCAGTTTGATGCCCAGACAAAGAACCAAGGAAGAGTTTTCTTACATATTTTATAGGTCTTGCTTTATCTGTGTAGATATTTATTATATAACGTTTTTTTTTATAATTTACTATAACAAATCAAGGAATGATTCGAATTACAACAATCCAATTAACTCATTTCCAATGCCAACTATTCTCAGCTGCAAAATTGTGGGTGGCTGCTTGAACCGCAGATTATATGACAAACTGGCGATACAATTACAAATTCTAAACTATTTTAAGCCCAGCTATTCAGCACAATTGCAGCGTATCCGCCTACAAGGCGTGGCTATAATATGATCTACTTATGGGGTGGGAGGATCTTTGAAAACGTGCGCAATCCGAGCTCATCCGAGTGGGTGGGTGATGGATAGAGTAAACTATTAACACTAACTGAATGAGCGATGAGTGTGCAAGATTTCTATGTCAATGGCCAATTATAATTAGCAGAGAGTGGAGAGAGATCATATTGAATTTGTTCTTAATTAGCTGCCAATTGAAATTTATGCACATTACATTCGTGACTGAAATAAAGCCGAAATCAGCTCTATATATATGTATATATATATAGATGGGTTTATATTGCAAGAGAGAGGGAGAGTGAGTGTTTTGCCTGAGTTGGTTCGCAAATTGGCAGCAATTGTTGTCAATTTAAAATTGAAAAGAAGTCAAATGTTGACAGGAATGCACAAGCTATAGATATAGATATATATCTGTCTTGTATATATTTGTCTATATAGCACGCATCATATAGTGCTCGTTTGAGTAGCTGAGTGGGCGCTATCTTCGTGCGATTTGTGACTTATCTGCGATGCTCTATATAGTCGTTTGAGTGCGAGCGAATGTTTATTTCTGTTTGACTTGTATATCATGTCTCAAGGTAATCTTTTGATAATCAAGCGCTGCGCTAAGCTCGTCACATGCTGATAAGATGCGAGGAACTGCGAACTGACTGAGCAACTACCCAAATATATGACTATAAATTGCCGTATATGAACATATATAGTATATGGCATATATAGTAGTAAATACGCCCATCCACTTTCAAGTGTCTGCGATTTCAAATGATTTATTTCCGTTTCTATGTTTTGCTTGCAGTTAGCATAAAATGCGCTTAAATTAGCGCAGATTTGGGACAAGAGCCGGCAACCGTAGCAGACATCTTTAGTTGGCTGAGTGCCTCAGCGACAGCATGGCCCTGAATCAGGGCAAGTACAAGCCGACAATCTGTGCCATCGACGAGGTGGACGATCGCAGCTACAAGCTGCACACGGGCCCGGACGATGAGAGCATTGGCCATGGCAGCAAGCTGCAGATCGAGGGCAGTGAAACGGCTCCACTGACTACCAATCAGCAGAAGCTTCATATGGATGATGCTGGCCTGACGCCCAAGGAGCTGGAGGCGGCACGCAAGGACGCCCTCAGCGAGGTCAGTGTTGTGGGGGGCGGAGTTACGCCCACAGCGAACACACCGAACTCGACGCATGCATCGGCAAATGGACTGAGAGGTGAGGCAGCGACACCAATGAAAGCAGCAAAGATAAATGAAAGGAAAGAGAAAGAAAGAGTGAGGGAAAATCAATGAAAGGGAATTCAATTTACTAATAAACAATAATACGAATCATATTTATATATCAATCATCTTCTAGTGAATCATTGCATTACATATATCATTAAACAGATCTGAAGTAGCTACAAATTGTTCTCAGATATTATTCATATAATATAAAGGCAAGATAAGAAATAGAAACTTAATTTTTTTAATTATTTGAATTTTTAATAGAACTCGAGTACAACAATGTTTAATCTTCAAGTGACGTAGTTCCTTGATAAGAGTGTGGAATAAAGATAGTCTTTTGCTTGAATTTGTAAGAAATTTCAGACAGAAATCTTGAGAATTAAGGCGAGTTTCATAATCAGAAAAATAGTCTTTTGTATGATTTGGTACGAAAATTTCCGACAGAAATCTTGAGAATTGAGGTGAGTTTGCATTATGAACTCAGTTGTGATTCCCACGAAATTGTGTAGGGATCATACATATGTATACATATTTACATACATCTGACTACATTCATCAACGTAATCACAATCATATTTTCTGCACATATCATCATTTCATGCTGCGCATCAAATTGCTGGATATATATGTAGCCTTGCTGCTTCCAGGACGACGCTCCTTCGATGCACTGATGAGCCTGTCGCGCAAGCGTCGCATACTCTATGTGGCCACCGCCTGCCTGTGCGCGCTGCTGTTCGTGATTATCATCATGCTGCTGGCATTCTGGCCCGAGGTGCCGTTCCATTTGCGAGCGCCGCTCTGCCTGCAGCGCGAGTGCGTCGAGAGCAGCCGCCAGCTGCTGCTCTGGGCCAATACAACAAAGAGCGCCTGCCACGAGACTTACGACTGGGCGTGCGGCAACTTTGCCGACGAATACGCCAACGGCGACTACTATGTGATTAAGCGCGGCGAATGGAACTACAAGACTTACAATGAGTATCAGGGTAAGAGCTGTGCTGTCATTATTTCGTTTTATTTGTCACTTTGACTAATCTCGTTCATTTCATGCAGAACTCAACGAACTGAATCGCTTCATCTCCATGCTGCCCAATGTCGCTGAGAGAGCCTACGCCGTAGAGTCTACCATCAGCAGTCTCTATCGCAACTGCCGCGACATCGATGCCCTGGACAAGAGTCAATCGGATCTGCTGCTCAAGCAGGCCATCAAATCTGTGGGTGAGTTGCCCACAACGACGAAAGAGGAGACTTTATTGTGTTCAGTTTGTGTCGCTGGGAATCCTAGAATCTAATATAGAATTCGAATAGACGAAGCAGCAAAGAAATGATTGACTTTGACATATTTTATAATCAGAGAGCAATTTTATTAGGCGGTGCAAGAAAAAAAAAAGATTTGTCTTTAGACTATTGCGACTAATGTAGAAAAAAAATTTGTTAGCTGCTGCTGTAGCTTCTCTAGTGGCTAGGCGGCAAGTATGTCGAGCTCTGGCTGCTCTTGTGTACATTGCCTGGGCCGACGTTGGTGGTGCTGCTGCTGCCGCTGGCACCGGTGCTGGTGATAAGGGCTTGTCCGCCAACATGACCCTGGCTGCCAGCGCCGCTGCTGGTGCTGATGAACTGTTGGCTGCCAGAGGAGCCACTGCCAATGAGGCCAGCTGAAGAGCTGATGCCGCTGCTGCCTGTGTCCAAAATGCCAACGACAGACTGGGCAGGTGCCACGCCGCCATCGGTGTGCTCCGAGGTGCCCTCGATGCGATCGTATTCGGCTGTGGCATGAGAATGTGCATTAGAAGCGGTCATAGAGAAATGTTCTTAGGATTAGACTTACCCTGAATCTGTTGCTGGGCATGGGATGCCTCGGCATCGGTCTTGTACTTGATGAAGAAGACCTCTGGCTTGCTGGGAATGGTGGGCGCTGGTGTGGCAATATCGTTGACCTCCAGCGACGAGTCCTTCTTGCTGAGCACATAGATGACGGTCTTCTCCTCCTTGGGTGCATACTCGGCTGACAGCTTGACGTTGGCACTGCTCGACGATGGCGCCTTGATGAAGACAACGCGATAGTTCTTCTGAGGACGGCCAATCACCAGATGCTTGACACGCTCCAGACTCTCATGCTCCTCGGGCGCAGCGACAGTTATGAACTGTTTGTGCACAATGGGCGCTTCGAAGGCAACCTGCTGATCCACCTGCTGTTGCTGCTGATAGCTGGGCGCCTGGTAGCCAGCAAGTCCTCCGAAGCCAATATTGGGCGTTTGTCCAAAGCCGGCAAAGCTGCTTGTGGCACTGTTGCCATAGCCGCCGCTGCCAAGACCAGAGGAGGAGTGTCCACCATTGTAGCTAACACCACTGCTAATGCCGTTGCCTTGGGTGTAAGTGTTGCGGCCGAGTCCGGAGCCGGAGCCGGAGCTGGAGCTGAAACCGGAGCCTGAGCTGCCGCTGTTCAGCAGTGAGCCAACGCCGGCACCATGGAATGCTCCCAGTGGTCCATAGGTGGCCACACTCTGACTGGTGCTGGGCGCGGCCAGGAAACTGGTGCCGTGTCCGCCACCGCCCGTCGTGGTCAGAGTTCCAGAGACGCCGCTGCCATAATTGTAGCCCTGTGGCTTGGCTTGTGCCAAGGCGCAGAGCGTGCAAAGTGTCTGTGCGAGAGGGGGAGAGAGTTAGTAAGAGTGTGTGGGTGTGGGTGTGTTTGGTAGTTGGGTAATCCTTGTGTGCTATCCGTTACGCCTTACCACAAATAGTCGCATGTTGGATTAAGATTTGGTTAGGCTTCAGTTGCTTCAGTTGATTAACTGATGCTGCTCCTCGCTGCCGTCTGAGCTTTTATAGTCGCATTTTTGGGCCCCCAAGCGATTCCCTAATCAATATACTCAATATTCAATATAAATTCATATTTCTTCTGCGTTCGTTATTGTTGTTGCTTCTTGTTTCTTCTTCTATATGATGGTAGCTAATTAATTGCTCAATTATTTGGCTATGCGAACATACCTCTGACATTTGACTTGATGATCCACTCAACGCTCGCTTCGCACTCTTGCTCGCTCTCTAGCGCGCAGCTGATCTCCTCTTGCTTCCTTTAATGTGACCTGTTGTCTGACAGCTAGCTATTGTTGTTGCTGCTGCTGCTGCTGCTGCTGCTGCTAATCTTCGCGGCCATAAATCAATGCTTCAAGTGATCAGTTTGCAACTCTTCAACGGCTATTGACAACGCATCACCATAAGCTTAAGCAAACACATTGATAAATATTTAAAAAAAAAAAAGTCTCTTTAATTTCCGTTGCAGTTTTGTCTTTGCAGCCAAATGCGAATTCCTTGAGATCTCTAAATGATCGATTGGTGAATTAATTTATGCGCCGAACTCATCTGATGACGTCTATTCACAGCTAATAGCTGAAAGCGCATCAATTTGATCATTATATTCTCATATGGGGGCTAAGCTAATTACGCCAAAGCAGCTGTTCTAGAAATGTTCGTTTCCGTTGTTGGCTGAATTCCATTCTATTCAGTAAATTTTAGTCTAAACTCAAAATAAACTGGGACCAGCTGGGACAATCTTTTAGATCAAGAATCAGGTTGTATAGCCAGCTCAATATGTTTACAATTCAATTCAATTTAATTCTTTCTATATCATAAGCCTAGAATGGATTTATCTTGCCTCTTTAAAGCCACATTGCCATAGCAAATGTTCTATGGTTAGTCGTATAGAGTATCTGGTAATCGTGCACGTTCTCGATTGGACGTGCCTTGTTTCTCTTCTGATAATGTTATTAATGAGCGCAATTTGTCTGCTGTCCATGTTCGAAATGTTCAATACAACAAGTTCTTTGGCTGCTATACAGCTTTTTTCCAGCTAAACAAATTCTCTGGGATTTATCTTAAGAACTATTAGACACCAAGCTTCCGCAATGGGATTTTTGTTTGACGTACTAAGTATTTAATTATGTATTAGCCCCCAAGCGGGAGTACAAAATTGGTAGAAAACATTAGCCAAAGCATAATTACTTAGATTCTAGACTGCCTGAATGGGCCAAAGTTTGCTGTTCGTTAATTAAAATGTTTATATATGTTTTTAGTGAATGTGTGTAAAAGCCTGAACGGGACGACCCACAATGAAGACGCCGCTTAGAGCCCCTTAGAGTATTCAATTAAAGCTGATGGCGGAATATGTCTAGACAAGGATTTCAAGCAATGCTGAGAACTGTTATGTATTTATATGCATAATTAAGTAGTATAAATCAGCTAAGGACTTTGTACTTGTCTATATCTGAAGCAAGACTAACATAGTCTAAGGCAAGACTTGAACTTTGAGATATACAGCATAGTAAATATAATAGTTTGAGTAGTATTTAATGTTCACTGGAATAGTAGTGCAGGGTAGGCGGGATTGTTAAATGGATAATATTAATTATCTGTGTATTCAATATGAAGAAAAGCGACATTTAAAATTTGATGTCTCTGGCTTACTGAGTCATCCAGTTGCAACATATCGATATTTATCGATAACTTAGAGCTAGAATGAGTTATCGATAGAAAAGATAAGCTTAAACTACTTACAGCATACTCTTCGTAACTTACGAGTTATAGCTAAGAGATAAAGCAGATAGTTGAGTTCAAGCACATGAAGTTGTGTTCATGAAAATAGTAGTGACAAAACTAGACAAAACTGAACTGATGAAACGGTATTTTTTCTGTTAAAAAATAAAAAGAAGTCAACTTTTTGCTTAAAATATAATGCAAAGAAGATAATTCAGAATTCATTCATTCAAAAATATGTTCATCTTAAATATTCTTAATATTCGTTTTCAAGATATTGCATTTATCACAACATTTTGTTGTTCAACGTTAAATACTCCGACGCACTACTATTTTCATGAGCACAGCAGCAAAATTGATTTGAATGGAATTCAAGCAAGTGTTGCAGCTAACCGAATGCCAGATCTTTCTGGTCTAGTCGATTCGGTTCAATGTGTTTCAATGAAGACGCAACACTGGTCATGCTTGTCGTGACTGTGTCCGGGCTCTTAGCAAATAGGCCGGTCTATGGGTATGTTTGTTAACTGAAGCATTTCCATTTTCAGTTGATAAGGCTGCTGGCTGCTGGCTGGTTGCGGTATGCAACGAAAAGATGACTCGATTATGTTGTGTCATTTGTATATTTGAGTTGCGGCTAAAAGCAGAAATTCCAAACGTCGTTGTCGTCGTCGCCGTCTTATTTTGTATATATTTATTTATATATTTATTATTGAAAAATTTCATTATAATTGGCATAATTTGAATGCGCTTTGGGGCGAGCTTTGTCGGTTTGTCGGTTTGTCGGCTTGCGCGGCCGATCTGGCATTTACTTAAGACCACATTTTATATGGCTAAAATGTTATGATTTATGCGCGGTAGCCACCTTGAAATAAGCCGATTGAATACACCAGCCTCAACCGCAGCCGCAGCCCACCAAAAATAGTTATTAGTCAGACGGTAGTATTTTCAAATGCTCGAATCTATATCAATTAAGCCCACTTTACGGTGTTTGTGTGTGGGTCAAGTGGCCCCAGCCCAAAACAAATGACTTAGAACACAAACTTTTGCTGTCTGGCCAATAAATGCATTGACCTTGGGAATATGGATTGCATAACTTTTCCTCTATTGTTTTTTTTATTTATTTATTTTTAATGTTGTTTTTCTTTTCTTTTTTTTTTTTGATTGTGCTTTAAGTTTCTTATGCATATTTGAAGATTAATAGCTGCCGTCTTGTGCGGTTCGGTTCGGCTGCCAATCACAAAAAGGTCGTCTAGTTGATGTCCAGATGTGGCCGCCGCTTCCACAATCCCATTAATTAAATGCAAATGCAAATAAATCTACACGAGCTGCTTGCGAATAAGCCAAAAATATAAAAAAGATGCATTGATGTCTCTTTTTTTCTATCTTTTCTTTTTTTTCTTGATTTAACTATTTGCAAAATTTATGTAAATCAAACTGAAGCTCGCTGCCGCACAGCTTAGACGAACCCCAAATGCCCTGAATAAAAATGGAGCCGAATCTTGATAGTCCATTAAGAAGATAGTTAAAAAAAAGTTCAAATTTATAATATATAATATTATAATATATAATAATAATTAATACTACTATTTATATGAACGACCGATTTTCAATGCATCTCTCTAAAATCGTCAAAAACAAATGAACTCTGACCTAAAGTAACGAAATTTTGTCGGAATTCTATTTTTGCTTTTATTTTTCAACTGAAAAATTACCGTTTCATTGGGTTTGAGTTTTCTGTAGTGCAGCACTACTATTTTCATGAACACAACTGTGCATATAAATATTGAATATATATTTTATATATCTTACAAAAGCATTTGTCCTAGCTAAACTGAAAAAAGTTTGATTGCTTGATCTATGCACACGTTAATTTGTAAATTTTAGAACTTCTGTTTCTTATACCTCGAAATGTAGGAAGAGAGTCAGGAGTTAGTTTTTATCCCATAAAGAACTCAGTAAGGCTGAACTATTGACTTATAACTTGAACTTTGCAGATAGCATTATAAAATGTAGCGAAATAGTTTTGAGCCAAAATGAATCGATTCACCACAAATTTGTAAAGCTTTACATAAGCCTCAAAAATGATAATTTTTAACTGCGAATATTTTCTTCAAGTTGAGAACGAGCTTAAGAAATATACAAAAAATATGTAATATAATATGGAAATATAAATATATATACATAGTACATTCAATTTATATATTGAAATGTATATTTATTATGGTATATTGGTTGATATATTATATATATATTATATAATATATATATATATATTTTTTATATAGTATTTTTACAATACTTAAAAATACATTCTCAACACTTTGCAAAGCATTTTTTAGTTTTAAAATATTTTTGAATCCTTTGCTCTTCGCATTGTCCATATGCTCTGCACTGGCTTAAGCTGCTAATCTGCTTCGTTTGGCACAGGGTCATAGCACTTTGGCAAAAAAAAAAGAAGAAATAAACAAGAAAAAAACACTTTTTATATTTAAAATAAAAAATAAAAACAGACATAAAAAACACACACACACACACAGACACACTCAAACTATAAAAGTTTGCAAAAAGTATGCGAAATCTAAAAAAATAAAACACTTTGCGGCTGTTGGATGAACTTTTTTATTTACGCGTTCGCGATATTTCATGACGAGTTTGTTGTTTCTGGTCTTGTTGTTGCCGTTGCCGTTGCTGTTGTTTCTGTTGTTGTTGTTGTTGTTGTGAATAGCTTAGATTGGATTAGTTGAATCGGTATTGTCTACATTTTTAACGCTTATCAGTTTTATGCAAATGCTGCTACCCGGCAATGTTAATAAGATACTTAGTGGTGCGCATGGGTCGATCGTTAATTCGACACCACCCAAATGCCTGCAGCACCACACACACACACACACAGACAAAGACTAATGAAAACGCGTTGTCGGTCGTTGATACTCGTAGCCCAGTTGGCCCTCATTAGCTGGATCTGTTGGCGGCATTGCGGGCTCTAAGGCCCCAATCACGGACTGCACTGGCGCCACGTAAGGCGCCGCATGCTCCGAGTTGCCGCCGAGCTCGTCGTATTGCGTTTGAATCTCACGCTGAGCGGCGGCTGCCTCTTCGTTGGTCTTGTATTTAATGAAGAAGACGTCGGGCTTGGCCAACGATTGCAGCTGCTGCTTGGGCGGCTGAATGTCGTGCGGCTCCAGCTCCGGCTGCTTGCGGCTCAGCACATAGATGACCGTGCGCTCTTCCTGCGGTGCCAGCTCGGCCGTATACTTCAGAGCCTCGTTCCGGGCACTGGGCGCGCGTATGAAAATGACACGATAGTTGCGCGTGGCACGCCCAATCAGCAGATGCTTGGTGCGTGGCTGCAGCTCCTCTGAATCCTCAGCGGCCGAAACACTGTAGAATTGCTTGGTAATTAGCGGAGCTGCCGTTGTAGGACTCTCCCCAGTCGCCGGTGGCAAGTAGAAACGCGACGGCACCTGAGCCTGGCAGCGGCCAAAGAGCTCCAGCGAAACGAAAAATATGACAAAGCGCAACATGTTGCTAGTGGATGATGCCACGAATGTGTATGGCTGCTGACAGCTCTATGCCATATTTATATATATAGATATATATTGGGGAGAATCTTAAAGTGTTTTTTTGCACACATCTGTGGACCCAATTAGCAGCGGGAAAGCAAAAGACTTAGGCAACAAACTTGCTGCAAATTAGTGGAAACAAAAGAGCCGTTAAAAGCGAAATTGTTACAGCATTTGAATGCCAAGATCTTGAGATTATTTACGTAATATTTGCAAACAAATAAAGTTAGTTTATGTCCAACATGAGTGGTGATTGGCATAGAATAGTTTATTTCCTTTAATTTCAGTTTTGCATGAAATATATTTAAGCTGCCTTTTGTAATATGCATATACCTATATATATATATATATATATGTTATATTTATGTATATGTATCATAAATTTGATAGTTCATAGTTTTGCCTCATTCATCTTTTATCGCTGAGCAAACAAACGTCTTGTATGGCCATTGTCCACAGTTTATGCCGCATCATTCAACGCCCCCACATTGCTTCGTCTTCTATTTGACTAATGGGCAGCTGGTGTGATCTAATCTGCGCTTCACAGCCTTTGCATTTGTCCAACATTTCAAAGTTTTCTTTATTATGTTTTTTATTTGAAAACTTTTGGTGCGTTTCGCAGCCTCGCAGCTGATTAGTAGATTAATTCGTTTTGGTTTTCGGTTGCGTTGTTGTCAACAAGTCGAGACAATTAAAATATCAACAGCGATTTGTTTCTCTTATTTTTTTTTTTTGTTGAGAATACGACTAGTTGGCTGGCTTGCTGGCTTGACATCAATTTTGATTTCGGCTTCGATTCAGGCCTCGATGCGCATCGATTTGCATAAATTGACGCGTAATTCCCACACTTTCATGTCGCATTTGGCAAAATGGTACAGCTAATTTGATTTATGACTTGATTTATTAAGAAAAATTGCTTCTGCCCAAAGGTAAAGTCACAAAACAAACAACAAATATATATAACAATAAAAAAACACTGATAAAGATGTAGATGATCTTGTTGCGCGCTGCTCACTGTGCGAAGGTTGCTCAAGGGTTGTTCGCATGCCGCTTTCAAGCTAATGAAACGCAACACGATTGTGGCTCTCCACCTTAAGATTTGAATAAGCAAAAATTAGACATTTTAATTAAAGAAACAGTTAAGCTATTACAATGAGAAGCGGCGAGCAGAGAGTTGGCTAAACATTTGACAAGCAGAACGGAAATTGAAGAGGATTTGCTTTTAGCTATAAATATATACTTTGTATATAAATTTATAGAGCATGAGAAATAGCTTGGGTGTAGAAATATAACAAGTAAGAAAACTCTAGTCGGAGGAGGTCCTCTGAACCCCACCCGATCTGCGTTCTAAATCTAAATAATAATAATAAATAAATCTAAATACAAAATTGGAAACCTCTAGCGCCAAAGATGTAGGAGATATAATTTAATAACTTGATTTCGATTCGGTTTTTAATCGATAACAATAAAACGAGAATAGTTGTCGATTTTTGAAACAAACTTGATATGCGCGTGCTATACAGGGAGCTCTTATATGTTCTGACATCGACGCGTTCACACATACGGACGGACGGACGGACAGACGGACATGGCTATATCGACTCAGTTCGTTGCCCTGATCAAGAATATATATACTTTATGGAGTCTGCCACGCCTCCTTCTGCCTGTTACATACATTTGACATTTTAACAAAACCAATATACCCTGATTTCCCATTTTTAATGGGTTCGGGGTATAAAAATATAATATGTAGGTCTTTAAAGTCGAACCGCGAATTTAATCTTAACAATACGTAAAATTCATAAAATCGTAAAAATTCCATTCCTCGTTAATTCGTAGTATAGAATTTTCTATGTAAATTCAGTCGACTCAAAGGGAAGGCAAATGACAAGGGAATTGAATTTTTTACGAATTGCTTTTCATTTACACAAGACTCAAGGAAAAAAACAGCGATTCCATATTTTAGATGATTTAGATGTTTAGATAAAATTATAATGTATAAAAATTAAAATATTTTTTGGACCAAAATGCATGGAATTTTTACAAACTCTCTGGCGTTTCTTGTTTCATTAGCGTGTCAAATTTTAATAAAAAAAAGTCATTCAGTTTATTCAAATCTGTGATACCTTCATTATATATTGCCATTTTGAATTATCGCGATTCGACTGTACAAATTTTGTTAGTTTGCTTAACAAGCAGCTAAGTTTGACTAACTGGTTAACTATTTTGATGGTACAGGCAAATGCCTTTGCTTTAAATATGAAGTAGTTCATGAACTTAAGGATGCTTTATAAGGTCTTAACTAGACAATTGCCAAATGGCATTGCTAAGGAGCAGTCAAGGCTACCTCAGAAGAGACTGTAGTTAGGCAAGTACCTAATGTAATACATAAGAGTGTCTGAGACGTGGCGTGGCCTCTGTCAGGCAAAAGGCTGAAGCTAGCCCTAAGAGTGTCTGAGACGTGGTGTGGCAACTCCATGACATGACCTCTGTCATTTGCAATCCTGCAGACTATCTAGCGCTCCAAGTATCGAATTCCTAAATCCTAAAGCCTGCAAATCTACAAATATTTGAATATGCAAATTTGATAGTTGCTTTAACTGCATGTTAACTGCTGACAGCAGCTACTATATATTGTATATGACCATATGACCTACATATACATTTTGATGTCGACATCTATCTGTAGCCATAGATATACTAACTAAGTATCATTAGTTTAGCTACAAGCCCTTATGACCACTCACGATCATCATTTAATGTGGTTCAACTGATTTGAGCCAAGATACATGCATGCATACGTCAGTGTGTATTCATGCATGCGCTCAATTAGGCCACATTCATCAGTTAATGGAGCTCTTAATTTGTCCATCTGATAGGGAAATAATGCATTTTGCTCTCCCTCTCCCTCTCCCTCTCCCTCTGCCTCTCTCCCTCCCTCTCTATCTCTCAGCTCATGCATATTTATGCATTTGGCCTGCGTCTCTCCGACGCGTCGTCCACAGCATTAAGATCGACGTCATATTTTGTCATGCGGCGTCAGTTTAACGATCGCTCGAAGTAAAAGATGCGCTGTTTGATTCAATTATAATTAAATTTGATGTGCTTATTTTGATTTCTCACTTCATTTAAGCTAATTTTGAGCTATTTTGGGCGCCGGGCGCTTTGTTGACTGTCGAACTTTTGGACGTTTGAATTGTTGATTTGCATTTGAGCATTTTGCTTTTTTGGCCGCTTCGGACCTTTATTAGCTGCTTGGCTTGATTTGAGCAACATTTCAATTTATTTATGGCATTTTTATTAATTTTTTAAATGGCATTTTATAGCGCGGAAACTTAGCGACCTTACCCAAAAGAAGTATCTCTTGAAAAAAACGTTGCGTACTTTTTTATATATACAATTCATTTATTTATTTTATAAAACAAAAACAAAAACAAAAAAAAAGTCGAGAAAAAAAAATGTGCTTAAAACTAAACAACACATAACAAGTTATTAAAAGTGAAGGACTGAAGTTTGTGTGCGTGGGGGGAGAGGGGGCGGGGGCGTGGCGGGTGTGGAATGTGGCCGACTCCTTAAGGCTTACAGCTTCAGGGCACTGGGCAGATACTGGGCACTGGGATGAGGGTTGGGGCGATTGATCTGGCGATAGTTGTAGCTGCCATCGGGATTGAGGCTGTCGAGGCTGCCAATGACGGAGGTGATGGGCGCATTGTTGTCCTCCTGGAACTCGTTGGTGCCGCCCAGCTTGTCGTACTGTCCCTGGATCTCCTTCTGAGCCTGGTTGGCCTCGTCGTCGGTCTTGTACTTGATGAAGAACACCTCCGGCTTGCTGGGCTGTGTCGGCGCTGGCGTGGCAATGTCGCCGGCATCCAAATCGTTATCCTTCTTGCTCAGCACATAGATGACAGTCTTCTCCTCCTGCGGCGCAAACTCGGCCGAATACTTCACATTGGCATTGTCGCCAGCTGGCGCCTTGATGAAGACCACACGATAGTTCTTCTGCGGCCTGCCCAGCACCAAATGCTTTACTTTGCCATCGTTGCCGCGCTCCTCGGGCGCCGACACCAAATAGAATTTCTTGTTGATGATGGGCGCTGGCGTTGTGCTAGCTGGCGGCAGATATTTGTCGCCGCCCCGATGTGACTGCGGCAGCTGACCCACCAACTGCCCGCCAGGGCCCGGCAGGCCAACGCCGCCCACAAACAGATCACCAGGCTGCGGCTGCTCGTAGCCGTACTGAGGACGTGCCTGGGCCAAAGCCAGCAAAGTGGCGACGCAGCCGAACACTAACTGAGCTGTTATGGAACGCATTCTCGAGTTGTGTTTGTTGTTTGGGTGTATGTGTGCGTGCGTGCGTGTTTGGTTTCGTATGAGTTATCCTTGTGGTAATCCTTGAATACTTGCTAACGCGTCGCGTTCGTTTGAGCACGTTTTGGTTTGGATTGCTTGAGGGCAATGGTTGCATTTCTTGTCGCTCCACTTGACTTATATGCGCTGCTTTCCAGATCGGCTGTGACCGCTGGCTGCGCGGTCGGCGCCATCAGTTACCTGATTGTTGTTGTAATTTATGTAAATCAGCAACAGCAACAGCAACAGCAGCAGCAGCAGCATCAGTAAAAGCATCAGCAACAGTCGAGCTGCTTAGCTGTTGGTCAGCTTGGCACACGGCAATAACAATTTGGACATGCCCAAAGAGTCAGCTCGCTTTCAAGATAGGCTCAAGCAACGAATGCCACCAAAAATGTATTCAAATCTCTTAACTGCACAGATGCGCTGCCAGTTGACTCAGCAACAGCGAGCGGGGCGTGGCTGATTCTTAAATGCGCTGCGTAGCCATGGTTCACATTTTGAATAAAGCTCATAGATCTCATATAACAATAGCCGCTTGTCTCGCATCACATTTATATAAGTATATTCGTACATCTAGCATACATATCTATATCTGTAGCTGTATCTGTATCTGTATTTCTATAACTTTTTGGCAGCTTAGGCATTGAACTTGACTGTGTGCTGCGCTGGCCTCACAGCTGAGTAGATTATTAATAGACCCATACCCATAGATATACAGAAAGTGTTTTTTGCCAGTTTCTGTAGGCTTTGCTGGCCATTTGCATCTAATTAAACGGCACCTGAACGGCATCAGTCTTTGACTCTAGGCCTCCAAAGCAATCGCCAAAAAATTTGGTGAAGCGAAACTAGTTTGCTGGGTTTTTCTTTGCCCCAGAGCAATGCTGGCCTGCCCATCACATTGCTGATCGATTAACTTGCAAATGTGAAACAGTTAAAAGATGATTTCATACATCTCAATATGAATGGGACTGACTATCTGAATTGAATTGAATACAATCAAAATGCGTGCCAAATGGGCATCAAATATCACACAAGACTGTTTGGCAGGCTGAAGCACAAGATATACATAATATGTAGAACTTTTCTTTCATATTATTACTATTATGGAATCTAGATAAGTAATAAGGAAACGGAGAGGGCTTAAGCCTTGCTATCCTTGATTCTATTGTAGTTGATGTTGAGTATGCGAGAAATGTTTAAAGAAAGATAAACTAATCTGAGTCAGTAAAACATGGAGTCCTTCAAATATGTCTAAGATAAAAGTTGTTAATGTATTTGCATCTCCACTTGGCTTGTGACTATCTATAGCTCTCTCTGTGTGTGTATCGATATCTATATATAAGTATATATTGTATGTATACAAATTTATGTTTCCCTTCAACTTTATCATATGTCTGTATCTTCATCTGTAGCTGCCTTGGCAATGTTTTCTCTATCTGTATCTATAAAACTATCTAAACATTTGTTTCTTTATTTCATTTGTATCTGTTTCATCATCTCCATGTTTCTCTATTTGTATTTGTATTTGTATTATCACCTAACTCTGTATCTGTATCTTTTGCTCTATCTGTACTTTCATCTGTATCTCTTACTCAAACTCTATGCTACTCTGTATACCTATCTGTCTATCTATCTGTATCTTCATCTGTATCTTTTTCTCTAGCTCTAACTGTATCTGCATCCTTTTCTGGACTTTGATCTGCATGCCTATATGTATCTGTATCTGTATCTGTATCTGTATCAGTATCTGTATCTGTATCAGTATCTGTATCTGTATCTGTATCTGTATCTGTATCTCTATCTGTATCTGTATCTGTATCTGTACCTGTATCTGTATCTGTATCTGTATCCGTATTTGTATCTGTATCTGTATCTGTATCTGTATCTGTATCTGTACCTGTAAATGTATCTGTATCTGTATCTGTATCTGTATCTGTATCTGTATCTGTAGCTGTATCTCCATCTGTATCTGTATCTGTATCTGTATGTGTTTCTTTATCTGTATATATCTTCATCTGTATATCTCCTTGTAGCTCTCTCCTCATCCTTATGTGTATCTATCTGTATCTGTATCTTTTTCCCATTATGTATTTTCATCTGCATCTATATCGGTCTCTCTCTCTGTCTCTCTCTCTATCTCTATCTTTCACTAGCTCTATCAGTATCCTTATCTGCATATCTATATGTATCTTCATCTTCTTCTCAACCTGCATCTTCATCTGTATCTATATCCGTATTTCTTGCTCTAGTTCTGTCTGTATCTTTTTCTCAGTCTACAGCTTCATCTGCATCCATATGGATATCTCTTCCTCTATGCCTATCTGTATCTTTATCCCTATTTGTATCTTCAGCTGTAACTGTATATCTTTATCTTGATATACAATATATTCTATGTATAGTATCTATGGACTACACATTTCGTTTGGTATGACCTTTAGCTAAATATTATGGCAAATTGAATAATCGAAATGCGTTTATAATTGACTATATAAAGCGCTGTTTGGTTTGGATTTTCCATAGCTCTGATCGGATGCTGGCCAAATGTCCAATTATGTTTATTCTTCAGCTGTTAGTGTTGGCGATTGCCTTAGATGGTGGCCTCCTAAACCAATCAACAATCAACAGTCAACAGTTAACAGTCAACAATAGGCTGATGAGTCAGTCAGGCGACAAGCGAGTGCAGAAATCTAATGAAGAAGAAGCTGCTGATGCGACACATTCACCTCTGGCTCCGTGTTAGCTTGCCTTGGAGGTCGCCATATAAACTAATCATAAAACATATTTTGGCGAAAAGCTCGAACTCGCTCAGCTGATGAACTGATTGGTGATTGATGAGCATTGATTGATGGTGGAGCATAAACCTGAGAGTGCGACAGATATCTAGCAGCTGATCCACTAATTTAGTTATAAACAGCTCGCGCTCCGATGATTCAAAGGCGAACAAAACGATAATTATCAATTAGGCATTCCATATCCATAATTTCATATCTTTTTTTGTGTTTTTCGATGTCGCCGAAGCCGAACCGAAAGACCGGATAGACGCTAAAGCCTCTGCGAAATAATTTATGTAACTTTTTATGAACGCTGACAGTAAAAACCGAGGGACAAATGTTCGAGCACAGACTGCGCTGGCCACAGATCGTATCGCTTTATTTAGTAGGTGTGATTATCTTTATGCAAAGATCGCGACGCATTAATATGCAGATGCGTTCCGATACGAGATATAGATGGATGCTGATACCGAATACCAGGTAGCATCTGCCAGCGTTGTAATCCATATATCTGATCATAAATTTGTTAGCAATGCTGCTCAGGCGGGCTCTCTCTCTCTGTGTGTCCATATATATATATATATAAGTTTGTAATACTTTCTGGTATTTTAATGCGTTGCATTTGTGAATCGACCTTGCAGCGCGTTGCTCTACGTTTCCATTTGGATACAGCTTTGTTTTTCCTCTTCTTCTTCTTATTATTTATTTATTTATTTTTTTTTTTATATAAAGACGCTAATTTATTTGCCATCGGCTTGTGGTTGGTGGTCGCTCCAGCTCCAGCAGCTCTTGCTCCGTTGGTTTTCTATAGTTTTTAATGCAGTTCCAACAATTATGAAGAGCTTGCCAAATAGTTGAGACTTGATTGAGCAGCTGACGACGGGCGGCAGGTGTGGCACTTTAGTCACCTGCTTGTGCCATCCACCAAACCTATAATTTGTTAATTATATTAAGTTATAAAAATAAATAATGACATGGTCTATTTTGATGCCAAATTCTTAACCTCTTTTCGACTTTTAATGGTTTCTTAACCTGTTTCTTTGAAGCTCTTCAAACATCTCTTCATTCAGCCAACTTCTCCCACAGAAAACTTCGCAAACTTTTACATTTTTTTGAATGCTTAAAGAAATCCTTAAATTTTATTAAAAAAAAAAGTTGAGAAAAAATAATTAGTTTTTCATTTGTTTTGCATCAGTCGCAAAAGTATCTAAAATGAATATCGCAAGAGTTAAGTTGAACATATTCTAGCAGAATAATCGCCATGGATTATTCAATTAGAAGCAAGAATCGGACGCGTGTTGAGTCCGGCCAGCTGCCATCGAGGAGCTGGCCGGTTGCTTGGGCATGGTTAGTTGGGATGGGATGCAGATGGCACGTCTAGTACTTGACGGATCTGATGGGCTTGGAGGGCAGATATGTGGTCTGGATGATGCTGTTGCCCACATTGGAAGTGCCGGTGGCCACTTGGTTGCCGTTTACACCGAGCTGGATGTTGTCATTGGAGCTGCTAATACCGATACCGCCAGCACCACCGACACCGACACCGACACCGTTATCGTAAGTTGGTACACCGCCAGTGCCAATAATGTTGACGCCGCCGATGCCATCGTTGACCACACCGGAGGAGCCATTGTCACCCAGTGCGTTGATGACTGAGGAGGTGGGCACAATGCCCTCATCGCTGAGGCTCGAGCTGCCGCCCAAGGCATCATAGTTGGCTAAAGTAGAATGATTGATTGATTAGAGTTGTCTTTTCCAATAGTCAATAGCCTGGCTTGACTTACCCTGGATGGTCTGCTGGGCATGAGCTGCCTCCGCGGGTGTCTTGTACTTGATGAAGTAAACCTCGGGCTTGTTGTTGACGGGACGCTGTGTGACCACCTCGGCACTGACATCGAGAGCGTTCGACTTCTTGGACAGCACATAGATGGCGGTCTTGTCCTCGACTGGCGCAATGTTGGCAATGATCTTGGCCTTGCTGGTGGTGGATGCGGGCGCATTGATGAACACAACGCGATAGTTCTTCTGTGGCTTGCCAACATTCACATAGCGGACGATCTGCTGTTCATCGTGATCCTCGGGCGCGGTGTGCAGATAGAAGTGCTTGCTGATAATGGGTGGCTGGAAGTTGGCCAAGTGGCTGATGTATGCCTCCTGCTCCTTGTAGTTGACAACGGGTCCTGGGCGAATGCCAGTCAGGCCAATGTGATCGTTGACAACACCGGTGTAGATGCTGTTGCCAGTGGCAAAGCCACTGCTACCACCACCTCCGCCGCCACCGCCACCGCTGATGCCGTTGGAGTAGGTGTTGCTGCCGGAATACTGAATGCCGCTCACCTGAGCGGAGGGCACAAAGCCCGCGTTGCCCCCAACCGTCGTCAGCTGACCCACAGAGGGCACATTGTTGTAGTAGGTGGTGCCCGATGCTGTTGGCTGATACGAAGTGGATGTTGTGACCACTGGGCCAGATACCAAATTGTCGTTCTGGCCAATATCATAGCGGTAGGCCTGACGACTGAGATCAGGACGCGCTGCTGCCCAGCGACTGCAGCCGAGCACTGCAAGGCAGGCCAAAAACTGCAAATGGAATGTGGATCATCGGATCACTTTCGTCTATCTAGCGCTATCCAGTTCAACTGCCGTGGACTTACCATAAATTTGTTCATGCTGTTACACAATGTGGACGCGATCGGATTTGATTGAAGCTGAGCGCTGAAGATGCTGCACTGAATTGATGACCTGTCTGGAGACAGCGCTCAGTTTATATAGAGAGTGTCGCTGGTTGCCTTTAATTGAAGTTAATTAATTTGCTCGCATTGATTTGCAATAAATTGTTAAAATAAAATATAACTATAACAGCACACAAATCCGGCTAGCACGGACCTGGAGAATTAGACTTCGGTTTTTATATCACTCTTTTCGCCTCGCAGGCGCTAATTAATGCTGCAAACACAGCTGACACAATCGAGCCCGAATAGTTGATCAACTGTCGCCATCAGCTGGCTGATGCCACTTGGCCCTGTCCGCCGATACAATCGATCAAGCGGATGCCCACTCCGTCTCTGTCTCAGTCAACGAAATGGATGACTTCGGCCTTTTGATAAGAATTCTACGACAAATACTATAAGAAACTCGATAAAACATTCGTACTACAGATAATATGCATTTTAGATAAACACCCAAAGTTCCTAACTTTGCGTTAAAGCTCGGAAATATAAACAAAATATTCGGATTGAGTTGAAATATTTCAATTGCAAATAATATGAACTAAGAAAGAAAATCACTTATAGAATTTTATGCGGTTTTAATTTTTAACAATCCTAAAATTTAAATGGATTTTTAATGCCTCGACTATGCCCAGGTATCCACTGGAAAAGTATTTATCTTGGCTTACAGCTTCACTTATATCCAGCCATAGTTTCTATTCCTGATTTTGTATATCCATAAACCTAGACTTGCTTAAAATCTTTGTACTTTTGGAGTTCCTGGGTTGAACTAATGCAGTTGAAGTCTTGGTGGTTGAGTGAGAGCAGCGATCTTTCTTTTATCTAACATTCTTATATAAGAACTTATGTCTATGGTCCTGGTTTCCCATGGCCTATACTCAATCGTTTTGGTTGTAAATTGTTTAATGATTTCCCGCAGTCCATTTGAAGGCGTCAAGAGATTTCTATCAATACCATGTTCATGCTTGAACATGCTCGAAAACAATCTCTTCTTTATCGTTGACTGGAGCCGTCATGCCAGCCATGTTCAGGCTTTAAGACTTATTATCTTATTGAATATCTCTTACCCATTGAATCATATACTATTCTGAATCACATCTTTTGATAATCTTAGAGCATTCAAATGTCGTTGCTACGCAATGAGCTTTAATTTGTTTTTATTAATCTGATATTTGACTTTGTTTATGACTGCAAGATGGTCTGAAATTTCCAAGACGTTGCAGCCAAACATTTTAGCGCTTTTAATTGCTATAAACCCAAAAATATATACACACACACATAGAGGCAGATCGTAGTGCTCTAATATGTATATGCATGAGCATGGAAGTTGTCATAAGTTGTGCCAAATTTCATATTTTGTGATTTGTCGAATTTCATTAGCGCCGCTTGATGTTGCCATCGACGTCAGAGGGGGTAGAGATACACTGGGTCATTCCTCCGTATATTGGATTACCGCATGATACTAATTGTCTACCTTTTCCCATTGCTTTCAGGTGGCTGGCAGGCAATTTCGGCAACGAATCGCTTACAGAACTGGGAGTACAAGAATGCGCTGAAGCTACTGCAGACCAAGTTTGGCATTTTCCCCTACTATCGCGTCAGCGTGGAGAACAGCTTCAATGTGCCCTACGACTATGTCATTACCCTGGACGAGGGCGAAGTGGGACTGCCGGACAAGTTCTTCTATGGCCCGGATGCCGACGAGGAGGTCGTGCGTGGCTATAAGCTGCTCCTACGTGACTTTGCCATCAATATGGGTAAACATCAGAACGATCAGCGAATCGGAAGTCAATTGCTAATTCCTAATTTCACATCTTTCCAGGCATCGTGTCGCGCGAGGCAGATCTGTTTGCAGATGATATTTTCCACTACGAGCGGCGCATAGTGCATCACATCGAGTCCGCCAAGGGAAGCGGCGAGCGGCAGCAGAACAAGCTGCTCCGGCTGGCAGAGCTGAAAAGCATCGCGCCATCGGTAAACACTGGGCGAGTCACTGTGATTCCCCAATTACTATCGAAAACTAGTTTCAAATTAAGTTGGCAGCGTACTAATTGACTTACGCATATAGTATAGCACTTTGGCATTTCAGTTGCAGAAAGTTCTCTCAACTCGCTGCCAAACGGGTTTATAGAACATGTACAGATTCTAGACTTGGCATATAGTATATGTCATATTTTTATTGTTCAAATTGTCAAACATGATATGTATACATGTTTATAGATAGATTCATATACATACGTAGAAGTCAACATTTATATATAAAATATTTGACAGTAATGCGAAATAATGTTCGACCCGTTCTGAAAGAGGCACATTCAGCTGTGTTCATAAAAATAGTAGTGCGACTGAAATGTTTGATACCAACATTTTGTGATAAACATAATATTTTGAAAACTATTTAAAACGAGTATTAAGATTATAAAAATATATTCAAATTGTTTTCAAAATATTATGTTTATCACAAAATTTTGCTGCCCAACATTTCAGTCGCACTACTATTTTAATGAACACAACCTTGTTCATAACTTGACAAAAAATTACACCTTTAATACAAATTTCATATTTAGATTTGAAAAATACTTTATTAATTGGAGTAATTTGATCAGTTATTTTAGAGGCAATTGGAAGTTCAAATCAAACTTATCTGCGAAAATGAATAAGTTATTCCTATCTATTAATCATTTAGGATTATTATTAAGTGCTTTAATAATTAGAGAATCAATTTGATTAATTTTTTTATTGACGTGGTTGTGTCAATTTGTTCACTTTTCATTCCAATTTTATGACAGACAGCACAATGTTCACAATGTTCAATTTCTATTCGCCTTCTCTTCGTCCACTGACAATTACAACAGCTCGGTTCGATTGGCCTTATTAGCCCAGCTCGCTCTCATTCATTTTTAACTCTATTCAAGCTTGTCAGCCTGCAACAGTAGGAGATAATCACGACAAAATTGAACAGAATTAAGAAACTTAAAAAACAGACTCTTTACAGTACCACGTCATGTTATCAGAGATCTTGAGATACTTTACTTCAAATCTGAAAAAAACGCTTGCTAAGAAGTTTCTTTTGAATTACTTTTTATTTGAGTCAGTGAAACTTATTTAGTATTTTAACATTAGACATTTAATTACAATGGTTACTGCGTGAGAAGGTTTCGAAAGTGGCGTCTTCTTAGTCTTCTCATGGAGCTAGAATTGGCTCGACCCTGAGTCGATCATTACACTAACTCGAGCAGAAACAGATCTGGTCCTCCACTGTGGCCAGGTTGAGATCCCTGTGTAGGAATGTATTTCGGACGAACCAAGGGCAGCCGGTAATTTGTCCCATAGCTTTGTTTTGCATATTTAGTATTCAATGCAATTAATTTTTTATGCATCAATGGTTAGATTTGAGTTGATCAATAATTTCCTAATACTTTAATAATTACTAATACAAAAGTAGTATCTTAGCAACAGAAGTATAATGCTAAAGTACAAAACCAAACCAAACTTACAAATATTCTCATATTGGGAGGAAGACTTTGTAGTTGGCTAATCGTTTTGGTAAAACCCATTCTTATCAATTGCCTCAAAGGCCTGTTGGGGAGCAAGCGTCTCGCGAGCATGCTGCAGTGTCTAATCAGTCTATCGCTGTGTCTGCCAATCTGCTCCTCCACTGTGTGTTGAGATTCTACATATTTGCATATATAGTTATGTCATATCACTCTGTTCAGGCTAGTCGAAATAGTTAGGTGCCTTTGTCTGGTAGCGAGCTCAGTTATATTTTCCAATTGCAGTTACTGCAGATGTCTTAATTGTTCAGATAAAATGGCTATGATATAGCAAGCTATTAGAATATATAGATATTTACATATCAAAAACTATATCCCACTATCTATGTATATGCATCTCATATATGTTATCTCTTTGTTGTCACAGCTGCCCATTCTGGAGTCCCTGCAGGCCATCTTCCCCAACACGCGGATCAGTGAGGAGACGGAAGTGCTGGTGCGTGATGTGGAAGTGTTTCACGAGTTGTCCACGCTTATCTCCACCTCAGACAAAAAGTAAGTCAACATTAAGCTATGTTCACTCAAAGATACTACAATATATATAATTGTTTCTCTTTTTGTCCGCAGACCCATTAACAACTTCATCATCTGGTCGCTGGCACGGCAAATGTTGCCGCATCTGTCAAAGGAGTACCGCACGCTGGCGGAGCACTTTGATCATGCCATCTATGGACGCACGGCCAGCTATCCGCGCTGGTTGTTCTGCAGCAAGGTGGTACGCGACTGGGTGCCCTTTGCCGTGGACGCACTGCAGCAGCAGCCGCCCAAGCAGCAGTTTGAGGGAGCATCGCGCATACGCAGCAACGAGCCAGCCGGCTTAAACAAGACGATTGGCAATGAGAAGTTCCTCCAGCTGATGTTCTACAGTTTGCGTAACCAGCTGCAGGATTCGTTGGCGCAGGCCAGCTGGCTGGAGCCGACAGCTCGACAGTTTATGCACAAGAAGCTGGCCGAGATGCGGCTGCAGTTTGGCATACCCAGCGAAGTGCTCGACCAGCCGGACTACATCAGCAACTACTACAACGATCTGCTGCTGAGCAACCTGAACTTTGTGGAGCACTTGGAGTCCATTTGGACCTTCCGGCGGTCGCGCATGGAGAACAAGCTGAAAACCTTGGGCATGCTGGATGTGTGAGTGAACATCATCTAGCCTAAGCACATGTTCGGATATTGTTTGATCGAATGAATTTCCTTCTCTTTTTGTAGCATTGTGTCCGAGATGTACACGACGGATCACCCACAGCCCATTGCCTACTCGAACAAGCTGAACATGCTGCTCATTTCGCGCGTCCTGGTGACCAACAACTACTACGACTATCGTTATCCCGTGTAGGTATTTTGCTATTGGTTAACTCTGTCGTCTATCAACCTGTCTCTCCTACCGCAGGGCTGTGAACTTTGCGCGAATTGGCACGGACATTCTGGAGGCGCTGATCAACAATTTCCCCACCTTTCTGCTGCAGTTCAATGCCCTGAGCACGGAGATAAGCGATGCGGTGCCCGAGATTGAATACGCCAAGCCGAATATCAGTTGTCTGTCCGCCGGCCAGCCGCCGCGTCTTGTGCATGAGCTGCGCACGTTTTCGCCGGAGGCGCTTAAGAGCTTCCATGTAACGCTGAGCGCAGCTCGAACGGCGGCGCGAGCGCTTAGCAGCTTTGTGACGGCCATCGATGCTGGCACGGCCATACAGGGAGCCGGCATCGATCAGGCGGTCACCTACGAGGCACTGGGACTGACCCGGCGGCTGCGTGTGCCCGGCCTGCGCTCTTTCAATGAGAACGAGCTCTTCACGCTCGCCTATATGCAACAGCATTGCAGCACAACGATTGCGGACAAGGACTATGCGCGCATCAAGCCACATGTGGAGCGACAGTTGGCCGAGCGCTATCTGTAAGTGTTATTGATCTTGCCTTCGTAGATCATCTCACTGATATTTTTTTCTCTATCTTTCTCTATCCGCCTGTCTCTTTCTGTTTGGTGCAGCTTCAATGCCACCTGGCAGCACATACAATTCCTGCCGCGCTCCACGAACTGTGCCGCCTCCGAGGTCAGCTGCTCCAATTTGCTGTGAGGGCACAACTTGCCGCATGTCTCCATGGATACTGTGTGTACAATTCCTTAGCCCAGCAACATATTTATTGTACTTTTTTTTTACAAACGCACACACACATAGTATATTTATATATATACTCACAGGCGGACACACAACTCGCACTAAGCATAGTCTGTAATTAAGTTAGTTTATGTGTAATAAGTAGCCATTACTTTTAAAGACACAGCATTTGTAATACACAAACGACAAACCACTGTTGACATCACACCCACACACACCCACAAACACACACACTCACACACTTACTGATTGTGTACTCTTGAAATTGTCGAACTCAACTTACTCACAATATGAAAAGACGTTTGTATATGGCTCTGACCGACGACATATTCCATAGTTCTATAGTGTGTAATTTGTAGTACTAGTTACTAGTTAGTTGCTAAGTGCATTGACCGCAACTGTATAAATTGAATTTAATTTCTATACGTTTGACACAAAATAATAAAATAAAAGAGAATGCGAATTTTTCCAGACATCGAACAGGCTTTCCATGTTGCCTACCTTTGGGCCAATCGAATGTGACTTCAATTGTTGTTTACTTTTAGGAGCGTAACACATTATCTACACTTTTTATGCTCACTCGCTAAGTGGAAGAGTATATTGGTTTTGTGTCGTCCTTCCGTCTGTCCGTATGGACGCAAACCATTTCGCCGCTATTTAAGCTAGAGATTTGACATTTTAAGACATATACTCGTGCATACCATAAGAAAGTGTTAAAGTTTTTTCGACAGGCCCACTAGGGGCGTGCCAAATCGAGAAATGCTGTATCCGGTATTTTAGAAACGCTATTATTTAAAGTGCTAAAGGCTTGAAGTTTGGAATATATACTCGGGTTGACAGCCCAAGATCAAAAATACATAGTGGATATATCTACGACAGCAAGCCGGACATTGCACAAACCCAATATACTCATTTCACTTTCGTGAATGAGTATAAAAATTCGATAATTGGGTTAATTGTTGACCTTCTCTCTTGATTACCCAAAAATAATTTGTGCTCTGTAATTTACACAGTTTTGAATCCTTAGCATCCAAATTTCATAGTTATGTTGCTCGAGACTACTTCTAAAAATTGGCCAAAAGTAAAATGTATACGGCCACTGAGGGCGTCGCAATATCTTAAATCCAGAGGATATAATCTTTTCAGCCTTCGCCTGTTTTTATTGATAGCCAGATTAGATGCGAGCTGGCTTGAATGCGCTGCCAATCTATCCACGTATCTGGTGCTGTGTCGCCCAATGACTGTAGGAATGGCTAGATCTTTGTGTAGCAGTGAGTTCCTCACAAGCCAATCAGCTCCAATCTATCTTCGTAGCGCTTTGTTTTGCAGAACTTGTTCTTGACCGCGCAGTAGACCCCCATAGGTATATTCTATATAGGTATAATGGAACAACAATTACCTTGTAAATTGTGGATTTGTTGTTCAAAGATATTTTGTTGGAGGCTCTCACAACCCAATGCATTTTTCAGAATTTTATTTTGCATATTGTGGTCCCCTGGCCTATATGTGCTTTAAAAGTCAATATTCTATCAAGAGTGATGCCAAGATACTTGACTTAGTGCTGCTCGGAATTGAAAATCCCAGTGGCACATCCCAGGAGTCTGCTCTTTTAATGGCAAAGGTGGTGCCGACTTTTGTGCTTTGCTGTTGATGCACTACCTTTGGGCTCAACACCCAAAAGAATGCAGACATGTGTGCAGTGAAGCAGAGCTTTCTTGTGCAGATATGTTATGCGACAGGATGGCGGTGTCATCTGCATAGGATTCTATCGGTAGTTACCATATTGAACTGAGGTGTTGGCATATCTGCCATGTACAATGTGTACAGTGTTGAGCCAAGAGTACTACTCTAAGTGACTCAAGCTGTGATTGGTCTAGCTGACGATAGTGTTTGCCACTAAGACACTTGGAAGCTGCTTCAGATCACATATGTGGACGGAACCACTAAAAATGTGGCTGGTAGAACTACCCTTACTTTCTGCAGTAATCCCTGGGGCCAGACTTGTTCAAATGCCTGCTTAACATCCAGGAAGACGGCGAAGCAGCACATATTTTCCTCAAAAGCACATATGGTGTACAACCTAGTGCATCTTGAATATATATTGTATTAAATATGCCTAAATATAATATATTATAATTAGTTTTTAAAGATAAGTTTATCTTTCGACTATGCAAATATGTGACGCAAACAAAAATGTGGCTCAAATGGAAATAAGTTAAGTATATTGGTAATAGTATGAAAGTACTCTGGGAAGTGGAACCGAAAATTATGGTTTTTGGCTGAGAATAGGATTCAAAATCCGACTAGAAAACTGATTAAAATAGCTATAGAGATCCCATGTGTTGAATGCATAATATATCAGATTACTATAGTTGAGACTGTATAAAGGCCTTGTCGGAACTACATAGAGAACAGAACATATTGTCTTCTAAGCATAGGACTCGCTTCGGCTAAGAATAGGACTCAGACCTCAAATCACAATTGTAACTTGGACAACTTATCTTATGCAGATCTTATGCAGATCAAAGGAATATATCTCTATATATTGACTATGTATAAACGAGATTCCGATACTGCGCACAAGAAAGAGTTCGTGGTCTTCTTGCTGGATATATTAAATCAGAATAGGACTCAGACCTCAAATCACAGATGTCACTAGAGCAATTCATCTAAATCAAACTTATGCAGATCAAAGTTACAAAGCGTTACAAGTTACAAGTTACATATCAGGCGAATACGGTGAATGGTTGATGGTTAAAATGTGATTTTTGGTCAAATAATCCGTCGTGAGCGTCGAACGGTGAGATGGCGCATTATCATGCAACAATCGCCAGCTTCAACGGACACAACAAAAGTACTGTCACTTTTAGCGAGATATCTCGGCTTCTATACGTCCGAATGTCATGAAAATTTGACACAACATGAGAGAAATAGACAATCAAACGATACAATTTTCAGACAAATGGCGCCACTAGAAAGCGCGAAATTTAAAAAGTCCTGGAACTTTTGAATTGCACCTTGTATATATCTCTATAGATTGATTCTGTATACATGATTTTCCTGTACGACATCCAAGGAAGAGTGTGTGGTCTTCTTGCTGGATGTATTGAGTAGTTAATTAAAAGCTTTGGCCAATTTACGTTTGATCGATTTTGCAATTGCTTTATTTTAGCTTGGGCACAGAATTAAATGATGATATATATCTACTATATGTACAAAGTCAGGTACATTTGGTGCACGTACAATTTGTTGGCTGGCCGAGTACGAACTAATGTTAATTGATCCAGTGGCAACGCAATCGAACTCAAGCCTGAAGCTGAGACCCTCAATTGGTCTGGTTGGTTGTGCGCGTCTCGTTGTCCACAAAGTCCTTGATGAAGCCGGCAATGCTGCGATGTAGCTCGGCGTCAATATTGCGAGTCATTTGTTCAACCAGATTGTTGCTAATGCTGCGTAGAGTAGAGAATTGTTAGATCAGAGAGAGAGACAAAGAGAGATAGAGAGAGAGAGAGAGAGAGATGCATTTACTTGGAATACAATGTCCAGGGTGTCAGGCAATTGGCATTGCCGTAGAGGCTGCTGCTCTGGCATTGATTCTGGAACAGGCGACGCTGCTCCCGTGTATCGACCAAGTCGTTATCCAGTTCCTGAATGGGTCCCACAGTGACAGAGGGGCGTGGCGTTGCATCCGTGTCATCGTCATCGTCGAGCTGGTCAGCATAATCGCTGTCAAGCTGTAAGACCAGATTCTGATCCACATCCAAGATGTGGTCTGTGCTGTCATCTGTCTGTTGGAGGGTGTCCTCATTGTAGTCATCGGATTTCTGAGGCAGCTGCAGTGCCAGGTGCATGTCCAGGTCCAGGTCCATGTCCAGGTCCAAGTTCAGTTGACGCTGCATCAGCAGCTGCTGCTGCTGTTGCTCCAACTTGGCTCTCCATAAGGCGTTCTCCTGCTTTTGGTGTTTAATTTGCTTGGCCTTCTTCAGCATGCGCTTGGTCACCTGTTGCTCCGTGTGCTTTTGCTCGGCGATACGCTGCTCGGCACGCCAATCGCTCACCAGCTGCTTCTGGCGATCAAGCTCGACCCGCTCATCCAAAGCCTGGCGTTCACGTGTGCCCTGCTCGGGCAGCACTGTGGGCAGGTGGCCGCGCTGCAGCTCCGACTCAATGAAGTCCAGCACATGCTTCTCATCCTTGAGCTCCTCCTCAAGTGTTTTGGACAGAAAGAAATTGCCGTTGGGCGAGCGCAGTATCTTGACCTCCTTGTAACGCAAGTCGTCCGGTTGGAGCTCCTGATGCAGTCGCTGGCGCTCCTTCAGATAGCGATGACCCTCCCAGAAGCGCTCGCAATACGGCGAATTTCCCGGCGTCAAAGCCAGCGGCCTGCGCAGCAGAGGAGAGAGAAAGGTTTGAATAATCGAATTGATGCTAATAAATCAAACCCGAAGTCGAAGTCACAAAATAATTCGCCGCTTGCCATTTCGATGATTAGCACTACGCAAAAGCCGGCTAATTGCATCAGCCTGGCACGCTGCTGACGTCACAGTCTCGCAGACCCCAACGGGCTGCTTCATCGGCTATCATATGGGCTGTCGACACGCAATTCCTCCCCCCTGAGAGCAGCTGCACACATGTCCCACCCAACCCGCAGCTCAAGGCCAATGTCAGAAAATAACAAAGCGTCATCGATGCCCTAACTCACGGGTCGGCTGACCAAGCTAGATCACCTACTCTATATGCGTATATATAGTAGAAGTAGATTGACTAGAGAAATGTCTGAGCTATAGACAGCTGTGTTCATGAAAAAAGTAGTGCGACTGAAATATTGAAACGAGTTTAGATTAACATATACTAAAATTTCTTCAAATTGTTTTAGAAATATTATTTTTATCACAAAATTTGGATGAAGTCACACTACTATTTTCATGAACAGAGCTATATATAGCTTTACTAGGTCTGATATTTCTTTGAACTTGAATTCCTGACTTCAAACGCCTAACTCACGGGTCGGCCGACCAAGCTAGATCACCTACTGTAGATGTAGATTGACTAGAGAAATGTCTGAGCTATATACAGCTGTGTGCATGAAAATAGTAGTGCAACTGAAATATTGAAACGAGTTTAAGATTTTGAAGATTTAGATTAAAGTATATCAAAATATCTTCAAATTGTTTTTAAAATATTATGTTTATCACAAAATTTGGATGAAGTCGCACTACTATTTTCATGAACGGAGCTATAAGTAGCTTAAGTAGATCTGATATTTCTTTGAACTTGAATTCCTGACATCAAAGCCCTAACTAAGGGCTCAGCAGATCAAGCTAGATCATACTATACATGCATATATATATATATATATTTCGACAATTGAATCTCCTATATATGTAGCTTAACTAGATCTGATAATTCTTTGAATCTAAATTCCCTAGAAGATATCGAGAAATCATTCTAACAATTCATTTTTTAGCTACAGTAGATAGAGATATAGAGAGTATCTTTTACTATATAGCTATATGTCTTTACATATATTCCTAACCCTAAATGTAATTGCAGCTTAAGATCTATCTTCAGCTAGGCATCTCAGTGTCTCTTTCGGTTAGTGTATGCATGATGGCATTCACTTGGGTCTGGGTCACTAAGGTTAAAGCTTGCCATGCTAATGGCAAACGAATTTCCCTACCTGCGCTCCTCTACCTGTCTGACGCCAACTGCACGCAAATAATATGACACAATCAAGCTGAAGCTCTGGGAGCCGTCCAAGAGTTCATTAATAAACGACGATGGGGCTAACTTGGGAACGGTCGTTAGTATTGGGGAGCGCTGATGTTGGAGGGGCGCAAATTTATTGATCAAACAAATAAAGCGCAGCAGCAGCAGCGGCAGCAACATTAGCGCACCCCACGCCCAAGTCCAAGTCGTTTGCGTTATCGATAGATTCTAAAGGGCAAAGCAAAGGCGGGCTGGGTCGAGTGTTACAGTGATTGGCGCTATATTTGGGTATTATTATTTGCTAGGAATTTGTTTTGCAAATTTTATCTTGAGCGAAACAACAAATGCGGCAAAAAAAGAAGAAGCCAGCGCGAATTTCAAGCGCAAACAGTTGCTCACTGGAGGTCGTCGCGTCGTATGTAGTTACGAGAGAATTTCTCATATCAGCCGAACTCGACTGCAAAAAAAAACAGTTGCCAAACACCTAGTGTGCGGGTGGCTGTTGTGGAGCGGCAGTTGAAGTCTTGTAGTTGTCAGAGAGAGAGAGAGAGAGAGGTTAGGCTAGGCTGACTGGAGCAATGCGCTAAGCGATTACAAAATCTTACAAATTTCATTTCAGGCCATAAATTATGGCAACTAATACCAAAAACTCGGTTGTTTTTGCCTCTTCTGCGAAAGCAATTGACTTAAATGAATTTTGTTTTTGTTTGAGCATAAATTCCCCGCTGAATGTGCTGAGACACCTATTTTTGAATGACAAATGGTTCCAGTGTCTGCAGATAAGGCATATGTATGCAGTACTACATATGTATATACCAGGGAACATCATAAATTAAGCAAATCAAAAGAAGTTTCAGATTTCTGCCTAGGCCAAAGACTGGGCGCAATTAGATCGGGGCAGCAGAGCATAGGAAAGTTGCTGCAATGGAGCAATTGGAATTGACAACTTGAAGAGTTTCAATGAATCAAGTTGTTGATTAATTTTACATATATTATATGAACTGAAATAGGCAAAGAGTTAGAAAGAGAGAGGGAGGGAGTGGGAGGGAGAGAGAGGGAGAGAATAGGTAAAGTGCTAATAAAACTAGATACGATTGCAGTTTATGGAGGGGATAAGTGATTTTAAATAACATTCAATAAGCAAAGAGTTAGAGAGAGAAAGGGAGAAAGAGAGAGAGAGAGAGAGAGAGAGAGAGGGAGAGGAAGAGAGAGAGGGAGAGAGGGAGAGAGAGAGAGAGAGAGGGAGAGAGGGAGAGAGGGAGAGATAGCATAGCTAAAGTACAACTACAACTAGATACGATTGCAGTTTATATAGGGGGAAAATTCTTATTCAAAGTCTTACGATTTTACGTATCTCAGCACAAATGTTTTGTGTGTTCCACTGACCCCATAAAGTATATACATATATATACATATATATAATGTGTACATAGATATACTCATTATAAATATATATGTTGGAGTCATATAAAGCTATTGCTGTCTAGCTATCTATCCGCCTAGTCTAAGGGTTTGTCTAGCTTTCAGGTTTAAGGTCACACATGGAAAAGTCTCTTATGCATATATATATATATATATATATATATATATATATATATATATATGTATATATACATATATGTACATATGTATATTACTCATAAATAAATAGTTCTTTAGTCTGCTAGTGATAAGTTTGCTTTGCGATATAAGGGTCAAGTCAATAGATAATGTCAGCTGTCAACTGCGATTGATCCAGTCAGGTGATCCGCTAACCAACTGCGCCGAGTAGACTTAGTGTGTGTGTGTGTGTGTGTGTGTGTGGACAGGTAGAGGTAGCACTTGGTAGTAAATACTTCTAATCGCAAACTGAGGGCGACAAACAAAAACGAAAACAATAATAAAAACAAAAACGAAAACAGAAATCTTTGCATGCCAACAGCAGCAGCGGCGGCAGCAACGGCAGCAGCAGCAGCGGAGTTGCCGCTGGGTGAGTAACTCGCAAGCAGCGCCAGTGATGGCGTCAGCAGCGCATTGGCAGCTGACTGAGGCCGAGGCGAGGTGCGAGCAGAGGCAAAAAGCAAAAAAAAAAAAACTAACAAAAACAAAAACAAAACTGGCAATGGCAATGGCAAAGCCAAAACGCTGGAGAGCGCGCAGCTGACGCTCTCAGAGCACGCAGCGACGACGACGACGATGATGATGATGACATCATTTGGACACACAACAGTTGCTGACGACGACGCCTGCGCTGCCACAGCCACATGGGCCAAGTGTGTGTGTGTGCGAGTGTGTGTGTGTGTGTGTGTGTGTGTGAGTTTCTACTTACAGCATCTGGAGAGTGAGACGCATGGCGTCTGTGGACGGATCGCCGGCATTGGTGATCTCGCTGCGCAATGCATTCACTATCTCCTGGTCCTGGGGCTCGCTGCGCGACAACAGCTCGAGCAGCGCCTGGCGCTTCTCGGGTGCCAGCAAGCGGGGATTCTGGGTCAGCGGCACGACGTCATCCGCGGTCACAGCATGGCCGCCGGCTACATCCAAATGCATGTTGTTGTCGTAGCCGATGAATTCGCCGGGTCGTGGCGTTCGGCCCATGTCGTGACCACGAGCACTGTTCAGCGGTGTCACTGTCGGCACCGGCGGCGGATGCTCCATCTGACGGCGCACGGTCTTTGCCGGCGGCGGCTTGCGTCGTCGTGGCGGTGGCGCCGCTGTGTCCTGTTCGATGTGTGTCAGCAGCAGCTCCAGCTGCTCGTGTGCCACCTGCATTGGCTTCGGTCTGGGCGTGTCCTGTCTGGCTTTTTGGTGGCCACTGCTGCCGCCGCCGCGACGCGTCAGTGTGGTCATAGTCGCTGGCGTCATGGTAATCGTGGACGCCGCGCTGGGGCAACTGCGTCCAAAGGCCACACGCGACGTCACTGGCAGCGGCGTCACTGGCGACCGTTGCACATCCCGATGCAACTCTCTGGCGGATGTGCAGCGATTCTGCTTCTTGCCTCTGGCGCTTGTCTTATTAGTGTTGCCGTTGGCGTTGGCGTTGGCGTTGTTGTTGGTGTTGCTGTTGTTGTTTTGGCGACTCGGCGGCACAACGGCAATGCTCATGGAATTTATCCAGGGCTTGCCCAGCGCTGGGCTCTGCTTGGCAGCGGCCTTGCTGCGGCTGGACAGCTGACTGCCCGCTGCACGCTCCTGATTTGCAGCAGCTTTGCGGCGCTGCTGAGGGGTTTGCTGCTGCGGCGGTTGCTGCTGCTGCGGCTGCTGCTGCTGCTGTGGATGGACCACGCCATGGTTGCGGCGCCTGCGCGCGCTCAGTTCCGTTGGGGTCTTAGAGTCCATTTGCTGCTGTCGCTAACGTCGACGTCGCTGTCGCTGTTGCTGTCGCTGCTGCCGTAGTCGCTGGCTTCACTGCTCGCTGCGTTTCGGTTTCAATTTCAGTTTCTTGGTCGACGCTCGCCGGTTCGGTTCGTTCGTTTCGCTCGGTTTGGTTCGGTTCGCGGTTAGCTACGGTTTTCGGTTTCTTTCTGTTTTTCGGACGCTTCACTTAAAAAATTCTCAACTGAAATTTGTACGAACAAAAAAATGTAATTGTAACAATTTATTAATATTAATTTTTGTTTGCTTGTTTGCCGTTCTCAATATTCATGTCGTCTGACAAGTCGTCTGACACTCTCTGCCTGCCTCTATGTTTGTTTGTGTTTGTGTGTCACTTTGTCATTAGAGTGCTGAGTTGTTGAGCTGACGATGCTGCTTCTTCTTCTTGTCGGCAGCTTCAACCCAATCACTCTCTGTCAAGCAGCTTAGCAGCTGCCCTCCATTGGGCTTGCCTGCAGTGATGCCTCTATCTCTCTGTCAAATCTGATGTCTATCGATTATTGTTTAACTCACATACGTATATATGTAGTATATGTAGTATATGCATAACATCGAACATGTTATTCGAGTTCCATTTCCTTGTGCAACTTCCAAGCACTTGCCTTGACTAGCATATCATATCGTAGCATGCGAACGAACTACGATAAGCTGGCTTTGTTATTTCGTTCATTTCTATAGAATGTCGATTCGACAGTTAACATATATTATCTTATAAAAGCCATAAAAAAACTTCTGTTTTTTTTTTTTAATTTTTGTTCAAGTTATCTCTATACCACATCCAAATCCAAAACTAAACCAAAACCGAGAAGGAACCACAAACTCATCATGGTAAGTGAATATCGATACCTCAATAGATAATACGCATCAGCCTCATCACATAAATCATCAGCCCGAACCGCATATTCAGATTCAGCTATCTTTGCCCATTAGATGAAAGTTCGAGTTTACTCTCCGTTCGAGCTGGTTCGCCCAACTGGCTGCCCAGCTGGCTAACAGCTAAATGTGGCGTGTGGGCGGCTGCCCTGGCAAACAGGTTGCCGTTGCGTATACGCCGCATTGACCACGTCCGAAAGCGTTTGCTTCAGCTGGTGTGGTGTGTGAAGTGTCGACTCCAAAGTTGGTGTTGGCCAGCCATGTGCAAGATTCACAGCGAGTGGAATTTTGATGTGTTACAAGTCAGAGACAAAAACAGCAACAAAATTCTCACTATAATGTCGTTTTTTTGGTAAATACCCTGTAATTGTTGAAAGGAAATATTGTTACTGCTGAATATATGTATTCATAATATGAATAAATATATATATATAAAAATATGATAAATATCGATACTCGTATCCATCTGATGTCATAACTCTTCAAGAATTGAGACAACATGCGCTGCTCATCTCTCTGATGCAGGGTATCTAGCAGTCGCTTACTCGTTTATTGCTGCTTCTTCTACCCCAACTCACGCGCACAAAGCGCGTCTCCATATGGGCTGGCTTGCCTTATTGGTACTTCGGATAATTATCATACTAAAAAAAAACTTCAAGAAACCCAAGCACAAACTCATCAAATCGAAAAACTATTCATAAAAAAATATTTGTAAATATTAAACAACGTGCTTGCGCGCCTCCTCCAGTTGACGGCTTGTTTTAGTGGGCGAACATGAAACTTTCCAAAAAAAGAAGAAGCAAAAAGCAACAAGAAAAACAACAACAAAAATTGTAAATCAAACGACACTTGAAGCTGCTCACGCGAAAGCCGTTGATCTATATATTGTACATATGCTACAAATTTCGAATTGGGCTGAGAGCTGAGAGCTGGGAGCTTGCCGCTTGGAGTGCAACGCCCACGGATCTGCTGGGAAAAGCAAAAGTGTCGCCGAGAGCCAAAAGGCAGACTGCGATCTAACGGTGCTCGCACAGATCAGTTCCCAAAAGCCAAATTCTCTGCTCCAAGCTCAGCTCTGACATCATTTTCAAGCGTCGACATTCCGCGTCTAAATTTGGCAGCCAATTGAACTGAATGATTTATTTTTCACTTTTTTCCTTCACTATTTTCTTTGTATTTAACAAAATTATGTTTCAATTTAAAGATATAAATGTAATAAAAATTTATTTATGAATTCCTTTCAATTTGTTAGCTGGGCAAGTGAAAATACTGAGGTATTTTCATACCGTGAATCCATTAAAAAATGGGATCTCAGGGTCTATTGGTTTTATTAAAATGTCAAATGTAAGTAACAGGCAGAAGGAGGCGAGGCAAAGCCCATAAAGTATATATATTCCTGATCAGGGTGACGAATTGAGTCGATATAGCCATGTCCGTCAGTCCATCCGTCCATCCGTCCGTCCGTCCGTCAGTCCATCCGTCCATCCGTCCGTCCGTCCATCCGTCCGTCCGTCCGTCCGTCCGTCCATCCGTCCGTCCGTCCGTCCGTCCATCCGTCCGTCCGTCCGTCCGTCCATCCGTCCGTCCGTATGTATAACCGCGTCGTTTTCAGAATCTATAAGAGCTAAAGACTTGAGTTCCGTGTATAGTTAGCGCACATCAAGTTTGTTTAAAAAAATCGATAACTTTTTAAATTTTAATATCGATTAAAAACTTGATCGAAATGCAGTTATTAAATTACATCTCGTACGTTTTTGGAGTTAGAGTCCCCAACCTTTGTATTTAGTTTAATGCATATTTTATACAATTTCGATTTTTGTTATTTTTTGGATGCCCCCCCTCGCCTCAAATTTGCAAAAAACGTATTTCAAATACTAGAGACTTGTGCTTTGGCTAACACACACATGTGAATTACGCTCTGAAAGTTTGATGGAGAAAGTCCAGCTACAAAAAAACTTATTCAACAATGAAGTTCCCATAATACTTGTATATGCATATTGCAGCCCAAGCGCAGTCGCTGCGTAAACAGCGCAGTTAGCAAAGCGCGTGCTTATGCGTGCGTCTGCATGTGAGTGTGTATGGGTTGCTTGTATATACATATGTATGTTTGTTATACATGTATATGTAAAAGAAGGATAGAATGTTTGGAATGTCGGCTCTTCATAGGATTTAGGGGATCACCTAGTTTTGATCTCCTTGTTTTAGCATACATAGTATATAGTATAGGACTTGATTGAAGATTTATGTATTAACATGATATTCTGGATAAATATGTATATGAGTATAGCGTCTAATCTTCCAAGCTTTGTATAGAGTAAAATATGAAATATTAGAAAATTTTAAGAAATTTTAAATGGAATTAGAAATGTCATATTAAAATTGAAAAGAATTTGAAATTGAATTTGAAGTTTAAGCACTGGATGAAACGTTGCTCTATGTGCAATGTCTTCCCTATATTCCTTATCAATTAAAAAATGGATTTCTTTCAGCAATTGATTAATAAATTGAAATTGAATTTGCAAAAAATTCAGAAATAATAAAATACATTTTATACTGAAGTAAATATTTGCAAAGTGATTTGAGTAGACAAATTGAGATAAGTAAAATAATTGCGAGTTTGATTATTTTATAGCTGCCATTAATGGGCCTTAAACTTAAGTTCAATTGCCCAATATATGGGCCCATAAAGTAGAGTTTAATCGACTTATGGACTGTGTATATAGATAGTACTAGCTGGATCAGACATTGGCCAAAAATATTGTTCGGGCTTTTGTGTGTCAGGGTCAATGACCAGTGTTAAGTGATCTGCTAAGATCTTGAGCAGCTCAGCAGTGCCACCCACCCCAGCCACGCCCCGGCGTGGCTCAAATGGCAATTACTTATACGCAATGTTGGCCGAAAGCAATAATTTGTATGGCTAAACATAGCGCCTCGTTGATTGACAGCATTGATTGATGGCCTCTGGGCAATGGCAGCAGCAACAACAACAATACTACAAATAGACCTGAGAGAGAGAGCGAGAGAGAGAGAGAGATAGAGAGAGAGAGAGTGAAAGAGTGTGTGCTTTGTGAATCATGCGCGCAATATTTTAATTATCGCATTTGAATAAGCAAACTATAAAATATAAATTCAACAAAAATTGAAATAAATTGTTTTCACTTACAGCGCTTTGTTTGGCTTCTCAAGGGAGAACTGCGCCGGCTAAATTGTTTACGCTTGTTTACGTTAATATTTATTGTTGTTGTTGCTGTTGTTGTTGTTGTTGTTGTTGTTGGTACTGTTCATTTGGCAACCTAGGTGGCTCACTCTCTGATTGCGCCAATTAACTGATAACAGCTCAAAACCCAATCAATGCAAAACAACAACTCATTACACACAGGTGTAACAGGTGAACAGTGCAATTTGAATATAGGAGAAATACTTAGAAAAACTGCAAACAGAATCAAGAATACAAATTATTATTAGTTCTATTAAAAAACTATTAAGAAATATTTATATACCTATATAAAAAAAAAAATAAAAATAAAAAAATAATATAATATATTTATATTTTTTAATTTATATTTTTACATTTCTTCATTTTTATATTTTTATATTTTTTATTTTTTTATTTTTTGTGAACCACTACTATTTTAATGAACAACTAGATTTTGTTAATTTTACTTTCCCAAGCCCAGAACCGCTTATGTTCCTAAGTTTGTTACAGAGAAACATATAAATGAATAAAAAATGTGTTAATCTTAATATCCGTTTCAAATTGTTTTCAAAAATATTGTGTTTATTCAATAAATTTTGTTGTCCAACATTTAGTGCTCAGTTGCACTACTATTTTCATGAACACAAATGTATATGTGTATATATCTCTATATATGTATGTTTGTATGTATGTATATACATATATATATCAAAATACATACATATGTATGTGCATACATATCATAGTATCAATGTTTAAGGTAGCAATATATGTACATATAAGACATTTTTTGTAAGCTATATAAAATAATGGTAGGGTATTAAAGCTTCGACACTCTTTAATTTGACGCACTTTTTGATATAACGTGCTTGTCTAATTAGAACTAATATTATAATATATGTGCATACATATATATTATATTAGTATACTATATAGTACGTACATATGTACATATATACTTTTTAATAGACTTAGTTTCAAAACAGAAAACAAGAAATGCAGCAAAATCTAAAGAGTTCACTCTTCTTAAAGAGCATTAAAGGTTCGTCATCGTTGAGTTGTCTGTTTACTTTCATTTGTTTTTGTTTGCTGGCCAATGGGCGCCAAAATGTTTCGTTAAGTTGTGCGCTGCTTTTTGTTTGTTTGCTTCTGACTTGCTGCTGTTGTTCTTGTTGTTGTTGTTGTCTTTGCTTTTACTGTTTTCTTTTATGGTAGGGCACTCTTACGCGGAGTGCGAGTGTGTGCGAGTGCGGCTCTCAGGCTCGCACTCGCTCTCGCTGTCGCACTCTTTCTACCTCTTCCTCTTTACGCTCTCTCTCTCTCTCTCTCTCTCTCACTGCGTGTCGATTTGCGTTCATTTGTTTAATTCAATTCTAACTCTAGCGATGATCTAAGTGAGACGTCGCCGTCTTCATTATTACTGTTGTTGTTGCTGTTGCTACATCTGGCGCAAACTTTAAATAAGCAAGTAAAACACAAGCAACACCAACAACAACAACTGGCAGCGCTAGTCAGGCGAGCCAAAGTGCTCGCAATTGCTAGCCGAAAAATTAATGTGCGTTTAATTCGGACAAATTAAATTTGGTGAGCGCCGACGTCGAATTCTCTGCCAACAGCAACATGCATGCACGGATGCACGCACACACACACACACACACGCACACAGAAACTCATGTGTAAATAGAACAGCAACAGGCATAACGGCAACCGCATATGCCCCTCGCTCTGCCACCTGCAAGTGCAGCGTGTAAATTGGTCAAATTTACGAGCTGCTGCCATTTTTCATTTTTATGAGCAAACGATTTTCATTATATGCGCCTGCTTGACGTTTACCGTTTGCCATTTACCGTTGACCACTTGCGTTGCGGCTTTCGTGTGTATGATGACGTTGCCTTGCTGTTTGTGTTATTGTTTTTGTTTTTGCTTTTGCTTTTGCATAACCGTTATCAGCGACAATCAGTTGACGCCTGTAGCAACACCTCGCAATGGTTTGCAACTCGACTAACAAGCCTCGATGACATTGTATGCGTGCATGTGTGCTTATCCATGACACACCACCGTGGGTGGCCCGTACAGTTAGTGGGCGATTCCACTCAATATGGTCAGCCATGGAAAACTGACGAAATGGCCAGTACGTGCCATCGAAACGATGATAAATGCAGATAGATATCGGGGCTTAGTAATGTCTGTCTATATGGAATATACCTGCAATTTTAATAGATATTCATCTATTATAGCCTATGCCTCCAAATTTATTACAATTGCCTTCCAAATGCCTCGTTAAGTTCTACAATCTGTCAGCATCAATCTCTCTGAACCGAGTGCAAAGTTCAAGGTGAGGTGAGGAATACATTTAAAGAGCCGAAACTCTTAATTTGCTCATTTCTCATTTGGGCTTTTATAGGAGCATTTCAAATTCTGGAAGCCAGTAATAAATTGAATTAAGTGAATAGCATTAAATCAGCTGATTTCAGGTTTAATCTTGGCCATAAAATATATTTTAGCTAATTGAATTGATCGCAAAGTTTGTATTAATATATCACTCGGAGAACTGCGTTTCGGGAATGCAAAAAAGTTATGGAGCTCTTACAAATTAATCAATTTATTAAGAAACTTTTAATTTCTTTTTTATTTACGAATTTAAACATGTTTTTATTTTATACTCGTTCAATAAGTGCAATGAGTATATTGGTTTTGTCCATGTTCGACTAGCTGTTTGTCAGTCCGTCCGTCCGTGAGTCTGTCTTCAAATGAATGCTATTGAATGGCTAGGGATTTGGAATTCGGAACATATACCCGTTGGGAGCGTAATCTTTAAACGTGCTATGATGTGCCCTGTAAGCCCACTAAAGGCTAATTTAACTGGTTTAACAGAATCGTTATTATTTGAGCTGCTAGAGACCTGACATTTTAAATAAATGCTTGTACAGTCGAGTCTCGATAATTTGTACCCCGCTAAATCGAAAATCGCGATAAATCGAAAAAATTCTATCCCCTTGATGGGGATATCTATATGATGGAAATCTCGATAATTTGAATTTCTGTGTAAATCGAAAAAAAACTGATCCCCTTGCCATTTCGAATTATCGGGACTCGACTGTATATTCATGTAGATAACTATTCACCAAAAAAATGTAGTGTATATTTATACGCCCATAGGGGGCGTGGCGAATCGGTTAAAGCTATATTTTCCATGGTGGTACGAGTAGAAGTAGAACCCTACAACTGTTAAAATCCTCCATAGATCAATGAAATGGCATATATGTATATATGTTCACACCCATTGGGGTGCGTGGCTATTCGGAAAAGACTATATAGTATTTTGTACAAGCTCTATTCTATTTTGAACACGATAATCTTGCAATTTGGAATAATATTCTCGCATAGGCAAGCCAGGACAAGATACATATATGTATGTATATAGTACGTTCATAGCAAATCGGAAATATCGATATCTTCTAAAGTTTTCGAGCTATAAGCTTAAAAATTTCTATTGAACTTTGGGGCGTGGCAGATCGAAAATAAACTCTATCTTTCACATTTTTCGGATTCAAGGTCAAGCTCCACGAGCTGAGTCGATCTAGCTCTGTCCGTCTGTCTGTTTGTCTGTCTGTCCGTCCGTCCGTCTGTCCTATAAGAACTAAAACCTTTTTTGTAGAGACTCGGTCCCTGTATAGCACACGCAGATCAAGTTTGTTTTTAAAAAAATCGATAACTATTCCAGTTTTACTGTTATCGATTAAAAGTTATTAAATTATATCTCGTACATCTTTGGAGCTAGAGTCTTCAAATTTTGTAATTAGGTTCATTTATATTTTATACAATTTTGATTTTTGTTACATTTTGGATATATATTGTACATTTTTATCATAATTTTATTTAACAAGCTTTCAATCTGCTTTACATAATTGAGTATATTTTAAAGCGCAGATCGGACGAGGTTCAGGGGATCTCCTAGTCGGGAACCACCGACTACAGTTTTCTTACTTGTTTTAGTATAGATTAAAGCAAATACTAGATTTCCTGCTGGGAGTGGATAAATAATATCAATAATTATAAGACTTGATTGCCTTTGATGTTTAATTAATGAATAGAAAATGTCGAAGCTTCCATTTGCTCATCTCTTTAACTATAAATATAAATAAATATATATATATATATATATATATATATATCTGTGGATGATATATGTACTGGGTAAACACAATTATGGCTATATAATATATGTAATAAAAATGCTGCAATGCTGATGCTCATCATTTGATTGCTATTGTTGTTGTTGTTGTTGTTATTGTTACTAAAACAATAAAAAGTTTTTTGTGGTCTGCGCTTTGAGTTACTCGAACTCAATGTTGTTGTTGTTGTTGTTGCGGTTTATGAACTCAAGGCATAATATCATGCCCCTTTGGACAATGTACACTATATATATATATATATATATATAGATATATAGTATATAGTATATTCAGCCATTCATTCTCTCACATTTAGTCATCCATTCATTCCAGTCATTTTTTATTATATGTACATAAAATGTGGAAAATGAAATTATGAAATATTTGAACGCATTGCCGACGTGATTTTCATTTCAATTAAGTGCAAGTTGTATTGTTATCTGAATATTCACGCAGTCGGAGCCGGAATCGATCTGTCACAAGTGCAATGAGGTCATACAGCAGCGCATCATTACGGCCCTGGGCAAGACCTGGCATCCGGAGCACTTCGCCTGCAAGGACTGCCAAAAGCCCATCACCGAGGCCACCTTCAACATACAGAACGGAGAGCCGGTTTGCTCCGACTGCTTCGTGAGCAACTACTCGGGCACCTGTTTCGGCTGCAAGAAGCCCATCTTGGAGGTAAGTCAACTTCTATCACTATCTTGGTCGAGTCATCGACAACACCATTGACATCATCGCCTGCGTCTGTTAGCCATAAACATGGCCTCTTTATGAATATTGTCAACATTTGCTCATCTAGCCCATAAAGCTCTAGTGTAATGCATACGAAACCTGATTATATTCTAGTTGTCATATGTGCAGATGCAGATGCCGATGCAGATGCGTTTAGCTATAAACAGAGATATCGTATATATAGTACTACTCAGTATACGATATCTATTTATACACATAGATCGCACAGCCAGTTTATCCAGCTCTTTAGGCACGGCACATCAATTGACACGAATACACACAGAGACAGACATGCGAGACACACAGATCAGAAGTCAAATATCAAACAGATGTAGACTCACTTATAAATATACTTTAGCACATCATTAGCTCATAAAATAAAAACAATTTTCGCTCATAATGTCACATTAGATATCTGAGCATATTTGACTAGAAATACGATTTCATTCGTTCTTCCCCAAAGATAAGATTTACTAACAAAATTTCAAATAGTCGTTCTGCTAGCTACAACATGCTCAAAGTTCAAAGTTTGTCTCTGAAGCACTCAACTGGGGAATGTTGTGATTGAGGTTTCTATAATGTCAATCATATTGAAATTTATCAGGTTATAGCTATTCGTAGCTCTTCAAGTTAATCAGACCAAAAAATAAGGAATTACTTCGCTTCCGCTCCAGTTCGCTGTTGTCCTTTATAAAAAGCTGCATATGCTGCTGCCTCAATCTGACAGAAATATATATACATATAGACTCATATAGGGCATACAAGTAATGCTCCTGAAAGTATGCAATGGGCCTTTGTCCAGCTACTTTGACATTGCTAATGCGCCTTGTGGTACTCAAGCGAGAGTGGCTAAACAATTAAAAAACAAGTAAGAACGTTGCACTCGTGCGTTACCAGCTCCATTTTCTGATTTGCCACGCCCCCAATTGGGCAAATCAATAGGGGAGGTCAACAGTAATTTAGTTGTTAAATTTGGAGTTTCTAGCTTTATAATTCGAGGGTGTACACGAGTATATGTTCCAAATTTCAAGTCTCTAGCTTCAATAGCGGCGAAATGGTTTGCGTTCATACGGACAGACGGACGGACAGCAAGACGAACATTGCACAAACCCAATATATTCATTTCACTTTCGTGAATGAGCATAATAAGGGCACACAAATATTTCGTCATTTATTTGTCTGATTTCTAGCTGAAAGCTTTGCACTTTACCTTTAAATTTTATTGTATTTGTTTATATTTCTTATTTTAAAATCTATCTTTTTTTAATTCTTAAAAATTACAATTTCAATTAATAATGTATTAAATAATTGTTCTATTATTCTCTTTAATTGTTTAGTTAATTTTTTTTCATTTCTATGTTTTGCTCCATTTTATTTAAAATTTGTATTTATTTTTAAACTTTGATATTTTTTTATTTTTGCATTTTTTGTTTTGAGTTTTTTTGTATATAATATATTAATTTTTATAATTTATTTTGTAATAAATTTTTAAAAAATTTTAAATTTTATTTAAAAATGTTTTTAGTTTATTTTTGATTTTATTGTTTTTAATTTTTCTATTTTTATAGTTTTTTTATTTTATTATTATTATTTTTTGTTATTTTTATAAAATTCAAAAAAATTGGTATTTATATTATTTTTTAATCGACTTTTTTATATTTACTTTATTGTTATTTTATTTTTGTATTTTTTAGTTTTTTTTTTAGTTTATAATTTTTGGTATAATTTTTTTTTATATACATACATATGTATGTAATTGTTTTAGTATTTATTTATTTCTTTCTTTAAGTTTTTATATTTTATATTTGTGTTTATTAATTATACTATTGTTTTAATATTTTTAAATTTATTTATTTTATTTTATTATTATTAATATTATATTTTTAAAATATTTTATTTACATATATTTTATTTACATATATTTTATTTACATATATTTAAGTTATGCTCTTCATCTCATGCTCTTTCTCTTGCTTCCTTTTGCTCTCTTCCCTTCTTCTTTTAGTTATTTAAATTTCTATATTAAGATATATGTTCTTGCTTGTATTAGTTAGTTAAGCTACGATCTAAGGCTGTCATTTGCAGTGCATTAGAAATGCGACACTGAGTGCAAAAACTATTCGTTCCGCCTAATTAGCGCCATGAAGGCCACGCGAGTGGGGCTGAGTGATGAGCGATTGATTGGCTATGATTATGCATACATAGTATATATGTATGTACATACATACATATAGTTAATGTTGATTATGTTATATATTTAATATTTTTGAAATATGTATTAAAGTTAAATTTGATCATTTGTTGGCAGCGCACCATCAAGGCCATGGAGCAGTCGTGGCATGAGGAGTGCTTCGTGTGCGCCGGCCCATGCAAGAAGCCGTTGGTGGGCACCTCGTTCTATGAGCGAGACGGGCGGCCCTATTGTCGCATCGACTTCGAGCAGCTGTTCGCGGCGCGCTGCGCCGGCTGCAGCCAGCCGATAACGGAGAATGCGATTGTGGCGCTCAATGCCAAGTGGCATCGGGATTGCTTCAAGTGCAAGGTGAGTGCAGCACAATGGACTTGCGTCAAATGTGTGTTCTCAATGCTTATCGCTCTCTCTCTCTCTCTTTCTCTCTCTCTGTCTGATTGCAGAAGTGCTTGACGCCCATTACGGCGAGCACGTTCGCCGTGGAGGACAACAAGCCGCTGTGCACGACCTGTTCGGACTAGGCGGCCAGGCGGGCCAGGTGGGCCAGGAGGCATTGCATTGATAGATGTTTCGCTGTATATTATAGATGTTTATGGTATTTGTAGTATTCGCAGTTGTTGAACAAAGTTAAAACCTAACGAAATTCCCTAGAATTTAATATCAAGAAATTCGAAGGTTCAAAAGCTAACAAAGGGGAAAGAAAACAAGAGTTAAACCACTTTTCCACACACACACACACACAGAGCCACTCCAGCAAATGCTTTTTTGCTGTACTAAAATATATCAAGATATATATGCTTTATATATATATATATATCTTTCTCTACTTTTTTTTACTATTTATAAAATGCATTTTACACGATAAATGCATTTAGAGACGAACAGCTGCCAGAACTGTCAAGAATTCGTCACGGCTCTCGAGTGGTGTGGGAGGGGGCGCGTAACGGTACATATTTCAATTAAAATTATATTCAACTATATAATTGTTGCATAGCTGCAAAAAACACATTCGATTAGCTCACACATACAGAATGTTGCCTGTCACACTCTATCTGCCTCTCTCTCACACACACACTGTTTATATATGTATTTTTCTAACTCTCTCTCTCTCTCTCTCTGTCTATTTTCTATCTCACATGTTATCTCTTTCTAAATTGTATTATTATATTCTGAAGCTATTATATGATATGAATGAAAATATATGACAATTAATCTTGCAGCACAGCATTTGCCTTCTATTGCGCTCTCTTTCTACAGAACTGTTGCTATCTCTATCTTTATTGTGTTGAGCTTTGGTTGTTAGCAAAAGTCTACTTAGTATATTAGCCAGTCTAGAAGAGGCGAACACTCCTCTCGTTACGGATAGAGTCATGATGTTAGCTGAGGCGTCCGACAGCGGAGAGTATCCTTAGTCCTTGTACGAGTATACAGAGATATGATCTCTTGGTTGCAGTTAGAGCTTGGGCGTGGCCGATGAGCGGAATCACAGTGGGCGGGGTGTATTGATGTATTAATCAAAACGATATGTTTTATTGATCCCACAGCGATTTGAAGACATTTACATACGCATGCATATGCACTATAATAAACTACTTTACAATTTGGTTCATCGAAAACGAAAAGTGCAAATTTTATTTTATTGAGTCTTTTGGTTCCTGCCAGCGACTATTCCTCATTGGGCTTCATCTGTAAGCTTGGTGGAAGTGGAATATACAGTCGAGTGGGTGAAGAGTGAAGTGGTATAAGAGTATATCATTTCGACTGGATTATAGTTACCTTCTTATCCAGCATGATGCCCAGGGAGCGCACCAGAGGGTCGAGTACCTCGCGGACCTGCGACTTGGTCACATGCTCCATGGCCTCCAGCAGCTGTTGATGCAGCTCCCGTTTCTCACGTCCGGGCTGCTGCAACAGTGCCAATATATTTGACAGCTGACGGTTATGGTCGTCGGGCGCATCGGGTTCGCTGCTTGGCTCGCCGCGATTGTCGCCACACTGGACACACTCGATGTGAGTTGGCACGTACTCGCTGGGCTGCTCTGGTGGCACCTCGGATCCCTGGCTTAGCAAAATGCCAGGCATCAATGGGGCATTGCTCGGTTCGGTTATCATCTTTGGCTTGCGCAGCCAGATGCGCGGGCGCCGCTTATCGGAGCGTTCCTTGGGCACCAGGCGCGGCTCGTATAGCTTTAAATCGTTGAGACACATCTTGAGATCGTATCGCTCGTGCATATCCTGGCGTGGCCCACCATGTCCGCGTCCATGTCCATGTCCGTGTCCGTGTCCGTGTCCATGTCCGTGTCCATGTCCATGTCCATGTCCATATCCATGCATATGTCCATGTCCCACTCCATGTCCGTGTCCGTGTCCGTGCCCAGCGCCATAAGTACGCCGCTGCAGACGTCTATAGGATTCGCGGGCCAGCTGGAAGCGCTGCTCCTGCATGTCCTCAATGAACGTGAGGAAGCTGGTGCAGCGTTGCTGCAGGCACTCCACCACCGGATCCTGGCGATCGAGCACGCCTTTCTCCAGGCAGACGTTCGTCAACGTGTACATCATTTCGATGAGCGCGCTCAGCTTCTGCGGCACCTTGTCCAGCAGGAAGTAGCGCACCTGCCGCTGATACCTGCCGATCGAGTGGTGCATCAGGCCGTAGACGTAGCCCACCCGCTGGCTGGCCTCGTTGGAGGCGGCGCTAATGAAGTGGGCCACCGGCGTGCAGCGCACATCCTCGATCATGCCACGCAGCGGATACAGAAAGTTGCGCGAGAATCTCACACAGAAGTTGAATGCATTCCGCTCGCGTCGCTGCTTCTCCTGGGTGTTGTTGTGGATCAGCGGCAGCTGCAGCAGGCTGCACTGCAGCTTGTCCAGGGCCGATATGATGCGTTCCTGTGTGAGTGAGATCTTGTTGTAGATGGACATCTTTTGGTATTTCAGGTTCTCCAGCGATCGAGTGCAGACGACGGCGCGCGCCTTGCGACGACGCGGCGTCAGCGTTGGCATGGACAGATCCAAGTGGGGCTGTTCCGATGGCCTGACAGGAGCTGATAGTATTTGCGGATCCTTGTCGCCGCCACCAGGCTGACGTAGCCCAGCTCCAGCTCCAGCCCCAGTTGCCAATTCCTGCTGCACCAGCGACTTACGCCTCGAATTCCGCGTGCCCTTGGGGCTTCTGACCTTCGACTTGGACTTGACCGTTGGTGATTGCTGCAGGCTGCGTTGGTGTTGTCGGGCCGCAGGTCTGTCTGGGAAGGTGTCGCCATTGGCAGCATTGGCGGACTTGCCATTGGCATCACCGAACATCAGACGCTCCTCATGCTGGTCGCAAAGCGTGCTGCTGTCCGTATCGGATCGCTGGGACGTGTAGTGCATGGGCTTCAGACTGCGCTGTAAGCTGATCCAATTGGGATGTGGTTCCAGCTCGATGAAACAGGTCCTTTGCCGATCACCAAAATCGGCAATCTCCGGCTCACTCTGGTTCTGCGGCAAGCGCTGTGTGTAGCGCATGTAGCCAGGCCGGTCGGCATACTCCTGCTCCAGGTCACTGTCCTCCTGCGGCTCTGGATCGGCAGGCTGCCGCAGCTTCATATACAGGCAGGCGTCGGAGTTGGCGCTGTTCAATGGATCGTACGAGTTGGAGTTGGCTGAGTGCGGTGTTATGGGCGCTGGTGTAATATCTGTCCAGTGGGCCGGGGGCTGATGCTGTGGTGCATGGTAAGATGCCTGATTCGAGTAGCGCATCTGTTCCTCGGTCAGCACCTGCTTCAGGCGCTGCAGTATCATGTCGGGCTCTGAATATGCGGATGCGGCATCCGGGTGCATTCGCTTCCGCGGATGCTGTCTGCTCTTCTGTGTTGTCTGAGTGGATGCAAGCTTCGACTTGACCGCTTGCTGTGGTTGCTGCTGTGGTTGGTGCTGCGGCTGCGGCTGCGGCTGCAGCGGTTGCTGTGGTTGCTGCGATTGCTGCGGCTTCTGCTGCGGCTGGATGCGCCGTGGCTTCGGCTTGCGCTTGGTTTCCAGATCCAGACTGCTTTGCGCCTGACCCATGGATTGCAGCTCAGCGCACACCTGTCGATGCAGTCCCTCAATATGTGCGGCATAAGGATCTGCCGGCTCCGTCAGCTTCGGCTTGGCTGATGCACGTTTCATCTTACGGATGCGCATCTTCCTGGCTCTGCTGCTATTGGTTAGCGTCGCAATTGCATCTGCGCCGCCAGCCAATCGTTTCACGTTCAGGTTCTGTCCCAAATTGTGGCCATTGCTGACCTGCTTCATGCTGCTGCCGCTGCCGCTGGCGCTGCTGTGGGGCGTGTCGGCGAGCTTGCGCAAAGAGATTTGCGTCTCCACATCCAGGTCGCGCGATGTTACCATGCTGAGCACATCGCGGCCCGTGTTGCGCATCTTGCAGAAACGCGGCTTGGTCACCTTGGGTATCTCGCGATCCTTCTTGATTTCGTCCCGTTCGGCCGCGCGCTGCTGATTGTAGCGCTTCACAGCATTCTTGATGGAGTCCGGATTGCTGAACTGAATGGCCAACGGGTTCGTTTATCATTAGCCAGTTAGTCGACCAATTGGGCGCGAGATATGGGCCACTTACCTGAAACTCGTGAGCAAATGATTGGCCATACAGATCGTGTAGTTTCAACATTGCTCAGACTTATTACTATATGAGTGGGTGGGATAAGAGGGTATTAAGAAGCCTCAGAGTTATAGATTATGCTTTGGAGGGAAAAAAAAAAGTATAACCAGATGAAATTTTGTTGTATGTACGCTTCCAAAAATTTTAAATTATGCTTGTTTATTCTGATCAGCTCGTACGTTATAGCAAAGCTGTCTATTCTTGACAGGCGGCACGGCACAAATACTGAATTCCAGCAGCCCTTGAAGTCTGTATGGCTCTATGCCTCGCTCTCTATGTTTACTTTCTCTCTACCCGTCTCATACTCTTTTTTAAATCTCTTTTTCTTTCAAGTGGACATCAATTTATGCGGTTTTAGTTTAAATTTGGTAGCAAAATGAAATTAGTGTTGCACAATACAGAATTGATGATAGTCGATAACAGCTTATCGATATATTGCAGCAGCAATAAGCATAATTGCAATTGCATCAAGTTGGTCACTTTACAATTTTGGATTTATAAGTGCAGTAAAATGTAACTCAAATTTACGCGCCATCGATGCGAACAAGAAATGTGGCTGAAATCTTCAGAAATTACACACATATATCATATTGTGTTTGCCCTTGAAGTCTGTATGCCTCTATACCTCTCTCAATCTCTCTGTCTCTCACACTCTTTTATATCTCTTTTTCTGTGGGTGTCTTTAAAGTGGACGTCAATTTATGCGGCTTTAGTTTAAATTTGGTAGCAGAATTGATGATAGTCGATAACAGCTTATCGATATATTGCAGCAGCAATAAGCATAATTGCAATTGCATCAAGTTGGTCACTTTACGATTTTGGATTTGTAAGTGCTGTAAAATGTAATTCAAATTTACGCGCCATCGATGCGAACAAGAAATGTGGCTGAAATCTTCAGAAATTACATAAATCATGTTGTTTATTTATTTATTATTAATATCTATTATATTCATTCAAGTTGTCAATTCACAACTTCTTCAGGCTTAGTTAATAACTATTACAACTATTAGTTATCTATGGAGACTTTAACTAAGCATGTTTACAGGGTATACTAAGCTCAGCCTGAAACTATTTATGTAGTTGCAATTGATTCGTATGTCAAATCTCACTTATACAATAATAATTCGAATTAGAAAAGGTAACAAAAAATATGATAAGCTCTATTTATAGCTAAAATTTAGGAAACTACACAAATCAACTACAATCCACAGAGAGCGACAATAGGACACATCGAAGCTGCTCTGTAAAAATTCTGCGAGATGCCTCAAGCACATCCAAAGGTGAGTTTAAAGTGGCCGCGCTCTGGTGCCAACCTTCCACTGAGATCCTATGCCTTTGACTTTGCAAAAGGGTCGCCTTCGCTTCTTGGGCATTGCGACGGGCGGCATCGCGGCATTGTACATGGGCCTGACCGCATATGAGAACCAGGAGAATCTAATCCGGACGCTGATGATACCAGCCGTGCGGCTGCTGCCCGCCGAGACAAGCAGCAATTTGGCTCTGCTGGCGTGCAAGTATCGCCTGTATCCTGCATCGAGCTATGAGGACAACGTCAATTTGAACAGCTCGTTCTTTGGCCGCTACATTAGCAATCCCATTGGATTGGCGGCCGGGTTCGATAGGAATGGCGAGGCGGTGCACGGACTGAAGGACCTGGGTTTTGGCTTTATCGAAATTGGCAGCGTTACGCCCTTGGCCCAGAAGGGAAGTCCCAGGCCGCGCATCCTGCGGCTGAGCGATGATCGGGCAATTATCAATCGGAACAGTATCGATAGCGATGGCCATCAGGCTGTGGTCCAGCGCCTGCGGCGAGTGCGCGAAACCGACGGCTTTGATGCTGTCGTGGGCGTCAACCTGGAGCGCAATCGTTCCTCCAGGACACCCATCATCGATTACATGTCGGGCGTGAAGACCTTCGGTCCCGTGGCCGACTATCTCGTTATTAACTACAGCAAGGCGAAGGGAATGCGGCAGAATATGAATAGCAAGAGGAAGCTCATGGAGCTGCTCGAGGCAGTGAACATGGCGCGTGCCCAGCTTCGGCCCATCAAGCAGGTGCCCATTCTGCTGAAGCTATCGCCAGACATGACCCTGAACGAGATGAAGGACGTGGCCACTGTCATCAGCATGAGCGCGTGCCAGGTGGATGGCCTGATCGTGGCGAATGCGACGATGACCCGGGACCATATCGGCACCACCATGAAGTCCAGAGAGAAGGGCGCGCTCAGCGGCGAGCCACTGCGGCAGCGCTCCACGGCCATGATCGCGCAGATGTATCAGCTAATCAATAACAGCGTGCCCATCATTGGCGTTGGCGGCGTCTCATCTGGCCAGGATGCTTACGAGAAGATTGAGGCTGGCGCATCGTATGTGCAAATCTATACAGCCTTTGTGTTCGAGGGGCCCGAGCTAGTGGAGCGCATCAAGGCGGAGCTCTCCGGGCGCATCACTGAGATGGGCTATGAGAATGTCAAAGAGGCCGTAGGTTCAAATTATCAGCAATATCTGCCTGCCTGAGTTGCTGGCAGTATCTAGTTATTTCAAATAAACCAAATTGTATGTCCCACACACATTGTCCATATTTATCAATGAGCTGAGATTGGACTTTGAGCTTAAGTTGATCGGAAATGGTCACACTGAAAGGTTATGTTATTAACATTTTTACTCCACACTTAACATTTTGGTTTGAGCCTGTAGACATGTGGACAGGCTAACAGTGTACGTATGTGTATATGTATATAAATTAAAGGGTAAATACTGCATTTTATCTTTCGACAGTCGACAGCTTAATAAATGTACTATAGGAGGACTGTTACAATTTAGCATACACTTTACATAACATTGCTGTGCTATTTACATTTTTGCTCCACATTTGACTTTTTGCTGCCTGCAACTGTTTTATAATATTCTTTGTGCTTGTGTGTTAACATATGCTGCTAATAGAACGACAGTATATAAATCAGGTGTGTTTTTGATCGAAGTCGCATAAAATGCAGTAGATTTAGTATTTAATAAATCATTTGATTTGAAGCATTCGTAAAGTATTTTGAAGCTAACGCGCATACGGTCATACTGCATATTTTGTTGCATTGTAGCCGTTTTTAATGTTTTAGTCCATATTTATGTAAAATCGAAACGGCAGAAGTGCGAAGCACATTCATGTGCACAAGACAGTTAAATAAATAAACAAATAGAGTGCGCTAATTGCAATACCGTGCTGGATCACATCGCCACTGGAAGGTGAATATCTCATGTTCCATTGTCTCTGTCATTGCAGCGCGATGAAAGAACAACAAATACAACGAAATGCTAACAACGCACTTTACAATTTGATTTGCAGATTTGACGAAATACTTGAGAAGAAGGTATTTGAAGCACACACAACATACAGTAGCTATGGACGTCGAGGAAAACTACGAGTCACAAAGCACAACGGAGACGCCGCCTCAGCAGGGGCCTCTGCAGCCGCATCATCTTCATCACCAACCGCAGCAACAGCAACAGCAGCAGCACCAGCAGCAGCAGCAACATCAACAACAACAAATGCAACAGCAATTGCTACAAGAGATGCAATGTGAACCGCTGTTTGGCATTACCACAAACACAACAACAACAACAAATCCAATGATGGACACCAGCAACATTGCAATACCATTGCCGGCACCGACTGGGACGGGCATCGTGTTGTCCTCGTCGGTGGCAACAGTCTCGGCATTAGCATTACCATCACCCGCACAAGCAACGCAAATCAAGGGCCTCGGATCGGCCCTGCCAACAAATGACTATGATATTGACTCTCTGCTGCTGCAGCAGTTCAGTTGCATGGGCACCACAGATCACGAGGATCTGATAAGTCAGTTCCAGAGCCTCATGAATAATCAAATGAATCGCGAGTCGGCACGTTTCTATTTGGAAATGAGCAACTGGTGAGTTCGTGTCCATTCGATCTAGCCCAAAATCGATCTTAATTGAAATTTTTATGCTTTTGCTGTTGCTTAGGAACTTGCAAACTGCCGTCGGTTGCTATCTGGACTTCTGTAGTCTGCAATCATTGCCTTCGATGAAGATTGTGCAGGGCCAGCATGTGAATGCACTGCAGCAGGCATTTCAGCTGCAAAACGACGGCACCGAGCGCTGGCCCAACGGCTGTTATTTAACATCGCCAATACAGACGCAACGCATCAATGTGCCGTCCCTGCGTCCGGGCGAAACTTGTGATATATTGGCCGACCTGATGCCCACACAGCCGGCCATCATGTGGCGCATGTGTACGCCCAACGGTTGGTACTTTGGCGGTGAGTGGTGCACAAAATGAAATCAGAATCTGAAACTGAATCGAAATCGAAATTTCAATCTGAATCTGCATTTATACTATATACATTTGGCACTTGCATCTTGTAGATACTATTTGGATGATACCACCCGGCACTCAGGCCAGCCAGGATGAGCTACAGCAACGCATGGTGCAGCTAATCACCTCGGATGCCAAACCAGAGGTTTATCCACAGATCAAAATAGTGATAACAGCGCATACGCAATGAGAGGCGCACACATTTTCATTAGACTCTTCATGTTGCGTTGCAACTCCTTTCGGATTGCACGAATTCGTTATTTCAAAATTGAGACTATATACATTTGGCTAGCTTCAATTCGGCCTTTGATTCGAATCCCAAAAAAAAAAAAACAACAAAAAACAAAAACAAAAACAACAAAAAAAACGACAAAAGCAGAACAAAATATGTATTTTTTTATCGAAGCATTTGTAATTCGATTAGCAAACAACAAATTTCCTGATATAAATATATATATATATATAGATATATGTACATTTATATATATATATATATCTATATATCTATATATATATAATTTTTTTTTTATAGAGTTTGTATGCGCAAATTGGTTCTATGTTTAAGCGACATGGTTTTTTTTTTCCTTTTTGTCAAACCAATCCTGTAACAAATGTAGACTTAAGTGTTTTATTGAGAAAGAAGAAAGAGAAACGAAGAAGAAACGAAGTTTTATTACTTAAGCCTAATGCCCAGGCTATAGCCAATAATGTTCTGCAGTTGCCTCCATAGTTCGTAAATTGTACAAATATTTCATAACACATAAATTACAAATTCGAAAACTTATACAGGGTATATTGGCTTGATATTGCTGTAAGATTGCCTAGATACAATCATTGGGGACGGAACTATATATATATATATATATTTATCTCTAAGATCATTATAGAGCTATGTAAAAAGGGGGCGTGGCTTAGCGCAAGCACAAAAATCTACCTTCCACAGCTGTTGAGCTACAATCAAGCTGGACTAAAGCTAATCTTCAGCTGGAGATCGATCTATGAATTAATGTTTAGATTTACTCTATCTTTTATTAGTTTAGTTTTATCGCTAGAGACACGCAATTTTCAAGAAACTCGAGTGATTTAATAGGAAATTAAGACTTTCCGGCCACGCCCACATCTGCAAAGCTTCACATGTGTAGATCGACCCTCTTTTAGTATGTATGCAAAGTTAAGAAACGACAAATTGTAAACTGCAATATCCAAAAGGTATTTTATCTGAAAATTAAGCTAAGTCAAACAAAAGTGCTCTAGTGGGGAGTGCCCGACTAGAAGATACCCTGACCTCTGCGAAGAGCTAATATTCCAATCATTCTACGCCTCTTTAATACATACATATCAAATAACACGCACACACAGACACACACATAAGCAGGCGCTCTGCTTACTGCGCAGCTTACGCAACGGCAGCGGCAGCAGCAGCGCTTAGGCTGCGTTTATGCGATTTACTATGGGAAATGAATTGTTGAATAACTTTTCTTCTAAATGCACTTTTTCAATCAAATTTTCACAGCGTAATGTTAACATCGAGATGTATGTATTAACCAAAGCAAAAGTCTCTAATGTGTTTTTTGCAAATATGTGGGTTGGTGGTTAGGGCGAAAGTGTTTAAAATGTGAAATATATAAAATCTGTGTATTCATTAAAGGAATCCCAAAAGTAAATTTAATTAGTTAGTTTTCATGTATTGTACGATTCAAGTTATGCTAAAAAACGAAATCAAAAATAAAAATTTTTATCCATAATTATGGATTAATATAGTCATTTTTTTTACAATTAAACTTTTGCATTGAGCTTGTACGCATATTTATTCTGGCAAGTATATGTATTCCAAATTTCAAGTCTCTAGTTTTTGAACACACGGACGGAGAGATGGACGTGGCTACATCGACTCAGATCCTTGTTCTGCTCACAAATATATATACTTAATAGCTTATGGGTTCTGCCACGCTTCCAGCAGCAAGCAGCGCCAATTCTCAGCTGCTACTTGGCTTAGATTTGATAGCTGGCGCTCGTGCAGCGCTGTGGCTGTGTTGGTAGTAACTCGGCCACGATTGAGGGTTTTTATACCCTGAACCCATTGAATCTGGGAAATCAGGGTATAATGGTTTGGTTCAAATGTAACATGCTGAAGGAGGCGTTGCAGATCTCATAAAGTATATATATTCTTGATCAGGGTGACGAACTGAGTCGGTATAGCTATGTCCGTCCGTCCGTCCGTCCGTCCGTCCGTGTGTAAGCTGCGATCTCGTAAACCACAAAAGCTAGAGATCTGAAATTTAAAATGTATACTCGTGTATACCCTACGCAGTACGAGTTTATCAATTTTTTTCGATAACTCATCCCATTTCCTTATTATCGATGCAAATCGATAATTTTACTTTATTTTTCAAGCGTAACTTGGATACCGTTTTAGCTATAGACTTTAGATTTTCCGTGTATATCCGTGTTATAAATACAACAATTTGTAATTTTTGAATTTTCGATGCCACGCCCCCTTCCCCCAAAATTTGAAAAAAACGTATTTCAAGTACTAGAGATTTGTGCTTTGGCAAATACATACATATGAATGTCATTATTACGCTGTAAAAGTTTGATTACGAAAGTCCATCTAGAAGCAAACCTATTCAACAAAATAGTTTCCATAATATTGCCCATACTGCAGCCCAAGCGCTGCCCGCGCGCAGTCGCTGCGTAAACTGCGCAGTAGCAGAGCAAGTGCTTGTGCTTCAGTCCTAAAATTGATTTCCTATTGAGCTCTGTTTTATTCTTCTTAAAATAAGACTTAATTGGGCTCTGGATCATTTTAGGAAGTAGCTTAAACACAATTTTGAAAAAAGTTTACAAAAAACGGTTGCTAAAACTTGGTCATCAGGATAGCGCACACAAATTCAATTGTGAATATCTCACTTGATTTGACAGCCACAGCTACCAAATTTTTTCTGGAGCTCACAAAATTGATCTTGAAGAAAACTGTTTTTTTTAGAAGATAGGACTATTTATTTTTCGAGGAAAAATTTTATTAGCAGCAACAGGTATGAAGATGAGCGATCCGCACTGAGAAAAGCATCTAATGCGCACTACTTGCCTTCAGATATCCAGGAAAGAATTGAAGTTATGGCGAGTTTTGAAAAGGCTTAACGATATTCTTTGGAAAGCTGGATATCAATTTAAACTTTTAAAATAAGTTTTGAAATTTATGAAAAGCTGTTTGCAAAAGCGTTTTGTACTTATCCGCAATTCAAAAACTGCAATTCGTGCGTGCCAAATTCAAATAGAGATCACAGTCTTAGCAACCTTTTTTTATACCATGATCCCATTGAAAATGGGAAATCAGGGTATAATGGCTTTGTTAAGCTGTCAAATGCATGTAACAAGCAGAAGGGGGCGTGGCAGACCCCATAAAGTATATATATTCTTGATCAGGGAGACGAGCTGAGTCGATTTAGCCCTGTCCGTCTGTCTGTCTGTCTGTCCGTCTGTCCGTATGTATGAAAGCGTCGATCTCAGAACATATAAGAGCTAGAGACTTGAAATTTTGGAAGTCCCTGTATAGCACGCGCATATCAAGTTTGTTTTAAAAAATCGATAACTTTTCCCGTTTTTTTGTTATCGATTAAAAACCTTATCGAAATCAAGTTATTAAATTATATCTCGTACATCTTTGGAGCTAGAGTCTTCAAATTTTGTATTTAGATTAATTAATATTTGATACAATTTCGATTTTTGTCATATTTTGGCTACCGGCTCAAATATAATTTAATTTTACAAGCTTACATTTTTTCTGCGTTAATAAATATTGTACATAACTGAGTATATTTAAAAACACAGATGGGGCGGGGTTCAGGGGATCTCCTAGTCGGGCACCACCGATTAGAGTTTTCTTACTTGTTTTTGTAAGGGCTTTTCCAAATTTAAAAAAAAATACTTGCTGAAATGATACAGAATCTAATTTAGTTTTATTTGAAGAAGAATAAAACAGAGCTCAACAGGAAACACATTTTATGACTATAGCTTGAATAACATAGAAAATATTCAACATTAACAGAGGAAAGGAAGGGTGCGCAAGTGTTTAATAAAATTTATATAAATTTATTATAGATAATTAGAATTAGAATTTCTGATAATTGTAAGTCAAGTATAAAGTAATTAATATTAGAGCACTCGTCCACTCGCCTTGCACGTTGTTTTTGTTTATGCAATTTGATTGAATGGACTGCTGAAGGATCATACATTTATGTATGTATATAGTCTGGCTGCCTATGTATGTAAGAATCCAACATGACATTCAACTTATCTACTACAGACAGCATGCAACATTTCATTTGCATTCAATTTCAAATTATGCATACAAATGAGTAGCAGATGACGATGTGTGTGTGTGTTGGAGTGTGTGTGTGTGTGTTGGTCCTCTGTGATGAATACTTGTATGCATTTTAATTTGATCACGTTATGTAATCAGATTACAAGTAGCGTTACTTATGCATGTTGACGGCGACACTCGCCGCTCATTTTTGCATGAAAAATTATAATTGAGTCAAAAATGCAAAGCACACACACACACGCACACATGTGTGTGTCTGTGTGTGTGTGTGTGTGACAGTTCGTGCGTTGGACACGGAAATGAAATGCATTGAAACGGAAAAGAAATTATAATCCGTAGTCCTTCACAGCAGCAGCAGCAACAACAACAACAACAACAACTTGACTTGAATTACAAATGTCGCTCATGCCTGTGGGACTCCTGCCAGAGAGTGTGAGAGAGAGAGAGAGAGAAGAGGGCGGGTGTGGTGGGGGCGTGCCGCGTGCTGATGCGACAGACAATCAAATCAAAAGGCGTCAAAGCGTATGTCCTTAAGCATAATGCATGCCATCTCATTTCAGCCCAAGCACAACAAGCACTCGACTTACATAGAGAGACAATGATGGCAATGGCAATGGCGATGGAGATGGCGATGGCGATGGCGATGGCAATGGCAATGGCGCCACATCACATCCGTTTCCGCCCCATTCAGCACAAATGCTGCCTGCCTTCAGCCAAACGTTTCATGTAATAACACGTTGTAAAATTGCATTTGCCTATCCAAAACAACAACAGCAACAAACTTGTTGTTGTTTTGCTTGTTTTAAAATTCAGATTATGATTTGATTTGCCAGCAGCAGCAGCAGCATCACTAGTCCCTCTGCCTAACCCACCTGCCCTGCCCTTAACTCTCCCTCTCCCTCCCTCTCCCTCTCTCTCTCCTCTCCATCAAGTTGCTTAGTTTGTTTGGGGGCCTGGAGCCGTCTGCCTGGCACGGGCCTATTTGTTATTCATAGATTGGGAATTACATCCCAGCCATTGCCAATTGTCACCATCTTTTACACACACACACACACACACACACACACACACACACACACACACACACGCAGCTGTGGCACGTGTGGATGTCAACTTGTTACATGACCAGCTCCGGCTGACTTAATTGTTTGTTTTGCTCTTGCTTCCAGCACTTGACTGGAAAATAGGCAGAGACGCGGCAGGCCAGCAGGATGTGGCAAGCAAATACATATTTTGAGCCTAGCATCACAGAAGTAGATAGAAAGAGATGCAGAGATGCAGATGCTGAAACTAATTTGAAGCTGTATATCAGAGATATATATTTGATATATGAAATGCGTTTGTTTATTTTTATTTCATTTACATATTTATTTAAACGACATTGACAAGACGAGAGTCAACTTGTAGATAAACTAAACTAGCCTAAATAAGAGCAAAATATATACAGTCGAGTCCCGATAATTCGAAATGGCAAGGGAATCAGTTCTTTTTCGATTTACACAGAAATTCTAATTATCGAGACTCGACTGTAACGAATTTTTTTCTAGGGGATAGATTTTATTTCGATATATCGCGATTTTCGATTTAACGGGGTACAAATTATCGAGACTCGACTGTATATGTAAAGGATTTTTTTTAGAGGTATAGAACTTGTCTTAAAAAAAAGACACAGAAAAATCAATGAAATGACCACAGTTTTGGCTTTATTTACTTACAAAGTCGATGGCATTTAGTGTTTGAATACAATTTCGGGCATGTGACCACCGCGACTGCGTCTTAAATAGGCCACCCGATCAGTCCAATTTGTTTCTAATTTTGGTTTGAAGAGTGTCGATTTTGAAGACATATGGGCCGATGACGCCTCCAGCGTGCAAACCACACCAAACAGTAATTTTGTGTGGTTTCAATGGTGCCTCAAGAGTCTCATGTGGATTGCGCTCACTCCAAAACCGACCATTTTGTTTGTTTACATATCCCTTATGAGCTGCTCTGATGGACCATTATGCGCACCGTAATATGGCCGAAGAGCTCTATAAGTTTGGCGAACAGAGCGAGAATTTTGGAAGTATATTTCCACTATTTGTAAACGTTGTTCAGGCGTAAGTCTGTTCATGGTGATTTGCCAAAGTATACTGAAAAAAAAAGTCTAAGACAGCTGCCTGAAATAACAGCTGGTTTCACAGTTATCTCTATTGAAAGTTCTATAACTCTAAAAAATACAAGTAAGAGTGCTCTAGTCGAGACTGCTCGACTAAGAGATACCCTGAACCCTGCGAAGATGCGATATTCAAATCATTTTACGCTTCTTTTATATATACATATACACAAATAACACAAACAACACATACACACATGCACACGCACGCACAAGCACTTTCTCTGCTACTGCGCAGTTTACGCAGCGACAGCGCGCGGGCAGCGCTTGGGCTGCAGTATGGGCTATATTATGGAAACTTATTTGTTGAATAGGTTTGCTTCTAGATGGACTTTCGTAATCAAACTTTTACAGCGTAATAATGACATTCATATGCATGTATTTGCTAAAGCACAAGTCTCTAGTATTTGAAATACGTTTTTTTCAAATTTGGGGGGAAGGGGGCGTGGTATCCAAAATCCAAAAATTGCAAAATGTTTGTATTCATTACACGGATACACACAGTAAATCTGAAATCTATAGCTATAACGGTATTCAAAAACGAAGAAAAGTTATCGATTTTTATCGATAATAAGGAAATGGGATGAGTTATCGAAAAAAAATGATAAACTCGTACTGCGTAGGATATACACGAGTATACATTTCAAATTTCAGATCTCTAGCTTTTGTGGTTTGCGAGATCACTGCGTTCACACGGACGGACGGACGGACAGACGGACATGGCTATATCGACTCAGTTTGTCGAGCTGATCAAGAATATATATACTTTATGGGGTCTGCCATGTCTCCTTCTGCCTGTTACATACATTTTCACAAAAACATTATACCCTGATTTCCCATTTTCAATGGGTTCAGGGTATAAAAAATAGCCACCAAAACAGAAAAAAATATTAAATGAGATATTAAAAAAAAAGAGAAAGGATTGGGAAATCACTACACAATCTGGAAGATTTGCCAGATCATCAAATTATTAATTTTAATTGATTTAAAACACTCTATAAGTTGGGTATCTATAGCTCGAACCTATAATATAACTCTATCATATATAAGCAGTCAGACAGCTTTGGCTGCTCTGTATAACAGTTAGATCATTCCATTGATATTGTCAGACCCTGTCAATTTGAATCTGTATATCAGAGATATATCAATAATTTAGTAATAAAATGTCATATGTTTGCTTAGATGGATTCAGAACACTCCATAAGTTGGTTCTCTATAGCTAGAACGAAGGACCCTGCCCGCTGAATAATGATATAACTCTGTCCATCTGCCTGACTGCTTTGGCTTCCCTATTTAGCAGTTAAATAATTTCATTGATATTGTCAGATCTGCTCTACAGTGTTCTCTAGAATACATTCAATAAATTCATCAATTGCTAATAAGCATTATTCATAGCTAGCCTGGCTTATGCCTCTTTCTTGGGCAGCGCTAGAGGATTTATGTGTGTTAGCCAAAGCTAATGAAACGAGGCAATGCTAGTCGACCAAAAAGGATAATCAGGCTAATTTAATCAGGACCAGACAGCAGAAATCTTTCCAATATAAAACTGCCGAGATTTACAACAATTTTATTGTAATTTATTAAAATTTAGTAGACAAATATCCAGCGCTGTCAAACATAGAAAAGTCCAAACATTTCCCATCATGCTTAGACTGAGAGGCGCTGGATGCTGTCCAGGCTTATCAAGTAACAAATGCTAATTACCCTAAGGCCTTGATTAAGAAACAACCATCATATATTTTTAATAGTATAGCCAAAATGCTTGTTTTGCCTAATATGCCTGAACCATCAGCATCGTCTTTGTGCATGCTGATTAACTCAATTCTTATTATCTCTAGGCTCTGATAAGCAGATTTTCTATAAGCAATATTTCTAATAAGAAAACAAAAGTAAATATTTTAGATCAGTATGACGATCTGTCTAAATCGAGTCATTTGTATACATCAATGAAATTTGTCTATCGAAAATTCAGCATATTTTTCTGACTATCGATAATAATCGATATTGTCGCTTGTAGCATTAACTGAAGACTGCAAAGGGTCGAGATGCTTCAGTATACGATTATTAACTGTCGATTTTGGCTACCTTTCCTCACTCCCCTAAACACTGAAAAAAGTATTTGAATTGGCAAAGAATTGGCTCTATGCATACATACATACACCGTTATATATCACTATAAAGCGCTAAGGTCTAAGATATTAAGGTAGTTCAAACTAGATCCGAAGTTCTTCAATTACTCGTTTCCCAAAGTGGTTGGATGAATGAATTACAAGTGCAGGCCTAAGTCAGTGGTTGGGCGTGTGAATGAGTCTATGCACTAGCCATGCAATCTGTGTTGCCAACTCTTAAGGGCTTTGACAAGCTAGCTCAACTAATGCAAAAAGCCAGAAAGAGCTAAATATAAAGTGGGAAATCTAAAAGAAGAAGCTTTTACGATATTAGGGGCATTTTTTGTTGGACTTGAAATAGGCAACTGTAAAACACACCGAAATCTATAGAATTAATAAATTCGGATTTTTCTTTTTTTCTCGCTAAAGATAAGCCATTCCATAATTCCATATTGTTATAATTTCCGCCAGCGGCTATATCACAAGCTTTCACGGCACAGCTGACTGGAAAATAGCTAAATTGCCAACACTGCATGCAACACAGTATGTATGTATGTGCATGTACGAATTTTGCGGCGAAATCGAAGACGAGCCACGACCAGTGTTGCCAATTTAGCTATTTTTCCGTCAGTTCTGGCGCTTAGAAACACAGAGTGCGGGATAAATAGTGATATGACAGCTGGCGGGAAATATAGCTATATTGAATTATTGATTGGCTTCTTTTTAGAGTGAAGGAAATGTGCAAGTTATAAGCAATATTCATAGTATGAATATTGAAGAGATGGGAAACAAGGAAGGGCAAGAAGCAAAAAAAAAAAGGTCATCATTATTGGAATGACCTGAAATTAATAAAATGGTAAATGAATCATCAAATTCAGAATTAACCCGCGGAAATTAGAAAGTCGCGATAAAGATTAGACAGGCATACATATGTATACATACATAATACATATGTACATATATAAAATAAGCCTGCGTAGCGCTCGGGACTAGTAGATTAGTCTTTAATAACTTACAAAATCTCTTACTCTTTCAATTCACAATAGATCCTTGCTTTTCACATTTCTTACTTTACACTCACTGTAATTCGCCCACTACTGTAAACTTTCGCTCTCTTGCTTTTGACAAAGAGAGAGAGAGAAAGAGGGAGAGGCGAGCATCAAGCAGAAGGTCCGGTAGGAACATGGACTAGCTGAAGTTAGTGTCCGTGTGTGTGTGTGTGGCATGCGTTGCACTCTGTGGCTAATCTGTTGACATGATCCTGGGCTAGGTACGTGTTTGGTCAGCCTGGCCGATGGCCAAATGCCAGGCAGTTCGGGCCACATTAAATGCTAAAAACAATGGTAGACAGTTTGACGCTGTTGAGCAACTTGGCAGCTTGGCAACTTGGCAACATGGCAAGTTGCAATGCTGCAGTTGTCCAGCTGTCTGCAGTTTGGTGGTCGATTTTTATGAGCGCCGTCGTTGACAGCTTAAAAGTCTTTTAGCATGAAAAATATTGTCGAATGGAGGCTTTTGTTGTTGTTGTTGCTGTTGTTGGCCTTTGTTGTTGTTGTTGTAGTTTGCTGTTAAGCAAAAACTTTGACTTTTGATGTGTTCTGGCGATAAGATTTTGAGCGAGTGCTGCGATTTATGCCCCTGCCCCGTGGCTGGTCGCAGTTTCTGTTGCACTTTTAACTTATCTGTTGCATGTGACAATCAACTCATTTTAGTGGGTGGCATGCCGGGCTGAACTGTATCAGTGTACGTATGTGTGTGTGTGTGTGTGTGTCCTCTTAAAGCTGCTAATACTGTTGGCGTTGTCATTTGGTCATAATTAGCGCTGCTTGACGCGTTTTATGCGCATTTTAAGTGCAATTCTCGACTTCGAGCTGTAAATTAATTTCACAAATTGTGCAGCGAATGCGGCGATAGCGCACGATTGCGGCGATTTAGTGCGGCGATAAATATCAACTCGACTCATTTCAATATGTGCGCGCGCGCCCAACTCAGAGAGTGAGAGAGAGAGAGAGAGATAGCGAATGGAACCGTTTGTCTTACTATCTATCTCCTCTTTGACTTAATCTTCATGTGGCTTTGTTGTTGTCGTGCTTTGCCTCTGCCTTTGGCTTTGCCTTTGCTTTTGCTTTTGGTTTCGGTGCTGGTTTATATTGTCGCCTTTTAGAGAAACATGATTTTGTACTTTTATTTTATGCTATATTTAAATTGATTTAATTTAATTTCTATTTGTTGCTTGTCGCTCGTTTGATTCAGTTTTAGTGCATCCATCTATCGCCGCATCTATCTATATGTATGTATATACATACATATGTATGTATGCATATGGCCCACAGAGATCGCAAAATTAGCATACAACTTGGTATATTTATCGTTGTTGTTGTTGCTGTTGCTATTGGTCACGGCCCATTTGGTTGATAGCGAAGAGCTGCGAACAAAGAGCCAAAGATACATATGAAAAAAGATTGTGCGTATGTGTGTGTGTGTCTCTCTCTCTGTGTATGTGTGTGTGGCTTTGCTTTTGTTATTGCTGTGTTAAGGTTTGTACGATTTTGTCTTCGCCTTTGTTGGCCGCTCTTTGTTTTGTCATAGTGATATATAACTAGCGATAAGGCACAGCCAAATCGCCCCCAACGCACCCATAAATAATTTACAAAATGTGAAACAACAAAAACGTTTGCCCCACGGGCAGTGCATGAATTTGAATTTTCCACCTAATGTAGGACCTACTGTTAGTGTTAACATGCGCTAGTTATCATCGACTTTCTACTAACATTTCATTAAATGCGTCAACACCTTTGGTTAAATGTTAGTATATAATTGGATTGAGTGCATTTCCCAGTACATAACATACGCAAGTTAACAGAACTATCCCACTATCCCTTTAGTGAAATGTTAGTATACCTTTGGTGATATGTGAGAATTGATTGCATTTCCTTTTAGTGTAGGACTCAGTGTTAGTGTGAACTTATCGACTTTCTACTAACATTTCACTGAATGCGTTGACACCTTTGATTAAATGTTAGTATATAATTGAATTAAGTGCATTTACCAGTACATAACATACGCACATAACATACGCAAGTTAACATAAAGAATTGTGCACTATCCCTTTAGTGAAATGTTAGTATTCCTGTTAGTTGTAATTGAATTGAGCGTAGTGCTAACATGCGTTAATTACCATCGACTTTCTACTAACATTTCACCAAATGCGCTGACATCTTTAATGAAATGTTTGTATACTGAACTTGAAGGATAGTGCCTATCCCTTTAGTGAAACGTTAGTATACCTTTGGTGATATGTGAGAATTGCATTTCCTTTTAGTGTGAGACTTAATGTTAGTATGAACTTATCGACTTTCTACTAACATTTCACTAAATGCGTTGACACCATTAGTGAAATGTTAGTATAGTATGGTTAATTGAATTGAGTGAATTTCCTAATAGTGTAAGGCTTGAAGTTCGTATTAACATACGCAAGTTTACTTAGGGAATAGTGTAAAATCCCTTTAACGAAATGTTAGCATACATATGATTTAATTTCTCTCTATGGCACTCAATATACGCTAGTTACTAACACTTCACCAAAGATGCGCAATCCCCTTAGTGAAATGTTAGTATACATATAATTGAATTGAATGAATTTTCATGTATCTCGTTTTTCCGGACCGTGTCCCATTTTTGGGAACGTTATTCCCAAATCGAGCCCTGCAGCCAATGCAAATGTAAATTTAGGCTATAATGGTTTTGTTGAAATAAATAATAAATAATATATGTTACAAACAGGAAAAGGCGTGGCATATACCATGACATGACAGGACATGTTTGTAATTTTGCCCACTTCCTTGCGATCGATAATATGATTTTTGAAACATACCAGGTCTACGTAGGGCTCAGGGCATCTCCCAGTCGGGCACATCCTACTAGAGCACTCTTTAAAAACAGAATTTGAGTATAAAACACGTTATTTCTGTAAATAGAAACAGTTGCATAAAAAGGAAGAATACAAATAATATTCAAGAAGTCACAAATCGTTTTATATTGATATATCGGATATCTATATATAGGTATATCGATAAATCTTCGAATCGGGCCAGAAGCAGCAAATCTAATTGAAACTGATGTTGTTAAAGGTGCGCCCAACGTGTATCTAATTCGATTAGCTATGTATATTGATTTACCATAACCAGACTTGATGTCTATATTTGGTAATCGATCTTAATCCTAGCCTAAATATACATATTTAATAAATATTTTTGTTTCTTTATTTGAATATGTTAAGAGACATTCAAGTAGGCTCAACTTTTATTTATTTATTTTACTTATTTATTTTAATTATAATTTATTTGGTATACAACTGTGTTCATAAAAATAGTAGTGCGAGTGAAATGTTGGACAGCAAAAATTAGGTGATAAATCTGATATTTTGAAAGCAATTTGAGTATATGTATATGTATATATGTATATGTATATACAGTCGAGTCTCGATAATTTGTACCCCGCTAAATCGATAATCGCGATAAATCGAAACAAATTCTATCCCCTTGAAAAAAATTCGTTACAGTCGAGTCTCGATAATTTGAATTTCCGTCTAATTCGTAAAAAACCTGATCCCCTTGCCATTTCGAATTATCGAGACTGGACTGTATATCATATATATGTATATATGTTAATATTAATACTCGTCTCAAATTGTTATCAAAATATGTATTATGCTTATCACAAAAATTTGCTGTTAAACATGTCATTCGCACTACTATTTATATGAACACAGCTGTATATTATATAATAATAAATAATAATGTCATTCGCACTACTATTTTTCTGAACAGAGCTGTACTTATACATACGTTTGTGATTGGACATCTTTAAAACATTATTCATTAAAATAATAATAATCAAATCTTACAATGTAACTGCGACGCTCTCTTTCAACATCTTTGTGGTCTTAGTACAAATTTGAATAGCAAGTCTGAGCCTAATTTGAAATGGAAAATTTTGTGATAATTTCTACATATGTAGGCGTATCTCCACAATAAGTGTTAAAAAAGATGCTCTAAAAAGATATGCCTATTTTGGTTAGTTTTTAAGATTACTTTCGACTTGTTTGTGGTTCACAATATTCATTCATTTCATATTTTGTGAACGCCAAAAGTTTCATAACTAATTAAAATGTCCTCAAAATCCTCTCTTTTTCGGCTTCAATATATCCAAAAATGTTCCCTTTTTAATAGAAAAAAGTCCCCAAAAGCTCAAATATGAGATAATCACACTAGATATACCTCATATACTCTTATTCCTAATAGTTTTTTTTATATTTTTAATAATATTAAAAAAATGTTAACAAACTTATGTTATGATTTCTGCACTTTTATGTAGTAAATACTAATAAAATATATAAATATATACAAATAAAAATAAATATATTGTATATATATAGATATACATATATACATCCATATCTGCTTGAGATATAATTGAACTGCTGGAATAAATCAAAATTCATTAAAAAATTTGTTAGTTTCATTAGGCGCGCTTGTTTCTAACGAGGGTCCAATATGAGGGCAAACGTCAATATTATTAAATATAAATACGCTAAGTTGCTTCGGCAACAACAAATTCAACAAATAACAACAAACATTGAATATTGATGAAAGGAGCCGCAAACGTGGATGAAAATAAAAAGAGAAAAAAAAAAAAACACAGACGCGACATTGCGTGATAAACATTTCTCAATGGGTATCCAAATTATGGGGAAAGCAGGGGAGAGGAGCTCGGATATTTTGTGGATTGAGGAATGGCCTGGGAGACGCTGGCCGAGACCCTGGTCGAAAATGAAATGACATGACGTGTTGTTATTAAGCCGAATCCAAAACAAAAAACAAAAAACAAAAACAGAAACCGAAACAGGAAAACGCGAGAGCGCGATTTTTATGAATGAAATCACGTACTGGGTAGGGGTTAGCTTTGGTTTGGCTTAGGGACTGGCACCTAGATCCGAAACTGAATCTCAGATCTCAGGTCTCGACACACCCTGACGACGACGACGACGACGACGACGGCGGCGGCTTCAAGGCGATTAGCAAAAAGCGGTAAATGTTGTGTTAAACCTCAATTAAGAAGCGGCCCCATTTTGAGTTCTCCAAATCGCGCCGCAACAGGATGTTAACTTGGGCAATTTGAATTCGCTTTGACTGACGCCACACGCCACGGCCACAGTCTCGAAATTTACGAGCTTAGCTCACAGCTCACAGCTCTCAGCTCACAGCTCACAGCTTCCAGCTCAGCTCGGCTCGCGGCGTTGACAGAGCTCTAAATGATCTTCAGCCGAATAGCTCACGCAACAGCAGCGACAGCAACGGCGCCTGCCAGGAGCAGGAGGAGCTGCCTGGGCTCGCCTTCTCAGCGGCTGCTCGTTTGTTAAGTGCTTTTTAATTTGTTTGTGTTGAAGCGTTTCCCCTCACTTTGCTGCCCACTCCACACTCTCCCCCCTCTCTCTATCTCTCTCGCTCTCCTGCTCAGCGCTTTTTATCAGGAATCAGAGCGAGCTGAGTGCAATTACGACACCTTCAAAGCCCACAACCAGGCCCATTCCATAGCCACTTAAGCGCATCCCTTGGGGGTAGCTGTGGGTGGTTGGTTGGCTGGCTGGTTGGCTGGCAGGTTGGTCGCTCTAACCGTTAGCTCTGTCGGCATTCAGCGTTGACTGAGTGCCAAGACCTAATTAAAAACAAGAAAAAGGCAGCGGCAGCTTGGCCAACGGTGTGAAATTTACACGCAACTAACCAAGCATCAATCGGGCAGCCCTTAATGGCCAGTGGGGCATTTTGTAGCCACTTTAATGAGTCCACGCAATCACTGGCCACCGTCACCACTCACACCTGCACCACCACCAGCCATGCTGTCACGTCTGCACATCATGTGTCATTTTTAATGTCTTTTTAAATAACTTGTGGGACGAGTGTGAACATTTTCTCATCTCTTACTTTATTTGTCTTTTATTTCATTTTTAATGAACTTCCATTGCGGCTGTGTATTAATTTTCGTGAGAGCAGAGCAAAGCAGAGCGGAGCGGCGCGGAGTGGAGGAGCACAAAATGATGCGAATCACTCAAAGCAAAATGGCGGCAAGAATTTCTATATGTATTTACATATATCCAAAAAGAGAGCTTAGAAAGTCGGCATTATAGAGACATTATCAATTTGATATATTTGTCTAAATTGTTTATTCTAATCTATTCTTAATTAATAGTAATAATGTATTCAAATATATATTCAATGAATATAAACAAAGAACTTCGACTTTCAGTTAAGTTTCTCAGTTCGGTTGGCGAACAGCAGTCAGACAATCTTATTTCATCTAAGGACAAAAACAAAAGCCAAGTTTTAAGAAGTAATAATAATAACAATTGGATATGAAAATCAAAAGGTTAAGAAAACAAGTAAGAAAACTCTAGTCGGTGGTTCCCGACTAGGAGAACCCCGTTCGATATGCGTTTTTAACTATACTCAGTTATGTAAGTATTTATTAAAGCATTAATTATACAATAAAAAAAAAGAATTTTATTTTAATTTTGAGTCGGTATTCAACATATAACAAAAATAAAAAATGTATAAAATATAAATGAATCTAAATGCAAAATTTGGAGACTCCAGCTCCAGCGACATACGAGATCTAGTTTTTTAGCCGCAACGGGAAATAGTTAACGTATTTTTTAAACAAACTTCACCTGTGCGTGCTATACAGGGACCTATAAACAAGTCTCTAGCTCTTATGGGTTCTGCGATCGACGCGTTCACAGATACGGACGGACGGACGGACAGACGGACGGACGGACGGACGGACAGACGGACATGGCTATATCGACTCAGCTCGTCGCCCTGATCAAGAATATATACTTTAAGGGGTCTGCCACGCCTCTTTCTTCCTGTTAGAAACAGTTTACATTTTAACAAATCCAATATACCCCGGTTTCCCACTTCAATGGGTTCAGGGTATAATAATTAAGAATATTGCAATTTAAGGTCTAATAAAAGTTTCACTTATTACGAAATTGTAGTTTTCTGATTTGCCACGGCATATAATCTACAATATATCTATGTCTATAGAAACCTGTGTCTATCTGTGTCAACAGTGCTGCCAGTGCTAAACTTGGTGATGCTAGTTCTAAAACTGAAGAAAATATGTTTTTTTCGATTTGCAACGCTTCCTAGCAGAAGAAAGCTTGTTTTGTTGGGCTCACCCACACAGGAGGTACCCTGAAACCTGCGAAGAGCTGATATTCCAATCATTCTTCGCTTCTCTCGTACCTACATAGTAAACATCACACACATACATGCACACTCCCGCATAAGTACGCACTCTGCTTACAGCACAGCGGCTGTGCTTATGAGCTTTATCAGCAGGACTTTCCTAATGAAATTATCAGATCTAATTGTGTGAAGTTGCAAAAGCACAAATCCCTAATATATAAAACACACATTTTGCGGGGGGAGGGCGGTATGCATACAAAATTGACAATATTCTGAAATTCCATTTTCATTGGGTGTATTTATAGAAGGGCAGAAGAACATTGAAGTAATCTAGAAACAGTGTTAACAGTGACTTAGATTTACAACTTTGAGGCTCTCAATAGTCGTATATATTGTACTTGTATGTACATATGTATACAGTTATACTACAATATTTATTTGTATTTGGAGTTGAAACAGGCGAATAAATAATTCAAATTTTAAAAGAAAATAGGAACAATAAGCCTAGATTATTTGCATTTAAATCGATGTATTCGATAAAAGTATGGATATAGGTATATAAATTGAGACAACTACATATGTACATATGTATACGAGTATTAAATATTATTATTATCATATTATATTATATTAAACAAGTACATATGTATGTGTCTTAAATATTTTTATTATATGTCAACAAATATTAAAAAAATCAAGTAAGAAAACTCTAGTCGGTGATGACCGACTAGGAGATCCCCTAAACCCCGTCCGATCTGCGTTTTTAAATATACTCAGTTATGTATTTATTAACGCAGAAAAAATTTAAGATGGTAAAATTAAATTTAAAAAATATATTATTTTTTTTGGCTGGTATCCAAAATATAATAAAAATCGAAATTGTATAAAATATAAATCAATCTAACTACAATTTTGAGACTCTAGCTCAAAAGATGTACGAGATATAATTTAATAACTTGATTTCGATAAGGGTTTTAATCGATAACAATAAAACGAGAATAGTTATCGATTTTTTAAACAAACTTGATATGCGCGTGCTATACAGGGACCTACAAAAAAGTTCAAGTCTCTAGCTCTTATAGGTTCCGAGATCGAAGGACGGACGGACGGACGGACGGACGGACTGACGGACTTGGCTATAACGACTCAATTTGTCACCCTGATCAAGAATATATACACTTTATAGGGTCTGCCACGCCTCCTTCTGCTTGTTACATACATTTGACATTTCAACGAAACGAATTTACCCTGATTTCCCACTTTCAATGGGTTCAGGGTATAAAAAGCTTACAAAAAGGGTTATTATACCCTGAACCCATTGAAAATGGGAAATCAGGGTATAATGGTTTTGTTAAGCTGTCAAATGTATGTAACAGGCAGAAGGGGGCGTGGCAGACCCCATAAAGTATATATATTCTTAATCAGGGAGACAAGCTGAGTCGATTTAGCCCTGTCCGTCTGTCTGTCTGTCCGTCTGTCCGTCTGTCCGTCTCTCCGTCTGTCCGTCTGTCCGTCTCTCCGTCTCTCAAGGAATTGTACGTTTTGGTTGTGAGTCCGCGATTTCAAGAATTATGTGAATTCAATTTAAGTGTGAGCTGCACGGGTCAATTTGGTGAGTTTTGAAAGTGATGCAAAGCAGTTTTCAGCAGCCTTTTTTCATTTTGAGCATTCCATTCTAAATTGAATTCTAAATTTGCAATTCGTAGCAGGCATATTATGATGTAGCTACCAGCCCACTCCACTGCTCACCCGGCTGTGCTGGCTGCCTAAATCATGGGCATCTTTACATAGGTCAGTAAAATAATAATTATACCTTTTGGGAGCTTCCAAATTGTATTTATTTACAACTGAAAAGACTAAGAAAACCACTTCAAGTGCGTTGAAGCACAATTCCTTTCCTTGAGTTTGAGTGTTGAGTGTCGTTTTATTTATAATTTTAGCTTATGAAGACTTCCACCTTTTTGATTAAGTTCTTAAATCTTTGAACAGTTCACTTTTTTGTTTGCTGAGGCCCAATAGTGCAAATGATGCTTCTTTCAATGCCAATCTGTTCTACCTATCCTACCTGTTACCGTCAATGATTTTATCCGCAGAATCCTTAATTTCTGAAATTAATAATAATTTTTCTAAGACTGTCAAATTTGTTTAAAATATAGTTTATTGTACAGATATTTCAGAATCCGGGTAAACTTTCATCTGCGATTTTTACCCCAAAGACAACACCGCATCTCTGTGGAAAGTAAATGTAAATATACAGCTGGGGTCAGTAAAATAGTAGTGCGCCTGGGCACTGAATGTTAGGCGTCATCATTTAGTGATAAATACAATTTTTGGAAAGCAATTTGAAATGAATATTAACATTAACATATTTTATTATTAATTTAGATGTTTTTTTGCTACTATCTTAAAACATGTTTATTCCAGGGCTAGAGAAAGAAAACTTCTTATATACATATACAATGTCAATAATATTATTTGGATATTTTATTGCTTGTTTCAATCATTTATAAAATGCAGCTTGAACAACAAGAATCGAAGACAAGCAGAGACTACAGCAATAATAGTGGGTCAATACATTCAGTATGTAAATACACACACACGCACACACTCACATACATTTGGGCATCTTGTATGCAAAGCAATAATAAGATGTACAACGCAACAACACAATATGAGCAACGGCAGCAGCAGCAGCAGCAGCAGCAGCAGCAGCAGCAGCAGCAGCAGCGCCAATTGTAGTCATTTGTAATGAAGCCATTTTTAAAAGTAATAACAACAAAAACAACTACAACTACAGCAACAACAACAACAACAAGCAAACAAAAAACAACTGCAGTTGCTCGAAGCGAAACTCCATCATCAAAATAACAACAACAACAACAACAGCAGCAACAGCAACAGCAGCAACAGCATCGGCAACGGTATCAGCATCTCGGCATCAGCATCTCGGCATCCGCCCCGAGCACGCCTGGCCACTGCCCTCTCCGTCGGGCCAGACTCCATGCCAGCTTTGCTCTTATATTATGTACCCGATCCAGTTGCCAGACTCATTCACTTGCACATTAGGCAGCAAATTGACATCGATACTAAGCAACTACTACACGCAGAACTATGCAGACTCGTTGTGCGAGAGCGGGACGGCAGCTGACGTGAGAGCGGGCGTGCGACAGAGAGAGAGCGCATCATTTAACTGCTGCCAATTTACTGTTTAAATGCCAAACAAAAAGTGTTAACAAGCGCAAAAATAACAAAAGACACTCACACACACATATATATATACACAAGCAAACACACACACACACAAGGCAATCGCTAGCTGAAGAGAGCCTTGCATCCAGACAGCCCCTTTGGCATAGCAGCCTTGGCATGCGTTAGAGCAGGCGCGCTATATGGACTGTGGTGAGACCGAGACGTGGCCGAGTGCGTGAGTTGTCTCTCTGTATGCTGTATGCGTGTATTAACCAGTTTATTGGGGCGGAGCTTACAGATGCTGGATTATACTTGTTTCTGCTGTTCGTACAACAGGGTGGCAGCATCCTCAACAGCAACAACAACAGCGACAGCAACAGCAGCATGGCGAGAACACATGAGCAGCAGCTGCTCAGTCTTGTGTTGAGTTTCAGATAGTTGCTATAAAGACTCTCACACAGTCACAATGCACTGCTGGGATTAGAATTTTATAGCAGCTAAAATGTCACTCAAGCTAGATCATTCGCACAGCAACAAGCAGTCGCCGTAGTGGCAAAGTGGCAACAACAGCAATAATAAGTCTGCCATAAACTGTTTATGGCACGCCAACTAACCGTTATGCTGGCTGGCAACTCTCACAGCGTCGCGGCCATTGCCAAATGTACTCAATCCATCCACAAGCACTTAGAGAGCGAGAGAGATGGAGAGAGGCGCTGATTGAAACCTAATGAATGTCAATTGCTGCCAATTACGACCAATAAATGCAGGCAATAGATGACAACAACAGCAACAAATACAGAAGGCGAAACTCACCTCGGCTGAGAGCTGAGCACGCGGGTGTGTGTGAGCGAGACGACGACAGGTGCGCGCACTGAGCACTCGACTGGTTTGTTTGCTTTTGTTGTCAGTTCTCCCCACTTTTTTACTGTTTTTGTTTTGGCCGTTAACAGCCAGAAGCAGCAGCAGCAGCAACAGCAGCAGCAGCAGCAGCAGCAGCAGCAGTTGCCCGTTGTGTCCGCTGCTTGGCTCAGTTTCGGTTGAAAGCCAAAGGCGAGCGGTTCTCTCACGGCTTTTGTTGAGCTCGGCTCGTCTCGTCTCGTCTCGTCTCGTCTGGGTACGTTTCGTCTCGTGCAACAAACAGAAACATCGCCAAGCACAGCGGACAAAGTTCCAGCGAGTTGAAAGAAAACACGCGGGTTCAAAGCACAAATAGGCATAAACTTATATGTAAAGCGGCGTTATTCGTGAATATCGTGGCAATTGGTTTTTTTTTTATTGTTATTGTTAATTGAGTTTGGTTTGTGCCGTCGGCAAAAGCTTCTCAAGCAGAGCTCAGTGGGCGAGAGACAAGTGAAGGAGTCGGCGCCACCACATGACCACAATGCCACCGGAAATGTCCACAACTACGGCAGCCGTTGGGGACACACCGGGCACCCTTACGACCTCGCCCTCGGCCACGCAGACGCCGCGCTCCCGTTTCATGATCACCGATATATTGGCTGGCAGTGCCGCTGCTGCCGCTGCTGCTGCTGCCGCCGCCGCTGCTGCCATGGCGGCCGCCGCCGGACGCGGCTCGGCCAGTCCGCCCGAGGACTGTTATGCGCCGCCGCCAGCCCGTGATCCACAACAGCAACAGCAACAGCAGCATCAGCAGCATCATCAGCAGGCGCAGCAGACACAGCAGCAAGTCCAGCAGCAGGCGGCACTGCAGCACTATTTGGCCCAGCAGCAGCAGCTGCTGCGCTTCGAGCGCGAACGTGAGCGCGATCGTGAGAGGGAGCGGGAACGGGAACGGGAACGCGAGCGGGAGCAATACCATCATGTGGCGCCACTCTTGGCCCACTTTCCGCCCAGCCACTATGCGGTGCTGCAACAGCAGCAGCAGCATCCACACGCCCATCTACATCGTTTCGCAAGGCAGGCGGGGCGCGAGAACTCGCCACCGCTGAGCAAGGACTGCCACACAGCAGCCCCATGGAATACGGTAAGTGAGCGAAGTCAATCATAGAGATAGTCTTGTCAGGATCGAGCGTGCTTAACTCTTTGTGAAATGAATGTGAAATGAATGTGTCGTTGCATAGATAGAACTGGGCTGACAATCAGTCGAACTCTTTGAATCTAGCAATCTAGAAAACAGGAAATGCTTATGATAAGATGATAAGCTGAATAACTTTAATTAGATTTAGTTTAGCTTAGTTAGCTATTTATATTAATTTCTGAAGAAGGGAGTCTGTTGTTAACCCCATTTGTTTTATAAACTATCTCTATTCAAAAGTGTTCTCTATTCTGAAAAGCCTTAAGCCCTTTGCTAAGTATCAATTGATCAAATTAAGGAAGTATTTTTGGATATAGATAAAGCTTTATTTTTGGTCTATCAAATCTTTACGCCTTTTTATACTAGATTATCTTAGAATATCTTTATATATATTCGGGTCTACTGCTGTCATATCTTTGTCTCCTAAGCTCACCTGTTCTATGACTTCATCTATATAATACTATATATATATATATATTTCTCCCGCTGTTTGGTTCGTCTTGTGCTGCAGCCACAGAATCTGAATCCGCACACACATCCGCAGCATCCGCTTGCCCATCATTCGCATCCGCATGCGCATCCGCATCATCATCAGCTGCAGCTGGAACGGGAACGCCTCGAGGCGCTGCATCGTCATGGCGCCAATGTACCGCTCGGCGGTGCCGGCGGCCTTGTGGATGGCCAAGATGAGCGATCGCGTTCGCCGCTTGTGCTGCATTCGTTGGGCGGCGGCAGCAATAGCAACAACAACAACAACAGCAGCAACAACAACAACAACATCAGCGGCAGCAGCAACAACAACAACAACAACAGCAGCGGGAACACAAGCGGCATGCTGCTGGGCGGCACAGGCAGCAGCATCAGCGGCGATCAGGCGAGCACCATCGATGACAGCGACAGCGACGATTGCGGTAAGTTCACGATTTTGATATAGAACCAATTTGAGTTCGGTTCGGCTATACATGCATAGCTACTATGTGTGTAGGCCAAAGATGTTGCTTGTCTTTCTCTTTCGATTTCTGAACAAATGACATTTGGCTTTGAGAGAAGTTTTTGGTCTGGCTTATAGTTAGCAGCGCCTTGAGCAAGCTCAAAGTGAACTCTAACTGAGCGTTAAGTGTGCTTTAAGATAAGTGTAGAAGAGCTTTTAGTGGGCTTTTGGGCTTTAACAGTGCAGTAAGCAGGTTTAGGTAATTTCAAAATTAATTTTAAATGATTTTGTTTAATGAGTTTGCAGTGAGCTTAGGGCTTTAAAATAAACGAGCTTTAAGTGTGGTTTCTGCACTCTTAAAATGTATTTGTGTTCAGCATAAATGACGTGAATTGGATGAGCTTTCAGTGAGCTTTAGGCTTTGACCGCGATTTTAACCACGGCCTAAGCTAGCTTTGAGCGAGCTTTAAGTGCGGTTTCGGTACTTTTAAAATTTATTTAAAGTGAGATTTTAGTGTATGTTTAGCATAAGATTTCAGTGAGCTTTAGGCTTTGACAGCGATGTAAGCTAGCTTTAAGCGAGCTTTAATTGAGTTGCAGTACGTTTTGAGAGAGCTTCACATAAGGGAGAGAGAGAGAGATAGAGAGATAGAGAGAGAGTGAGAGAGAGAGTGAGAGAGAGAGACTAAAAGAGATAGGCGTGTTTTAAGTGCGGTTTTTTGGTAACTTTGAAAGAGCTTCAAGAACGTTTTAACTTTTTATTCATGCGAGCTTTAAGTGCGCTTATCTGGAGCTTTATGCAGATCAGTTCAATAAAGCGCGCTTTAAACCAACTGAAATAGAGCTTTGTGCAAGCCTTAAGTGAACTTATTGAGTATTTTAGGCGAGCTTAATATGCGTTTTGCTTCAGCCAGGAGCAATCATTCGATCGTAGTTCACAAATATGAAAGAATATCTAAGTTTGTTACATACATATGTATATTCTTACATATTTAATTTCGCGTTGGACTCTCAGTAGAGCTTTTAAGTCATATTGAGCTTATTTAAAGTTAAATAGCGAAATTTTTGTTTAATTGTTGGAAATGCTGCAAATATGAAATTAATGAAATGTTTGATTATTTTGCAATATTTTGATATGATTTTTGAGTGCAAGCAGTTTTCACATTTTCCTTAAAGTTTTGAATTTTTCCATGGCTCACGTGTTTGGCTGCCAAATAGATTAAAACAACAGCAGCAGCAGTAGCTGTGTGTAAATGCGGTTTGCGGCTGAGTTGCAACTCAAAACAAAAAGAAATAAATTCATTTAGCATAGTTAGGGCTGGGGAAAAAGTATATAAGCATATATTATATATATAGTCTGACTACAACAACAGCAGCTGCTAATGAGACTAGGCCGCCGTTCTGGAGGCACTGACTGATTGACTGATTCACTGTCAACAATGTAGCAAAGCTATTCACAGTTTATAATTATTGTGATACTTGTGAACTTTTACATTAGCTTAATTTCAGGCAGCTCAAATGGCTATTTTTTATGCGATGCGTTGCAATTCAATTATATCTCAACTAGCTCAACTAGCTATCCTTGGCAGAACACCCAAATATCGACGGCGATAACGACAGCAACTTGAACTGGCAAAAGCCCACGTTCTGTGCGCTCGGGTTACCTGTCAAGTGCCACCTGCTAGCTGCTGCCTGCCACCTGAACTCAGACAGCTTTTCGCATGCAACAATTTAATTGATTTTAATGTTTTTTTGTTGTTGTTGTTGCTGTTGTTGTTGCTGCTGCTGCCATTAGCAGCATTTGTATTTGACTTTTGTTGCCGTTGCTGCTGCTGCCAGTTTTTTTTATTATTATTATTATTTATTTGTTAAGCGCTTTTAAACGTTATGCAAATTATGACAAATTACTATTAAATAGTCGTAAACGTGCGTTGGAAATTGATTTTGCTGCGAGTTGTGTGAGTTGTTATAGCAAACCGCACGATAAATGGCAAATACTATAGACACATGTGAAGAGAGAAAGAGAGAAGAGGGAGAGAGCGAGCATCTGTCGACTGACTAGTTTTGTTCTATTGCTAAACGAGCTGCGCTGGGCCCTACAATGTAGCCGACATAATTTCTTTGCATTCGAAACAACTCTGACGACATTCTGTAAAAAAAAAACAACACTGAATTCCCTAAGCAGGCAGCATTACAATTTCAAATTGATTTTCATTATCTGAACATAAAATAATACGAAAAAGAAAAGCATAAAAAATCCATTTAAGCCTAATTGGCAGACATCGCCAGCATTTTGTTATAGCTCAATAAAAATCAGAACAAGCCCAACAATCAAAGATAAACAGAAGATTATATATATATGTGGAATATAAAATAATTATTTATGCCTTGACTAAAACCATAAATATATAATAAATTATTAAAATTACATAAAATATAATTATGTTAAAAACTTTATAATTAAAACAATAATATAATTCTTGATTTTGAAGAACAACTTAATCAATTTGATCTTCAAATAGAGCAAAGTCACAATCAATTAAGTTCTATCGAGTAAATAGTCACACTTTCCTTTAGATGACTAAATACATACATGTGCCTATTTCTATAAAGAAAGTTATCTATTTTTGGTATCTATAAATCATAATTTGGACACGATATTCATACGAATGAAACTGTTTAGGCCTATTATTGATTCGTTTTAATCAACCGAATTCTCAATACGTTTTTAAACTCATTCGCGATTTCACGCACATTTCTAATTTCGTTGGACTTGTGCTAAACATAATTAAATATAATCATCACACACAGCTGTGCGTCTGTGTGTGGAGGGAGAAATGCGCCCCGCGTCGCTGTCAATTCAAGAAATTCTGTTTTGATTTGAGACACAAGCCAAATGGAAGAAATTTAAAATCCATAAATGTGTTGGCCACACCACACACCAGCCATAACAACACCCAGCCCACACATACACACACACACACACACACACACACACACACACACACACACATGCTCGCACACGCTTATAATCAGCTGGATGTCGATTCTCTTTCACAGTTGGGTCGAGTTTTTAGCCCACGCTGTGAGCTTCGATTTCGAGGCAGTCAAAAAAGAGAAAAAAGAGTAAAAAAAGAAAAACAAACGAAAAAAACAGATTATTTTCCCCTTAATTTTATTATATTAAATATACCCTGTAGACATTGAGTATACTTAACAAGGGGTATATTCGTTTCGAGCAAGGCAATATATATTGATATTTATATTCAGCTTCATATATTTATGTAAATATATGTGCCTATCTGGTTTTTACTATATCGATAAATATCGATTTCCAGTTAGCTTAGTGAAATATAGTAATTCTATTAATTCCATTGCTGTGATTATTAATTGAACTAAAATGAAGTTCCTGGCATCTGCTTACATCTTTAATTCATTTATTATCGATAAATATCGAATTCGATTGGGCTTATAGTAAATAAATTAGCTAGATGAACTCTTTGCCTCATTTGATGCATTTTTGTTGGCTATAAATTGAGCTAAGAAAAATTTGCAATCATCTGCTTGAATCTTTACTTTCAAAAATATCGATAAATATCGATTTCGATAGTTAAATAATCTCTTTTCCTCTATTGTTGCATTTGCTTTTGTTATTAGTTGAGCTGAAAAGAATTCTTTGCCATCTGCTTGCATGTTGTATCTACATAATATCGATAAATATCGATTTCGATTGGACTTATAGTAAATAAATTAGCTAGATGAACTCTTTGCCTCATTTATTGCATTTTTGTTGGCTATAAATTGAGCTAAGAAAAAGTTTAAATCATCTGCTTGCAACTTTACTTTCAAAAATATCGATAAATATCGATTTCGAGCTGGTTTATAATAGTTGAATAATCTCTTTCCCTCTATTGTTGCATTTGCTTTTGTTATTAGTTGAGCTGAAAAGAATTGTTTGCCATCTGTTTGCCTGTTGTATCTACATAATATCGATAAATATCGATTTTGAGACTATAGTAGTAAGAGTTCGTTTTTAGCCCTATTTACTTGGCCTATTAATTGAACTAAAAAAAAGTCTATATCATATGTTTTCATCTTTAGTTTATATAATACCGATAAATATCGATTGTTGGTTCAATCATCAAGTTGGTTCCCTCTATCCTCTTTTCCTCCTTTGTTGCACTTGCTTTGGCTACTATTTGAGCTAAAAACAAGTTCAGATTTCACTACAACTCACCAGGGTATCAGTTAGTCGCCTTCCCTCTGACCACTACTTTTTTTTGTGTGCCCCTTTTAATCGGCGCGCAAAAAAAAAACGTAAGTTTAAATGGCCTAATCGAAGCTCACCAGCAAGAACAAGAATGCGCTTCGAGTTGTTGTTGTTGCTGCTCGTAACTGAAATTTGTTGCTCACCTCAGGGCTTTGGTGACACTCGCGTGTCACTTGAGACGCGTGCGAGCGACAGTTGCACATCGGCCTCGACCCGATCTCGATGCCGACCCGTCCCAGGATCGATCAGGATGCGAGTGACGATAAGGAGCCTCTCGAATCGCAGTCGCGCAGCGCGTTTGAAATTGAGCTTTAGCTTGATTCGAGCCGCTACTCTGAGCTGAGTCGCCGTCTGTCAAATGAACTGTGCGCTGATCCGCAGCGACATGCAGACACTCGTATCACACCTCTCTCTCCCTCTCGCCCCGTCTCACATTCTTCGTGTTCTGCTTTGTTGTTCTCTGCTTATATAGGTGTATATATATATATATATATAAATATATATATAAATATCGTTGATTGAAATTAATATTTTGTTTCGTCTCGTTTCTTAAACTTTAAGTTGGCTTCCAAGCGAAGCGTGTGGCCGCTAAAGGCAACAACAACAATAACAAAGGCAACAACTGCATGTAGCAAGTGCACACGCACACACACACACACACACACACACACACACACACACACACACACACACACACACAACACACACACACACACACACACACAAACACACACACACGCAAGCACTAATGCGCCTGCGTATAGCTGGCTTAGCCACAGCAAGTTCGTTGCCTAAGTCTTTCGTTTTCTTTGTGATTTTGTGTTTTCGGAAAGGTAGCGCAAAATTTCTAGACACAATGCATAGTTATATATGATAATGCATACAATCGCGTTACCGTTATGCAAGCATTATTGTAGCATTTACATTTTTAGTTGCTGTTGCTGTTGCTGCTGCTGTTGTTGCTGACTGCATTTAGGCGTGCACATTATCAAAATGCTGATAAACGTTTAGCAACAAAAATGAACAAGAGCCGAGCAAAGCAGCTAAATGAGACTTGTTGTTGCTTTAATTAAAATGCAAAAAGGCCAATTGCAAATGTGTTGCTGCCATGCGCAATTAAATGCAGCCAACAGCAACAGCAACTTGGCCAAACAGTCAGCCAGCAGTGAGACAGTGAGACAGTGAGACAGTCAGGCAGAAGGAAGTGCGCCAACGGCGTTGTTGTCTGCACAGTTAAGCATGTTTAATACAGTTTAGCCACAAGCTCTTAATTACTAATGCACAGAGAGCGAGAGGGTGAAATACTTCTGAGTGGGATAGCGATATTGCGGAAATGTTTTGCTGCCTGAGTTTCGACTGGCAGCGAGCAGCTGCCAGCTGTGTGTTGACTGGTTTTAAGTGCATGCACACTCGGCCACAACAAATATGGCTAAGAAGGGTAAAAAGGAAATACAAAACAGCTATACACACAACAAACGAACGCACAGACAGACAGACCGCGAGAAGAAGGCAACTCCAAATCTAGTAAAAAAAAAAAAAACAAATTTCTTAATAACATTTTTGAGTATCGAGGTGTGAGCTTAAATGTGCTCTTAGATATTTTTCAAGTGATTATTAGCTTATTGATTGGCATAGAGAATGACAGAGAATTGCATTGACAGTTGCCAGAGTCAAGCAGTTTGATAAACAGGCAGAGACAGCAGAGATGGGGATGATGATGCAGAGATGCCTGCATGGCTTGGTCTGAGATGCTGCCTTGAGATAATTTCTCTGCACAGACTAAATGCTTGATAGGTATCGAAATTTCAATTTCATTTCTTTTGAAGAGAGTTTCGATCAAAGCGAAAAAAAACTAGAAAAAGTGCTAAATATAGTTATATAAAATATGTAGAAAATATATATAATTGGCTCATATATATCTATTTATAAAGAATATATATACTATATAATTTGGGGTTTTTGTGGCTGAGGTCAGAGACAGCAGAGATGGGAGCATGGCGGGAATGATGCTTGAATATTTATCTGATCGGGCAAATTGTTTGACAGGTATCGAAAATACTTTAATTATTTCTAAGAGAGTTTTGATCATCAGAAAAAAGGTAGAAAGAAGTGAATTGCAGGCAAAATATAAAATATATTTATGGATATTTCTATGTGTAAAGAATATAAATATAATTATTATTAGAATCATAAAAAAAAATATATTAAAAGAATATATATTTTTCTCATATATATCAAGTCTGTATATAAAATATATTTTGGCTTTTTTGTTGCTGGCTTCAGTCAAACAAAACAAATCAAAAATCAAGAAAGAAAAGTTCGTTAATTCGAATACATCTGAATGTTGCATCGCCCAAAGCAGAGCTGTGGCAAGTAGTTCAGGAGGCGCGGCACCAAATTCCTCTGAAGCGGTGCCAGGAGCTCATCTCATACGAGGGTGTCAAGCCGTAATAAAAAATAATAACTCAGTATAAGACCAAGAAACATATGTAAAACATAATATATGAAGTTAGACGAATGTTAAACAATTTATTTTTATTTTTTATTTTTTAGTAGCCACTACTATTTTTATGACTTACTAAATTTTGTTAATTTTTATTCTCAAGCCCTGAAGTGCACACGTTTATAAGTTTGTAATAAAAATACATTTAAATTAAAAAAATATGTTAATCTGAATATTCGTTTAAAATTGTTTTCAACATATTGTGCTTATTCATTCAGTTTTGTTATGCAAGTGCTCAGGTGCACTACTATTTTAATGACTAGAGTTGTATATGCAAACATTCACATTCGGCTATATATATTGTATATTTATGTATGTAGGCTTGTTTGGGACAAACTGAAAAGTAAACCAAAATTTACTCAGATTCTAAAACTGATAAATTCCCATAAAGAAACCAAACCAAACTCAACAGCTGCAACTTAATTAACAACATTTATTTACAAAAATAAAAACTCAATTAAAATGATTGCAAAAATGCTTATAAATAGAAATTGATCAATGATGAAATTGGATTAAAAAGCGAATAGAGTCAAAAGTACTTTGAGTATTCGCTGTGCGATTTGTTAGGCTTCGTTTCACACGTTCCATAGCACTGCAGAGATAAATCGAGTGATTGTATTGTTGTTGTTGTAATTTGTGCTCATAAAGTGTTTAATTGCAAATTAGCAATGGCATGCCACAGGCAAAAGCAGAAACTTGAAGGCAGCTGTATGTCGATTGTGTCGTTGTTGTTGTTGTTGTTGTTGTGTTTATCTCGTGTTGCATGTGTTCTTGCCATAAAGCTAAGTACCCCACAAATCGGATGCTAGACAAATATACATATATATATTGTAGATAGTGAAAGAGAAAGAGTAAGCGAGAGATAGATAGAGAGAGAGAGAGAGAGAGGTGTTTCTACAGTATTAATATATATTGTATAAATAAAACAATTGTTTCTACCCATGCGCACAGGCGGCAAAGACGATGACGGCGAGGATAGCCTGAAGAATGGCAGCAGCGGCGCCAACGGGGACTCCCATTTGGGTCTCAGCCTGAGCAAGAAGCAGCGCAAGGCGCGCACCGCCTTCACCGATCATCAGCTGCAGACGCTGGAGAAGTCCTTCGAGCGGCAGAAATATCTCAGCGTACAGGATCGCATGGAGCTGGCCAACAAGCTGGAGCTAAGCGATTGCCAGGTGAAGACCTGGTATCAGAATCGCAGGTGAGTTGGCGGCCCCTTTGACTTTGTGCTTAATTGACCAAGGCAACCAGGTGAGCGGGCGCGGAAGGGGCTGAGGTAGGTGGATTAGCTAGCGAACAGACTAAAGCCGTGTGTGCTAATCAGCGCCTTTTATGGAACCGCCCATTTCTTCGCGCACTTTTCCAATAAAACCCATTTTAATGGCTACCCCCGAAAGCTGTTTGGTTCACTCCTGCCCCCTCCACACCCCCGCTCGCCCATCTGCCGTGCGGCGAACCGGTTCGGAATCAGTGCTGGCGCTGTTTATGCGTTTTGTTTTTATGCTGATTGCTTAATTTGCTGCATTTTGCGCAAGAGTCGTAAAATGCTTTGCTGTTTATTAAATGAGTTGTTTACTTTTTTGTGCGCCACTCGCCACTCACCACTCGCCGCAAGTTTGTTGCCTAAGTCTTTCGTATGGCGTATATACTGTGTGTGTTTTCGGTGCTTCCTATCAGGGGCAGCTCGGCGTCATCCGCTATTCGATTCGATTTCTAATAGCATTTGCCGCTGCTGTTTAAAAATAGCTGCCAAAGTCGCTGCCTTATTACGTTTAATAGCATTTTTTTCTCTTTCTTTCTCTCTTCTTTTTTTTTTTTTTAATTATTGCCCAATGACTTGTCACATTTCGTCGGGCATTAAAGCGGCAGAGACTCATGCGGCGAGTCAAGCAGCGACTCAGACTCTGACTCCGACTCCGACTCAGACATTTCGAGTCAGGCCGCAGCCTCAGCATCTTCCAGAGGTGGGCAAAAAGTCAACCGGATATTGAGAACAGAGCTCGCTTGCCTCGCTCCTAACGACTTGCCAATACACTGCCACAGAGAGACAGAGAGAAAGAGAGAGTGGAGTAAAATCTAGGCTTCACATATTGTATATGCCCAACCGCATAGGGTATTTGGTAATTCTAAACATTTTCACAGCTGCATGCGATGAACGCGCGAAAATTGCAGCTCAGCTTCGGGTTCGATGCTTGCCCGACTGGCGCCTAGGCACAATTAAAGGATTTGCCAAAGATGCACAATGCTCTGGCTCTGTGGCAAGTGCAGGCGTGCCAAGCCAATTAGGCCGTTCACTCTCTCTCCTTCTCCCACTCTCTGTCTATCTTTGTGGTGGGCGTGCGTCGGTTCGGACTGCAAGATAAATGACAAAACAATTAAGTGCGAAATATAAACAGCAATAATAGCAAAGGGCAACTGACTGCGACTGCGAGTGGTCGTCCTGCCTGGCTGGCGCTCAGCAGGCGGCAAGGACACGCGCAGTCAGCGGCATGAGTCGGCACTCTGTGGCATGATTAATAGCAGCAGCAGCAGCGACAGCGGTTGCCGTCATTGCGGATTAGTTTGGCTTAGATCGAGGCCTCATGCCTAATGCTCATTCGTAGTTTTTCGTTTTCCTTCCTTCTTTTTAGCATTCGACACGCAACTAATCGAGTTTTTTTTTTGTATGTTTCTCTCTTTGCATTTGCCTGGCAGAACCAAATGGAAGCGCCAAACCGCAGTGGGCCTGGAGCTGCTCGCCGAGGCTGGCAACTATGCGGCCTTTCAGCGCCTCTATGGCAGCGCCACGCCCTATTTGAGCGCCTGGCCGTACGCTGCTGCCGCAGCGGCCCAGACGCCACACGGCGCACCGCCCTCGGCCATCGATATATACTATCGGCAAGCGGCGGCTGCCGCTGCGCTGCAGAAGCCGGCGCTGCCCGCCACCTACATGTATCCCAGCCGCATGCCACCGGGCATGGGGCTGCCGGGCATGCCGCCGCCGCCGGGTGCCGCGCCCATGCTGGGCGGCTATTATGCACCGCCGCTGGCGCCGCGCGAGCGCTCGCCGGCCACCAGCCAGAGCGCCAACAGCGAGGCCGAATACGAGCGCAGCAGCAGCAGTCGACAGCGTTTGCTGACGCCGAGTCCGCCGCTGAATCCAGGCAGCCCGCCACCGCGTCGAGATCATGGCACAGCCGAGGAGACGCCACTGGCAGCAGCAGCCAAGACGCCACCGCTGGACGCGGAGCGCAGCGAATTGACTGCGCTGCCAGCGGTCGACGTCGATGAGGATGAAGACGACGAGGAGCTGGCGCTCGAGGTGTGAGCGCCGCGACGCAGTGGCCGCAGCATTAGGGCTGGATCTCAGACGGCGATTACAGCGGGACTGAGTACGTCTCACGTAAATGTCTCGCATTGAAACAAATATGAAATCAATTTATATATTATATATATATGTAGTCGTAGTTTTTTTTTCGATCTAACTATTTAAAACGTAGCTTAAAGAATTTTTGTAAATTTTTGTAAATGTTTTGTACATAAGCAGGGAAATTTTTTTTTTAAAACCAATTTTTTTTTCTTATCTTTAAAATTTTTTTTGTGCCTAGTCTTAAGACGTCTATTGTGTGTTGTAACAAATAAAAGATGGAAAAAAATAATGAGAAATGAGAGAGAGAAATCGAAAACGAAAACGAAAAAGAGCAATCGAAATGCGAGAACCTTTGTTTTTCCAACTGTGCCGTCGAGTGGCTGGCCGAGTGGCTGGCCGAGTGTTGCGCTTTGAGTCAAGTCGAGGTCCTTCAAGTCCTGAGCGTAATGCGAGCTGACACACGAGTCTCGGTCTGAGCCTCTCGACTGTGGGGCATGCTTGAAAAACTGTTGCATTTTGGCTGGCCCTGGGAAGGCAGCGAGCGAGCACGCAACGTGCCCTAAACTGTGTGTGCCACTTGCAAATTGTTAACATTTGCCAATCTTGAACGGAACTGAAGTTCCCGCAGCTCTTAACTGGCGACGCGGAACTCTGGGCTCACGGCTCTCACAGCCAAAGAAGACGGCGTTGCGCTGTTCGAGTGCCCGAGTGCCCGAGTTGCCCAGAAACGTTTCTAATTGACTTGCAACCCTCTAGAGTGTGTTAGGCTAGCGTGTGGTGGGGAGGTGGGGTGAAGGGGGAGTTACTTGGATTTGGTGCGGTGCAGCTACCCTGCTGTTTGTTTTGCTTATTTAGTTGCCGCTTGCCATTTTCGCTACTTTTTTAACAAAGGCAATAGCGCTTGTTGCTCTTAATTTACGGGGTTGCGGCTAAGCGAATTCAATTTGCGCTGCCTCTCAGCGAGCCCAACCCCGAGGCGAGCCGAGTCGAGCTGAGCTGAGCTGAGCCCATCCTCCTAGCCTAGAGTCGATCCACTCCATCTGCGATCCGCGGCGCAACTGGCGGCTGTTGCGTGAAGTGGCCAACGCAACGCAACGCAAGTCCTTGTTCCCAGTGTGAGAGGGTTCGATTTTGTGCGTAGAGCATACGAACTGGGTCTTCGCATCCTTGGGCGCCTGCTTGTCGTCCTGTTAGTCGTCCGGGCCGAAGCGCCTCTGTAACAAATTGATTATTTGTTGCGGTTTGCTCTCTGCCAGCGATTTGCATTTTTACGAGTGCCACTCATAAATTTATGAGTGCCGCACGACCGTGCGAAACTTTTCGCACACAACCATTACAATTCGTTAGCCATTGGCATCCGAATCGAGCGCGCAAAAGAAATGTGCGTAAAGGATGCTGCACTAACCACAGCCAGTGCCACTAATTAAGACTGATTCGATTTATACACATGTATATGTATGTATGTGTATATACAGCTGTGTTCATGAAAATAGTAGTGCGACTGAAGTGCTGGACAGAAACATAATATTTTGAAAACGATAAATCTATATATAGGTATATCGATAAATCTTCGAATCGGGCCAGAAGCAGCAAATCTATCTAATTGAAACTGATGTTGTTAAAGGTGCGCCCAATGTGTATCTAATTCGATTAGCTATATTGATTTACCATAACCAGACTTGATGTCTATATTTGGTAATCGATCTTAATCCTTGCCTAAATATACATATTTAATAAATATTTTTGTTTCTTTATTTGAATATGTTAAGAGACATTCAAGTAGGCTCAACTTTTATTTATTTATTTAAATTATAATTCATGTTCATGAAAATAGTAGTGCGAGTGAAATGTTGGATATATGGATATATGGATATATATGTATATATGTATATATGTTAATATTAATACTCGTCTCAAATTGTTTTAAAAATAATATGCTTATTACAAAATGTTATTGCCCAACATTTCAGTCGCACTACTATTTTTATGAACAGAGCTGTATATGTCTGATATGAATCTGGCAATCGAAGTCTAATCAATAATTATTACATAACAGGAAAGAACCACTGTTCCAGCTACGCCAAAGCTTATATAAATATAACTTCTAGATGAGTGACCTTAGGCAAAGAGAAGTAGACTAGAGTATAAAGCTATTTGGAGTAGTAAAGCGGCATTTGCTCTATATAAATGAAACACTTTAAAACTAAGATTTACTTCCTTTCCATTTCATTTATTCACATATTATTTATAGTCTGCTTTCAATGACATTTACAGGCATTACCCATAAAGTAACTCCCAATCAAATGCTGAAGACATGAAGTGTGTCCAAGCTGAATACGCACTTCTTCTGCTTCTTCTCTCTGGTAGCACAGGTAAAACACGATCGATCGCCTCTTCAAACTGTTATTACGCTGTTAATTTGTGACATAAATGGAGCGCATGATGAGAGCGGAGAGTGCGCTAACATGCCCGTGCTCTAACCAGTTCATAATTCACTCAAATACAAATGTCACTCTTATTGATCTTGTTGATAACTCAGTCGAATGCCTTAACAGAGTGTATGATTGGATTGAAAGCTTTTAAACGCTCAACTACTAGTTCAATGCTTTCTTGTTCATAGCGATCTTAAGTTGGAGTGGCTGCTGGAAGGATTGCATATTATCTTTCGGAATTTGTTGAGGTATGTTGGACACGTGGAAGACCCAAAGATAATGAGATTTTTGGTTTGCAACAAGTAAGAGTGCTCGAGTAGGGAATGCCCGACTAGAAGATACCCTGAAGCATGCAAAGAGCTGCCATTCCAATGATTCTACGCTTCTATTAAACATACAAATGTGGCTTTAATATGGAAAAACTAATTGTTGAACAACTTTTCTTTTAGATAGACTTTCTTAATCAAATTTGTAGAGTGTAATAATGACATGCAGATGTGTGTATTTGCCATTACACAAGTTGTAGAGTTTGCTGAAGATAACTAGCATAAGCATTATTCGTAGCAGTGTAAAGATGATGACTGATAATTAACCTTAAAATATATGTTTATGATATGGCCTCATTCACCCGAGTTTGACAAATATGCTGATTGCAAAGCTATAACAGAATATATTGCAGAAAAACTGAAATTACTGAGAGGCAGCTAAGGCCATAAGTTTTATATCATTGAATCAGATTTATATTAAATATATACTTATATAATCCATACATATCTTAAATACATTTCATATACAGGCTGGGACAAAAGTAATTGTCCTGTAGTAAGGGTGTTGTCTGGTCCACTTCGAATGGGTCCAGAATGATAGAGCAACTTGCGGCCTCTTCAATTAACTTTCTTGCATTTGTTAGCTTCATTTTTAGCTTTTATTTTATAAGAAAGTGGACAGAGAGCATCAAGCGTAAGCAGCGGGAGAGCGATCGTATAGAGATCGTTACGCCCGTTCTTACCACTCTGACAAAGATAGCAGCTCTTTATAGTGATACTTGCTTATAAAATACAAAATATATAATTCAATTCAATTCAAATTTAAATTCCTTAACATGTACAATTCAAGGTATAATTAAGTATAATAATAACAAATGCCTTAACAGTAATCATTCGATGTTCCTTCGCTGTAATTGTTTGTATTAATGACAAACTTTTGTTCTGCTTGTAAAATTTGTTTGTTTAATCTATTGGAGTTTGTTCCATCCAGCCGAGAACATGATATCGCCCAGATTTGATGACCATACGGGCCCGTTTTATGGTATTTTGCATCACTCTTGCTAGAACTTTGGTTGACAGCTGCTCGTATTAGTAGCGAATATTTTTCTTAAGAGCTTCAAGAATCGGAGATTTGTTGAAGCAAACCCGCGACTACAAAATACCCTACAAAAAAGAAGTCGGGAACGATTAAATCGGGCGATTTGCCCGGTTCTTGCGAAGTAAACCAATTCATGGCTTGTCGATTTTTATTCTGCGTTTGTTTGCTTCACAAATTTGAAAGCCAAATTGACATTTGGCACCATTTGCAAAAGTTATAAAGTTTTCCAATAGGATGATAACTTTTGCCCCACCCACTACTTTCATTTTCAAATAAAACTAATTTCATCTACTTTCGTTTTCAGCAATTGTGGATCATCTATTATTTGAATTGATTTATTTTCTTTTTATTTAAATTTTGAGTTTTAAAATTATTATTATATATATATATCTTAGATAAATCTTGCTCTCTTTATAAATAGTCATTCCAAAAGTCATATGAATAGACTTGGTTGGTATATCGAAAACGTGGAGAAGTCTTGGCATACTTTGATAGCCTAATCACAGTTCATTGGATGGCAATGACAACATTAGCATATTGATAGATCGTTGGCTTAGGATTTACTGCGCTGAGAACGCAGAAATTGTGCTGAAATTGTGAGAGTCGTGGACACAAAGGCGTCGTTTTTTTATGGATCTCTGGCAGAGAGCATCTTGAGGCCAGCTACGCTTTGTGGGGACTCCTTTTGTGCGTCCAAGCTGACAAAATGCTTTCACACCGGAAGCTGCTGCAATGCGTTCGGCGTCGTCCTCGCGCTTCCTGGCTAATTGACAACTTTTGTTATGCTCGGCTCGGTTCGTTTTTCTTTTTTTATGGCGCGCTGCTGCCGCTTTGTTGGGCTAATTTGTCACAGGACACAAGCCGACTAACTTCTGCATACTAAGTAGTGCCGGGGCAGGGACAGGGGCAGGGGCAGGGGCCGGAGGAAGCTTTTTGATTACACAGGCAATTTGTTGCGCACATTGGACGCAAGTCAAAGTCTTTCTTTCGCATTGGACTCTCCCGCTTCCGTTATCAATAAATTTGTGCGTGTTTATCAAATTATATGTCAGCGAGCGACCGAACGACCAAACGAGCGAGCGAGCGAGTGAGCGCGCACACGCCGGAAGCCAGGCCGAAGGATGCGAACGGAAGCTGTGCGAAATTTATGTAGCTGAAGGTCAGAAAGGGGGCGGCAAGGTTAAGTCTAAATCAATATTGAGTCGACAATTGTAGCATTTCTGTAGAGTCGTGCACCCCCCTCCCTTCGCCCACTGCCAGTTCGGTTCTTGTAAATCGGTTTGTGGCGCCAGAAGCTACAGAAATCGATTTGCCGTTGGCCCCCGCCGCCAGTTAAACGCTGCAAATTACTCAGACTGCGGCTGCGGCTGCGGCTTACGGCTGCAACAACTGCAACTGCAACAACTGTGAGGCATTGGCGGCTACTGGTTTTGAACCTGCGGCCCAATTTGAATGCGTTCCATGCAAATCGAGAGCTGCTGCTGCTGCTGTTGATGGAGTTACATGATGCTGAGGCGGCTTTAGATTAAGATGCTGGGCGCTATTATTCGGTTACGGCATCATCTTCGATTTGCAATTCGCTCCGCAATTGCCTTTGCGGTTAACCAATTTTCAATCAATTCTAACTGTGCGCAGCGCAATCAGAGGCCAAACGCAGCGAACGGCATGTGGAGTCGTTGCCCAGGCACACGCCAATGTCAAAAGGTTCTCACAGGGCAGTAAGCCGATACGTATTTGGATTTTTTTTTATCGGGGGCGCCAGGGCCAAGTTCCGTTAGCCAAGTGTCTGGCATTCTTTGCTCTGTGTGTGCGTGTGGGGTCTCTTCTCCTTGGCAAGCCCAAAAGTCAAGCCTTTGTTTATGCGGCACGTGGCAAGCTTTCGTAACGGAGTTGTAACTATGATGGCAACTGCGACAACTGCCAACTGTCAACTGGCAACTGGCAACTGATGTGTGACTAAACTGCGCCTACGGCTACACGCCGTACCAATTCAAGTGGTGTACCCCCTCCTGATTCCTGGCTGCCTGGCTGCCAATGTTGCAAATGGACCGCAAGCTGTGCGAGGTGCCAGCGGCACAATCATCAACTTGCGTCCAAAATCCAGCGAGCGCACATTGCACACGCTAATGGCCAGAACAAAAGGCAATGCAATGCCCAGAAAGCAAACAGTTGCTCACGGGATCCAATTACCCGAACTTGAAGTCGCCTCCGACTCCGATTCCAATTCCGACACCAACTACGAATCTCCCTCCCGCTCTCTCTCTCGCACTCTCGTTGTCGGCCTGAGCCAATTTTCAATTGTGCCACGGCCAAAAAGGCAACAGCAGGCGATGCGTCGGCAATGAAGGCGAACGAAAGCGACTCGCCGTGGCACGCAGTCTCTTTGACACGCTATGTCCGTGTTGCTCGGGGGATGAATAACGAGGGTGGTCACTACAGTTCAGCTAACTGTGGACACTACACTTGATTCAGTGTTGTAAGCATTATTTATCTGTCAGATAATCCTCTTCTTTTTCAGCTCTTTATCTCAGGGCTGCATGTGTATCTATTACTTTTGCAATAATACTTCTCTAAATGTCATAAAATTCATTAAAGTATATAAGTTTAGTGTAACTTTTGTTATATTAAAACTAATCATTAATTCTTACTAAATTGTATTCCTTTACTAAATTCTAAATTTCAGTCTATATATAAAAGTTAAACTTCCTCCTCTCAAATATCTAAATCAAAACCATTTGAACATTTCCAACCTCAATTTGATAGCATGCCCATACAACTATGGTGGCGACCCTCGTGCACTGCGACCTCGACATGTTCACAATTTGAATACAAGCATCGGCCATCGGTGGCCGTCCTTGGCTCGTGCTGCTGTTTTGTCCTGTCGGTAAGTACGGGCGCTGTATGTGTAAATGTAATTTTTGGCCTTAATTCCTTTTGTGTTTGGCCGTTCGTTTGCTCGTTTGCTAATTTGACAGTTGTCAGCCGCTTGCGACGTCAGTTGGCCAATCCACATGCCACTGAGAGCTATACGGCCGCAGTCGCATCCACAATACATCCATTTCTATTACCATTTCCATTTCCATTTCCATTTCTATTGCCATTTCTATTTCCACTTCCATTTCCATTTTCATTCCCATTCCCGTTTCCATTCATCAAAATTGGCTTTGGGTGCGAGAGGCTGCTGGCTCATAATAATTTGTCATCAATTAGCCGAGGGTGTTGATGTGCGCGGTAAACCAAGTGGAAATGCAGACAGCAGGAGCAGGCCGAGGCAAAGGAGCAGGAGCACCCCGTCGTCGTGTAGCATACGCTATGTGACCAGAGAGCAACCCGCCCGCCGTCAATGAAGGATATGTGTGTGTGTGTGTGAATGGGGCTGGGGATGAGGCTAAGGCTGAGGTGGTGCAGGATGAGGATGTGACTCTAATGCCTATTTTGGTTCAAGTGCCGCCTGTCATTGTTGCTGTTGCTCTTGTTGTTGTTGTCGTTGTTCCTGCTGTTGCAAATTACTTTTGATTATTATTTTGATGTACATTTCAATGAGAGTCGCTGCGACGCGGGGGGGCCCAGCCAAACCCAGACTGAAACTTTGTAAGCATCTCGAATTACCAACGAAATGCGGCAATTGTTGCATACACTTGAATCCTTATACAGATTTGATTACATGCGCTTGATAAAAAATGTATCATAAAATTGATATAATATATTTTTTTAAAATGCTTCAACTTACTTTCTTTCATTTTTTATTTTGTGCTTTTTTTCAGCAGATAACAAAAAAAGTGAGCAGCTAAAGAGCGGGAAAGAAGAGCTACACAAGTGTCTGACCTTCAGACAGCTAAGTATATGTTTATATATAGAAGTCTTTAGCATATATAGAGTGTGGCATAAATATGATGTATGAATATATATACATACCCTATATTCCTAGTCTTTACAGCGTATCTATCAGTCCCACATTTACTACTCTCTCAATTATCGTATAAACAAGACTGTGACAAGCGGGCGTTACCGACTGCATGATGCTCACGGTCAAAGCTGCTGCCAGCTCCAAATATTTGGAAGATATGATTTTGTCGACTTGCCACGTCTTCGAGCGGCTTATATACCATTTTTGTTAAGTCAGTAGAGCAAGTCAGCAGTAATTAAGTCGTGTAATTTTGAGCTTCTCACTGTTAAACTGTTGATGATAAAGTTTTTCTGCCCAGCAAGCGTGGACATACAATTTTTGGTCAAGCCTTAGAAGAATTCTACAGTAACATAATGCTCATAGACTGTGTTCAATATGATATGCTTCCTATAGGTGTAGCTATATCCACTTTATCTTTTTTATCTTGGGTTGTCAGCTCGAGTATGTATTCCACATTTCAAGTCTCTAGCACTTTAAGTTTTCTGAGATTCTAGATATAGTGCTTAACGATTTGCCACGCTCCTAGTGGGCATAGCTCGATAATCATAACACTTTATAGGTGAGGGTACCCACGAGTATATATTCAAAGTATATAATTCAAGTATACAGCTTTAATAGCGCCGAAGTGGTTTGCATTCGTATGAACAGACGGACGAACGGACGGACTGCAAGTCGGACGTGGCACAAAACCAATAAACTCTTTGACTGCGCTAATGAGTATTTAAGTATAAATGTCAATAATCATAATACGAAATTAAATTAAATTAATTAATTAAAATTGAACAAATTTATTGACAAAATAAAAAATGTCGATAAAATGCTTGAAATTATAAAACAATAATAAATAAAATGATTGAAAGCAGTTAAAATAAAACAGCTCAGCCTGAAATGTAGCTGAGATATGTATACCTATGTACTTATATATGTGATATATATATATATATATATATATATATATATATATATATATATATATATATATGTATATATAAACTTATATATATATATAAAATAAAGAGCTTTTGTGATTAATTATTTTATTTTACATATGTTTCTAATTTTGTCCAAATAACTTGAAGTAGAGTTCTATTCTCACTAACGACTGAACCCAATGACTGAGTGCTATGAGCTGTCCATCATTTACACAGCCTGCTTCGCTTGCAGTAGATTCTTGATTTTCTGCAATTATTAATCCATGTTCTTATCGAAACCCATTACAATTAGTCTATTGAAAATACTTGGATCATTTGCAACACAGCAGCTCAGTGGTATTTATACTCTATTCACTATGAGGCGGGCGGGTTACTTAGCACTTATATATACATGTTTATCATATAGATAAGATATAATAAATGCTAAATATAAGTATTTGTATGTCGTCGATTGCTTAACCATAACTGGCTCAGTACCGACAACTGCAACGAATTTTGATTTGGCCTGATTTGGATGAAGCGATAAAAGGAATAATTTATGCGCGAGAATTCATGGCATAATCGAAATTGGAAAATAAATAATTTAGCACTTATCTTTAAGCGAAATGTTAACTTAATTAGATAATTACTTAAATGTCAGTTTAAACAAAACAACAAATGCGTCCACTGACAAAGGCTGTCGTCAAATTTGTTGAAGCACCACAACTTGAACCCGCGCGCGAGGCATTAACATCGACAGACATTAACACTCGATCAGTATTCGTGAGTGGCTTTTTTATTATTTTGGTGAATGAAACGTATTCATATAAATAAACGTGTGAGTATGTTTGTATGTGGAAGAAATAAAATCGAATTAAATCGAAATCGAATCCGAATCCGAATCCGAATCCGAGACTCGAAAACAAAACGTGGAGGGCACCACATTTAATGAACGCACAATCTTTTATATGTTGAAAATTGACTTAAATTATTTATTAGCGAATAAAATTAAAAACTTAACGCTATAAAAGTGTTAAAACCACTTAGCAAGCCATTTGCCAGACTTCGACACAGATACAGATCCACAAGCAGCCCTGAGAGCAGCGGAGGGTACGACTCCGATCAGAGTGCAAAATCAAGCTTTTTGTTTCGCGTTCCAAAAATGGGAAATAGAATCGAAGCTGTGCCAAAGTCGGATCGGATACATGGCTTGATATTTTCATAAATTAAGCTCGAGTTCAGAATTCACCTGTTGCCCCGCGCTTCAAAGCCATTCGACCACATTTGGGCCTTAACAAATTTCGAACGTTTTGAACAGCGTTTGTCGTGCGCTTTGATTTTGTCATTTTTTCTCTCTCTCTGGTCGTTCTTCTTCTTCTCTTATATTATTTTCTATCTGTTTGTTGTTTAAACATAGTCAGTGATTAACATAAAAAAGCAGTTAACAATTTGTACAACATTTATCTAGTTTTCCATTTTGGGCCCCACTCTCCGCGCATCCATCACTCTCTCTCTCTCTCTCTCTCTCTCTCTCTCTCGCTGGCCAAGTTTAAAAGTGTGCCTACAATATTAATTCGTATTTCCATTGATTTTAAGTGGCCTTTGGTGTTTGGCAACCGAATCGAGTCTAAAATAAACAACTAAAATAAAATTGCCCAACTGGACAGAGAGACGGAAATATAAACGTAAATAAACTTTGTGTAGGATATGAATGGCATTCCGTACAATTTATTCATATAGCCTCTGTCCAAATATACAATAGATACAAAAATATTATACATGAACTATACAGATCATATATTTGGATTTTCTTAATTCGCAAATTAGTAAAAAAAGATTTTATATAGCTTAACTACAATATGTTCCTAAATAGGTGCAAAATGCCTCATATATGACTTTGCTTTAGCATTACCAATATCGTAACATATCATAAAAGTAATTGAAATATTTAATATTATAATATATTAGATAAGTAGAAAGTGGAGCATACTCTAAGAGGTCAATCATAGTATGGTAAAGTTTAGATTAGGAATCGAACTGAAAATGCTATATATGCAGTATATGAGGATATGCGAAGTATCTGAAGTATATGCAGTATAGGAAGTATATGGAGTATCTGAAGTATATGTAGTATATGAAGTATAGAAGGAATATGAAGTATATAAAGTATATAAAGTATATAAAGTATATAAAGTGTATAAAGTATATAAAGTATATGAAGTATCTGAAGTAAAGGAAGTATATGGAGTATCTGAAGTATATGTAGTATATGAAGTATATAAAATATATAAAGTATATAAAGTATATGTAGTATATGAAGTACATGAAGTATATGAAGTATTTGAAGTATATGAAGTATATAAAGTATATAAAGGATAGAAAGTATATGAAGTATAGGAAGTATTTGAAGTATAGGAAGTATATGTAGTATGGGAAATATATGAAGTATATAAAGTATATGAAGTATATAAAGTATATAATGTATATAAAGTATATAAAGTATATAAAATATATAAAGTATATAAAGTGTATAAAGTATGTTAAGCAAATAAAGTATATAAAGTATATGTAGTATATGGAGCATCTGGAATATAGGAATCATATGAAGTATATAAAGTAAATAGGGCGTCATTCTCACTAGAGTCAATTTATGCTAACTTAACTTTCTGGAATTCGGAATACTTACTTTAGTAAATAGTAAATCTCAAAGAATTGAATTGAATTCATTAAATATCTGTTTATATATAACTATATATATATATATATATATATATATATATATATATATATATATATATATGCAAATATGAATGTGCATAAGATATAATTTTGTTGCGAAGCCTCTCAATGATCTGTTTCCTGCCTGTTCCTGAATGTCCGCATTCCGTGTTTGATTCCAGGCGCTTTACAGCCTATAAATCAAATAGTTCGCCGCACAGATTGATGCATTAGCCTGCCCAGAAATTCTTTGTATGTCTGTCAGTCTGGCAGTTCGGCCTGTGTGGAGCTCTGTGGCTGGAGGCTGGAGGCTGGCGCGTTGACAACGTGCAACTTTATGACGCCCCAACTTTGGGCGCGATAAGCCCACGCGCCAACATCGAAAAGTGCAGGGTTCGGGGTGCAGGGTGCGGGGTGCGGTGTGCGGGGTCCGGTATCCGGGGCTGGACGTGCAACGTGCGTCAAGCCCTGGCCATGAGATGGCACATCAATTAGCACACCTACCTTCAGCCGAAGAGGCAGAAACGCTGCTCGGCGGTGACTGGGGCCAGCGTCGGGAACTGGAACTGGCCATTCATTAAAGCAGCTCGTTGCTCGTTGCTCGCTGCTCGTCTCTCACAGCGACTATCAGCTGGGGATGTGATGAATATATTTTAGCGGAGACAACAACCAGCATCACAGCAACAACAATCGCGCAGAGGGGCCGATTGGACTAACAGGAACAAGAGCACAAGAGCACAGAGCACAAGAGCTTATCGCACAAGATGTATTCAAAGTGCATAATGTAAAAGTTGTACGCGAGTGCTCCAGATATTCCACAAGATGCCAACAAGCTGCGCTCAAGTAGAGTATTGACTGGACTTGCTCTTGTTGTTGTTGTTGTTGTTGTTGCTGTTGATGTTGTTGTTGTTGTTGTTGCTGGGGATGTTATCTCAAGTGCTGCGATGCTTATCGTCGAGTTGTAAACGTGAGCTAAAAATACTAACTCCAGCTACAATTTCTCTCGGCTCTTTGGGCCCGCCATAAAAGTTGCATCAATTAGCCGGGCTCAAAGTTGAGATTCTTTTTCTTCTGCTTCTTCTTCTTACTCTTTTTTTTTTGTATTTTCGGAGTGTTTGTTTGTCTGTTGTGTGTGTGTTTGGGTTTTGGGCTGCTTTTGTTGTTGCTGCCACTAAACTATAACGATAACGAGAAACAATGTTAAACTTAAACATCAACACCTTTTAAGAGCCAGCCTCGACGAGAATCGAGAGCCGAGAGCCGAGCCATAAGTGTCGAGAGCGAGAGGCCCAAGATCTGAGACGTGGCCAGACTGAATGTCGACTGCTTCTCCCTGGTACTCACTCGCACACACTCACACACACTCACACTCACACTCATACTCACACTCATTCTGATTCCAATTTCCCATTCCCAATATACAGTGCCTGCATAGCCATTGCCTGTGATATATTAAAATGGATCTGGGTTCGGGCCAGAGTTTGGCTTCGGCTCGGCGCTGGGTCCACATCTCGTTTGCGTTCTCGTTTTTTATGGCACAGTTTAGGAGATAACAAATTTTTGTTACAAGCAAATTAAAAGGTTTTTCTTGACGTTTAATGCAATGGCTTTTAAACTGGCAACGGGCCAGCCCCATCCACCGGGCCAATGCAGCGCATCCTCACAGAGAGTCGCCCCGAGAGCCTCGGCTAAAAGAATTCACTTTTATCGATTGTTTTTGCTTGCATCGTTTAGTCGATAATTTTGGTAATAAATTTTAAAATATACAGCGCACGGTTTTGGGCTCGTTTTCGTTTGAGGTCTTCGCTCCAAATCGACTCAGTTCGGTTCGGATCGGTTATGTTCTGTTCTGTTCTGTTCTGTTCTGTTCGGTTCTGTTCTGGTGTGGTGTGGTGTGGAACCCTTTAAGATCTGTCGGCCTGGCCTGATGCGCGTGGCATTAATGCGGCTCGGCCTCTGGCCTCTGGCTGGGATGGATTGTTGGAGACGCCGCCTTAAATTCCTCAGCCGCATATAAATTCAGAACATCAGATTAAGAAAGTGTTAATGTCGCAGCAATTTCCTTTTATCTCAACATAATTGAGCGATAGAATTTGAATTTAGCTAAAAGCCAAACATAAATTTAACACCCAAAACACAAAACACACTTCAACAAAGGGCCCCGAAGCCGCACTCGCTGTTGGAGTCACAGCCCCAAAACTGAATCCAATGCGTCTTCTTCATGCAACTCCATATGATGCTCCTCTCCCTCTCTCTCTCTCTTTCTCGCTCTCGCTGTCTTGCCAAGCATTCGTGCGGGCTTTTCAATAGACCCGTTTGTGGCCCAAAATGCGTTCATTGTCACAACACAGGCCAAGTGATTTCTGGGGATCGCCGTCTCATAAATTTGTCACATTGCCCATATGGCATGTGGAGTCGTTGCTTATTCTTGCTGCGGTTCGCTTTGAGCTGCGCCTGCGCACATTTTAAATCAAAATTATTGAGTTTTCCCTTTCGAGTAGCATGGGCATGCCAACTACTTGATCTGATTTGTTGCCCATGCCTAATGATTGAATTAGTGAATTTAACTGGTAATTACTATAAACTAGCTTTCCGTTTCTAAATGATATAGATTTGATAGATTTGTAAATGTTTTGAAAAGCAAATAATAATTATGCAAAATAATTGAGAATGGGAAGTGAAGTCCTCATATTCGACAAGTTTTATTAGTAATAGTTTATTTTTATAAGATTTCTTATAAATAATTTAATTTTTTTACATTATTCCTATCAAATGATTACATAGAACATATGTTTATGAATATGTATGATTTGTTTATGTTTTTAATTTATATTAAATTAGCTAACTCAATATAAATTACTTCAAACAATAATACTAAATGGCCAAAATATCAGCAAGTCACATTCGGGCAACTTGCGAGCCGTTTCTTCCACATCTGACGACCATAGTCAAGGCAAAAGCTGGTCATATCGAGCCAAAGTGAATTGACTCTGAATTTCTGATTATTTTCACATAAGCTGTACTTTGAAATAAATAAAAATCAGTTTCCAATCCGAATTCATATGGTTTACATTTTGAAAGCCCAAGCGTATTTATAAGTGCATTTCAACTTTGGTGCTTTTTCTATTTCGTCTGAAAAACTTATGATTTTATGGCATACACAATGTTTATTGTTTGGGAAGATGATATATAGCACAGTTTAGTTTATGATTGGTATGCTTGTAACTTGAGCATCCTAGCTGCAGTGCCTTGCTGTGTGTGTGCGAGTGAAAGTTATTCCTAAAGATCTTATTGAGACTACACTGAGAAATCATTAAATATTTTAAATCAATTGAATGTTTACAGATGAAATAAATACAAAATTCCAACAAAGGATAGCTTCATTAAAATATATATGTATACAAGTATAACATATAAGTATAACATATGTATATACTGTGCCGCATCCCTTAATGTTGAATATTTTCTATATCATTCGTGATATAGTCCTATCATTTTTTTATATTATTAAATTCTACTTTATTCTTCTTAAAGTAAAATAAAACTGGACTCTGTATCAAGGCAGCAAATATTTTATATATATTTACAAACAAAAGTTAAGTTTAAGTGAATCTTGTCTCAAGTCAAGTCTACAAGTTGTTTTAGACTTTTTTCTCTCAGTGTACATAGTATCAAAATATGATAATCCATATACATACGTGTATGTATGTATGTGCATCGTCGCGTAAGCTGCGTCATCTCGTAACCCTTTTGCGAGCTGAGAGCGGAAGTGTCTAACACGCACACGATGCGACGCCTCTCGCGGGCCGCTGCTGCTCTCGTCTATGGGCGCTGCTTAATGATTAATGAATGAAATCAATTAAGTTTCATTAATGAACAATTTTCGGTAGCTTGGCCACAAAAAAAAAAGAGTTGAAGACAAGCAGCTGAGCGCTCAGGCTCTCTCCTCATCTCTCTCTCTCTCTCTCGCTCTATAGATGCTTTGCCTCTGCTACTGCCCTGCCCTCTGGCTTTTGTAATGCCTTTCTTTCGTCTCACTTCAAGTGTCAATAATTTGGATTTCGATTTTCCATCCGACGCTGTTCCACTTTGGCTACTGTGCTGCAGCAGCAGCTCAGTCCGTCCGTCCGTTCGACGCATCGCCCGGGGCCAAACATTTTGGGCCGTTGAACAGTTGAATGAACTTCACGGCTGCCACTCGCTAGTCAAACTCAAAACTCTTTGCCGCAGCTCGGCTCGGCTCGGCGCTGCTCTGCTCGGCTAATATGCAAAATCATCGCATTTTAAAGCGAAAGCCAAACAACAATAGAGCGCTAAACAATATTTATATTGAAATATATTAAAAGGCTCTCATGCCACCCGTGTGGTCTACGTGCCACATCGAGAGCCGGCATCAGAGTCAGCGGCAGCGGCAGCGGCAGCGTCAGTTAGCGTCGATCGCATGCCCTAAATGAATGAATGTTGATTAAGGCAATTACGATCCTTCATATTATATTATGACTTCTTTCTCTCTTGCTCTCTGCTTGTGCCATTTGAGATATTCCTAAATCTTCTTTGATTAGATTAGATATTAGAGTAAATAGACAGATTACTTGATTGATTTATACACATATTTCTTTATTTATATATACTTATTTACCTCTTTTTTTTTGCAATTTCCATTCACATTCACATTTGCTTTATGTGAACGCACTTGGCTCTCGATGTTGGGCTTCGCGCTTTGGTCGTGGCTCTGGTAATTTAATAACAATTAAAGGCACTCGGTACATGGCTTTTGAAGCCAATCTCCGTGTTACGCATTAATGGGCACTTAACTTGGTCAAAAAGCCTTGCCAGTGCCTTGCCGCTCCACATACGCGCTGCACCCCCACACACACAGTGCTCCATCAGTTGGCCATCGGTCTCAGTTACATTGTACGCATCTCCGCATTGATTACATTTTGAACGTTTGCCAATTTGCATTTAATACGCAAAGCTCGCTCGCTTCTCACAGTGTGCTGGTCCAACTTCATCGCATGCCATTCACTTGGTCACTTGGCCACTTGGCCACTTGGCAATCTGGTGCTATGAATGCGTCTGTCGTTGGGCGTGCGAAAGTCGACCGCATTCGATACGAGGCGGGCGTGACTTTATGCCCCCTTTATATTATGCCTTAGACGACCGTCTCAAAACTCGTCAGAAAAACCAAACCCAAACCCAAAACGTAGCCAGCTCAATGTGATTGATGATCGTTTGTCACACGGCCGGCCATCAATTCACTTAAAGGATGCGACATTTGCTCTCTAATGCGCCTCTAAGCAGTCGGCGAGTGTGTGGGCGAGGGGTCAGCCAGAAGTAGCCGAAGTAATGCTAACGTAAAAAAAGGTACTCAGAAACTTGAGTATCGATATACACAATCAAGTTCAGCACCATGGAACAAAGACATTTCAATACCGATAACATGTGTGTGGGGCATATGTGCTTGGCTAATAAAGACTTCAAGATGAAACGTTTCAATTTCTAGATCCTTTAACACGAGCTAAAAGACAAAATCTAGTGATAGATAAAAACAAACTTGGAAAGTATTTGAGAAATTGAAGCAAAACTAAAAGTCACGTAGTTAGTTTTCATATAAAATCGATTAATCGATCATTTTGCTTGGTGTTATCGATAAATTGTAGATTCTTTTTTTCTGGTATTTAAATTCTTAATATTTATTTATCAAAAAGCGATAAGACCAATCAATTGCATCTTTGTGTGACAGTGAGTGCCATTAAAATTCGCACACATGAAAAAGCGGGAATCATAAATAACTATTTCTGATATATTGTTATATTTATTCACATTTAAGCATATCTTTTCTATAGTATTTACTTATCTTTTTTGGTTGACAACATTTTTTGACCCACTGTGCAGTGAGTATTCGGCCCAGAGGCCCGGTCCGGTTCGGTTTGGTCCGGTCAAGTGTGCATGATTGATGAACTATTTTGTTTTGCGGTGAATCAAAACGACACCATGTTGTTTTCCCTCTCTCTCGCTCTCTCTCTCTCTCTCTCACTCACTCTTTTCATCTCGTTCACATTTTGATGACATATTTGTCCTGCCCGCCGTCGCCGCGCTGCCTTCTCCATTACCGCCAACGCCCCAACGTAAATTGATACGAGGCGACGCGACGCGACGCGACGCAACGATGAGGCTAACAGTCAGTCAATCGGCTTGGACAGGCTTCTCTAATTGTTGAAGCGCTTGAAAAAGGTTTGGCCAGCGCGCGTATCATTAAAAAGGATATCAATAGGTGATAACACGGCCGCAACAGCAACAACAAGCGTTCGAGTTGATTGAATTGTTTTGTTGTTGTCGTCTTTGTTGCTGTGTGTGTTGTCGCTTGTCGCTTGTCGTATGTCGTTTGTCGTTTTCCAGCTGTCCGACAGGCCAAATTGAATTGTATAGCACGGCAGGAGGAGGAGCAAGGGGCAGGGGACAGGGGGCAGTGGGATCTGGGCCTGGCTCTGTTGGCTCTGTGTAAGGACGTGCCCAGCAACAGCCACTCAGTGTGGTGGAAAAGTAATTAAGATAAATACGCAACGATAAAAATAAATAAATATAATTGTTTTTCTTTCCCATGTTTTGGTTTTATTTCTGTTTTCTTGCTCCGACCATTTGACAATTGATTGGCCCAGCCTGCTCAGCCTGCCCAGCCTAATGGTATGTGCTTAATGAATTGATGGAATGGGCCAGAGCTAGGGCTGGTTGGATGGAGAGGGGGAATAATTGGAAAAGGGTTTGCAGGTGCATTAGCCATTGCGCAATGAATGTCACAGGGCACAGAGTAGAGACTGTTTCAACAGCTGTCGCCTCGCTGTATTTTCTCATGTTGAACTTGGCAATGAGCGTCAATAAATTGGCCACATCATTATGCTCCATTAACAGCTTCACAACAGACTTAGAGAGCCATATCTTAGACTCGAGACTCAAGTCTAGCCATGACAATGGGCATTAGATCATATTTTATGGCTACTTAGCAAGCTGTGGTCAAGTTATTTATGTGTTGGCTTAGTTAGCTGCAGCTAAATGCATTTATAATGCCATCAACTTGGTCAACTTAGAAACGAAAATGGATAAAACAGCATCAAAGTGTTTTAAGCAAATGCTTTGGTATATGAATTTGACAACTATTAGTTGCTTTTGGTTGAGTTTGGCCTTGGCATTTCATTATGGCAAGACTTACGCCAGAGCAAGGCCTGTAAATTGTTGAAATAAAGCACAAATTGATATTGATATTGAATTTCTATTCCAAATGTTGTTCTCCGATGATTGAATGGGTACATAAAGAAGCAGGATAATCCAGCGGCTTTTGGTACACTTTAAAATTGGTATTCCAGATGCCGCCTTGTACGCGCCAGCCGTGACGACCACATGGCCGAAACCATATTTAAAAATTAATGTCAAAGATTTTTTTTTTATTGAATAAAACCTATTTTATTAATATTAAAAATATATATCTTTATTTTATTATTATTTAAGCTGGTATAACTCGAAAAGAATACCCGATATATTGACATACTGCGGTCAATACTCAGCTTAGTACTCAAATATCAATACTCAGCTAACAGTAAGCGTCTGTCATTTGGTTCTGTATTCCACTTTTAGCTCTTTATATTCTTATTCTGTTAATATCAGGACTTGATTTTACAGGTAAAAATACTTATATTTTCCAGCCAACAATCAGTTTTTCCGCATTCCACATAACGTTCGTTTCGAAAGAATAGAGCACACTTCTTCGAGAGTTGCTTGAAAATACTTATCTGTTGCATTTAGTAAATGTTAGCATAAATGAATATAAATATAGGGTGACCAGATAACAGAAATACTAAAAGAAATTAGAATAACATAAAAACGACTTAATATGTATTATTGTTGGTCATTTCATTTTAAAGCCACATCCATGCCATTTTTTATTTATTTATTTTTTTATTCATTGCTGCAGCTCATTGCTTAAGACTCTATAGCGCATGTAGCTCTAATCCTTAACTACTGAGTGGGCCAGTATGCCATCATTATTATTAATTAATTATTAATTCTAAGCTATTCTATAATATTTAAAGATCAGATGGTTCCCTACGATCCAAAGGATGTAGTCTTCTTAGACTTCGCCTGTTATTGTTGATAGCCAGTTTAGCTGCTAGATGATTTGGATGCTCAGCAAGTCTATCCGCGTATATGGAACTGTGTCGCCCAATCAGTTCTGCGATTGTAGGAGTTTGAAGATCCCTGTGTAGCACCGAGTTTCTCACAAATCAGTTTGCTCCAGTCCATCTTCGTAGTGCTTAATTCTTGAAAAATTGGTTTTTGCTTATAGATGTTCGTGTCGCAGATATCCATAAGGACATACCATATAGAAAGGTAGGCACTACTATAGCCTTGTAGATGAAGGCTTTCCTGTTATACAATAATTTGTTGGAGGCTCTCAGCATCCAATCCAGTTTTATTTTATTTTTATTTTACACTTGCCATTATGTATGCAAAACTACATAATTCTAAAATCTGCTTCCGCTATGTCTACATTTTACCCTGTCATAAGTTACAAAATATCCAATTTGCAACTTGCTGTTTCTTCGTTCGCGGAATCACCAACACAAAGTACAACTGCTCGCTTTTAGTTTCAATTTAACAATGCATTTTTTCTTCATTTGCTCAGCTGCAGTAAGCGCAGAGTAAGTTACTAATAATTACTTATTACCATATAACATTTAAATGACTTAACACGTAAGATTCAACTCTGAATGCTTCTTTTCTATATGCTTATGTGTTATTGCGGCAATAGCTACTCGAATGTTTGCTTTGAGATCTTTCAAAGTAGTTGACTGTTAATGTAGACTAAGGAATTTACGTTGTCCCAAAATAATATAGGTCTGTTGCGCTCTTTTTATATAACGCTCTTCTAGTTGCCTATCATACATTTCTCTTTCACAACTGCTGGCCCAGCATCGCATTTGTAGTATGTGAGTTGGTATTTCCAATAAGTTTTTAAAGACGTGAGACATAAATAAATGTCAAATCTTAGTAAATTTTTCTACAGCTATCGAAAGCTAAAAGCTACAAAAATTTAGTTATATAAAACATAGTCGCACTCCGGCTTGCTTAGCCTAAACTAGTTAGGAATGGATTGATAAACTTATTTATGACATATTTCTGCTTTTTGTGAATCTCTTTCATCTCGTTTTACGTCAAGAACTATTAAGCCTTCTTCTAACACTGTGCCCACCCTCATTACACCGACTTGTACCATGTTTGCAGATGTGGTTGCAAGGATGGACACTACTTCACCTCATATCACAACACGGCTAACTCATAAACTCCTTGATCATATCGCTCATTGCCTAATCCATAATGATACTAATGCATGGAACTGCAATCAAGTAGGTGACCTTTCTAAGATACAATTCATGGACTCTCTCTCTCTGTTGTCAACACAACAAGTCAAAGCCTCCCAAATTTCTTTATACCTTGCACTATAGACACTTAAAAATGTTACTCAACGTCAATGCTCCGTGCTTTCTATGTGTTTTAAGTTAGGTTTAGAATAAAACGATTAAATATATATCATATCAAACACTGTTTTTAGCATAAGCCTATTCCCATAATACTTTGTCTCTATTCATTACTATCAGCCCATAGATATGCAGTATAGAAAACAAATATTTGACCTATTTTTTGTTGATATTAAAAGAGATTAAAAGCAAAGTAAATAGAAACCCAAATATGTATTTATATGCAGATAGCCCATGTTAATTGTATATGCAGATAGTAGTTAGAGCATTTCCCTGCCCCGCTACGGCCGCAACTTCAAAATGTCAGCTTTCATGGCGCATTTCCGTTGTTGACGCCATTTTGCACTCAATTGCGACAGCTACTTTTTTTTTGTATTATTTATTTGCATTGTAAGTTGTTGTGGTTTGTCGTTGGGCCACATGATTTTTAATAAAGCCAACTAAAATGTAATTAAACTTAATTTATGTGCTAATGAAGAAATTTTCAAAGCGAGAGAGTTAGAGCGAGAGAGAGAGAGAGAAAAACAGAAAACAAAAACCAAAAATTAACACGAGACGCACTGCAGTAGGCCAAATGAAATGAATATAACGAGCTCCATCCACACATATATTTTCAGGTAGGTGTAGCGGGCGTCGCAGAGCGACAGCGGACGAGCGGACGAGCGCATTCATTAGCATTTTTTGGGTGACAAAAGTTTCCGGTTCGCCACGGCTATGAACTAATGGGCGACCGGGCCACATAAAAATCACATAACAAAAGACATTTTAATTGAAATTTAAGTTAATTAGTGTGGGTTTTCTAGCGCTCTCGCTCTCTCTCTCTCTCTCGCTTAGTCTCTTGCTCAGTGAATCTCTCTCTATTTACGCTTGGCAGCTGTAGCTGCTAGAGTTGAGTGAAGCTGAGTTCAAATGCGTTGCGGTTTCTGTAATTGACGCAGACAAATTATGTCGGCCAGAGTCGCAGTACACGTAGCCAGCCCTAGGGGCTTGGACATGGACTTGGCAATGGCAATGGCAACGGCAACGGCAACGGCTACTAACGGCAACTGTAATGGCAGCATTGCTAATGAGATCATTTTTATTACTTTTATTGTTATGCATTTTGAAATTATGATTTAAAGCCGCAAGAATGAAATTTATGCATGTATCTGTAGCTGTATTTGTATCTGTCTCTATGTGTATCTCTAGTTATGTAGGTTCGGCACACATACATCTGTCTATCTCGATCTTTCCGGTGTCGAGTGCGCTTTCAGCTCGTTTCTCTGTTTTGTTTTCAATGGCATAAATTGTCATTAGATAAAGTTTATGACTCAATTATCGTTAGAGGTTGACAAGTTTTGTTGCCCGTCGCTTTTAATGCATGGCATTGGGCTTGTCTAGCCCCCATGCCCCATGCCCCATGCCCCATGCTCCATGCCCCGTCCCCCTCTCTGCCTCTATCTCCCACTATCTTTCTCTTTCGCTCACTTTATTATTTTCCATGATGTCTTTGTTTTCGCTTTTTTTTTTTTTTTGGGGCGTGGCGATTTATTGCTGTGTCCATATCCAACAACATATCCCCCTGCCTGCCCCCATCAAGCAAGCAAAGCAACCATTCATCTATCCATCAATTTACCCAATCTCTGCCTCCGCCTCGCTCTGCGCTGATGTTTTCGAAAGTTTTGAATTTTGCCTGGGCAACAAAAAGTTGTTGGTAATTTATGTTGTATTAGTTGTTATGTTAAAGCGGGGGTTTCTTTCTTTTTGTATCTTTTCTTTTTGCGCTAGTTGTGCTTAATTAAAAGTAATATTTAACTACGCACTTTTGCCTAGATGAAAGTGATTGCCTCATGTGCGTGAATTATTTACTTTCAATTATTTATTTGGTAATAAAATCAAGTGAAATTTGACGTGTGCTTGGAGACTTATTTGTCTAGAAGAGTTTTCATTGAGAACTGTGTCAACTAGAAACTATTATAGCTGCGGCTCAAAAGCATTTTCAATCAAAGCCTACATGGGTTAGACTGTGCTCTTTTAGCAAAGGACAGAATTTGATAATTCCTCGGAAGAATATCTAATATATCTCTCTTATCTCTGCTACATCATGTGGATATGATATCATATCATAATAAATCTTCTTTTCACTTGTAGAGCATAAATAAAACACTCAAAATTCTTTAAAATGTTTTTCCTTCCTCTACAAGCTCAAATTGGTTATATTTTACTTTTTATATTCAACTATTTTTACATAACATAAAAATCTGCCTATATTTTTGAAGAGTAGTGCGCATTGCTCGTAAGTTCGATTAAGCGTAGCTCCATCATGATTGTTGCCGTGAAGGTGCTATTAAAATTCCTTTGCTCTGATTCAATCATAGTGGGCATTAGGTTATCCCTTCTGATGCAGTAACTTCCTTCACTGCTTTCTCCAGTTCTCGCCTCTATTCCAAGAATTGTCTTAGCATCTTCCAGCAGCCCTTTGGCACACCAGAAATACTCGTCTGTTACGTCATGGCTAAATAGCTTCAGATAGCTTCGGCTGCATCCATGGCCGGAAAGGATCTACGATAGATTCAAATTAGTCTCGTCATATTTGCAATTTATATGATGTGATATTTGTATGAGTTCAGCGTCCTTTCGTCATGCTGTTCCACTTTCTTTGCCATCGCGCAATAGAGTAAGCTCGAACTATGTTGCGTAGGCCTCTTCCTCGTACTGTATGTCTGTCTGCAGCTTCGATGAGCAGGTCCTCAATGGGCAGCATTCCGGCGATTAAGAGACTTTACTGAAGGCGCAACTGACTCAGTCTGCGCTCAGTTAGCAAATACCTCGGCTGTTGCTAGCACTCTTGACCAGAATGGCGCTGCGTAGACCTGTGTGTGTTTGCCCCAAGTTGCCATCTCAAGCTACAAATTGTGTGTGTTTTCGTGCAGCTTTTGATCGTTTGTTGTGCAGGCTGCAGACATGACGGCTGGGCACATGCACATGTGGCACGTTAAGTGTCCTTGCTCTCATTTGTTAAAACGCTGAAAGCATCAAAGGCAACCGAGCACTGAGCAAATGTGCAGAGGAGAGCACAGAGAGTGCGGCATTAACATATTTTAACAGCCAAACGGCATTTGCATAATTTTGTGACATGCCCGCAGCGCAGCCGCCTGCTGCTCCTTCTCGCACTGCTATAGCTGGCCGTTACGGTCTTTCTCTGCTTGTTTTTCTTTTCGTTTTTCGTTTTCGTTTTCGTTTTGTTGTTGTTGTGTTGACAGCTTTTGTAGGTTCCATTAAAAAGTTCAGAAAACGCTGCAAAATGGCGCGCACTTATGCCAAATTAAACTTTTCCAACATGGCGCTCGGCTCGCTTCCTGTCCGCGTTGTCTCTCCTCCTGGCAGCATCTCAGAGCGTGTGTGCGTGTGTGTGTGTGTGGCAACTGCAACTGGAGCTGGCTCCATTATGTAACAAATTACTTTGGTAAAGTGCTCGTGTATTCGCTTTTTAAATATGCAAAAAGAGCGCAATTTGCATAAATTTGCCCCAGCATTAAAACAATTTTAACTCGCAACACCAACGCGCACAACAACAACAGCAACAACAGCAGCAACAGCAACAGCAACAACAACAAAAATAAATAAAATGTTTGCTGAAAAACAACCCAAACCAGCCAAACCCCTCTGTGCTCTACTCACCCACCCACCTCATCAGCCACCCACAACTACTGCTGTTGCCTGTTGCTCGCACATGGCTGGGTGGTTGGGTGGCTGGGTGGTTGGGTGGTTGGGTGGTTGGCTGTTGCTCGCCTCTCTTCTGCTTGGCTCCGGTTGTCAGCGGTGGCAAATTAACAAATTTACGCCAACATCTCTGGCTCAAAAGCTGGCTGCCAACAGCCAACAGCCAAACAGCCAACTGCGTGGCATCAGAGTAGAGGGCGGTGGTGCAGGAGGTGGCAGCGGGGGAGTGGCCTGTGCGGTGGGCTTTCACATTTGACATGTTTTGTGGTATACTTTCGCCAGGGTTGGTTCTTTCATCCACCTGCCGCGTCACTCCTGTTACCGCTGCTGTTGCTGTTCCTCTTAATGTGCTTTTGGCCCGTTACTTTTCAACGGTTCTATTTAGCCCAGCCCCACGGCCCCCTTTCTCCATGCCCGCCCCCTTACGCCCTTGAGCTAACAAATTAAATATTCCGGCACCATTAGTGTTAAAAGTGTTCACATTAAAAACATTTTGCATTTTTTTCATTCCTTCTTTCTTTAGCGCCAGTTTTTTTGTTGTTGTTGTCGTTCGTGAAATGCACAACAGCAGCAGCAGCAGATCTTAGTGGGCAACTGCGTGGCTAGCAGATACCCTGTAACAGGCCGAAGTACCTCCCATTATAATGGACAAGTATTAAAGTTTGTTACTTGCTTAACTTTCTCCTATTAACATTCCATATATGAAGTCCCAAGGTCTGTGTCTTTACCTCACTCAATCCTTTCCACAATGTAATACAGCAGCTTTGGACTGTTACACATCTACTCTTATGCACTATCATACCCCACTTCACACTGTCCCAGGGCAGAAATGAGTCTGAAAATGTCGCAACTTTGTTTTTAAGCACGGTCAAGTTTTTCGGGGTAGTGCTCGACTCGGGGTTTCTTTTTTTGTCCGGCTCATGTTCACAGGACACACAACAACTTTGTCATTAGTCAATTGTCCGTCGTAGTGGGAGGGGAGAGGCATTAAGAATGGCAACTGGATGGAAAGTGCCACTTAAAAGTTAACTCAACTGCCAGCCAATTCACTATCTACTAGCCAACCATTAGCTAAGCGATGGCCCTAAAAACTCTTAAGGAAGAGTCGGATGACGCTGGATGTATGTATTCAACCTAATTTGATAGCATCTGTGAGAGCAAACATGACTTTCCTGATAAATCGAAATTTAGTTCCCTTTACCTACAATATTATTACTGAGTTAAGTTTTTACTTTTGGTTCAGCTTTTAACTTTTAGAGAAAAAGGATTATAGTTGGTGTCACTGACTTATTGATTTGACTGAGTGACTGATGATTGATTACTGACCGGCTGGCTGAATAATTGACAACGTTATTGATTGACTGATTGATTGAGCCACTGATGGACTGATTAACTGACTGACTAACTGACGAATTGATTGTTTAGTCAAATCCACCGACAGAATAACCAACTGATTGATTGACTGTTTGATTAATGATTGACAGTCTGATTGATGCAAACACTTAACTATTGATTGATTGACTAACAAATTCCCTGACTAACTGAAGAAGTGTTCGATTGACCTACTGACTGACTGATTAGCATACTGAATGTCTGCTTGATTGATTGACTGACTAATTGATGAAATGATTGTTTTATTGTGTAATGATTAACCAAATGATTGATTGACTGTTTGATTGATGATTGACTGATGATTGACTGATGATTGATTGATGATTGACTGACTGATTGATTGTTTCACTTATTGGATATCTTACTGGCTGTCTTACTCTCTCATTGATTGATAGATCGACTAACAAACTGACTGACTAACTGTCGAAGTAATTAATTGACGAATTGATTGCTTGAGCCACTGATGGACTGGTTGACTGACTGACTTACGAATTGATTCTTTGAATGACTAATTTGCTGATTGAATAACCAAAAGATGGTTTGACTGTATGATTGATTCATACACCTACTTACTAAGTGATTGATTGCCTAATAAACTGGTTGACTAGCTGACTGACTGACTGTCTGATTGATTGATTGATGGAATAACAGATGCACTGATTGTTTTACTGTACAATGATTAAACAAATAATTGATTGACTGATTGATTGACTGACTGATGAATTGATTGCTTGACTATGTAGTCAACTGATTGGCTAGCTCAATGATTGAGTGATGCTTGACTCTCTTTTTGAATGAATAGCTTACTGCTTGATTGACTGAGCATGATTGATCCACAAATCGTATGTGTGCATGCCTGACAAACTTATCCGTTTATTGACAGTCTGATTGATTAATAAAATACATTGATTAAAGAATTTACTGACTGACTGCTTGATTGAATGACTAACTAACTGACGAATTAGTTGATTGACTGCTTAACTAACAGATTTATTGGTTGAATAATTTCATGATTGACATATCGTTTGATTGATGATTGACTGATTTAGTTACTGACTGCTTGACTGACTTTCTGATATATTGATCCACTGATTGACTGTGTGATTGAAGAACTTACTCACTGACTGACTGATAGATTGGCAGATTGATTGGATTGATAGACTGGCTGACTGTCTAAGTCATGAATTAGTTGATTGACTGTCTTACTGACTGATCCATTGCCTGAATAACTAAATGATTGATTGACTGTAGGTTGAATATCTCTCTGATTGATCCGAATAACTTACCGACTAATAGACTTATTGATTGATTGATGGACTAATTAATTGATTGATTAATGATTAACGGACAGTCCGAAATGCATGACAATTTGTTTAATTCCAGCTGCAAGTGAGGAAGTTTCGTTATATGCAACTAGTTCGTTTAGTATTTAATGGGCTTCAAATTTACTTTATCTATATGCTTCATCTACATAAAATATAAATTCCCTTCAAATATCTCACTTATGAGAAATGAATAGATAATTGAAGTCTAATATGATATGAGAGCATATATAACATAGTCTAGACCTTGAGGTCCTGCTAGCCTCTGTGAGACCAACTTGTACAGTCTGCCACATAGTTCATTTGAGTGTTGCTGCAACTGCGGCTGTGGCTGTGGCTAGTTGGTGTTGGCTAATTGCATGAGAACATCAGGTGAAAACGGCGTTAAATAGACGGCTGCAAATTAGAAGCTAGCCATCGCTTGTTAACGATTATCGTCTACTCCTCCGTCGCCGTCGCCGTCGCCGTCGCCGTCGCCGTCGCTGTCGCTGTCGCTGTCGCCTCCTCCATCTCCTGCTGCTTGCTGCTCCCGATTGCGACTCGAGTTCATTGCAATGCGTTGCTGCACATTGATCGAATGTTAATTTGAAAATAAATGAACGTTAATTATACGCTACACATTCGGCATTTCGGGCACTTCCTTTCGGGTGGGAGAGCTGCTGCACTTGACGGCTGCTGCTGCTGCTGCTGCCCTTTGACCCGCGCATGGGTCTGACAAATCATGTCTAGCCTTTTGATGTTATCGCACTCATTAATGCCACAGTGAACGAGTGCTGGGCGTGCTGGGCGTTGAGGGCGTGGCAGCGACGCCAGCTTAGCATTTGTTGACAGCTGGTAGCACTTGAGTTCCTCTAACAAGGCCAAAACGAGACGAGGTTGTTACTGTTGTTGTTGTTGTTCTTGTTTTCATGTTTTGTTTATTTTCCTCTGTTTTTTTTTTGTTTTTGCGCAGACTTGGCTCGGTGACAGCTGCCTCAGGCTGCGTCAGAGGCTCAGTGCGTCCTGCCACGCACTTAGCCAGGCACACACACACACACGCACACCTTTCACACCTATCGGCCGTCTGTGGACTGTAGGTGTGAAGCGGAATTTCCAGTGTGCGTCTGGGCCCGTCGCATCGGCTTATCTAAATTGCTTTTCGAGTATCAATATTTTAGCTCAAGTGTAAATTATAACGCCCGTCTCGGCAAACGGGCAAACGGGCCAACGGGCCAGCAACAGGATTCAGCGAGGTGGCTCGCAGTTTATTTAGTGCTAGGCCATAGATAAATCTAAAAGCCTTGGCGATCCAGCGATCCAGCGATCCGGCAATGCGGCAATGCGGCAATCGCCGCCACCAATTAGCCGAGCCGAGCCATTTTGAACGGCATAAATTACGCACGCCAACGTATTCATAATTCTATTTCCGGCACATTAACTCAACACCGACAAACCACACATTCCCATGCAGGGGTCAGTCCCTGACTTCAAGCTCTCTCAGCGCACACACAGATACACCGATATACAGATAGACAGATATTTAGAGATACAGAGATATATGTATAGCTACAGCTTAAAGATTTGTCGCTGACACGCGATCCGAGTGGCCAACGGGATGTGCTTCATTAATTGGCGTCCAACTCATAAAAATCTTTGGCTTTTGTTTGCAGCATCCGAATACCCGAAAATCAGGTAAAAGTTGTTAATAAAACGAAAACTAAACTAAATAAAAGCAAAATAAAACGAGAAATATTAACAGAGACGAACCACAACAACAACGAACTAAAACAGACTCAAACTGAGCGCATTATAATCAGATTATGAGCACTAATGATCCTTTAATGATCGGCGTTTAGGTCTGGGCCTCCAGATTGGTTTTAAATTGAAAGCCACATCCAGTCCGACCATAAAACGAAATCAAATCGAATCGAATGAAGCCATATCAATTTTAAAGCGTAACGTATTTCCCGTACACTTTTCTGTATATGAGTATGAATATGGGTATAGGCGGATGCTGGGCAAAAACAAAAAAAATTATTTATAATTAATAAAATAATAATAAAAAAACATTGAGTTCTTCTCTATACATATATATAAAAATAAAATTTGTTTTAGAGATTTCTCCAAAAGAAGCTTTTAGATTCTTAGGACATTTTTAATGTATATATTTAGTTTCAGTATAAAAAATTGAATTTAAATAAGTAAGAGTGCTCGGAAGTGCCTGACTAGTGCCCTGAACCCTACGCAGCGTTGCTTTCTTAATCATCTTACGCTACTTTTCTACATACTTAGCAAGTAATACACAGACACGCATAAGCATTCACTCTGCTTACTATGGGCTTTACTATGTCTAATTTATTGTTGTTCTAGTTGGACTTTCTCAACACAAAACAGAGCCTGATAATGGCATTTAGATGTAAGTGTTTGCCAAATTAAATTAGTTATATTATAGTTATAGTTATATCATAAGTATAACATAGAAGTCAGGCAAAAACAAAAAAGAAATAGATAAAAGAAAAGTAGATCAGAGTATAATTGAATCAAATATAGATAATAATAAAATAAATTGTGATCTATTTGAATATGGCCTGGCACTTAGTTAGGTCGAGTCTACATTGAGAGAAATATACTAAGCGTCTACCCCGAAACAGTTACTATAAAGTACATAGATAGGAAGTGAATGACAAGCATAGGAATTGCGGGTCTATTTCGTGAATCAATCTTGAGCGTAAAGTATAACTGAATTTTTTATTGAAAAATGAAATGAAATTATAAATATATAGCAAATAAATGATCAAAAATGATGTTTTATTGATGCAGATTAGTTGTAGCAAGACAAAGTTAGAAGTTAGCTCAACTTCTGCACTTAATTCAATTATTTGCCTACCTCAGAGACAATTCGCACACTAAAAGAGACAGAATTCTTCACTGAAAACGATTTCTCTCAGTGCATTCATAACTTATACTTGACTCAATTTTGATGGCTGTTGCCCTTGGTTTAACTCCTTGAACTTGTCGAACGAATGCGGGTCGCTTTAATGGGCCATGTGTAGCGCATTTCAGCCGCTCATTAAGCCGTTCAACCGTTCTCTTCTACACTTATGCCCCTCTCCTCTCTCCTATCGCCCCCTTTATCCCTTTATCACTCTCTCACACTTGCCGCACACAATTTTCATATTTCATCAATGGAAAACATCGTACGCTCTGGGGCGTCTTTTGGGCCATGCGAGGCGGCTACTGTAAACGGTTTCTGTTGTTCGTTGTTGTTGTTGCCTTGGCTAATTATTATCTGATACGCAGCCACAGACAGAGAGAGAGAGAGAGAGAGAGAGAGAGAGAGAGAGAGAGAGAGAGAAGGTCAGATCCCAAGCGCTTTTTAACTAGACCAGCGACGAGAGAGAACACAGACCGAAGACCATTTCCGGTAAGCGCTTTCTATATGTAGCTGGCGCGCAGGCGCGTTAATGAACTTTTAACCGCTGCTACTGTGCAAAGGACTCAGCGAGCGGGGCTCAGGGACAGGTGTAATTTAATTATGTGTAGCAGCAGCAGCCACAGCAGCAGCAGCAGCAGCAGCAGCAGCGAGCGGGTGTCCTGGCTGCGTTCAATTTTAATGACACATAAAATTGGTCACTTATGTTCGCCGCAATGAAAACAAAACTGGCCAGGACATGACACAACAGGACACACACATACACACACACACACACACACATAGAAGAAGCAGCAGTCGTAGCGCTGCACATGTTCTGTGCGCCAAGCCGTTTTCTGTGGCGTCATTGTCCTCGAACTAGATAAACAGAACAACGTGTCCGCATCGGAGTAACAGTCTAAGGCTGAGTCCTTAAAAGCCGCTTAGCGCGCCAGGGTAATGTGAACCTGTTACCAAACAGCGCGTCGGCCCTTTTTGCCTAGTTTGTGTTGTTGTTGCTGCTGTTGTGTTTTCAGGTTCAGGTGTTTCTGTGTTGTGAGTCCATTCGTCCATTTGTCTGTTTGTCCGCTCGTCCTTTTTTTTCCTGTGGCTACGCGACAGGCGTTAAAATCATGTATCGCTGACTCGTTTAATTACAGTTACACGTAATAGCGCGCCCATGTTGAGACCCTCGAGTCAGCGGTTTGTTTGGTTTTGGGTTTCGTTTGTGTTTTTTTTTTTTATTTTTTTTATTTTGTGTGTTTGCTTCTGCTGTTTGTTCCTTTCGATTTTCGGTTATTTTCTAGGCCACTTCAGCGGCCAAGTGAATTGTTGACCAACATATTTCCGTTTCCAATTATGCAGTCTAGTGTTTAGTGGAGTGCAAGCCACTCTGCAAGGCATGAAGCCCCAAGCAGTTGCTCTAATCCCTATGCATAATCCACTTAACACCAGGCGATTGCCATCGAGCTGTAATCGTAAGCGAAACGTGTGATAAGAGTTTGTCCTGAATTGCAGTTTTCTCATCGAATTTTAATTATTGAGCACTCGAATTGGATTTTTCAGATTGGCAAATGGCAAACGAAAACGAAATTATTAAAGCATTAAAGTCGAGAAATTAATTAAAATATAATCAACATTACGTGAGCGGCATGGCGTGACAGCAAATTATATTTAATAATAGCGCCATAATATTTATTTGAAGAGGTGGGGTGGGGGTGCGGTGTTGATGCCTGTCCATCCCAGAAGCCTCTCGCTGATTGCACTGCAACTGAGCGAAAAATCAACAAACAATTTGCCAGCAACAGTAACAACAAATGTCACCAAACAATTGCCAAGGCTGCAACACACGCTGCCCGCCGCCCACATTGTTGCATGTTGCAGTCAGGCAAAAAAAAATATTTAAAAAAAAACAGAAAGAATGGAAAAAAAATGTTAAAAAAAGTAAATAAAAAAAATACAACAAATATTAATTGCACTTAAATTGTCACTGCCGTTGTTGTTGTTGTTGTTGTTGTTGCTGTTGTTGCGGCTGTTGTTTGTTTATCGCTTTATCAGGCTGCGGCCATTTCATTAGTTGTCGTTGTTGCCGCTTTAAACGCAACTAATTAATGGTAATGGGTCATTTTGCATGGCCATTGCATGGACATCGCTTGTTTGTTGATTTTGTAAGCAATTTTTATAGCCACTGTGTGTGTGTGCGAGTGTGTGTGTTTCAGTTATCGATTTTTTATTATTCACTCAGTTCGCACGAAACGCCAACAAATTGCCAGCTAACCCAGTTGGCTACCCATACACAGCACAGAGTGCTTAACTATGTGCTCAGCTTGAGTTGGAAAACATCAAATTGATTTGGAAAACATAAAATTTACTTCAATTTTAGTTCATTTAAATGTGGTCAATTTAGTTGTGCTGAAGCATGTGGAACAAGAGATAACTACGTAATAATTATTTTGTCAGAAAGGTTTAAATAAAATAAATAAAAAATATAAATATAAATAAATAAATATTTTTTACTACAACCTGAACCAATTGAAAATGAGAAATTAGGGCATAATGAATTTGTTAAAATGGCGTGGCCCCGTAAAGTACATATATATATTCTTGATTAGGGCGATGAGCTGAGTCGATCTAGCATTGTTCTCCTATTTAACCATCCGTCCGTTTGTCCTTTCGTCCGTCTGTCCGTTCGTTTGTCTGTCCATCTTTAGAGCTGGGGTCTTCAAATTTTGCACTTTGTTTCTACCCCTGTTCTCCTATCTAACCATCCGTCCGTTTGTCCTTTCGTCCGTCTGTCCGTCCGTTCGTCTGTCCATCTTTAGAGCTGGAGTCTTAAAATTTTGCGCTTTGTTTCTACCCTTGTTCGCCTATCTAACCGTCCGTCCGTTTGTCCTTTCGTCCGTCTGTCCGTCCGTTGGTCTGTCCATCTTTAGAGCTGGAGTCTTAAAATGTTGCACTTTGTTTCATGTATGTATATTTGATATAATTTAGATTTTTATAATATTTTTCTTTTATATGTATAACAAAATTCTTAAAATTAAAGTTCAATTGCAAATATCGCTATATTGTGAAGTAGTTTTTAATTTTTATATAATTTTCACATCTTCAATGGAATAGAAAACGTAGATAGGACGTGGTCCAAGGTATTCCCTAGTCGAGCAGCTCCAACCAGAACGTTCTTACATGTTTAATCATTATGTTATAAGTAAATATTATTAAATTTTATGAGCAATTTCATAAATTATATTTTTGTTTGATAAGTCAATAATATTCGAAAAGACTTATTTTTTTATGTTTATTTTTCATTTTTAATTTTAATGAATTTTTAAAAGCGCCATTCTCGTATGTTAATTGAAATTAATCTTAGACAAATAATTAAAATCATTTGTAAATATTATTAAAAGTTGCAAAATATTTTTGTATTCTTTAGAAATAATATTTGATCAATTACTTTCTATCAGGATGATGTTTGAATATACAATAGTAATAAAAAAAAAATATAAATATATTTATATACTATATTTCAAATTATTTTTTAGAATGATGATTGAGCATAATTAACAATATTTTATTTTGAAAGCAATCAAAATTATGTTGTAATGTTATCACTTTATTATTTTGATTACTTATCCTATATAAATGTTGTCCAGTGTATTTTAAGTATATGAAACTCTTTTTGATTCGGACCTAAGTTCGCATTTTTGTCTTTTAAGTTGAGTATTTGACGTGCAGGAAAACAGCTACTCGCTGCCAGCGGTGCATAATCTTTGCCACGTACTCTCTCATCTAATTGTATAAAAGCGTTTCCGTTACGTACGCCATTTTCACACACCCACACGAACGCCCAGGCAGCGTAGAGAAAGAGCAAGAAAAGTGCTGAGTCCTCACGCGTTAGCTAAAGTGAGATAGCCTGCACGCTCCATCGCTCTTCTGGCGTGTATATGTTTGTATGTGTCTCTGTGTGTGTGTGCTTGTAAAAACTTCAAGTCAAAGTATCTAAACGCACAGTTTTTCTGTATCCAAAACTGCATTAAATGCCATAAAATAACTTTTAAAATGCTTTTTACTTAACATCCTGCAGGCGTACCAAGCAGAGCAGAGCAGACCCAAGCAGCGACGTCAACGCCAACGTTAAAGCCAAACGCGTGAGGTGTCAAAATTGTAACGGCAAGCAGCTCCACAACCACCCACTGTGCTTAACACACACACACACACACACAGAGGCATAGACAGGCAACGAATTCCTTTGCACACCCACGCGCTGCCGGCAAGCAGAGCGAAACAGCGACACACAGAGAGCGAGACATGTGCGCCATACGCAAGAGAGCGAAAGAGATAGCGACGGCAAGTAAGCAACGCGCGCGGTTGCCATAAAGATTAATTAACAATTTGCTGTAAAAAGGCAGCCAAGCGTTTTTTTTTTTTTTTGTTTACTTGCGCGCTGCTTACGTGCTGAGTTTGTTTTTTTTGTGTTTTTTTTTTGGCACTCGTCAACATCGCCGTCGCTGGTGCTTATTGGTGCGAAAGTTCAGCTAGCGATTGATGCGTGCGCCAGAGCGAGACGGCTCGTCTGTCACCCGACCGCGCCGGCGAGAGAGCGAGTGCAAGCGAGCCAGCAAGCGAGGCGGCGCTGCTCTCACGCTGGCTGGACCAAAATTATCGACAGCGGAAGTTAACACACTTTAAATCAATTAGAAAATAAAAGGCGGAGTTTAAACGAGCCAGCTTAGCAGACAAAGACGATGACGACGACGACGACGTCGGCAACCACCGCGAGCAGCGCTTGCAGCAGCAGCAGCAGCAGCACCAGCACCAGCAGCGTCAAAGCCCGGGTTAAGTGACATGCGTGCGCAGAGTTGTTGTCTTTCGATTTGCCTGCCGACTGGTTTTCCCTTCTCACTCTCCCTCTACCCACCCCGTGTGTGAGTGAGTGTGACTGTGGTGAGTTTCTGTTGCTGTTGCTGCTGCTGGTGGTGCTGCTGCTGCTGTGTCTCTGATTTTTATAGCATGTCTCTTTCTTCTCTGCTGGCGATTATAATTTTCGTAATTTGAGCGCTAGCGCACTCGAAAGAGCCAGAGAGCTGATGGGAATATCGCTGAGAACGGGGCACTACAGTAGCCAAGTGGCACTACAGTAATATCGGGGCCTAGGCCGGATCCGTTCCTGGGTCAGCTGTGCGACAAAACTGTTGGTCAACAAAAACAATGAGACTGCAGTTTGCGGCTCGTTTGTCTCAATCAATGAATGGCTGAATGAATGAACGCCTAACTGAATGGACTGGACTGGAAGCCAACTGTCTGCCAGACAAATTTGGTAATGCGGCACAATTGAGACTCAAGACGAAAGCCATCGACTGCCATGGGAATCCCGTCTAACAAGTGCTCAAGCTATCCCAATGACTTGAATAGTTGACACACATAATTGTTACTTATCGCATATAGTATATTTTCATCTATATATACATACATACATATATAGGCATTATATATTCAAACAACCCCATATCATGTATCTTTTTCACCCTCTCTGCTGCGCTTTCAATCTGCACATTTTGACAAATTTCTTGTGACATTTGACTAGCAGCCCGACCAGGCCATGGCAATGCCAATTGACTGACCGCCAGACAAAGGCGTGGCATTATTAACGCTTTGCTGGTTTCGCTGATTAAGCGTCAAAACTTTGCGGTCAGAGTCAAGGATGAAAAAGGTATACATACATAAGTAGAAGAGCAAGAAGAGTGCTAACGAACTTACAAACAAGAAGAAAAAAACTCAAGGAGTAGAGCAACAACAAAAGTCGCCGCAATGTCTCGAAAACTTGAGTCAGCCTCAAAAAAAAAAAAAAAAAACACACACACAGTTTTCGTTTGCATATCGATACAGCTGCAATGAGCATCAGTGCTGAGCCACACCCATCAAGCAGGGCGTTACTTCTGATCAGAAAAGCGCAGATTTGAGATATATGCACATAGAATTAGTTAAGTAATTAGATTATGTGAAACAAATATGTTTGCAAACGTTTGACAAGTTGAACTTCTTTCTATTTTACGTATTACTTTAGGAATATAATAAGTATGTGGCGAGAAATATAGATGCTGAATATATATGATTTTTCTGCCTTTATCAAGCATAAGTTTAGATATTGGGCATCTACAATATCTCTGTCTTTCCTCTCTATATCTTTTCAGCTCTATCTCTATGTCTGCCACTCTATCTCTCTCTCTCTCTCTCTCTCTCTCTCACTATATCTCTTTCTCTATATTTATTTATTTCTATCTCTCTCTATCTCTCCCTATCTCTCTCTATTTCTTTCTCTGCATCTCTCCTTCTCTCTCTATCTCTCTCTTTGCCTCTCGTGCAATGTATCAGCCTCTGTTACTTTCTCTCTCTCTTTCTTTCTCTCTCTTTATATATTTATCTTTATATATCTATCTCTTTCTCTTCCTATCTTTCTGTCTTTCTTCCTATCTCTACTTCTATATTTCTCTCTCTTACTCTCTCTCTAACTCTCTCTCCTTATCGCTCTCTCTCTCTCTCTTTCTTTCTTTGTCTCTCTATCTATTTCTCTTTATATATCTATCTCTTTCTCTCTTTCTTCCTATCTCTATTTCTATCTTTCTTTCTTACGCTCTCTCTCTCTCTCTCTTACTCTCTCTCTCTCTCTCTCTCTCTCTCTCTAACTCTCTCTCTCTCTCTCTCCCTCTCACTCTCTCCCTCTCTCCCTCTCTCCCTCTCTCTGTGTCTCTAACTATCTCTCTCATTATCGCTCACTCTCTCTCTCTCTAATTCTCTCCCTCTCCTTATTTCTCTTCCTCTCTCTCTCTCTCTTACCCTCTCCCTCTCTCTCTCTCCACCTCTCTCTCTGCTCCACTCCCGCACTCTCTCTCTCTCCCTGCGTCTAGCCATCTAGATCATTTGCCTTGTTATATTTGTATTTAGCTTTTTTCTTCTACAACTTTAGATTTTCTGCTGACGTCATCGTCGCCATAAAGCCCAAAGAGTTGTTGTTGCTATTATTATGGCTTTTTAAAGTATTAAACTAAGTAGCATTTGTTGTCCGTCCGTCCATCCGTTCGTCCGTCCGTTTTGTCTGGGCTGTCAGATGAAAAAAAAATTGTTGCTGCTGTTGTTGTTGTTGTTGTTGATATTTTTCGGCGCTCAACTCTCGCCTCGCATTTTCTGCGTCTTTTTGGTTAATTGGCTAAAAATTTTCTACCAAATTACTTTAATTATGACAGTTACACAGGCCGCTTTATAGCTACGTATACTATATACACATATATACATGTTTATCAGTATATATATATATATATATATATATATATATATATATATATATATATATATATATATATATATATATATATATATATATATATATATATATATATATATATATATATATATATATATATATATATATATATATATATTTATATATAGTCTTCTTCTTCTTTCTGTTGTCTGTTTAGTTGCGCTTATGGCTTTGGCCTCTGTTTATCTGTCATTGCCCATTTCTCGATTTATTCGCTGTCATCTCTCGGATGCTGCTGCAGCATTACAAAACGTGTTAAATAATTGAATGATATAGTACTATTGTGAGAGGCTGCAGCTGTGGCCGCAGGCACTCAATGCTCAATTGTGGGTCAGCGCATAGATTTGCGAATTTTCAATTGTGTTTTGATTTCGTAATAAAACAATTAACTGCCAGCATTTCCTTGTTACGCACTCGCTCGAGCTGAGATGCGAGTATATTGGTTCCTTTAAACACTCTCTCAAGCGGGGACTATTGGTTAGGTGTAAGGTATTGGTCTAGTTGGATATTACTTTGTCAAGCCAAAGCTAAAGACTTGATGGAGTAGGGAATGAGCTGTGTAATTAAAACTAGGGATTTGGAGTTTAATGATGAGTTTGATATAACAAATTTATAGTTTTTTTTTTTACCTATTTATTTAATGAAATAATAAGCTTTTTATGCTTATAAGAACTTAAAAACACATTAGTGACAACAATTGACTTAGGTGTATACAAATTAAATGTTATAAGATAGTTTTATGGAGATGATGTATGTGAATATGTAGAGAGTATATATGAATTACTTTTAAAACCTAGATAGTAATGATCTGACTACATTCATAACACTTGATAAAGAGTCTTTGATGCCTGATGGAGTGTTTGCACAAGTGTTCTTCCAGTTTAGGAGTTCCGAAATTTGTGTAGCCATGAATTGTCTTTGAAGAAGAAGGTCAGTTAGGTGATTGAAGTTAGTTTTACTGTCAATAATGTTTATAGAGTTAGAGTATTACTTGAACGGGATTTGAGGCGTCCTTCCTTGCCACCATGTCTGTAAATATGGTATTAGTTGGAATAGGTGTAGCGAAGGTAATGGGTTGATTGATGAGGGTTTAGGGATTCTTGAGTTAAAGCGAGCTTCATACTATTGAAATTCTTGAGAGCCACGCCAATTGGCAGTATGTGCTTCAGCACAGCGGTCACATTTCATAGGGATTGTCCCTCCGCTTATTGAAGTGGTTAAGTCCGCATTTGTCACAGCGTGACATGTTGTGGTAATAAGTTTTTGAATGTCCAAATTGAAGACATTGTAATACTTTTGATCTCTTGTTGGATAGCTCAATTTTGATAAATTGGTAACAAATTTGTGTGAATTTTATTACTTGATTGCGGAGTTAGTTCTACGAAGAGTATATGTTTATTTGCGTCAATAGTGAACGTGTCAAAACCCTGTCTTTCGCAGATTCACAGCCAATTACTCAATGTTTCACAGGTGGATCACAGTTGACCTTATCTACAGATAGATACTATAAGGAATATGACTCGCATATGGAGGCGTGAAAAATACAAAAATATATATAATATATTATAAATACATTTTTAAATATAATATTTAAAATATAATATATAAATATTTTTCCAATACATTTAGCTGGTCTTTGATCATGATCAAGCAGTGTGCAGTCGTCTATGGATTTTATATTTAATTGAAATATGATTTAACTTAACCTATTCGTGAGATGGATAAGCCACTTTCAAACTATTCCAACTAAACTATTATCTATCCTTAATATTTATATACACTTTGTTTTTAATGGAATTTAAGCTATATACAATTGTTTGCTCATGCTTTGGCCGTAAAGACAAAGACAAAATGAAATGCGTTCGACAGCAGCAAAACAAAAGTGAAGATATTTAATAATTTGTTAAATTGTAATTAAGTGCTTAAATACTTTAGTTGGGGCTTGAGACGCGGACTTCGTGCTGCATGGCTTAGAGCAGCTCATGTAAACGGATACATACATACATATGGATATATATGTGTGTGTATATGTGAGTATATCTCTGTAAATCCGCGATTGAGGAGGCATTGCATAAGCTGCGGCAGTGCTTTAATTGCTGCACCAAGGCATGTTGCATGCCGCACGAATTGGCTTGCTTAGTGAATGGCTGCGATTGCGTGTGCCAAGGAGCAGGGGCCGGCGGGTGGAGGGCGTGGCAAGTTTTATGTGTGTTTTGTGGCCAAAAAATTGAAGCGTACTTCCGCGTCGTGAGCGAGCGAGCGAGCAAGCGAGCGGGCGAACGATAAGCGAAATTGAAACGTTTTTGCAGTCAGTGTGGCACGGGAGCAGCGTTAACAAATTAAAAATTACGCATACGCCGCTTTGTACCGACAGCGAAACGTTGTAAAATCGCTAGTGCCAAAACAGGCAAACGAAACAGCTTTGAACAACTCGAACAACTGCAAAAAACGTGCACACACACACATCGATGCTGAACAGAAAACGCATTGCAAACGCCATGCTTGGCCAAGCGCAAAACATTAATAAATACCTGCGGTTTAATTCAAAATAATTTGTTTAAACATTTCCTTTTGTTTAACGCTGCCAGTTGCCAGTTGCCAGTTGCCAGTTGCCAGTTGCCAATTACCCCGTTGTGACGTGCACTACAACATTCTCAGACGCCCGACCCCGTCGGCTTTAATTGTGGCCAAGCCAACACACACAGTTGGGCTATAATATTTAATGCATTTACTGGGAAGCTGGCATTGTTCCAAGTGGATTGCGATACATAAATTGCTAGATGAGTGATATACATCGCCAAATCGAATTGCAAATTGACAGCGGCCGCTGTGCATGTGTCAGCTCAAGGTCATTCAGTGGAGGAGGAGGAGGCGGCAGAGGCGAAGGCAGAGGAGTAGGAGGTGAAGAAGGCGTGCTCTTAGACAAATTGAGCTAAGCTTTCACACGCACAACTTACATACGCCAAAAGCAGCACAGACAGAGAGAGAGGCAGACAGAGAGAGGGAGACAGACGTCTCACACATTTAGGCTAATCTATTGCGTTGAGTCACATCGATGCAACTGCATTTAATGTCATTTAGAGTGAAATAATGTTAATCGCATGTCCAATTTAATGACTTTTAGCACACCGATCACGGCTCGCTGCGATTTGCATGCATTTGGCTTGAGATCAGCAAATCAAATAAGAAAAAAACAAGTAAGAAAGCTCTACTCGAGTGTGCCCGACTAGGAGATACCCTGAAGACTGATTGATCTGCGTTTTTAAATATACTTCAAAGCTTGCATGAAGCATAAACTTATAAAAAATAAAATTACATTTTCGAGTTCGCACTAAAGAAGAAGGAAGAAAAAAAAACAAATCAGGAAACCAGGACTCGAACTAATACCTACTCGGCACACACATCGCCTCTAGCAACACCGCCACTTCACAGCTCGAGCGCCATCCAGAGAATTAAAGTAGCAGCTGATAATAGAAGCAAATTTCAATCCCAATTGTGATTCTTGGAATAGGCAAGAATGCTTTCATTTCATGCGTGCGCTTGGCGCTGCTTGCCTCGTGCTTTTGCCAGTTGGTCAAACGTTTTGCTTAATAACTTTTGTTTTACTTAATGCATTTCAATGAAATTTTCAGCACATAATCTATATATTCTATTGAATATATGATAATTTAGTAAATATGCAAACTTTTCGACTTGGTGGCTACATTTGCAAGTGAATTTAAATTTAAAGAATTTCATAAAATTTGGCACATGTATCCAAAATATAACAAAAATCAAAATTGTTTAAAATACTCAAGAAACTAAATGCAAAATTTGAAGACTCTAGCTCAAAAGACATAGCCGATATAATTGAATAGCTGCAGTTTGATACCGCGTTTAGTGGAACGGGAATTATTTAAAACAAACTCGATCTGCGCGTGTTATATAGAAGCCTACAACAAAGTTTTAAGACTCTATCTCATAAAGGTTTTCAAATCGACTCGTTCATATATACGGCCAGACGGTCGGATGGATGAACGGACGGACAGGGCTAAATCGACTCAGCTCATCGTCCTAATCGAGAATATATGAACTTCATAGGCACTGGCACGCCTTCTTCTGCCTGTTACATGCATTTTCACGCAACCATTATACCCCGATTTCCCATTTTCCATAAGTTGAGGGTATAATAAACGACGACTACGAAGCGTGCATACTCTTGGCTTGGCTGCCAACTGATATGTGCAGCAGAAAAAAAAAAACAAACTGTAAACTGAGAAAAAACTTTAATTAAATTGCCGCGCGCATTGAAATTGAATTGAAAATCGTTTTTGTTGCGCTTTTTTATGTCATGATTAGCGCGACGCTTTGCTGCCCAAGATCTGTTTTGACTCTGCGCAAATAAGCATTAAATCTCAAAGTATTCTCGCGGGCCGAGACACCGAGACACTGAGACACTGAGACACTGAGACACCGAGAAGGCGAGATACCGAAACCAAAAACTCTAACCCGAATGTGTGTGCCCAATGCAGCTCCATTGCCATGTAAACGCTGCTCCAGCCCATAGCTGGACTCGCTGAAGCTGCAGCTGGAGCTGGAGCGGGAGTAGGAGCGGCAGTTGGAGTTGAAGTTGGTGTTGGAGTTGCGCTTTGATGTTTGGCGTGTTGTGTGTTATTGTTGCTGTTGAGCTCTGCGGCGGTTCTCATTTGAATTTTTATGCATTTTGACAAGGCTTCAGGGCGACAGCTCTCGTAGCTCGGCGTGTGGTCAACGGCGAGTTGCTCTTGTTGCTGTTGCTGTTGCTGCTGTTGCTGCTGTTGTTGTTGTTGTCGTTGTTATTGGTTGTTGTCACTGGGCTTGGGTTGTTTTGCCAGTTTGTAGAACGTTTCATTTGTCTCAATCAAGTCAGAGAGCCAAACGTGCGCTTTGATCTTTTGGCTTAACATGGTTTTTCAATCCTTTTCGAGCATAACATTTAATGGCTCAATACATTTGGCTCTCTCACACCATCATATCTATCTATCAATTGCAGTTAAGTGCGCGAATTTGTTGTTCGTTTCTTATGCACCCATAAGCGTTCCCACGAATGCGAAACGCGTCCACTTGCCCAATCCAATCAAAGGCAAAAGCGAGTGTCACATTTAACTTGAGGCTCAAACATTAAAGATGACAAAAAGCCAACAAGTTCGCTTTGCACTTAAGAAATCTGATAAATATGAGAACAACAAAAAGTGAAAAGGGAGGCCACAGCTCGGCTCCAGCTGCTGCTGATGCTGCTCCTTGATCTTCGCTTCTTTCTCATTGCACTCGTCACGTGAGTTTTAGCGCAAAATGCTTTGAACGATTGAATGCATCTCTGCATGCGCAGTAGAAGATGCAGAAATCGGGCAAGACGCGACGCAGCCAGAGTTAAGACGCAATCGCCGTCGCCATCGCCATCGCCATCGCAGTCAGATCTCAAAAGACCCAAGAATCGAGACTTTGTCCTCTTTGCGACCACTCAAAAGAAGTGTCACACACAATCCGCTTGCATTTTGGCATTTGTCAACTTTCATGCGCTGCGTTGCGCATGCGCAACAGCAACAACAACAACAAAATTGAAACAGTGGCGGCATCGACTATATAAGCCGCTTCTGTACCCGGTTCTGCGACTCTACGGCTGCGTCGAGCTGCGGGCGCTGCTCACTTTTGTGTCCTTTATCTAAAATGCTTTTTGCGTAAATTGCGTATTGAGTTTAAATTAAATTTGCCAAGATTAAGATAAGGAATTGCAGCATAAGCTCGCAGCAGCAGCAGCAGCAGTTGGGATTGGGAACGGCGGCTGCAGTGCGTCGCGACTGCATTGCTGCGCATTGGCGCGTAACTAAAAAGGTGTCTTAAACGTTTCTTTCCAACAGCCACAGCAAGAGCCGAGCCAGGGGCAGAGGCAGGTACCAGCGCGCACAGGTAAGTAGCAGCAGCCGCAGCGACAACAAAATAAGAGTGCGAAGGCATTTGCTCTGTATTCATTATATAAATTGTAGAATTGATCGATAGCAAAAGTGCATGCGGCAAATGAGTGTGAATGAATGTGTGTCTGAGTGTGTCTGAATGTGCGAATGAAGGTGAATGAGTTCATGTGAATGAATTTCCAATGTGAGTGCGTTCGCAAATGGGTTGTGTGCTCGAGCCACATAAATCACCTGGCCAAACAGTTTATCATTCACACCTATGATTTATATAACTCAACCCTAGCGCAGCGTAGTCATAAATATATTCATATATGTGTGCAGTATTCACTCACTGCACTCAACTCTTTGGCCAGCTCTTGCTAATTGAATTCGTCTTACAGATAATGAGAAATAAATCTTAGATTGAATATTTTTAATACATAGAAAGTAGAGTAAATCAAGATCAAAATGAAATGAGATAAAGAAGATGAAGTAGAATATAAACACTTCTACTATATTTATATAATTATCTTTAAGATCTTGTAGAATGAACTTTTCAAAGCATTTCATATATGTATTTTGTATGGCATTTGACTTGCAGATGTATGAGTCAGAAGTTTGAAGCTCGGAGCCATAATAAGTAAGCAAGCAAGCAAACATATCAGTAGAAACTTACCAACAGACTACGCCACAGAAGAAGACACAATTGACTCAAGGGGATATATCCATCACACTTACCGAATCGCCACATTTTATTGTCAGCTCAATATTGTCTTAAGGCTTCGTCTTCACATTAATAAACAAGTCTAGTTTTACATCTTATCAGCCAATACTTTCGTGCAAGTCTCTCCACATAACAAACTAGAAAAGCATTTGTAATAAATAAAGTGCAACTTCATATAAAAAGTTAGCCAGAAGCAAAGTTATCTGAAATTGATATGATATGTCGACGTCGCACAGTGGGGTGTTTGCTGAAAAAGCATCAGCTTTGAATCAAGCTACATAGATATTTTCGAAACATAAAGTGGATACCTTAAAGGGCTTCCTTATAAAGTATGCTGCAGGGCGCCCTTTAGAGCATTGTCAACATTTGTCAAACTTGATCATTATATTTTGGCTGAAATTTTAGCTGTTTAATTTTACATTTTTATTTATTTCTATTTATTCTATTTATTCTATTTCTTCTATTTATTTATTTATATTTTCTTTTTATTTATTTATTTTTTTTTAATTCCATAAAAAATGTTCAATGGGTAAATGACAAAATTTTAATAATTTTTTTCGTCTTATTTCCATGCTATTATTTTTGCAACTTTGAAAGCCTTCATCAGCCGTTTTCCACTTTCATACAATTTCTGCTGCTCAATCAGATTCATTTGACCAATCATTAATTTCATTCATTCATTAGAACAACTAAAACATTTGACAAATTGCTACCATCAAAATATGATTTTTTGCCAAACTTTGTGGGCAGCGACCCCACTGCACAGAGTCTTGAGTTCAAATTGCAGACGAAGTATAAAATAATAAATAATAAAGCTTTAATTCCAGCCAATTTTCAGCCAGTTAGGTGTCATCATTGCGTCTAGATAGATAGCGAGAGATATGGCCATATTGCAGACTTTTGATACTGAGCAGTCATATACATATATATATATGCTATATATGTATATCTGTTCCGTACTTTCTATCTCAACTATCAATACTGACCCAACCAGAAAGATTTTATTGTTTGGGCAACGATTCAGCGACTATTGCAGCTACACAGCAGATGCTTTAATACTAGAACACCTCAAACACACACACACACACACACACACACTAATGACTGTGACCCTGTTGTCGAGAGGGGATGGGGGCGGGGGGTAGCCCCTCGGACTACTTGAGTTTTGTGCGCATTCATTGGATACATTTCTTAAGCGGCGCGACGCACTTCCTTTCTGATATTTAGTGGGGCAGTTGCTGCCCCGTCGCTCATATGTTTATTTAACTATATAGACCAGGTGACTCTGTGTGTGTGTGTGTGTGTGTGTGTGTGCAACGTTAACGTGTCAAATGTCTCAAAACACTAATCCCCTAAGCAGCTTAAAGATCGCGATGCGTTGCGTTGCGTTGCGTTGCGTCTTAAACGTGGCTGGAAGGAAGACTCTGAAAACTGAAGACTGAAGACGGTAGGCGGTGGTGCTTGGTGGTTGCTGAAGGGAGCACAGAGGAGGGTTGACTGCTGGCTGCCTGGCTGTCTGCTTGACCGAACGATCGTCAGTTAGTCAGTCAGTCAGTCAGTCAGTCAGCCAGTCCGTCTGCTGTCTGCCTATGCCACAATTTCCTACACGTTCATTCATCAGTCGCTCATGTGTCGCTGCTGTATTGGTATTTGGTATTTGGCTTTTGGGTTTTCTTTTTCCCTCTCTCTCTCTGTCTCTCTCTCTCTCTTTTAGGATTTTTTGTTTGTTTTTTTGCTTTCACTTAACAGTTTTACAAGACGGCTCGTTGATCTCTTTATTGATATCACTTTTGATTTTCTGTCGTTCGATTTGATAAGTTGTCAGAAATCATAACAGGCCGTAAGTAAGCCAGCAAGTAAGTAGCCCCGGATTGCGATTTGAAAAATTGTTGGTAATTGAAAAATGATTTCTAATATGCACGAAATTAATCACATTTTGGATTTGCTGCCTCGCATCGCCTCACACGGCATTGATCGCCACTTTGAGCGACAGCTAACACAGTAGCCGGACAGCACGGCACGGCACGGCACAGCGCACGGCACGGCACACACGGCTGGAGGGAGCTGTATCCATGCTGTCCAGTGCTTTTTTGCAGCCACTCTGCTTGTGTGTGTGTGTGTGAGTGTGTGCTTAACGCTTAACTGTGCCTCGGCTGGAAAATTAACTCGCTCATTGGTGTCTGTCAATTGAAATGTCAGAAACGATTTATAATTTCTATTTCTTTGCGCGCTGCTGTAAGTTGTTTCTGATTTTTATTTCTTTTTTTTCTTATTTTATTTTGCTGTTGTGATTGCAACAAGTTTATTAAAACGCTTGGCCGGGGTAGCGCCCGATGGGAGACTGGGGGCTGGGGCTGGGGGCTGGGGGCTGGGCTGGGGCTCGCTCGAAGCCGTGCGCATTTTTAGCAAAAACATAATGCTGATAATTGCAAACGAGAAAAAATCGTCAAGTTGATTTTGAATACATGATTTATTCACTGTCCGATTACACTGAAACAAATCAGTTCAAATATCAGCAAATCAAAATCTGAAATTTAATTTGATCAATTATCTTTTGATATAAACTATTCTATATTTTTTTAAACTTTTATTAAAAAATAATCAAAATTATGATTTAATATCTATGAAACTCGTGTGTTCATGTTCCATTAAAATCAAATCTAATATTAACAATTATATTTATTTATTTAACTTGATTTAACTTGAATCAATTAAAGATTTGATTAGTTTTTGGCTTAAACGAATCAATTTTGCTCAGTGAACGCAACTCCAGGAAAAAGATAAAGAAAGAGAGAAGCAGAGAGAGGGAGAGAAAGAGAGAGAGAGAGAGTGAGTGGCATCAAGACTGGAGAGATCATTAAGCAAAAGTCTGGACTGTTGTCAGGCTTGACACTTTAGCATACAAACGACATATGAAATGGCTTAACGAATATTGACAGCCTGCCTAAAAGTGGCCGTTTGAAGAGCGCGAGACGCAGATACGTATTCAGAGATACAGATACAGATACAGGTACAGATTCAGGATTGCGGATGCACGCAGCATACACAGCGAATTACAATCAGGCAGCTTAAAAGGTGACAAGGGATGGGGCCGAGCCGCAAGGGAGGGGGGCACAAAATGTGTTACGGTGTTAATGCCAGCGCTCAATTATAGCCAGCGATAAAATCGATTGGTTCATTTGAAATTAGCTGCTGCAGCACACAGAGTATCTAAAACTCTCTGCATTGAAAGAAAAAGGGGTAAGTGAGAGGAGAGGCAATGAAATGGGAAATGAAAAGTTATATGCAAAACTAACTAACTTAGATTGAATATAACTCCAATTAGCCAGTAAAACGTTTACGAATGCACTGCAAAGTCTGACATGAGATATGAGGTATTTAACAGTATTTGTAGACCAAAAAGTTAGAAATCTGTTCTTCTAGTTGGCCTGTAAAATTAATAGCTATATCTTATTGTACCTGTAGTTTATCTAATTAGCCAGTAAAACTTTTACAAACGGCTTTTGAATATATTTACATATAATTGTATTTGGGAATAGAACCAACTCATCTGGTCAGCGTTAAAATGTTTACGAATGTCTGATCAAAAGTGTTGGAGACTTTATGTGTAACTAAACCTAGCTGTATTTATAGATGGAATCAGTTCTTCCAGCTGGCCAGTAAAAGGTTTACGAATCTAAATCAAAAGTGAAGTGTGAGGCTATACGCAATGCATAACTATATCTCATTGTATTTGCAGTTCATCTGATGAGGCAGTAAAACGTTTACGAATGGGAGAGATAATTATCTGTATAATAATTAGCCATATCTAATTGTATGTGCAGATGGAACCAGTTCATCGAATGCGTGCTGAAAGGTAAGTGCAAATGACATAAGACTCTATATACATAACTACATATATTTGACTGTATTTGTAGATAAAATCAGTTCTTCTACTTAGTCTGTGAAACGTTTACAAAGATCATACGCAATGATTAACAATATCTTATTGTAAATGCTGTTTATCTAATTCGCCAGTAAAACGCTTACGAATGCATAGCTAAAGCGAAGCAGAGATAGAGAAAGAAAGAGGGTGAGAGCATAGTCTATATGTGACTGTAGTTACAGATAGAAACGGCTACTAATCAGCCAGTAAAACTTTTGCGAATGCCTGACAACATATGAATCTACTCATACTTATGCGCTTGCCTAAGTAAATCAGTCGAGAGTTAGATATACGTTTACGCTTGGAGCGGTTGTCAGATTGATTGCATCACCAGCAGCAGCAGCAGCAGCAGCAGATACACCTTAGCTGCTATCTATGCCAACCGAATTCACAGCAGCAGCAACAGGGTTAAGTGAGTCCCAGCACATATTTAGCAGCGGCGCAATTATGACTTGTGGTGCGGCAAAAGTATCTCATAGATGCGCGCGCGCTTTAGTTAACTGGTGTAAAATGTTATGCAAACAATTTACAAACAATTGTGGGCAAAGTCTTGAGGAGAGGGTATATGAGGAGGGGGTGGGGGCAGTCGGTGGTTTGTGAATGCAAAACAACAATATAAATTGCATTTATATTTTGCATTGTTGCAGTTGCTGCTGCTGTTGTTGCAGTTCGCATCAGCAATTGATGCAAAAGCCACAAACAGCAAACATTAACAGTAAATTAAGTGTTTTCCTTGGGCCACCGGCTGCAGCTTAATTAGTTACAATAGATTAAATTTCAAAGAAATTTTTGCAACCGCAGCAAAGGCAACAACAACTATAGCAACTATAGCGGCAAGGCCGTCCTCTTCTTCAACTGTCCCCACACACATACACTCACACATGAGAGCACGACTATGACTAATTAAGAGCGTCCACAGAGCACAGGCAGCTCCTGCACCGCTCATTAGCGGAGCGCACAGTTTTGCACCGCTGCCAGCCGAGAGCAGCGCAATTGAGCAAGCTTTAAGCGGCCCTCTGACCATTGGGTCTCGGCGTGGCTGCCAGGCAGAAAGCTAAGCTGCGCTTTGCATTCACTCAAACTGGAGCGAAGTGGAATCCGTTGGAGTGTTGCTCCGTTGTGTATTGTGGTGCAGAGTGAATTAAATTGCGGTGGCGTCAGTTCATTACAGGTGGTTGACTTTTATGCGTTGTTCGCTTCTCGCTGCTTGTTTCTTTCTCTTCTCTCTTCTCTCATTTCTCGCGTCCCGCGTCGCGTTCTGTTGCCTTGTTAAAGACTTGGCTTAGGTTTTTCTTTCTTTTGCTTTGTTGTTGTTTTTGTTTTTTGTTTTTTGCCTGTTTTTGTGAAAAATTTACGAAGCGTTAACGAAGCATTAAAGCGCGCATTTAACAAATTTACTTAAAACTGCATAAATTTTCAGTCTACAGCGGAAGTTGGCAGCGTCGTCGTTTTGCGCATGCGCAACAGTCGCGTCGCGTCGCGTCGCGTTGCGTCGCGACTCGATGCGACGCGTCGTCGCCGCAGCTGGAAAAGCGTGCAGCCAACTCACTGAGCCACTGAGCCACTGGGCGAGTGAGCGAATGAGCGAATGAATTGGTTGTGGGGATTTTCACGTCTTGCCAATTTTGCATGTCAGCCTTGCACATTACTTGGTCGATTAGACCAAATTTTTTTTATTTTATTAAATTTGAGCTCATCGATTAATTTTCTAGTAAACAGTTTGTGTCTATATCTAAATTGTCTTCTGTATGCATAAAGCATGCAAAGGCACAACAATCGGCGGGGTAGCTGATGACATCAGTGTATTGGTATGCGCATAGTAAAATATTCATCGTTTCTTTTGTAAAGTGAAAAACTATCCACAGCGACTATTACAGAGCGTTTGAAGGACGAAATCACGGATTTGATGAAGATGAATGCACCGTGTCACAAATCAATGAAAATGATAATAAAACTTCATTAATTGGGCTTTGTGTTGCTTCCGCATTCACCCCAGCAACTTTTTCCTGTGCTCAGACCCCAAGAGAGTGCTGGCTGGAGAGAACTTAGCGCCAATGAAGTGCTCATCGCCGAAACTGAAGCTTATTTCGTGGCTGTAATTGTAATTGGCAAAATTGTATAATCAGTTAAACGTTGTATTGCCCAAGAAAGCATCTATATTGAAATATCAAATCCAATTTGAATAAAAAAAAGAATTTTTCTTCTCTGTCTCTTCCAGGACTTTTTAAATTTCGCTTTCTAGTGGCGCCATCTGTCTGAAAATTTTTATCAAATTTGTCAAATTTTCATGACATTCGGACGAATAGAAGCCGAGATATCGCGCTAAAAGTGACAGTACTTTTGTTGTGTCCGTCGGCCAGAATACCGTGAAGAAGGAAGCTGGCGATTGTTGCATGATAATGCGCCATCTCACCGTTCGACGCTCACGACGGATTATTTGACCAAAAATCACATTTTAACCATCAACCATTCACCGTATTCGCCTGATGTGGCACCCTGCGACTTCTACTTGTTCGGAAAACTTCATTTGGCAATGAAAGGAAAACGGTATGCTGACATTGATGCTATTCAAAAGGCTTCGACCGCCATACTCAACGCCATACCGAAGGATGACCTAAAAAAGTCATTTGATAATCTTCTTGATCGTGCAAATCGTTGTATTCAGTCCGAATGGGACTATTTCGAAGGCGACCAATAAAATTTTTGCCAAAGAAAATCTATTTTTTATTTTTTTTATAAAGTCCTGGAACTTTTGAATTGCACCTTGTATATGTACATACATATGTTATATATGTTATATGTCATGTAAACTCTAAAATTGTTCTTCACCATAAAAGCTTCCAAGCAAGGCAAATACAGAAAAATAAATGACAAGTTTTCAGGGAAATGACTTTCTTTTTCCTCTCTCATACAGCTTATCCTCTTACGTCTGCTTTGCAAGAGAAAAGTAGAGGTAATATGCAACTATATTAAGTTAATTTTCGTACATTTTACCAAGTTTTCTCCTCAGAATTTTCTCTTTCTTAAATAAAATCCTTGCTTTCACATCATCTTCGGGAAATTACTAACAGTTCCCAGCTATGAGCTGGAGCATAGCTTTCTGCACTGACTTCAAGTCTTCCCTATTGTGTTGTGATTTCCCAATCCTTTTTTCCCCACTTTGCTTTGGTCTGTTTTCTTTTGAAATTTCATTAACACATTCTTATTGCATCATGGCTCAATGATATCACTGACTACATTTGGCTGGGTTTGGATCATATCTAGTCAGCCGGCCCACATTGTGTTGGTGATATTATTGGGAGTCATTTTCTTTCTATTTATTTTAGCGATATCATATTTATGTTATAGTGTCTTTTTTTAAATTTAACTAAATAGATATATAATAGGTGATAAGCAAGGACTCTTAAGGAAATTTACATAGATCAATATCTAAGATATATTTTCATAACTTTTCATAGATCAAACGTAATTTATGCAAAAGTTCTAACCTGCGATCTCTGATTACATCTGTTTAACTAGTTGCTTATCTAAGAACAAATGTTAATATGCATACAAAATGAGTGAGTGTGTGTGTCTGTGTGAGTGTGTCTTCATAATTTGGCTATGTGATTAATTGCCCAGCGAGATGTGGGCAAAAGTTTGCTGAGGCGGAAAAAATGAGCAGCGAGCAAATAATACAAAATTCAAATGCGCTCAAGAAACTACAACGGTTCGTTACACGTTAAATGCTGTTGCTAAAAAAAAAACCAAAAAGAAACAACTAATTTATAGGGTCGAATCTAAAGAACAAGTGTTCACAGAGTTGGCAGACAGATAAACGAGAAACCGAAAAACTCAAAAACTGAAAAACTGAAAAAGTGAAAAACTGAAAACTGAAAAAGCGAAAACCCTAGACCGAAACCTAGAAATGTTTGTAGCCAGCTCTGCTTAGCAGCTCATTACATCAACTGAAGCGCGTCTATCATTACCACATTATTCAAATTTGACTGGTTAGCTGGTTACCTGTGGTTACCTGGCCATTGGCCACACTGCCCGGTGGCTGTTCGGGCCGCAGTCGTAGGTGAAAAGTGGAATTTGTGAATGATTTATTGTAATTTGCTTTAAGAGTTATGTTCACACCAGCCCGCGAGCCGGCTTGCCGGCTTGCCGGCCGAGCATTGCATTTAATCTAATCTACACATTTCTTGTAGTTTTTTGGGGCCTACCCGCCATGTGGGGGTGGATCCCGTCGCTGCCCTCGGCTCTCCACTTGCCATATGCAAATTAATGACAAAATAAGGTGTGTATTTTGCAGCGGCCTCCGCGGCGCGTTAATGAGCCATTTTCGGTTGTGTCTGTGTGTGTGTGTGAGTGTGAGCAGGGCTGGAGGAGAGTTGAAACTGTAGCTCATCAAGCGATGGCCCCTTATCTAGCACGTAGCTCAAATTGGGTGTGAGAATAAATTTCTCAGTTTTATGACTCGCTCGCTTCGGCATTAATAATGGGCACTCAATTGGCTTTTAAAGAATACGAACTAGAGAAAAATAGAGAGCGAGAGAGGGGGCAGGGCGGACAGACACTAGAGAGTGGAGTTCGGATAGACTTGAGATGCGGTCGCAGTCGTTTCAATGCTTTGTGGCCGTTAGATGTTTTATTCAAGATTAATTGTTAATTTTTATTGCCGGTCTCATTTTCATTTGGCGTTGGCCACGAAATTAAGTTGAGTTTAAGTAGTTTCCACATTTCGTTGGCTCTTTGGGGCGAACGAACGGAAATGTTATCGCCCAATAAAGTACCATAATTTGTAGTCATAAATCTTTGCATCTAAACACCAAATAAAATACAATATCGTCATAATAAACGCGTCCAGCCAGATGGAAACGGAGATAGAAGAGCCCACGGGCTCGGCAAATGGAAATCTTGAGATTAGAGAAAACCAGATTCAGATTTGTGGAAAGCCACGGATTCCACGGCTCTATGACGGCAGCTAAACGAATTCACATCACATGCCAATGGCAGCATTCAAAATGGCAACAGCCGAGTCGGCCGAAGCCCAACAGGCAATCAAATTAAATTCAAGAAAAAACGGAGCGATTATTATAAACAAAAAACAAAGCAACAAAAACATATATATATATGTATGTGTAGATACTTTTTAATTGTTGTATGTCGTGTCGAGATTGCTGCAACAACAACAACAACAACTACGACTACTATCGAAATGCATGGCAACAACAACACGCAAAGTTCGGGTCTGCCTTGAACGGTCCGAACATTTTTGTGTTAAATGCGATTAATTGCGATATTATATTCTTATGTAATCGTAAACGTAATCATAGTATGCAGTATAAAGAGAGAAAAAACGCTACACAAAACGTAATAGAAGTACCGTGCGCCGTACACAGGTGGGCCGAAGGGGCTGGCGTGGGACGGTCGGCGTACCTGGGAATACCTAAGTAAAAGGGAAGCACGGCGCAATGAAGCTCGCGTTTTAGCAGCAATTGCTTGCAGCTCCGCTTAGCCGATCTACACAAACGCATACTCTACAGTTGCTGAAGACTTTCGGCTCTGATTAGCTTAATGTGCCTATAAAATAATATCAAATATTTGATATAAATAAATGATTCATTAATAATATAATAAATATTAAAAAGTATTTATCAACTCAATCATCTCAGCTTTTCCAGTTTATTTTTATAACTTAATAATTAGTTGAGTGAGCAAATTGAAAACTTTTTTGTTTCAATATACAATGTATAGAAATACTTAATTAAATAGAGCAATTGTCGGTCGATCTCATTGGGCCGACCACAAATTGGCACTTCCTTCTCTTTTATTTTGTTGGTTTGGCTTTTTTTGCGCTCTTGTTTTTAGTGTTTGCATTTTTATTTTCTAATTTAATTTTAAGCTGCGCTCTCTTTGCGACTGCGACTTTCAATAAAACTTTGCTGCCGTGTTGCAGTTGTTGCTGTTGTTGTTGCTGTTGTTGTTGCGGATTGGCCTGAGAGTGGTGCACATGCAACTCTGCTTTATGACTCATGACAACATGCAACATGACGTTTCGTTTCGTTTTGTGCCTCTAGCTGGACTAACTAACTAACTAACTGACTGACTAAGTAAACCCATTTTCTCTGTTCTTATTGCTGCTGTTGTTGTTGTAGTTTTTAAGTATGCGATAGTTTAAACTCTGCATTTATTTAATGGCCTTCTAATGAAACACACAAGAACCGTTAGCAGACTAGCTGACTGACTGACTGACTGAGTGACTGACGATCTCTGCTGCTCTGTCGCTTTTCCTCTACGCGCTCCTCCCGTCTCCCTCCTCCACCAGCGCCATTCGGATGTCTGGCTGTGGGCCGAGGTTCGTTGACTCTTTGCTGCTCGCTGTTATAATTGCCACTAAAAATGTCAGGTGCTAAACGCTATCAGCCAAGTAGAACCAGCTACAACATAACAATAACAACAGCAACAACAACTTGACTAACAAAATTATAATGACAATAAAAACAAATTTACAGATTTCCATTTAAAATGCACGAGGCACACACAGACATTTGGGGAAATTAAATGTAGTAGGTACCAAAAATTAGTATCGCGTTTTTCTATCTCTAAACAGCAACTGAACAGAACAAAGGAGATAGACGCATTTTTATGGCCCATGCCAGGGGCGGCGAGGTGCCACAGACCCCATTTGATACACACCACTAACCGCAGCAACACCAACACCAAAGCCAGCCAGCCAGGCAGACCGGAAGCGATGCTTATCGGTCGTCCAGTCTGCGGCGGTACAGGTCGCAAAGTGCTTTACAAAAATGCAAGCCATTTAGGGATTTGCCAAAAGACTGAAAACTCGCTCTGAGCTTCAAATACTCTACCATAGAGTGCGGCATATGTAATCTCTCATAGACTGCATGCAACAGGAACTGAACTACAATATGAACTGAAAATATCTTAGTATTACATTATCACATCTTATATGTAAATATATGTACATGTCGGGACTGAGTAGAGTGTGGATAGGGGCTAAAATACCGTTATAGATCATACTTGAATGCTTTACTCATGAGCTAGAATGCTATTTCTTAGCATAATACTAATACTTATACTTATACTAATACTAATACTAATACTAATACTAATACTAAAACAAATACTAATACTAATACTAATACTAATACCAATACCAATACTAATACTAATACTAATACTAATACTAATACTAATACTAATACTAATACTAATACTAATACCAATACCAATACCAATACCAATACTAATACTACTACTTATACTAATACTAATACCAATACCAATACCAATACTAATACTAATACTAATACTAATACTAATACTAATACTAATACTAATACTAATTCTAATACTAATACTAATATTCATACTAATACTAATACTAATACTAATACTAATACTATTAATAATACTAATACTAATACTAATACTAATACTAATACTAATACTAATACCAATACTAATACTAATACTAATACTAATACCAATACTAATACTAATACTAATACCAATACTAATACTAATACTAATACTAATAAACACATAAATATTTATACCCTTTGCCAAGCTATACATCAGTTTCAACACGATTTACATACATAGTTAGAGCATTCTGAGTTCGCTGTGAATGATATAATATTAATTATACTATCTGCTTGTTGTTTTAGCTGTTTGTTGTTAGTGTCGCTGTTGTTGTGGCTGCCCTGTTAAACAATGCGATTAAAATATTTAAATTCGTTTTTTTTTTGGCGAGTGCGAGAAATTTCTTGAGCTGCGCGCCTGCGCGCCTGACAAATGAGACAATTCCACTGCGACGGCACAGCATTTGCATATAGAACGAATGCTGTAGCGGGGCTGACAGAGGCTAAGAGGGTGTCCCGATCGCACGAGACGGCAGTGGGTGTGCAAGAGGTAGAAGTAGAGGGGGGAGGGGCGAGGGGCGAGGGGCTGCATTGGGCATATGCAGGCAGGCGTTGCGCTTCGTCGCTCGTTTAATTGTTCCTGTCGCGCGAATTGCAGTTCCTTGCTTCGTTCACATCCAGTTCCCATTCCATTTCCACATCCACTTGAACATATTAAACTCGGACCCCGTTTTTCGTTTTTTTGGCTTGCGTGTCATGCCGCAAGCAGCGTCGCAGCTGCAGTCGTGGTTGACGCTGTGGCAGCGACTGCGACTGCGGCTGGCATCGCGCAATTATTAAAATCACTAAACAAAACTTAACCAACTGTTAAAATATAAACTAAAGTGCATTTAACTGTTTTGGCTGTTTTGTCAACAATGTTGCTGTCATCATCATCAAACTCATCATCATGATGATCATGACTTCCCGCTCACGTACGGCTTTCCTGTCACTGTCACTAGCTGTTGTTGTTGTTTTCGTGCTGTTGCGTCTGTCAGCACTTTTGACACAATTACTACCAACACACACACACACACATACATACACTTATATATATCTATGTTTATATAAATACACACAATTATAGTCGTAAATAGATTCTCATAAATGCTTTAATGATATTTTAAGTGTCGCTTGTTCGACACTCTCCAGACTTTTAAGACAAACTCCTAACAGACAGGTGTCTCTCTATAGTATCTACATTTGTACCTTTTGTCCATGTTTTTCGTTGTTGCTTACTAATCAACAATTAACTAGCTGAACATACAACAACTGAGCAGGCAGCTTCTCAATATAATATTATTGAATCAACAAGAAAGTCTTCAACTTACAATCTGATACAAATTTGATTACCTTGGCTAATACCCATGCTACACAATCATCCTTAGCAAATATATATATAACTATATATAACTATATCGTTGACTAGTTACCTTCGCTGCCTTTACTGAACACTCAATGCAGAGAAAGCTGACACAAATGCTATCAGGATATGCTTGATAGTAATTTAATTTTAATTTAAATTTAATTTAAATATATTTTGAAATTGTTTTCAAAATATTATGTTTATCACAAAATTTTGCTGTCCAACATTCCAGTTGCACTACTATTTCTATGAACACATCTGCATTCATTTATATATCTATTTGATCAAGCAATGATCTTCTGGCTTTTCAGTTTTTCAATTCCTTAATTTCTTGCCTTGCACCAACTAAGTTCAGTGAATCAGCTTTATAGATTAAAGATACATAAATGATCATGAATATTGAAGTTTTCGTTTCGAGTTGCTTTCCAAGAAATCCGCATTTCACTTGCAGACGATTAAAAGCTATTTTCCGACACTTTTTAACGCTCGCCCGCCCTCATTGGCTGTGCCCATTAGGAGCTGTTATGAATGGCTCAGTGCTCAGTGCTCAGTGCTCGGTGCTCGGTGCTTGGTGCTCGTAGTGCGGTCAGTTTTCATTTGTCGGGCTCTTTAATAAACTAGCCTATAAATAATTGAACAAAAGCAGCAAACAATTTCACGTAATTATTCTTGGTTGGCATTTTGTCTCTTTTGCTCTTTGCTCTCCTTGAGATCTGAGATTTTTCGATTTTGACTCCGCATTGTTTTTCCCCTTTTTTTCCCCCGCTTTTTGTATTCTTCTGTTTTGTTGCTGCTGCTGTTGTTGGGTCGTGGATTGCGGTGCGTTTAATGCGTTTTAAATGGTAGCAAAATTTGATATAATTATAATTATGCTACTCAGTGTTGCCGTCGAGTCGAGTCGCATTGTTCGTTCGAGTTAGATGCCAAAAAGCGATAAAAGTTTAGACGCAATAATAGACCCCAACAGCAACAACAACAACAGCGGCTATGTCTATAACAAGCTAGACAACAACAACAAAAAAAACTATTTAATGAGACACCCGCGACGCAATTATTTAGAGAGAGAGAGAGAGAGAGAGAGTTGGATATAGAGACAGAGCAATATAAATTAACGCTAATGCAACAATTGCCAATGAGTCCATTGTGGTTGCTGTTGTTGTTGCTGCGCTAGCACGCGTGTGTCCTCAAAAGTTTGGCAGCCAAATTAGAGACTGAGTCCTGGGCACCTCACTTCCACTTGAGCGCTCAATTAGCCAGGTCCAATTGCAATTGTCGCATTGCGGCTGCGCTTTATACGTTTTTTATGCAAATGCCGCACACAAAAATGAGAAAAGGACATCAGTCAGCCGAGTCCTGCCGTGTCCTGTGCATCATTATCGTCATTAGCAGTAAGCAAGATCTCTCCCTCTCCCTCTCTCTCTCACTGCCTCTCTCTCTCTCTCTGTTTCTTGCTCATATTTTTCTCACGCGCGAGTTGAGAATGCAAAATCAAATGATAAATTATCGCGCAGCCAACATCGCAGTCGCAGTCGCAGTCGCAGTCACTGCCACTCAGTCAGCCAATGTCAAATGTAAATGATTATAATTATAATTGTCTCGCTGTAGCTGTATCTGTATCTGTATCTGTGTGTGTGTGTCTTGCTTTCGGTTTGGCTTAACCAAGCGTGAAATTTATTTAAATTCATTTTTAAGTGTGCGCAAGTTGAGAAAAAAAAATATGAATACAAAAAACATATATCAAAAAACAAAACAACAAAAAGTCCACTGCACATATTCAAGAGTTGGAATTATTAAAATTCAAATTGTTATAATTTAACAAATTTATTTGATTTATGCACCAGCAACAAGATAACAACTAAGTGTACACACACACACACACACACACAGACACACACACACACACACACAGATGGGTCTATGCCGAGTGCAAGCGAGATAGCTAGCATAATGGAAAATGTTAGCGCACTTTTGTCTAACAATCAAGAACTTTAGACTCTACGCTTGCTTAGGCAGCTCAGAAGAAAGTGTAGCAGCTGTGGGCCAAACACTGAAAGTATACCAAGCTTAAACTGCAGAGATCATACAAGATTAGCTTGCCCAGATACAGTTATTCCCAAGAAATTTACTTAGAGCTAATGTATATATAACAGATGAGCTAGTCTGTTATATCTATATACACTTTGCTTTAAGCAAATACTCTTTAAGAATATTATTTGTGCCACTAATTGGTTTTTGAAGATAGTTCACTCTATATACGAGTAAATGACAAGGCAATAGCATTTTTTATTTATTTTTTTCATTTTCAAAAGAAGTTGAATTAATAACTGAGACTTTTTACACTAGAGTAGAGACTTTTTGACATTAGGTTATTCAGCTTGTTTCTGCAACTTTAGTTTACCAGATAAGGATGTTTGCAGAATAGACTCTATTTTTGTATAGAATTGATGTGATTATCGATGGAGCTATTGTAAATTGTTTTGCCATTTTATTGCCAATAATTGCTTCTGTTCCCTTATCGATGGCTGAAATTCTGCTCTGTTTTCGAACAATTGATGGGGTCTTTGACATTTTTAATTGACATTTTTACAGATCAACTCAAAACTTGGAAAGAAATCATCAAACTAAGCGAAAACAATGAGAAAACTACAAAATTCAGCATGTTTAGCGACATAAAGGCGTCACAACTGCCTGCAAAGCCTAAGGCTAGCTTATCTGACAACACTTTTGGCTTTGCATTACGAATTGCAAGAGATTGCAAAGCAAAATTACAATTTAATAGAGGTAAAATATTATTTGCGTGGAAATAATTAACGAGGAGACAAATTTTCAATGAGACATCAGTTTTTACGAATTGTTGAGATTTTCGACTTAGCGAGGGATACATTTTTATTTTAAACAATGTTGATAGAGTGAATGATATGAGATCTTTATTTGGGACTCCATTTTCAAGCTTTTGCAGTGTCTCAAAAGATTAAACTTATATGCTTGGAACAAATTGGATATTCTGAAGCAGAAATTTGAAAACTTTCTGAAATTTAATGAAACTGAAATAGTCAAATAAAATTATCTTTGACTAAACTTAAAAGTCTTCAGCCTAATAATGAAAACTATAACTAATAAATATAACTGTAATAACTATTAAATAAGTTTATAGTTGCAGCTTAATCTTTGAATAGTACAGAGCAAATTGAAACAATATTTTATAAACCTAAATATTATATACATTTCAATCTTTAGTTTCCTTTTCTGCTGGATTACCTTTGCTAACCATTTCTTTAACTATACCTCAAAAGAACAAAAAAAAAAAAAACAGTTTTAGGTGATCGTTCACCGATCACTTAACTGTCTCACTTACTACTCTACACTCTCTCTTTCTCACTCACTTTCTGTTGCCCTCTGTGTCTGTTCCACGCGCAATTACAACATCAGCGCCTTCATTTAAGCCGGAAATGTTAAGAAAAAAAAACCGAAGTCGTATCTCATTGTAGAGCTCCAAATTGTCATTGAGCGAGCGTTAAGCTTTGTCGGAAGTTTTTACGATGCGACAGGCTGCGAAAATTGGTTTCTTGGCAGCATCATTAAAAGTCCATACGGGCAAAACGGCAAAAAGTGCTTATGAAAAGCCTTAAAACGTTTTCGTTTACGAGAGGAGTTGGTCAAAATGGACGTGTAGCAGGGCCTTCATTAGACAACGCACACACACACACACAGACACACAGTCACTCAGTTAGGCGTTCTTTATGGCAGCCATGATGGCCAATTACATTAACAATTGCAAAATATGCAAAACAACTGGCACAACAGATCGCCATATAATTAGACTAACAACATGCTGCAGCTGTTGTTGTTGCTGTAAGTAAATGCAACTGCGTGATTGGATTAAGGCCTGGCAAGAGCCAAACAAAAGCCGAGCCCAATTCCGAAAAAACCGTGCTGAACAGCCATTTCGATCGCTAATTTTTCGCGTTTATCTCATTATTCCACAGTTTTCGAGCATTTATCTGTGGGTGCCGAGCCAGCGTCCCGTCCCTCGCACAACGATCAGCCATAGCCTATATATATATGTATATCCAAATATGGCCTATAGAAAGGATCTCGGCATTCAATGCATCCAATTAGAGAACTTTGCGTTCATCTCATGGGGGAATGATCGTGCTAAACTTCATTAAATCTTTCTTCTCCTTTTTTTTTTTGTTTTTTTTTTTTGTTTTTCTTCTCAACTCGTTTCGTTTGCGGGCTTTGGGCTGCTGCTGGCTCACTGGCAATCAACGTGGCTCAGCGCTTGATTATTGGTTGTGAAAACGTCTTTTTCAAAATTTATGCAAAATTGTTGAAAAATGGTTGCTACTGTAAATGAGCCCTCAGCCCGACTCTGAGGCATGCGTGCCTTTGTCAGTTGCCTCTTGCCTTTTGCATATGCCGCTGGCGCATTTTCTATATTTCGCTCAATTAACTGAAAGCACGCCTCGGAGAGCCATTTCGCTTAGTTAAATATTGGCTACTGGTTTTTGGGCATGAGACTGAACAGCTTCAGCCGACAGCTTCAGCTAATTACTCTGTCATGGATATCAGGTGCCCCAAAATGTCATTGACAACTTGCAGCTTCTATCTCTAGAGCAAACAATCGACGATCGATCACATAACTGAAAGCTGCATCAGTAGAAGCTGGAGACAATCAGAGATATGCTCAAGACTAGCTGAGAGCTTGATCTAACTTTTAAGAGACAATTCATCATTACTAAAATTATCTCATATGTATTATCTCTTCAATCTTAAATCTCATATATGCTATATTAATGTCACATAGAAGTCTCCAACCACAAACGATCTGTTCTGATCACTAAGTGATCTATCTCTGGCAAAAGTCTCTTTCCGTTTTGTGTGTGTGTGTGTGTGTGAGCCTAAATGCTTCAACAAAGAATGACTAACGAGGTGTTATAATTATAAAGAGACACATAAACGTGTCCATATCGATCGTGGCGCGTTAATCTGGTCTAAGGGCTCCAATGCCGAGGCGCTTGTCATTAGAATATATTGTTTGAATTTCACGTCGGATTTCTATGGGTTCGCTGTGCCTGCTGGCCTGTTGGCCCGTTGTTGTTGACTTTATTACTCGTGTATCTGTTAGATACTTGCGTCATTTTGCCATTTCATTGATGCTGCGTCGACTTTTCCCCAGCAGCTGAATGGTTGGATTGATGCTCAGCACTATGAATGGACCGAAAATCCAATCGATGTGGCTGGAATCGAGAATGGGAATGCGAATGGGCATGGGTATGGGAATAGATTGTTTGGATGTGTAGCACTCGCTCGGGTTTTTCATTGATCAGTTCGAACGTTTCAATTCGTTTCGACATTTTGCTGCGTAATTTGTGTTAAGTGGTTCCAGCCCACTTCAGATATCGCATCAGCCACCTCCGCAGGGCTTTCGTTAGCTTCCTCGTCTTCTTCTTCTTCTTCTTAGTTCATATGATGTGTGTGTGCCTTGTATGTATATGTTTAATTTTGTTTTATCGATTGAAAATAAACAGAACAAATATATGGAAGAAAGCCGAGGAAATTAAAATGCGGCAAACTGTGCATTTATCTCGTCATGACACGCCCCCTCCTATGCTGAGAGACCCCAAATACGAAGCCCTCTTCCCCCGCTCAAGTTGAGCTTGACCAGCGCTTTGATCTAAACCGATCGATTTTGTTTATTTTTGTTCATAATCGACGCAGTCGCTGGCCACCTTCGCCTCCTCCAGTGTTGATCTCCACTCGGATCGTTCGCTGTCTTTTGATCAGGCGCGAAAATTGTGCGCCTACCGCCTGGCGAAGACCTCAACAAACATCACAGACTCCGCAGCCACAAAGCGTCAGCCGGTAGTTGCTACCGACAATGACGAGGGCGTTTGTACCGTCAAAAGTTTTTGCTCCTGCTCTTGATCATGATGATGATGCCGATGATGATGATGATGATGATGATGACGCGGCATTGCCATGAATAGATCTGGCCAAGATGGACTGTCAAGCACACAATGGCCAATCGGTTCGCATTGGCTATGAAATATGCGCCCATGAGCTCACGGATTGATGATGCCTCGCCCGCTGCTGGGATCAAGAGCAGATCAGCACTTTGTCTACCTCATGATCATTATGGAACGAAGAGCGAATAGCGGATGGCGGATGGCGGATAGCGGATAGCCAACCGCAGCTGATGAGCTGCCACAAGATTTGCCAGGCAGCTGCCAGCTGGTTCATTAGCCTAAATGGTAAGTGGAATGTGTGAAGCCACATGTGCTAATAGATCACTTATCGATCATTTGGCGCTGCTCAAATTGCAGAAGATTTCCCAATTAAACTATACGAATTTGATTAAATTCCTGCAATTGTTGCTCGTTTAAGGCGTTAGAGCAGCTTAGCTCGAACGATGAGTAATGAATAATGAGATGAGATGGATTCCATTTATGGCAAATTATGTGTAATGTCAGTCAGAAGTGCACTTCGATGCTACCCACACACCTAACTGAAATTGACTTTAGCTGCGGACTCGGATGCCGACTGCAACGGCAACATCGAGTCCGATAGCCTGTTCTCTGTTAGTCTAGGTGGGCCTTTACGCTTCACTGTGTCCAGAAATTGGTCATTTATATTAAAAAAAAAAGCTCAAGCTTTTTTCCACTGAATTTTGTGCCCCCTTACTGCAATCTACCTCTCTCTATATCTCTCTCTTCATAAATATATGTATATATATTGTTTTCTCTCGCCATGCGTTTCTCTAATGAAGTTTCTATCGTACGTGGTTCGCACATTTTCTCCCCCATTCGCTTAGTCAAGAGTTTACGAACGGAAACTGGCAATTTGCTAAAAAAAATGACAAACGTCTATATGTGTACAAGTATTGAAATAAATACAGCCTACAACATCGCCCAACCTCACGCACCCCGATATCTTTCAGCCAGAGCAGTGGAAGGGGCACTGCCACTGCCGTGTGTAGTGTACAGTGTACATTGACATTATGCGTTTAGTTACGCACTCATTTGTTTCCATTCGCTGGTATTTAGTGCACGCAATGCTCAATTTTGATGCCCAAAGTGCACAATTTAGTGGTCCGCTGCTGACTCTCTCAATCTCTGTTGGCTGTTGGCCCACCTTTGCAGTTGTGCACGCATCTACCCTCCGGCCGGGCCGGGCCGGGCCAATCACCCATACTCTGACAGCCTCAAGTTGTTTGCTAAATAAGCACTTAAGGCTCTGCCTTTTCTCGCAATGCGTCAGTGCGTTCATAGATTGTTGCGTCTAACCACTTGGGCTGGCACTGTGCCAGTTTTATGACACTTTACAACTCGGCTCACCAATTAGTCCAATTGAGCTAAATTGATTCCGTACTAACAGTGCATCTCTGCAATGGAAAGGGAAAGAGTTGCTGCACTGCGTAGAAAAGTAATGAAAGCTACAGAGTGAGAGACAGAGAAAGAGAGAGAGAGAGAGAGAGAGAGAGAGAGAGAGAGAGAGAGAGAGAGAGAGAGAGAGAGAGAGAGAGAGAGAGAGAGAGAGAGAGAGAGAGAGAGAGAGAGAGAGAGGTACGGAGATAGAGAGAGAGAGAGAGAGAGAGAAAGGCACGGAGATAGAGAGAGAGAGAGAGAGAGAGAGAGAGAGAGAGAGAAAGAGAAAGACAAAGAAAGAATAGACAAACAAAAAAAAGAGAGAGAAAGAGACAGAGAGGTACAGAGATAGAGAGAGCGAGAGAGAAAGATATATTTATAGAGAGAGAGCAAATTATATAGAAATTAACATAGTGAGAAAAGAGAGCGGCGGAGAGAAGAAGAGAAGGAAACAAAGAGAGAGAGAGAGAGAGAGAGAGAGAGACAGATATGAAAAATTTAAAAAGATAGTGAGAAAAGAGAGAAAAATAGGGAGACTGACGGTGAGGAGGGCAGAGAGCCAGAGAAACAAAGACGCAGAGACGCAGACAGAGAAAAACATAGAGAAAGAGAAGGAAAGATAGAGAGGTAGAAAGAAACAGAGAGAGATATTAACAGTTGAGTTGCAACAAATTGCCTATTTGAGTGAGTGTCTCAGTTGAAACTTTTTTCATAATATATGCTAATCTCACAAAAGCTGATTGAAAATTGGCTTCGAAACAATTTAACAGGATATTATTCAATCGTAATGAAAAATTTAAAAAATCAAATTTGTAATAGGTGAATGCAATTTATCATGACAGTTGATATGAAAAAGTTGCAACCGTCAACTATCGAGATCCCTTACAATTAATTTCTTTAATATTTTAGTATTAAGAAAACAAGAATAATTAATTTCTAAAAAACATATCTAACTATTTCTGTTTTATTAAGTTTTTATGGAATTATTTATTAAAGAAATAAATTTATAAATTTATTAGTTAGTAATAATTTGATTAAAATCTTTGGCCTAGTTAGGCTTAATATCAAATTTCAGATAGTATATATGAAAACAAATAGAATTTGACATGATATCTATTCAGATAATTGTTTTGGTATTTCGTATGCGTTGCATATATAATTGCTGGCAAAGTCTTTGGGGGGAATGACTTTTCAAAATGCTTTTCTCTTCTTGGGCATTTATAAACTGATTAATTATGTAAAGGGGCTTCCTGTCTTGAGCAAATAATTCAGCTTTCCTATTGTCTAGGTTAAGTTTCTTTGTCTGCTGTCTTTTCGCTGCTGCTGCTGGCATTTCAAAGTCAATGGCGCAACGTTGACCGACGCGTCGGTCCCTGAATGTGATCTAGCATACAATTAAAGCAATCGATTTTTGCCGACAGTCACGTCACGTTTTCCCTACAGAGATAAAGAGAGAGAGAGTGCGAGAGAGAGAGACAGGGCAACTGAGCGAGAGAGGGTATCTGGGGGAGGACAATAGGGCCGCTCGATCAGTTGATCGGTCGATCAGTCGCTATTATAAGATCGTTAATAAGCGCTTGTCAATTTCCAGTAAATGTACAAAAAACGTTTATAATCATTAATAATAGCAATTTTATAATTTTGTATAGAAAACCGAGTCTCAGTTTAGAGTCGTCGCCCCCCAGGCCCAAACAGCTCGACCGGCCCGGACGGCATCCACGACGGCGTTGGCTTTTTTCGGCTTCTCAAGTGCGTCAAACAGTAGCTAACAATTTTTTAAAAGCTTATTTAAATATTTCGAGCCCGAGCGCGACGTCTGAAAAAATATGAGAAAACGATAGATAATGAGCGTCGACCATGCACGGACCACATCGACATTTATCATTGACGAAATCAAAATCCGTGCCAAAAAGAGGTCAAAGTTAAATACCCATAGTCAGGGACTAATTGCGGAAGGGAGTTCCGGTTAAGGGTCGCCACCTAAAACAAGCTTTGAATAGTGCCAAATATAGCTGAGGCTAAGGAATATTTTCAAACTAGTCAGTGAAAGAAAGTTAATTGCTGTAAGTCGTGCCTCGCAGCTCCTTAGGGGACGTAGTTATTGGAGGAGGAGAAATCTTTAAGAGAGTATTGTATTCGGAGAGAGTTGTTCTTGGAGGAGGGAAAAAGTATTTTAGCTTATTGAATGCAGTGGAAACTAGATTGAACAGACTGCGAAATAGGTTTCCAAATCAATAATTGATAATTGCATTGAAAAGTATTGAGATATCGAGACTTAAGTAAGTTTTTATTGTAAGTCTAACAGAGTTGACGAATCTTTAAATAGTTTTTACAGAGATTGGCCAAAAACTAATTTTTTTTTTACCAATTTTCCACAGGTACAGAGTATACGTTTAATGGGGTAGATCAAGGCAAAACCAGTTGATAATTATGAATGTTTTAGACCAATATAATTGGTTGGTATTATAATGCGTTTAGCACATGCAGCCAAGGCTATTAATAATTGCTGCTGCAGCAACAGATACTACTTGCCAGACGAGGGCCAAAATAGATCAACGAACCCGGGCACGAAGTGCTTGGGGCGTCGCTGTCGGCGAGAGCAAAGCCAGCGGTAGTCGAAGTCGACGTCGACAGCAGCAGCAGCGGCAGTGGCAGCAGCCTCGGTTGCAGCGCCCATTTAAAAACCTTTTAAGTCATCAGGCACGCCCACTTTAAAATGCCGTGCGCAGGCGCCACCCTGACGCCAGCCGGAAACGGGCCAAGTCAAAGACGAGAAACTGAGACGAGAAGAGAACGGCGCAGAGCGAAGGTCTCGTCGTTGACTTGCTTGATTTTCTACAAGCGTTTTCATTTCCAATTCAAATTCCATTTTCACTGAGCCGGGAAAAGTTGCTGAGCTCCTTGACTAATTTGATTGCAATTAGTTGCAGGCCGAGCAGGCTCGAGCTCTAAACTCGGACGTCTCGTCTAGTCTCGTCTCGTGTCGAGGTGGGTCGTGCCGTGTCGTGGGTGCGTCATAGTTGTGTGCTGTGACAGGATTTGGCTCATAATCCAATTAAATGCGTAGCAGTTGCGGCTCGTTTCCTGCTCGCACCTGTGCGGCATCTCGTCTCGGTTTGGTTTTGGTTTTGGTTTTGGTATTGGTTTTGGTTTGTCTTTTGGCAAGCAGACGCGAATGCGGACGCGGAACGGGAAAGGGCAGGGAACGGGAACACGGCGGGCGGCGGTCGCCGGCCATTGATCGATCGGCCAATGATTTTGCATAAATTATTAACCACAAAACAGTAAAGTTAACTTTTCGACTACAAAAGCCAAACGCCGCCAAATGAATTCATAAAAAAATGATTCAGGAAACAAAAAACTTGTCACAGGAAGGCCGAAGCTCAAATGCTCTATGGCTCTATCTGTATCTGCATATGCATCAATAGCTTTATCTATATCTATATCTATATCTATATCTATATCTATATCTATATCTATATCTATATCTATATCTATATCTATATCTATATCTATATCTATATCTATATCTATATCTATATCTATATCTATATCTATATCTATATCTATATCTATATCTATATCTATATCTATATCTATATCTATATCTATATCTATATCTATATCTATATCTATATCTATATCTATATCTATATCTATATCTATATCTATATCTATATCTATATCTATATCTATATCTATATCTATATCTATATCTATATCTATATCTATATCTATATCTATATCTATATCTATATCTATATCTATATCTATATCTATATCTATATCTATATCTATATCTATATCTATATCTATATCTATATCTATATCTATATCTATATCTATATCTATATCTATATCTATATCTATATCTATATCTATATCTATATCTATATCTATATCTATATCTATATCTATATCTATATCTATATCTATATCTATATCTATATCTATATCTATATCTATATCTATATCTATATCTATATCTATATCTATATCTATATCTATATCTATATCTATATCTATATCTATATCTATATCTATATCTATATCTATATCTATATCTATATCTATATCTATATCTATATCTATATCTATATCTATATCTATATCTATATCTATATCTATATCTATATCTATATCTATATCTATATCTATATCTATATCTATATCTATATCTATATCTATATCTATATCTATATCTATATCTATATCTATATCTATATCTATATCTATATCTATATCTATATCTATATCTATATCTATATCTATATCTATATCTATATCTATATCTATATCTATATCTATATCTATATCTATATCTATATCTATATCTATATCTATATCTATATCTATATCTATATCTATATCTATATCTATATCTATATCTATATCTATATCTATATCTATATCTATATCTATATCTATATCTATATCTATATCTATATCTATATCTATGTCTATATCTATGGATATCAATATCTACAAAGTCTTCTAGCATGCCGCATGATAGTTCGGCTATAGCCAATAGTTGGCTTGGCAGAGAGCGACAGCTTTGTGGATGCCACCCAGGCGCGTTCGCTTTAGATACAGTTACAGCTGCAGATACAGATACAAATAAAGATACAGATTCAACTACAGACACACAGCTTCGATTTGACTGCGTTACTAATTTCTTTTTTTTAGCGTTTTGCATGCGACAAACGCATTGAAATAGACATTTCAGGAGTCAATTGTGCGTCAGCATGAGTCAGCAGGGCGGCCAACGGGGGCTGTGTGTGATATGGGCAGAGGGCAGGGAGGCGGGGGACTGTGGAGAATGAGAATGCAGTCAGTTGTTTGGTCTCGTTGGCCAGGCCGTTAACAAGCGGCTATCAGCCGTTGCAGATCTGCAGCTTTTGTGGCCTTAATTACAATCTTTTGAATACATTTGGCGCTTAATCACGTGGCCATTATCTGGGGTCTGGGCCATCCCCCGGGCCGCAGCCGATCTTCAGGCTCACTCTCTCTCTCTCTGTCTCTCTCTCTCTCGCTCTCCATCAGCACCTGCGACTCGCAGCAATTTCATTTTCTCTTTTATTTTTGGATTCTTTTTTTATTATTATTATTTTTTTTGGCCAATGCGCAGTTGAAAGGCATCCCGATTCAGAGACAGTGACAAGAGTCAGAGTCCAAGTCCAAGTCCGACTGCCCTGGTCGGGGCCCTGAGCTGTAATCATCAATCAAAAAGAGCGGACTGTGCGGCTTTCAACACGTTTAGCTGCAATCCAGAGGTTTGAAATTTCAACTGGCACTCTCTTAGTCTCTTAGTCTCTCAGTCTCGCAGTCTCGCAGTTTGTTGCCGTCCAAGTCGGAGCTCGTTTTCTTTAAAAAGACTCTAAATGATTGACCACTGGCCATAATAGTCCAAGTTGTTGCCGTTTTATACCAGCTTGCTATGATTACGAGTAGGCTCTCCGATGACAACGTCGACGTCTTGGCTGCGACTTCGAGTGGACTTCATATTCGCTTTCGTCTTTGTCTTGAGCCTAGGTGCCTTTTGTGGCTTCTTTTTAACGTTGTCAAGTGGAAAATGTTGTAGAAATGTGTGGTGTCCGGCACCACCGCAGAAACCGCACAATTTAATACCGAAAAAAAATAAAAAATAAAAAAAAAGCGACACACACATGCGTGAAACTTAACTAACTACAAGTTACTTTTAGCTGCCTGCTACATTTCGACCAACACGTCGATGATCTATCGAGGAGCCCGTCGGGAATGTGTCTGTGGCAACGCTTTGTAAAGCGCTACTTAACACATGACCGCATGACCAAAGATTGAGCTGTTCGCAAAGGGTCGCACAGCGAGCTCAATGACTGCCTAGAGCAGATGTATTGCGGCAGCTTAAGGAGAGACGATCATTCCATCACACTCAACAAGAGCGAAGAATCTCTTTAGTTTTGAATAACTAATCCATCTCTCATCAAACCATCTCTCAATAGCACTTCACTTAGTCATTTAAATTTTATTTTATTTATTGTAGAATCAAGAAACATTTATGTTTACTGTTTTCATTCGTTCAGTAATTGTTCCTTTCAGTCACCTTAAATTGAACCTGCATCTAGATACCTTTTACCATTGACAAACTATTGAACACTCTCCCCCAGTATATATATATGTATATCTATATATAAATATATTATAGCCCAGCATACCGCAAACCGCACACATCAACACAGTCGCAGCTTGAGTCGCAGTCGTAGTCCCAGTTTAAGTTCCATTTGCTTCATCTTCATTTCACTTGTCAATTGGCCGGGGCACCCTCTCGCCTCGCCACTAAATTGGTAACTAAATACTTAAACTAATTTTAAGGTTTAACAAAGTCCAAGACGTTGTTGCGTTGACAAGCGGGCGGTCGCTCGCTTGCTCGGCCAAGGGACAAGCCGAGCGGCGTGGGCAGGCGCAGCGGCAAGGGTGGCCGCATTGACCGCAAGCAATGAAGTGTGTGCCACAGCCAGAGCCAGAGCCAGGGCTAGAACCAGAGACGAAGCCAAAAGCTGAAGCCGGGCACAGGGAACATGGGCATGCCTGTGGTTAGGGCCAGTGCCAGGGCCAGCAACTGCAATGGCAATTCTGAGGTGGAGGGTGCTGCATCTTAAGTAGCTACTAACTGTTATTTACATTGTTTGTTAATTTCAAGTGCCTCCCTCATACGAAAACGATTTCTAAGGTTTCGCTCTGGCCCAAAAAAAACTCAAAATTCTTAAATCCAAGTATGAAATTCAATAGGGCGACCAAAAATATAAAAAAAGCGACAGAAACAAAATATGCAGAAATTAGAAGACTGAGAGTGTAACTAGAGGAAAGTCTTTCCTTGCAGTTGCTCCTTGCCTGAAGAGGATCGCTGAGCGATCACTGGATCTATCAATGCTATACGAAAATCGTGATCCAACATGGATTGCCTTAGTGTCTCTGTGTGTGTGTGTGTGCGGCTCCCTTTTGGTATCTGTAGCTGGGTATCTGCTAATTATTCGCGAGGTTCGTGTGAACTCGGTTTGTAGGTTTGTAGCTGTTCGTGGATTTTTTACCGCAAATGTCTAATGAAGTTGGCCCGCTTTGATTGAGTGGGCGCAATTAAGCAGACAGCAAGCTCAGGCCGAGAGCAGAAAGGCGGTCGGGCCCTGGCGGGGGTGCGGCACTGCGGCACTGCCAACTCACACGTACGAACAGTGGTTGAGATTGGCGACGTAGCCGCGCATATTTCTCACTCATAATTAAGTCGTTTTGAGCGCGTTTAGAAATTGTTTTCGCTGCGTGTTTAGTTTTTTATAAAGTGAGCAGCTAATTGCAACAGATTTTCCCATGGAACACTTGGAGCACCACCCGTCGCCTGCATCAGCCAAACAGCCCAGCGAAAGTCAGCCCCAGCCTCAGCATCAACCTCAGCATCAGCTTTAGCTTCAGCATCAACTTTGGCTTTGCCTTTGGTTTTGGTGGTAAAGTTTCAAATTGGGTTATTATGTGCATAGTTAAGGCCATCGCATGCGACAGTTAATTGCAATGGAATATGCCCTAAGCCTGAGATTTAGGTCAGCTAAGTGGCACAGAGATCTCAGCCAATTCAGTTGGACGGGTGGACGGGAAAGGCGCTGCCAGCACAGCCAGCACGGGCTCAAATCTGATTCGATTTGGATAACATTTGTGGCGCCAATGTGCGCATAATTAATAATTACGTATACGACGCATATGCGGCACATAATTATGCACGGCATTTGCGGCTTTAGCGCTGCCACAAAGCTAACACGCAAAAGCTACAGCTACAGCTACGGCTACAGCTACAGAGACCAATACAGATGCAAATCATTTCTGGTTGCGACTGTTTGTCTCTATTATTATTTGGGGCCGGCCATTTTAGGTGGCCATTGAAAATGCTGGCCAAAGCGGAAATATGTCGAAATTTCAATTTAATTTGCTAATTAACACGTTATGCCAATGCGAGAGAGAGAGAGAGAGACTGGCAGTTAAATCTAGCTTAAAGTCATTTACCAACTACTGTTTGAGCGGGCTTTCACAACTTTTCTCATACTTCATCCTGCCTGTCTGTTCTTGGAGCACTTGTTCCCATTTCAATTCTGTTTGTGTGTTTAGCGCACGCATCAGTTCCTGCCGCATTTCACAAAATGAAATAAAAAAAAAGCGAGCTGAACGCATAAATTGTTATGGCTCATAAAAAATACAAAATAACAAAACAAAGCATCGAAAATAAAAACAACAACAGCAGAGATAACAATATAAACAACAACAACAACAACAACAAAAGCGTAACGTCAAGTAAATTGAAGCATTTCGTGACCAAATATGCTAAACAGTGACAATTTCACAAATGTCTATTGTGCGCTACAATATAATTACGCGTCAGATACGGCAACAGATACTTATGCACACACACACACAGACACACACACATATATAGTAGTAGCAGATACATTTGTATCAACAGCTGTACAAGTTTGCCAATTAATTTGTGAAAATGCGCTATACAAAAGACAAGGCGCGCTATAGAGGCGAGAGCGAGACAGTTGGATATGGGATCGGTATCACTTAGGAAAAACTTTGCGCACATGAATCTAATTGAGTTCGTCGCTCAAACTCAATTCAAATTATGCATGCAGCCAACCCACCCACCTGAGCCACCTGAGCCACCTGAGCCACTGGCTGCACCCATTGTTGTAATGCGCCACTTTATCCGCTTTAATTAGTTTTCGCCACTTGAATTCCTTTTGCCGCTGTGCCCATTGTTATGCAGATGCTGCAAACGCTTCCCCTTCCCGTTTTGCTGCTGACTGACTATCTGTTTTAATATCATATCATATTATATATATTGTAGAGCCGTAATATATGTACCGCGTCATTATTCGCTTTTCGAAAGCTATTCAGTTGCTGGCCATGTTATACCGAAATTATTTCATTATATACAGCTCGAAAATGACTTCCGTTTATGGCATCGACTTTTGTTTTAGTTTACCAACTCTCACACTCAGCATCTCCAATAGTCTCTCTCACTCACACCCTCTCTCTCTCTCTGTTTCTCTGCGGAAATCTAAAATAACCCTAGATCGGAAATAGAGACGGGATGAAAAAGGGTTAATTGCATTTTGATGGCTTTATAAAGTCGGACGATTACTGCTATTCGTTTTCTTAGCTCAGTTCCGTTGCTCTGCCTTACATTGTAACAACCATGACATGTGTGTGTGTGTGTGTGTGTGTGTGTGCATGTGATGCCATCCCATGTGCGTATCGAATCCCACATGAATTGCTGATAAAATACTCTGCTTTGCCAAGCACTTAACCAAAAATTGTATTTTGTATGTTTTGCTCTAATGTTCGATAAATCACTGCTTATACAAACACACACACACACACGCACACACACACAGCTGGTATAGATTGCGACAGATAGTTGGCTGGCGCATCCGCCAAACTGGGTCCATCCACAGGCCAGCTTTATCTATATCTATGGCACATCAATTGAATTTTAATGGAAATCGACGAGGAATAAAAGAGACTAAAACGCTGCAAAAAGGAATAAAGAGATAAAAAAAAGTAAAATAAAAAATCAGGAAATAAAAGGAAAAAAAATGTTGGTAAACTGGCAAACAGTTGGAAAAAGGGAAAATTGTACGTGAAATTAAAATGAAAATGGCAATGAGCAAACGATTTTCGAGAGTGCAGCGGTTCGTGAACTGCCAGACGATTCGCTACAATATTTGGCAGGGCATTACAATTCTGTCTAGCCAACTGACTTTTGTTATATTGATAAGAAATATTTGAACAACTGTTAATCTATTATAAGGTGGCTATATGTAGTACTCTGCGTAGTAAACATCTTGGGCATCACTGAGAAGCACGGCTTTTAAAATACTTTTTATAACAATTTGTGTTTCCTTACCAAAATGCACGTCATACACAAAAATCAATGGAACTAAGTTAATAGTAGTTTTTAACAGTTTGTATAACAGTTTGTATAACAGTTTGTATGAGAGTTTGTATGACAGTTTGTATGACCATTTTTAAAACAGTTTGTATACTAATATGTATAACGATTTGTATAACACTTTTTGTACTAGTTATTATGACAGTTTTTATATAGCAGTTTGTATACCAGTTGGCATACCAATTCGTACAACAGTTTGTATACCAGTTTTCATACCAATTCGTATAATAGTTTGTATAACGCTATGTTTAACAGTTTGTATGACAGTTTGTATAACAGTTTTAACATTGTATACCAGTTTGTATAATCATTTTTTTAACAGTTTCTATACTAGTATGTAATGGTTCTTATATATGAGTTTGTATAACAGTTTGGATATTGTATTATAATGTATTTAACAGTTTGTATACCATATTTCATACAAAATTTTTATAACAGTTTGTATAACGCTATGTTTAACAGTTTGTATAGCAGTTTGTTTAACTATTTGTATAACAATTTCCATAACAGTTTTAATAAAACTGTTTTCGGTCAATTGTAAATCATATACGAGCTTGAATTTCTCTTTTATTGTATAACAGTTGAAGCTGTTTCGAAATTAAAAAAAAAAAGAATTAGGAATTAAATGTGATTGTGTAAATGAATGCGATAAGTTTTTCGTTGATAATAGAACTAAATGCATAATAAATTATAACAATTTAATTTGTATAACAATTTGTATAACAGTTGATATACACAAACAGACAGATTGTAAGCCAATTAGTCTTTGCGAACTACTATTTCATTTGGCCCAGTTAGTATAACAGCTTGAGCTGCGCGTCTAAACTGAGCTACCCGACGCATCCAATCATTCAATGTAACGCATTTACATAGGAACATTCATTCATCTCGTTCAGCTGTTGAACTGTCTGTGTCGCCTTTTTTCCACAAGCTCAGCGTTCTGCTTCAATGCAGCCAAATTCTGTTATACTGGCATAAAACCATAGACGCCAAACGGTCCGCAGCGCAGCAGCGCGGGGCCAGCGACCACCCAACCAGTGCCCAGCGTAACCAAAAAGCTAAAATGGCCAATTTTACAATTTGAAGTCTTGTTGTTGTTCCTGTTGTTGTTGTTGTTGTTGCTGTTGTTGTTGTGCGCGACAATTTTTCTACAAAATTTTGGTCCTTTTTTCCGATTTGACTTTGGTTGGGGCTCGCCAAAGGAGGATGGGGGGACAGAGGAATGGACTCAATTCGCGCCGCTTCGTCTGTTTTGCCTTTTTTTGCCGTTTTTAAATGGGCTTTTTATGCGCGGCAGATCAATAATACATACTTTATATAAAATAGAGACACATGGCAACGGCTGGTGGTGGTGGTGGTGGTGGTAGTGGTTGGGGAGGGCACGGAAGGACAGGCTGGATGGTTGGATGGTTGGCTAGGAAGCGCGGACAGGATATGCGCGCCAAAACGGAAATGTGCACATTTATTTATCCTGTTTCGATTTCGCTTTGATTTTTCAACTTTTTTGCTGTTGTATTTTTATTTTGTTGATGCGCCTGCTAAACGAAATTTTCAAATGGTTTGCCAGGGTAACAGGAACAAAGGAGTGGAAGGCAAAGAGACAGAGACAGGGACAGAGACAGAGACAGAGACAGAGAGAGAGAGAGATGGAGCCGGACAGGCGCAGAGCGCAGTTTAGTAACTTGTGACTGGCCACAGCGCCCAAAAGGATGTAAAGAACAAACACACAAACACATATACATACAGAGTCAGTCGGACGGACAGACAGTGAGTCGGACGGACGGACGGACAGACAGACAGCGTTTGGCCACAGGCTTCTGTTTAGGCAGGCACAAAAAATGTTGTAAAATATTTGAACACGAGTTTTTCACGGCTGGTAGTTTGGATGTTCAGCACCGTTACAGTCAGTCGGTGCCCGTTGGCCATTTGCATAAAGGAAGATCTAGGCGCCAGCCATACGCAGCCTCATGCATTTATGCAATCAGAACAGACCAAATGCCGCTCAATAATTTGGTTTTAAAGTTCAATGGATCCACAAATATATGCAGCATATTCGATTGCCGACCGAGAGTGGCTAACAGACGGACACACCTGGCGAATGGAGTCGGTGTAGATTGCCATCGTATCCCATTGATAGTTTGTGATGTCTCTCTAGATCAGGCCAGATCTGGGCTATAGATACGTTAAGGGTTGCCATGGGCATTGGCATTATTCTGAATGAATAATTCAGCAATATTCTTTTGTATTCAACCACTCAACCACTTTTGTCGCTGTCGCTGACTAATTAAGTGCACCACCCGAGCCCTGAGTCCCGAGCCGTGCTCAACTTGCGGCCAATTGCAATTGCGTTTTGTTTATGTGCTGCTACCGGGTTTTAGCTGCTAGCTGCAGGCTGCTGGCTGCTGGCTGCTGGCTCTTCGGCTCTGGCCAACGCGTGTAGCTCGCTGTGTTAGGGCCGACACGGAGGACGATTAATGAAACGGCCTCGAACTACGCTGCCGTTGAAAAATTAATGATCAATGCGCAGGTTATTAATGAATGCGCTTTTGACTTTCGTTCTGGCTGTTGTTGGTGTTGGTGTTGGTGTGACTGTAGGTGCTCTTTCCATCTGCTACCCATCTTCCATCTTCATCTGGCCTGCTGCCGACTCTCGTGCTGGCTGTTATCGAAATCTTTTGCCCAAATGCAGCTACTGTGTGCATTTGCTGCTGCTGTTTGTTCTCTTGCCGCAGTTGCAGTTGCAGTTGCAGTGGCTGTTGCTGTTGCTGTTGCTGTTCCTGTAGCTGTTGGACGATAGCATCGCCCATCTTATGGCCAAACGCCAACGCGACCATTAAGAATGTTGTCATCCATTTGAAGCAGCATACAGGAAGCGCACCACCAACCACCCTGAAGCAGCTTCAGCTCTATGATCAATTTAAGCCAGAATTCAATTAGTGGGGGTCGCAACGCCCGTGGGTGGTCAATCAGCAATTGTCAGCGAGCAGCAGAAACATGAGATATATATCCTTGACTAGGAGTAGGCAGTATGAGCATACATTTGAAATTAATAAATATTTTCAGTATTTGCTGAACCTATAGACTGATCAGCTGGCACTCTGCCTCTTAACAGGATGTGATCTAAGCTATGCTTTAAATTGGCGCAAGTCGCTCGCGATTTGGCCTTTTTGTCGCTGCAACGTTTTGTAATCGATACTTTGGCAATGGCAAAACGTGTGAGCTGCGCTGCCCAGCCAAGGCATTTAAGCTCAATTGTATGGCATCAGCCACAGGCGGCGGCGATCGGGCCCAGTCACCCACCCAGTGATCTAGCTCGGATTACGGACTACACTCGCTGGCCGTGCAACAGTTGTTGTTGTTGTTGCTGCTGCTGCTGCTGCTGGTGCTGTTGCTCTTGCCGCAAATGGTGTAAATGAATGCAAGTTTGTTAATAATAAATGTTTAGGCGCTTGATTACATAAAATTGCAATTTGTCGCCGATGCGAGTCGACCACAAAAGTTGCCTCAACCATCAAGTGAGACGTAACTAATAATAACTAACAATAAAACCCCAACACACGGCATTTGCCGTTCGCCGATCGACGCGTCGTTCGCCGATTCGCGCATCCACAATAATGAGCTGCTATCGATTTACAGAGCGACCTAACATTATATGGCCAAAGTCAGACTCCGACCGAGAGTCACCCGACTTGACTCGACTCGCGGCATTATTAATAAGCCGCAATAACAATTACAACAATAAGGCACAAGTCGGTGGCTTGTTGTAAGTAGCCCGAAACAATTTTGAGGCCTAAACTGCCCAGGCGCAGGCCAAGTCGAAAACAAAAACAAAAACGAAGACGAAGACGGAAATGTAGATGGAATTGAAGTTGGAGTTGGAGTTGAAGTTGAAGTTGGAATTGGAACTGAAGTTGGAGGCGCGCGCGCCTAGTCAAAAAGGTGGACTCATCGCTGCGGCTGCTGAGGCAACTGCTGCGGCTGCTAATGATTAATGTAAGGCAATCAGAGCCTTTGACTTTTGGTGTGACTACTGCGTGGCCGCCTCCACTCGACGGCACTGGCTGGCACTCGCTGGCACTCGACTCCACAGATCCATTACAAATGAAGCCGGTTGACTTGGTTTTGTTTGGCGACTGATGAATGCAGATAAAGACCTGGCCAGCCCGGCAAGGAATGCCTTTGAAGCGAGCGCCTCCAGCCACCGTAGGACAAAATGCAACAATAAACCAAACAGTTGACGAGCTGCTGCCGAGCTGGGCTGTTAATGAAACCGACTCGAGCTCTGAGCTGTGAGCTCTTGCTCTGGCTCTGACTCTGACTCTTGCTCTGGCTGATGGTGATTGATGAACTGCTGCGCGCTTTGCCTTTTGGCTGCGGCCAAGACTGTGGCTTTGAGTGCGACTGACGCGATTGCAGCGCAAATTAAATTGAAATTAAATTAACGCTGAATCGTTGAAAATGCGATCAAAGTGTGAAATTAACATTCTGCGCTAATCAGGCGGGGCACGCGTTGAAGATCCGCCGATTGCCCCCCGCTGGAGATCTATCTGTCCGGGTGGCCCGCTCAACTCAGCTGAGCGCTCAGCTCTTATCCAGCCAAGCCAAGCCGAGCCGAGCAGAGCATTGTGAGCGGCTGTTACTATGTAGAACAAATCAGCCAATTGATAAGCATCACAATTGCCCATCCAGGTTGCAGTTTGCCAACCCTTGCTGCTGCTGCGGCGGCGGCGGTGTCGTCTATCAACTGAAGCTGAAGCTGAAGCTGAAGCAGAAGCTGATTTGCCAGCACCACCATCTGCATTGCCATGCAGACCAGGAGCCAGCCAGGAGCCGATTCAGATATTCATATTCCCATAGCCATATTCTTGTCCCTTTTCGTGTCCCGTTGTACTTTTTGTGGTAATTTACATTTTGTTGGCCTTATCAATAGGTTTATATCTTTCATCATTTTTCAAAAAACACACACACACATACACAGACACCTATATGCATATGTGGGGTGGCTTGGCCAAGGGTAGCTACCCTCTCGGCTAAGCGATTATTAAATCATCGCTTGCTCATTGACAGTTGCAAAATTTGAAATTTTGATCTGGGCAAATCGAATTCGATGCGCGCACTTTATTGAACTATTTTTGAACTATTCGAAATGAAATGTTTTTGTTTAGCAAAACTCTTCAACATTTGGCCGATTCCACTATTTGATTTGATTTTTGGAAAACTGATAAGAAAAGCGGAAGTTGTTGACACAAAAGTTAAGCAAATGAGATGGAGTTTTGCATTCGGCTATTACCGACTTCATAATACTCTTTGACGGTCTAATAAAAAGGGAGAGATTTGATTCAGTGTTCAGCATGCTCCAAACATTTACTGCTCTGTATTTGGACAAAGTATTCCAAGTCGCCAACTTGTTTATTTGAGCTCAAAAACTCTCAAACTTAAAGTTTCCTTTTTCGATTTGCTATGGCATACAAAATATATTTTTTTGTCAATTTAAAGAGTCACTTAAATGTCAAGTGTTTGAGCTGAATCGGCATTGATTAACTGAAAGCACCACACATTGTTAAGACTTAAAGAACTTTTCTAACTGAAAACAAGTAAGAGTGCTCTACCCTGAGATACCCTGAACCCTGCGATATTATTAATCACTTTACGCTTCATTATTTATAAATACATACATCTGTATAAACAACCAACACATACATGCTACTGCGCCTGGGCTGTAACATGGGATACTTATTTGTTGAATAAGTTTTCTTCTAGATGGACTTTCGTAGCCAAACTTTTACAGCGTAATAATGACATTCATATGTATGTATTTGCTAAAGCACAAGTCTCTAGTATTTGAAATACGTTTTTTTCAAATTTGTGGGGAAGGGGGCGTGGTATCCAAAATCCAAAAATTGCAAAATGTTTGTACCCATTACACTGATGTGTTTGATAAACTCGTACTGCGTAGGATATACACGAGTATACATTTCAAATTTCAGATCTCTAGCTTTTGTGGTTTGCGAGATCGCTGCGTTCACACGGACGGACGGACGGACGGACGGACGGACAGACGGACATGGCTATATCGACTCAGTTTGTCGAGCTGATCAAGAATATATATACTTGATGGGGTCTGCCACGTCTCCTTCTGCCTGTTACATACATTTTCACAAAAACATTATATCCTGATTTCCCATTTTTAATGGGTTCAGGGTATAAAAAGCCATTTCAAATTTTATCGAACAACTTTTCATTTATTTCAAAATAATATTCAAATTATTTCTTGTAAGGCGATTGCAGATGATGAAACGATTATTTGTAAGGGGTATATTGGTTTTGAATAATATAGTTACATTTAGCTGTCTGACTGTTTTGCCAGTTATCTGCTATTGAAGCTAGAGACTTGTAATTTGGAGTATTATACTCGTATTCAGTCTCATTTTACAAAGTCTTTTAATGATTTCACTGAAGACATGGCAAATTGTAAGTTCCTATAGCTGTTGAAACATAAAACCTAATATTTAATAGAAAATTGAAACTAAAAGTTTAGAATAAAAATACTTCTATGAGCAATAGCCAGCTAAAGCTTTATAGTATATGAATCTACGCTTTTTGGGGCATGGTAAATGAATGAATGACACATAGAAAAGACTTCGATATAGTGTGTTGGACTTTTAGTAAAAGAAAAAGTATATCTACAGAAATAGAAATGATATTCTATTCGTAGGCTCAGTCAGTTCAAGCTAAAGCCTGAGCAGCCTAAAAACTTTCATCTTAGCATATTCCCATTTCAAATAAGAATAATTATTGACAACAAAAAAGCAGAATGTCAAGAGCTATTTGAAAGTGCATAGAGGAGATAGACTGCCGGCAATGGGTTAATCAAAAGCTACAGCATCCAAGTATTTCGCATACAGCATGTTTATCTTTACAAATAATATGGAACTATTTATGTTAGTTTCGCTTCCCGACTCATCTCAGACTTTAATTGCAGCCAGGGCAGGCAAACAAATCAGCAGCTAACACTAAGAGAGAGAGAGAGAGAGAGGAGGAGGAGGTGTATCTATATGTATGCATGCCCATTCAAGTACCTAATCATTGCGCTTGCACTCATTTTGCTGGGTATTGTTTGCAAAGCTGAATGGGGCCTTCCTTTGGAGCGGGCGTCTCTGTTGCTGTTGCTGTTGCTGTTGTTCACACAATTAAATTCATTTAAGTGCTTCATTATGAGCATTTCTTGATGCTCCACTAAGTAAATCTCGTTTGCGGCACTCTGGCTGCAGCTGCTGCTGCTGTTTAGCAAGTCGAATGCAACTGCAACTGCAACTGCAACTGCAACCCAGTCTGCTAATTGCTGCAACGAGTTTCACCAACAATTGCCAAGTGGCAGCCTCCGCCTCTCAGCTCAGCTCAGCTCAGCTCAGTTCAGTCTGTTGGCCGATTTTCCAGTTGTTGTTTGCATTTTCAATTACCTTTTTTACTCGCTGCCATCTCCCATTCATAATTAAGTTTTATCAGGCGCAGATCTGGCCGGGATTAGACAAAATCTTAGAGAATCTCTTGGGGCTGGAAACGGTGTCAGCCGCCACGGCAGTTGACAAGCAGCTGAACTGTTGCCATATTTGATGGGTATTCAAGAATTGGCTGGGCCGTGCTGCAACCTTAAAGTCAGCGAATGAGAGCTCCAATCATTTTTGGCCGTTTAATTTTCACATAAATTCCTTGTCGTATCGCGGTAATCGGCAATCCCAATTCCGAATCGTAGCTTGGAGCATGTTCGGGCAATTTAATTTCTGCTAAGTTTTCTCATAAAAATGTACAAAAGTCGAAAATACAGACTGCGCCAGCAACTATGGCCAGCCGGTTCCTGCTCGGGATTGATGGCCAGTTGCGTTTGATTGTTTGATTGATTGCCGGCTAGCTGACTGAATGCCAACTCCAGCTCCAACTCCAGCTTCAGCTTCAGCTTCAGCTTCGCAGCTAAAGTTCGAATTGAGGCACAGGCATTTAATTTGCAACATTACAACCGATAATCAATACAATGAAGAAATATTGCAGAATTCGAACGGGCGACCCTCCTGCCTCGACTCTGTCCCGCCCTCACACCCTCTCCCGTCCTCCTGCCAGCCTTTAACTGGCACATTTCAAAATTGTTGCATTTGCGTCGTTGATGGCTAAAACGTGATTTCTATGTTTCCCAGTCGCTGGCAACACTGACGACGACGACGACGATGACGACGATGACGACGATCTGGCTTATAGCAGGTCAGCTCTTCCATAGGGGCTGTCAAAGTCCATGCGGCTAGACGGGCCATCGAGTGACCCTACAGCAATTGAGAACAAGCTAATGAGGAGCTTCAACTATTACAGAATCTTTCTACAGGTTTTGAAAGTTTCAATAGCTAAAGGATTTGAGAGCGTCAATAAAATTAAAAATATTTGCTAAGACTTTAGATTTAAGTTGGATTTCATATGATGCCTTTGATGCCTGAAAGAAGTCTTTCTCAAAGACTTTTCTATTCTTTGAAATTATTTAAAATACATTTTTAGCCAGGCTTAAGATTACTTATCTGCAGATAAATAGTCATCTATGATTCCAAACTTAAGTTTGCTTTGTATCAATCCTAGCTCTAAGCTATCGTGATCTAATAAGAAAAGTCTCAAAAGAATTGAAGTTTACTTATTTTATTATATTTTTCATTCATTAAATTTGTAAAATAATAGATATTTGAATGGAGTTGTGTCAAACGATGCAAGAAATTTCAAATGCCTCCAAAGCGTAGCGTATTTTATAACTTAAAAAAAAAAAAAAAATAATTTTTGTATTTTTCTCAATTTCTGTGTTTTATTTTGTTCATTTTTTTGCTGTTTCGTTTTCCTTTATTTCTCTAAATTGCAATTTGTGCAAATTATATGGCAGACAAAGAGCCACAAATGCTGCAGAGCCCCCCGCAGGACACAAGGGAGCCCATTGGACGTGCAAAGAAAATGCATTTTATTTAGACAACGACGACGACGATGAAGCATCCACCAAAAACAATTGCGACGACCGAGTCGCCCCAGCGGACCCAGCAGACAAAATTACTTTAAGTAGTGCGCGGCAAAATGTCTGCAAAACGTGGGCCAAAGCGCCCCCGGGGTGAGCAGAAGTCGAGTAATCGATCCGCCGAATGAACCAACCAAACGAAATGAACGAACGAACGAACGATCGATCGATCGATCGATCGATCAGTCGACGACCATCATGACATTGTAGCATGCAGCGGCCACTGCCAATTGCCAATTGCCAGTTGCCAGTTGCCAGTTGCCAATTGCCAATTGCCGATTGCCGATTGGCAATTTGGGGAGGTCAAAACGCTGGACGGCCATAATGCGATTGGTGCATTTAGTTGCCGCTCGGACGTCGCCAGTGTCCACGCGGCGGCCATTTTGGAAAAAATGCCAGCGGGCCCCCAGCATCTGCAGCGCTGTGTGTGCAGCTGTTGCACGCAGTTGCGATCGGGGCAGCTCCCAGTGTGCCGAGTGCGGAGTACTTGCAGTGCGTTTCACAGCCAGCGGATATAGCCGGCCATAAAATTAGCAATTTCCGTGCATTTAAAAAATAATACAAAGTAGACAATGGGCCAAAAGACTCAAAGCGCGGGTTAAGTTGGCCAACCCTTTCAGACCTGGCATTATGCTGGCTGGCTAGTCGCATACAGTAGAGCATCGCTGTGGTGGATCCCTTAAGTATATACATATGTATATCTGTATGTATGCCAAGCTTGAGTCAAGTGAAATAATTATTTCAAAATTTTTGGGCCAACTGCAGCAAGCACGTTTTCCAATATCAATAAAGTGAATGATATCTCCAAGCAGAATTGATAAAGAGAAGAATGCGAAAAAAATATATATTAATATTATATATACATATTTTTATAAATTATTTATATATTTTATTACTAATATAAATGCAATTTTAAAACAATAATAAATTTTGTTATATATTTTGTTATATCTAAAATAAAATGATATGTATTTCTTTGGCCAACTGTAGCAAGTGGCTGATGGCACGTTTTTCAACGTCTGCCTAGCGGGCTGTCCGTGCAGCCAGTTTGCCGTATGTGTGCCAAAGTCTTTTAGAAACTTTTCCTTCACAAATATCAATTTCCGCTGGCGACGTTTTGCCCATAAAAAAGAGCAGCATAAATTGTTGCCATTGAGAAGACAGTAAATTGTATGTGAAAGCAGCTAAAAGCGCCACATTATGCATGCCAAGCGAGAGCAGGACACAGCCAGCGAATGTGTGTGAGAGAGAGAGAGAGAGAGAGAGAAAGAGGGGGAAAGCGAGCAAGGGAGAGTGAGAGAGACACAGAGAGCAGGCTATAGATAAGCGTTAGGCAAAGACTTCACCGGAAATGTGCGCTAAAACGAGATGGCGCTGTCATTGCCAGAGCTAAGATCGAGGGGAAGGGGTTGGCTAGTGGGCTGGGGGGCCTTTGTGGTCGGCGGGTGGTTTTCTGGGGGTTGCTGCTTGGCTGTGCGTATGTAAAACGCAAATGCCGCCGCCATTGAGCCGAGCAGCCGAAGGCAGCACCGCCATCCAGCTCTGACGTCAGATACTACAACAACAACTGCTGCCAGCAACTTTTTATCAAACTTTTGGCAATTGTGTGTGTGTGTGTGTGTGTGAGTGTGTGGGTGTGTGTGTGTGTGTGAGTGTGTGTATGTGTGTGTGTGTGTGTGTGCGTGTGCACATAAGCGTTATTTTTCTGCGCTAGAAAATCGGCATAATAAACGTAAATGTTTGCTGAAAGACGTAAAAACAAACTGCCAAAAGCTAAAGTGTCTCTCTTGTGTGTGTGTGTGTGTTTGTGTGTGAGTGTGTGTGTGTGTGTGTACACACTGGCAAGCAAATAAAACTAAATCAGTGGCACTTTGTGCAATTTATATGTTAATATGATTTGCCTTTGTAGTGAATGTGCCCCCAGCGGGCTCTGGTAATTGGCCTGAGTGGATGTAGCAGGGGCTTAAAAAAGAGTCACAGCTTAGCACATGTGTGAGGGTGAGTGTGTGTGTGTGAGTGTGTATGTGTGTGTATGCAAACTTACTGAGCTAGAAGATAATGCCAAGCCAGCGACTGCGACAAAGTTGCGTCACGAAGAACAAAGACATATCTAGTCTAAGGAGGAACAGAGGGGAAACTGAGAGAGAGGAAAAAGTTAGTTAGCTGCAAATTGAATTAAGAAAAAGCCAAGTAAAAGAGATTCTAGTACACAGTTAAATATGAGTAAAAAAATAAGCGACTTGAAATTCTATTCAATATTCATAAGTCTTAACCACTTGACGCCTGTGGCCGTATCCTTGGGCTGTGGTTGGCCGCAGAATTTGAATTGCAAACACGGTCGAGGCAATGCAATTAGCCCACACACACACTCTCTCTCTCTCTCTCTCTCTCTCTCTCTCTCTCTCTCTCTCTCTCTCTCTGTCGCTCGCTCGCTGTGTGAATCAAATTGAATAGGAGTGAATAGAAGCAGAGCTGACGCTAATTGCCGTGCGGGCCGTCAAAGGAGCCCAAACAAACAATTCAGCAGTCAAACAAATAAACTCACTCACAGCAAAGGCAAACGAAAACGAGGCGAAAGTTAAGCGGATGTTGCGTATGCGCCGTGTGGCCAACGACCAACGCCCACGATGACTGCGACTAGGACGTGAGCGTGCGGGGGCACAAAATGTCACACACAGTGCCACACACGTGCCAGGAAGTCAAGTGGTTGGTCATAATACGGCTGACACTCATAAATCTAAACAAATGCCAAGGCAAATAAATGCGCACAGCGCACAAGGACAAGCACACTCTGTGTATGTGTGTGTGTGTGTGTGTGTGTGTGCCTTTGCATATGCGTTGGCCATGACTAATTTGCATTATGATCCGCAGGACGTTGAGGACAACGTCGCCGGTTGCCATAATCTGCCTCAAATCGTTTTTATTGTTCGCACTTAAGTTGCGTAAAATAAAAATCATGTTTCTAACGCCACAGCCCAGACCGCCGCAGCCAACCTGCCCCTGCCTCACAGCGAGCTCAAGAAAAGCCACAGCATGTGAGTCTTTGCTGGTGGCCTTTCCTAATCCCCATACTAAGCTCCATTTGCCCTGAATGCCATAATTTTTATGTGAAAGCATCACGCATGAGCCCCACATTGCCCAACCTCAGTCGCATTGGAGCTTTATCAGACTTAGTATTGCCTGCCTGCCTGTGTGTGTGTGTGTGTGTGGTTGCTTTTGTTCAAGAAAATCTGCGCCACAAATCTGCGTGGTTTCTTTCTTGGGGGACGCTCGGATTTTATGACTGTATTTTGGTTCCATCGCTTTTTGGGGCACAAAGTATATTTTTATAGCTCAATTAGCATATGCGAAGGGCCGGACGTAGCTTGGCAGGCCAAAGGGTTGCGAGCTCCCAAATTCTGGCCGAAAATTAATCAAAATACATATTTCGATTTTCATACTTGGCATTAGCTCAACTCGGCAATACGCGCCAAGTGAATTTGGAACTGCTATAAATACTTAAGCTAAAATACTTTGTGCTTAAAATGCAGTTACAGAGGGCATACATAACACACACACAAAGCTGTTTTTAAAACAAAAACAGAGTATAAATGGGTATATTGGTTTTGTGCCAAGATATGCTTCAGGCCATATGCAATATCTCCCATCAAAAAGAATTATAAACATATATGTATATTTATAGAGTTATGCCTTTATTCGTATTACTATTGAATATTTGAAGAATACAAATCAGCACAGACTTCTTCAATCTTGATCTGTTAATCCCTTATTCTATTCGATTCTATAATATTTCAAGCTCAGCACTTTCTCCTGGGGTCCCCTGACCGCCCCTAGCCTCTGACTAGCCCCTGGCTATAATCTTTTCAGCCATCGCCAGCAGATGCGAGCTGTTTTGGAAGCGCTGTTAGTCTAGCCGTCTATCAGTGTCGCCCAATGGCTTAAATAGGGTATATAAGCTCTCCTAAAGTAGACAAAGCTTATGAATATTTGAACTTTTTGAAATTAGTTCCCATGTCCAAAATTGTCTGTGTAAAGATACAGCACAAAATGCTTCTATTTTCTTAGCTATGCCTGTATCACATCTGTATGTATGTAACTAACGAGTATCCTCTAGTCGGACACTCCCTGCAGTGGCACTTATTTTGCCTACTTTTGTGCGCAATTGGAAATTAATTTTAGCTGAGCTGCTGCCGGCCGAGCAGCGAGCTCAGAGTGGGTTAAATGACTTTAATCACTTCCCATGGCAGCAGCAGCAACCACCACGAAAGTCAAGTGGCCCAGCCCACTTGTGGTGTGGGCTCACGTGTGCCCGTCTAGCCCAACCGCCCAACCGCCCAACGTTCCCCCCGCTCCAGCTGCTGGGCCATGATTTATGCTCGCCAATGGCAACAAAAACAAATCAACGGCAGGCGACGTCAGCGAAAAAAAGAAACAAAAAAAAAACTACAAACGGAAACAAAATACCGTTGGAAAGCACTTAAGGACCTTTTCATTAAGTGCGCAGCGGCGCTGACGTTGACGCCGGCAGCGGCGTCGGCCGGCGGGAGCGTAAAATTTCCTCTTGGGCTGATTTGACATGTTCACAGGCAAATTAGTGTCGCCCTGGCAGGCGGTACATTAATTTCAACGCCAGCAGAGCACCACCCTGCAGCGCTCTGCACCACTCTGCACCACCCTGCGTCGGCCAGTGGCACTGCGTGTTGGGCTAACAAATTTCGTTGACTGGCACCTAAAATGTTATTTAGCGCATGTTTTAGCGTTATTTATTAAAGCGAAATTATTGTTAATGAGCCGGGCTGAAAGCCCACAGCCAACTAACCACCCAACGGTGGTTCGCATTGCCTTGCCCACACTCCCACACTTGGGCCCAAAATCGGGCAAACGAATTCCGACGCCTTTTCGACATTAATGCGTGTGTGAGGAGAAACTGGGAACTGGGAAACTAATTGCGTGAATGTCGTCGAGCAGTCCGGGAAACTGTTTCGCCTTCGCTATCGCGCATTTAAACGAAGGCATTTGATTTTTGTGCCGATAGTGCCATAAAATGATTTAAGGCGGTCGCTCCGATGTGCCCCAAACGGCGCACCGCGGCGGCAGCAGGAGCAGCTAGCAGCAGTTCAGTCCAAACAGAAAGCAGAAAACTAAAAACAGAAAACAGAAAACAAGAAACAAAAACAATAATCATAACTGTCGTTATAAGCGGTCCGTATTTGGGAAGGCTTAGGGGGGTGGACTATATGGTAATACGGCCTGGAAAATGGCGTAAATACTATTTGGTTAGAGTCGAGCCCATAAAATGTGTAACAAAAGGAAACTCATTTAAGATATTTATGAAGTACTTTGCCAAAGATTTGTAACGACCCGGCGACTTGTTTGTGTTGCACAGTGTAATAGACTGCCCGAAAATTGGCTGGGTGGTGCCGTGGCCTATGTCTGCGCTTAATGAGCTTGAAATTGTGGTTATTGCTGTACATATGAGCAAGAAAACACGCATCAACCTCTAATAACAATGAAAGTTTTTCGCTGCAAAATTAAGTTATAATATAATGAATGTAAATGTCAAACGAAGAAGCAGACAGAAAATAACCCAAAACAAAATATAATATGATATTTAATGGATCTCAACAGCTGGGAGAGAGAGAAAGAGAGAGAGAGAGAGAGAGAGAAAGAGAGCTATTCACATATCACAGTTTAGAGCTCAATAATTTCAGATTCGATTCATAGTAATGGGTAGTTATCTGGATTCATTCATGTAATGTTAAGTATTACAGAAGATAAGAATCTGAATTTAAACTTGATATATTCCATATAATACCATAACTTACTCATGGACTAAAGATCGTATATAACGTAACGCATAGACTCAACTTACTATATCTATGTAGATCTATGTATCTATATATCTGTGTATCTATGTATCTATGTATCTCTAAATTCATGTATCTATGTATCTATGTATCTAAGTCTCTCTGTATCTATGTATCTATATATCTATGTACATATGTATCTATGTATCTGTGTATCTATGTATCTATGTGTCTATGTTTCTATATATCTAGGTATCAATGTATCTATGTATCTATGTATCTATGTATCTAAGTCTCTCTGTATCAATGTATCTATATATCTATGTATATATGTACCTATGTATCTATGTACCTATGTATCTATGTATCTGTGTATCTATGTATCTATGTATCTGTGTATCTATGTATCTATATATCTATCTATATATGTATCTAGGTGTCTATGTTTCTATATATCTAGGTATCAATGTATCTATGTATCAACGTATCTATGTATCTATGTAGCTATTTATCTATGTATATTTGTATCTCTATATCTTTGTATCTATGTATCTATGTATCTATGTATCTATGTATCTATGTATCTATGTATCTATGTATCTATGTATCTATGTATCTATGTATCTATGTATCTATGTATATATGTATCTATGTATCTATGTATCTATGTATCTATGTATCTATGTATCAACGTATCTATGTATCTATGTAGCTATTTATCTATGTATATTTGTATCTCTATATCTTTGTATCTATGTATCTATGTATTTATATATCTATGTATCTATGTATCAATGTATCTATATATCTGTGTATCTATGTATCTATGTATCTATGTATCTATGTATCTGTGTATCTATGTATCTATGTATCTATGTATCTATGTATCTATGTATATCTGTATCTCTGTATCTTTGTATCTATATATCTATGTATCTATGTATCTACGTAGCTATTTATCTATGTCTCTTTCGCATTTGATATTTCTCAATCAAGTTTCCTAGTTGGCACTCAACTGCAACATTCTTGGCTGTTTGTAAAGTTAGCTGAGCACATCTGTAAAACAACTAGAGCCTGCTCAAGATTGGGCAGCTTAATTATGAAACGAGTGGCCAATGACAAGCGAAGTCAACAAATTGTTGTGTTTATTTCCTCAATTTCAACGTCCAAGTATGCGCGTTGTGTGGGGCAAGTTGCGTGCTTGTTACGCGCAGTTTCCCACAAAACTTACTCCGCCTTTCAATCAAATTGAGGCGCACTTTTGCACACTGAGAGACAATGGAAACACACGAACGCACACACATCTGTGTAGCCACACACGGCGCCAAAGTGTACAAGAAAATTGCTTTGGCAATTAAAAAAACGGTCGGCAAACAGGCAGGAAAATATGAAATGTGAGCAAAAGATGATGGCGAATAGCTCTAAAAACTCGGGAAAAATAATAAAATACTCAGAAATGAAAACAAAAAATTGCCGCATCATTTGAAATTCATTAGGTCGTGGGCTGGCTAGGGGAGTGTGCGCGAGAGGCAATTCACTTCCTTTCTTGTTGCACACAAATGTGGCATAAATAAATCAACAGCCTCGCGTGCTTGACAGTTGGCCGTGAGTAATAGAGTTGAACTACAGATAGAATGATACACAAATCGAGAGGAGCCAAAAGGGATAGAATATCAGAGAAAGAAAGAGAGAGATAGAGAGAGAGAGAGCATCTCTCAGTGAGGTCGTCAATCATGACAGCAGCGAAATGTGTCAACAAACGTCAAGCAACAACGGCCACAGTGCGGTTACAGCAAGCGTCACAGCTTCATAAACTGTTGGCCAAGGACTCGCGGAAGCGAGCAAGCAAGGATGCATGGCTGGCAGGCGATGAGTAGACGTGTACAGCAGGACGCCCCTACATCAAATTGAGTGATGATCCAGCAATGATTCGTAAAAAAAACCGAAAAAAAACGAACAAATAAACAACTGAGCCACAGATTCGAGTGTTTGCATGCCAGTAGGCTACCAACTCTAATTAACTTTAATGAACAATATTTTAATAAAGAATAAATTGCCATATGAAGCATTCAGTTATTTCCTATTAACAAAATATATTATCTAATTATCTTTGCAGCTGAGAGCTTAGGCTAAACTTGCTTTGTGCCTATATTATTTTAGATAATGTTATTTTCTTATAATAGTAAAACCTATTTCGAAGAAACTTCTTGCTGGGATTGATAAAAAGGAAGTTTTTAAGTGAAAAAAGTGCCAAGGCAGCTCAAGTCTAGAGCTGAAACTAAATGCGTATTCCTAGCTTTACAAGCCTGGAAAGCTAATAGGTCTGCTTAGTCCAAATGAGTATCTCGATATCAATTTGAAAGGTATAATCGTAGAACATACAGTCAACTATATTTATAGAATACGAGTCTTGGGATAAGCATCAGAATGCCACATAAACAAAATACATAACCACATAGACCATCTTCTTCAGGTGCTTAGTGATACATACGCAACACTGAACTAGCAACAAATTTCAATCAGCCCTTGCTTGGAGACATAATAAACAAGAAATCAAGCAGACATATCACTACAAAACTATACTTCCACCAGAGCATACTTGCCAGAAGAATTCGCATCAAAAGAAGACACAAAAGACCCAAGAGAATTTACCCATCACACTCACCTCATTGCTTCATTACATTTCCAGCTCAATATTGTCTTGAAGCCTCGTCTACACAGGAACAAACAAATCTAGTTGTACGTTTCATCATCCAATACTCTAGTACAAGTAGCTAGAAAGCAACAGCAAAGGAAATTGTAAATAGGGATTATTTTGATATAAAAAATACAACTTTATATACAATATGTATATATACTTGGTGTATATACCACAACTATTATGTATATACAATATTAAATATATTTTCAGAATGTAGCATCTACAACATATAAAACATAAATATTTGTTTAGTTTTAATCTTAAATCAATATTAATTTTAAAAAGTTTTTAATTAAAAAATTAAGTTTTCTTAAATGCCTAATTATGTGTTACAAAATTGTATTTCAAGCAATTATTCATTTTGGATGGACTTAAAGGCATTGTTGCCTCCTTTCTCTCTTTACCTCTTTCTCTCCCATCTCTTTCACAAGCACAACAACAAAGTCATTAAGTACCAATTTCATTTCATTATTTATTTAGCTTGATTTGCTTATTTTTATTTAAAGTCAAATTTGAATTTTAATTGGTTTCAATTTTACACATTTTTATATATTAATCAACTGCCTTAGTCAGAATTCAATGAGAATTCAGAATTTTCGACATAATTCAGCCAGAAGCCGATGTCAAGGTAAGTGCTTTCTCTCTGCTTTTCAATATGGGCTTAAGAAAGCTGAATGGGAGCAGTTCGAGTCCTTGGAAATTCATAGATATTCTTTGAGTGAGACAAGCAGGGAAATACCTTTCAAGCTGCTAGCTTACACTCTCCGAGTGTGCAAATTAGTTTATTTGTGGCTGGCAACATTTATTGTAGCTGTCTGTTGACTCACATTGGGGCCGCTGCTCGGCTTAACTGCGCTCATTGCACGTCTCTCAAATAGTTGGCCACAAGCATTTAACAATTAACAAGTTTCATTCGTCACCAGTGCCCGAGGGACCGGGTCTGGGCCCTGCAGTAACTATGTTGAGTATGTGTGCTTGTGCTTGTCCAATCTACCCGTTTTGCCACTTGCCACTTGCCACTTGCCAGTTGCCACTTGGTACTTGCCACAAGGCGCAATGTGTGTGGTTTCGTGTTGCTTGATATATAAACATTTTCCTGCATATTTCATTTCTATATTTTAATACGTTTTATGCATTTGTGAGAGAAAAACGCAACGCAACGCAACGCAACGAAACATTTTTAATGCGTTTTCTGCGTGCGCGCATTTTAAGTGACTGAAAATGCTAATCGGACAAATTAAATGCCTGCTCCCTCTACCCCTTGTCTCGCTCTCTCTCTTATCTCTAGCTGTCTTTTGAGCAGAGCTCTTGGCCAGCGTCCACTAAACGACGGTTTGTTTGGCTAACAACAAATGAGTTTTGGGCCAAGTGTTGTTCTTGTAAATTTTACGCTAATGTGAAAGCAAACTGAAGCAAACGAGGGGGCTGCTAAGGAAAGGCGGCGCCTGGTGTGGGTTGCATGACCAGCAAACAGTTTGTTGTTGTTGTTGTTGTTGTTGGTGTGTGAATTATTTTATGTGAATTTGATTGCAAGCGTTTATGCCGGAAAACACGCGGCCCACTCTAAGCCGAGCCAGGAGCAGCTCGAACTCCATTCGGAAACGGAATCGAGTCCAGAGCCAGCTTTGTGGCCGGCCAGCTAGCACTCGACTCAATGCAGAACTCCATGCCCGAATACCCTTGACTTCCCCTGCCCTACCCTGCCCTCTATCTGGCACATTCACGCTCTCCCGTATTAATCATAATTATGCAAATTTCTGGCCACTGTATTCTGGCCGGGGCCTCTCGGGGAGGTCTCTTGCGGGGCCGCTCTTTGTAGGTTGTTTGCACAATTTTCCACCTTTTATAGTACAGTTAATTTTCGTGCTCGTTGTGGGTTCGCGTTTAGCTTTTGCTGTTCGTCGCCTCTTTGCATAATACATGACTGCGTGTAATAAACAAAAAAACAACAACAGTAACAAATATATAACTAAAGAGAAAGAGAGACGCAGACAGAGAGCAAGAGCGAGAGAGAAACACAGAGAGAGAGAGAGTAAGTAACGAAAATGCTGCAAAGAATTTCCCAGTTCGTTTTGAAAACGTTTTTATGCCATTTATTTGTATTGCGATTAGCGCAAACATTTACAAAGCTTTTCATATTTTCCTACGCTCAACAGCTGCTAAGCTATGTCGAATATTAAATACCCTTGTAGGATATATGGGGCTTAGCCATTCTCTTGTATCCAAATGTTGCATGATGGAATATAGTAAATCAAGTGAATATTCAAGCTTGCATCAGCTGAGCTTGATTAAGAAACCTCTAACAACAACTATTCTTTTGAAACCCATTGAAGGGTAAAACAGTTTTGTGAAAACGTATGTAACACGCAGAAGAAGGCGTGGCAGACCACATAAAATATATATTCTTAATCAGGACGACGGCCTGAGTCGATCTAGCCATGTCCGTCCGACCGGGCGTCTGCTCGCCCGTCTATCCGTCCGTTCGTCCGTCAGTCCGTTTGTGTGAACGCAACGAACAGTTCAAGTTTTATTATATATTATATATCTATTATATGACAAGCTTAGCCTAATCTACAGATCTCTCCAAATCTTTATATTATATCCATATACAGTATTTGCCATAGACAGCCCTTTAACAATGCCCAGCCAAGCTGCTTGCACTCCCTTACTGCATCGGCCTGAACAAACAATAATTAACTAATTAAAAACAAAACAAGCTACGAACAGCAACCGGCAGTAATCGCAAATTATGAGCGAGCGGCTTTCCTACTACTGCAGCCCATATACATATATCCGCTTGACAGCGGGAAAACTCCAAGACGGAAAACATTTGCCGAAACACAGCCAGCGACGCCTGTGAAAAGCGGGCAACAGCAGCTCAACTCAGCTCACCTCAGCTCACCTTAGCTCACCTTAGCTCAACTAAGCTGAGCTCAGCTAGCAAGCGATTTTCACACAATTTCAAATGCGAACGTTGCCAACAAATACCGCAACCGTGAAGCTGGAGCTGAGAGAGAGGGCTTCAAGCCTATCGCTACTCAACTTTAACTAGTTCAAGTCAGAGTTGTGTTGTGGCTGCTGCTGTTGCTGTAAATCAAACAGTTAGCTCGTGTGGCATCAACATGCGGCGCCAATATGCGACAGTCAAGCAGCCAGCGAACAACAAAAGCCAATTAAACATTTTGTTGCTCGCATAGAACTTGGACTTCCTGAGGTCCAAGGGAAGCTTTGCTAACTAAATATAATTGAATATGCAAAGAAATCGACTTGAGCTTTATACAGATTCGCTCAAGCAGAAGTTATGCTTAAGATCCAAATTACAGCATATTTATAATGTAAATTCCACTTGGACGACTTCTTTGTTACGAACTGACCTTTCAGCATATAACTCTAATATTTTAATAAATATGTGGGAAATCGCAAAAGGAAACTAGGAAACCAAAATTTATTGATAGTTTTGAGTTCTTTCTTGATATTAAAAATATGAAATATATTACTAAATTATAATAGCTTCAAGCTTCAGCTTTCAAGTTGTACGATGTTCTCAAATAAGCGATTTCAGAGAAAGGGAAAATGCTATAGATAATTTCAGACAAACTGTAGGTCCTATAGCATACATGTTAGATCAAGTCTTTAGCTTTTATAGACTCCGACATGCGGACGTCCGACAGAAGGACAGACGGACGAACAGGCCTAACTCGACTTGACAGTAACTCCTGCATGTATATACTTTCTTGGGTTTGGTAAGCCCGTCTTATGGATGTTTCATAGACTTCGACAAAAAAGAGTTCAGGTTATACTTTTTCTGCGATATTTGATGTTCCCAGTTTGTTCCAGTGACAAATTCAACTGTAAACGTAGCAGTCAAAAATATCTTTACACATAGGTAATGTATACCCACTTAGACATTATCAAAAACTTATTCAATTAACGTTAAGCTAGCTCTGACTGCATTTAACATTAATCATGCGCCGCATGTGACGCAAAGCAGGCAATTGAAATGCTGAAATGGTGAGATGGTCAGAAAGTGTTGTCGTCCATTGATTGATTGACTGCTAAGTGCGTTTAGGTCATTTGTCACAGCTACGAAATAAAACTGTCCGAATAACGTTAAATGCTGAACGAGCGCCGAGGGTGGCTGGCGCAAGGCCTTGCCAGCCTCAAGTCCAACCTCAAGCCCCTTGGGCGCCCGCAACTTTAACGCAGCTGGCTGCATATGCAAAGCGCAACTAAACAGCGCTAAAGAGTACAAAGTTGTGGAGGGACCTCCTTGAATTTGCACGCGTTCACGTTAAACGCTGGAAATTAAAAGCCAGCAAACGCCACCACCAACCCAGCCCAGCCTAAGCCCACCAAAGCTGCAATCGGTGCAGTTTCGTGACTCGTTCGTCTTTGACACCAAAAAGCTGACCCGTACTTAGAGCAACAACAACAGGGCCAGGACTCTAAAAGGCTCTTTTGTAATGCCAACTACTACTGGCAAAAGCCAAACCCAACCCCAGCCCCAGCCCCAACCCCAACCCCTGTCAGGTGCTGAGCCTGACCAATTGTTACGATTGCATGCTAACATTATAATTGATTGCCTAAGCTCAAGTTGGAGAGGTGGCAGGAGGGGTGCGAGTGGGGCGGGTTGGTTTGTTGATGTTGTTGATGTTGTTGATGTTGCTGCTGTTGGTAATTTGATTGCGCAATTTGCGCGCATTGTATTGCATAGTTTTTGGCGAGCGGGCCTGGTGGTGCAGTCGGTGGTGCTTGCGCTGCTGCTGCTGCTGCTGGTGGTTGGGGCTATGGCAGTCAGCGAAACAGCCAACGAACATGACATGCATTTATGTCACGTCACATGCGGAACACGCACATTCAACACCAACACCAACACCAACACTCTCTCACACACACACACACATACATACATGCGAGTGCAACTATTTTAATTGGCGACATTCCGCAATTTTATGACTTTTAAAATTCTACATATATTTCATGCCTTTGCATGGAAATGGCAACATGCAACGTTGCCACACTTCAATTGGCTTTTGAAGGACACACACACACACACACACACACACACAGAGAGAGAGAGGAGAGAGGAGTTGCACACACGCAGAGCACAAGGATATGGCCGAGTGGCTGGGAACGGCGCTAGAGGCGGGCAACGCGTGCTTGTCGGCCCTGTTTGTTCTTGTTGTTGTAATTAGTGAGCTGCATTTCTTTGGCACTTTTGGCCGTGGCAATTAAGCAAACTGGCAGCGGACACAGCACCCAATTGCATGGACACGGCTAAGCCACGCCGCCCCACCACCACCCCCCAAAAGGCTATGCCATAACCGAATATCAAATTATGCAATTACGCAGCCCGGCTAAGGCAAGGGCATTCTATCGACTATGGACTCACATGTATGCATTTAAGTGGTGCCTTTTTCCCAAAGTGATTTGAGTAATTTGAGTCGAAACTTAAGATACATTTTATGTAAAATGTATTCGTGTTCAGCGGGTAAGTCAAGGGTAAAAGGCTTATCGAATTTTAGTGAACTGGAAAGAAATGTTTTACACAGTATTATCGATATATTATCGTCTTGCAAGGCTATTCAAGTGAACTTCGTAGAAAATATCTGTAGAAGCATATGCTTTGAATGATTTTACTCGATGAAAGACATATCCATACAGTTGATCCTATGTATATTGAGTGAGTGATTAAATTGGACTATCGGACATACAAAATGTATCGAAATGACATTAAGTTTAATCGATATCTTGAAGACAATCGAACTGCTGAAAAACATCCACGCAGCTTATACAATTTTGAATGAGTTATAAAATTGGACTCAGCCAAAAGTATCTTCATAGCTATTGGAATTTCGATATGCGCAAGCCTATCGGAAATGTATCGAAAAGGCATCAGCTTTAAACATCTTCATTCATGCTTTAGGCCTATCGGATTCTTATGAAACACATGCAAACTGTAAGTAAGATTCATACAAAGTTTCGTTATCTCTATGGGATCTACGATCCAAAACATATACAAGCCATGCATATGCCATTGACTTTAAGGGTCTTCACTCACAGCTCGGCTGTCGTCGACAAGCAACAACTCCAACAGTTTATCGGCTTAAGCGCTGCCCAGCGGGAAGCTGCTCGCTGACCTCCAAATCCAAGACGTCAATCGGAACCTTTTTTTTGGCGCTGACAATGAGCGATCTGCAGCTGCAGCAGTTGCTGTTTGGGCCTCAGCTTGGACACAAACACCTTGCCCACTTTTATGGGGCATCATTAAACGTAGAAGGTGTAGAGCGAGACGCGGATGGGGTTAGCATTGGGTAAGGGGACTGACCGATCGACCAACCGACCAACCGACCGACCGACTGATCACAATGTTGCCAGAAGTTTTTATGGCTGTGGCTGTGGCTGTGGCTATGGCTGCAACTGGGGCCACCTTTTTGCATTTCACTTTAATTCAATACGACTTAATTTCTTTTGGAACCCGCAGCGAACTTATTGCTGGAAGAAATGCTTATAAATGCCCAATGCGCGTAGCCGATTAATTGCACATAAAAATTAACAATAATCAGCAGCAGCAGCCATAGCAGCCGCAGCAGTCGCAGCAGCCGCACCTGACAATGGCTTAGCCGCAGTTCGAGTCGAGTTACCGCTTAGTTATCACACCTTTGGGTACGCACCGTGGGCACAACAATGTTGCACTTTGTATGGCGGGCAACAAATTTTTTATGTGCACCAAATTGAGTCATAAAATACATTTTCACCTCCGCCGCTCAAACTGGAAAGCTGGAAAACACGAAACATCGAAAGTGCAACCGGCTGGCGGTGGCGGGCCTTAAGCGATCCATTTCAAATGCGTTGAGTGCATATTTTATGGGGCACGGGGCAGACGTTTAGCGAGGCTGTGCTTCTAATTGGGCATCAGGTGCCTGACAGCGAGCAGCAACACAATAAATATTTCAAATATATCGATAACATTTCGATAGGTGCGAAGTCAGCAGATATGCATGTTGTACAAATACGATAGGAACTCGAGCTGCAACTGGAGTTGGAGCTGGAACTAGAACTGGAACTGCAATTAAAAGAAATAAAAAATTCGAATGCGTCAATAGTTTGCCAACTTAAGTTGTCGATAACATATCGATAGGAAAGTTATTATCGAATGCCATACATTGATATACAGATTGCTCTTCAGTGCGATGCACAGCTTCAATTTATGGTAGCCAATATCTCGAACTGGAACTGGAGCTGGAACTGCAACTGGAGCTAGAACTGGAACCTCATTTAAATGAAATGTAAAATTTTAATCAGCGTCAATAAGTTGCCAACTTAACTTGTCGATAACATATCGATAGGCAAGTAATTATCGATTGCCATACATAGAAAAAGAGATTGTTCATCGGCCTGATGCACTGCTACGTTTTATGACAATCAATATCTCGAACTGGAGTTGGAACTGGAACTGGAAATGTAAAATTCGAATCAGCGTCAATAATTTGCCAACTTAAGTTGCCGATAACATATCGATAGGCAAGTAATTATCGAATGCCATACATTGATATACAGATTGCTCTTCAGTGCGATGCACAACTTCAATTTATGGCAGCCGATATCTCGAACTGGAACTGGAACGTGAAAACAAAACTTAAAAATGTTTTATTGGCCGAGTGACTAAAAATTGGCCCAGCCTAGCGATAAGAGGCATCAAGACGCTCGCCAACTTAATGACCAGCGATGAAAGAGCCACAAAGGCAAAGCTAACTAACAACGACTTGGCCATACACTTACACAGCTCTTGGCCAAGGTAAGTGGACCGGCTGGGCTGGCTATGCGATGGGCACTTCGAAACGAGGTGTTGATTGTGGCCTTTTGTGAACCTCTCAGCATCTCAGTCACTCCTGGGGGCCATAAAATCTTTGCACAGGTGCCAAAATCATTTGCGTGGCCGGCCGGCAGCTTTTCTTAGCTAGATGCGTAGAATTTATAGGCTCAAGCGGGCACTAAAAATTTAAATTGCGTCCATTTAGTGGCCAGCATCAACAGCAACAGCAACAGCAACAACAACAGCAACAGCAACTCCTAAGAGCCAAGCATCAAACAACATCAATTTAAGCGAACGCCGTTCTATGGAGCATCCTTCAGACACACTTTTGTGTATGGCTAAAGAGGGTATGCTGCTTTAGCCACAAAAGATGTGACAAGTTGAGCTATATAGAATCGGAAGTCAGCTGATATTTGGACGTTGTCCGTGTGCTAGGGTATCATATGTGCGACACCTTTCGTATGGAATTCTTGTTTTGTTTTTGGTTTTATGTAGTTTGGGCCTCAACTGTGCTTTATCTTAGTTCTTGCGGTTGGTGTTGTTGGCTGGTTGGTGCTGGCTGATCTGGAGCAGCGATAAATTCGAGTCACCTTTGTGTTGGCCCGTTGTTGACAAATCAGTCGTCGTCGTCGGCACACGCGCTGCCCAATTTGAAGCTGACTCGAACGGCAGACCCGTTGTCACCTACAAAGCCATTTACCCCCACGTCGCGATCGGGACTTTTGCTGTTGCCGTTGCCGTTGCTGTTGCATCCCAATGGACCGTCGTCTTGGGTTTGTCTTGCTCGTTGCGAAGGGCAACACATTAAAAGTAAATTAACTTATCAGCGACAACGATCAGTTATTTTATTACGTTTGTCCATGCAGTAACACGAACATTATAATATCAAAGATGCCGATTAAGATTCTCAACGGAACTGAGCCGAGCCGAGCTGAGCTGATCTGATGAAACGGACATATCATAGCAGAGTGGGAGCAAAAGTTGTTGTCCCCAAAGAGGGATTCGTTTAAGCATATGTGCATTGCATAGGGGTACTAGAGAGCTTAGAAATGACATTGTTATAGATAGCTCTACGGTAAGAGGTCTAGGCAGTGATTTCCAAAGGACTCACAACTGAAAAAGGCATATTTTCTGATCGATCGATCCAAGGAAATATTCACATAATTGTTGAAGGAAGTCACAGACAGTCGTCAGATACCCTGTAGCGGAAGCTTGACCCTTGCTCGATTACACGTATATCAAGGAAATCTGTAAGAGCTGCTAAAACCCAATGAAATCTTCTTGAGTGCTGAGTTAGAGGTTCAGCTATTCCATTCAATCTCTTCTGCCTCCGAGTCTGTCTTACTGAATATAATATAATATACTTATAAAATTAATAATGAATAATAATAAACATACTCAGACTGCATTGATTGGCCAGTCGCAATGCTGAAGGAGAACTCCGACGCCTAGCCCGAGTCGGGCTGACAGTTATCTGGCTGGTTGGCAACTGGAGCTAAGGAGACGGGGCAGCTGGGTGGTGTTGCGGATGTTGTTAACAGCAGAGCAAACACATTGATAAGCCGCGTCGAGTCAATAAATTAGTGAACATTAACTGGCAAACAAACACGCTAATTAGATAGTTAGATAGGCAGCCGACAGACGGCTGGCAGCAGGCGGCGCAAAATTCGCAGAACACACACACAGCACAGCTGAATTGGAGTGACTGGGGGAGGAGGGGAGAGTTGCGATCTGGATTGGAGAACAGCAAAGTCTTCCTGCGAGTGCATGAATGCGACCGGAAAAACTGGCAAATGGCCAGCAGGAGGCAAGTCGTAGAGGCCGTGGCATAGAAGCAGGGGCGGAACTCGGAGACTGTCGAGTCGTCAGACAGACAGACAGACAGAGAGACAGACAGATAGACAGAGTGCATATTGGCAACTGCGCATTGCGGTTGGCGACTTTTATACAGTTTGTACAATTATTTTAAGCATTCAATTGGAATTCGACCGCAGAACGCACAAGGAGGCGCAACCGCAGGATATATGCCTGGCTGCAATTATATGCATTTAAATGCAATAACCGTCATCAGTCGGCATGAGTAAGAAGCCAAAGGCAGTCAGTCAGTCGTCGGCCCGTCATTCAGTCGGTCACAGAGTCATCCATTGTTTGATCCTGCCAGCACAAAGAGTCCAATTATTTGAAATGCGCGACCCGCAATTGAAGCGCGCGCTCGTCCTGTCAGTTGCTGCTCTAATTTCGTTGCGCCTTTTGCCACTAACCGCACTCGACGCATCGACTAATGACCTCAACTGCAGAGCCGCTACCAACTCCAACTCCAACTTCAAGTCCGATTCAATATCAATCAAACGTTTGCCGCTCGACAAATTGCATTTTGGGTCTCAAGCCTAGACCTCGCACATCCGCTGTGAAAACTAATTAGTCCTCGACTAATGCTCTCCGGGGCAACATGTGGCCCTGTCTAGGTTGTTCTTGTTGTGTGAGGCTGTTGAGCTATTGGCATGGAATTTTAATTGGCGCTTATGCTCGGCTACTTCAATGAACTGGAAAGAGGCTCGCCGACCAGCCAGACACTGTCCATTAGCTAGCCAAAATATTCGCATTCGAAAAGATGTCAAAGAGCAAAGCACTTTCAAATAAGAGCAGATAAACAGCTATATAAAAACAAGGCACAGCAAATTCCCACCAGCAAACTTTCAATTGAAATATACTAGCTGCAATTTGGTGGAATACACGTCTACGCAGTCGCATCAAAATACCAACTAAATAAAATACGTAACAAACAGGGCACCTTCCTCAGCTGCTAAGTGGTACATACGCAACACTGAACTAGCAACAAATTTCAATGAGCCCTAACTCGGAGATATAATAAACAAGAAATCTAGCAAACATATCACTACAAACTGTATTCACAGCCGAACATACTTGCCAAAAGAATTCGCCTCAGATGAAGGCACAAAAGACCCAAGGAAATTTACCCATCACACTTACCGCATTGCTTCATTTCATTTTCAGCTCAATATTGCCTTAAAGCCTCGTCTACACAGGAACAAACAAATCTACAACAGCTTTACGTTTTATCATACAATTTTCTGGTACACGTTGCCATATAGCAACAGCAAACTTGAAAAGCATTTACAGAAAGAAACAAAACTTTTATTTTCCAAAACAAAATATTAATAATAAATATTTTCGCAAATAAAAATAAAAATAAAATATAAATTATTATAAAAGTAGCTCAAAACTTCGCCTTTATTCTGTTGAAGATCTAAAGTAAGGCGAAAAATGACTTTAAAAATGAAGACATCAATTCTTAACCAAGTTTCATTTAATGAGTCTATTAAATTTAGGCCTAAAAATCCATATGAAAAGTATTTACCGAAAGAAACTTTAATTTTATAAAAAAAAAATAATAACAATAAGTTTTTTCCCACATATCAGAATTTACAAATATTCAAATGTAACTCAAAGCTAAGACTTTATTTTTGAAGACTCTAAAGTAAGGCGAAAAATTACTTTAAAGATGAAGACATAAATTTTTAAGCAAGTTTCATTCAATGACTCTAATAAATCTAAGTCTACAAAAATCTATATGAAAATTTGTTTTTTATTTTAATCATATTTAATTACTTAGAGTTTAATTAAATTGAATTAAATTTAGCTAAAAATGATTCAACATTTTTCAACATTTTTAATAAGGAATATAGCTAAAAATACCAGTTCAAGATACATATTTGCTATAAATTTAGAGTCTGACGAAGCAACCAACTATATATGACTTGAGTATTTAACTGAAACTCTGAACTGTCTATATTATATATATTATATTATATTAAATAATATAATTTATCTGCGAAACACATTTTATATTGAACATTTCCAGCCAAGAAGAAACCAGCTACTAAGACTCTTTCACTCCCATCACATTGCCATAAGCGCATTTAGCTCAAAAGATGAAGCTAAAAAGCTATTAGAATGCGATCCCTTTTCTAATGGTCCGTGGCATCTGAAGTGACGCCACAGGCGCGCCATTTTGTCGGCCCCCCCGAGCAGTTCGCAGTGCAGTGTGGGCCGCGCTGTAAGCTGGGAGCTGCCCACTGGACGGGACGAGTCGCGTCCTTTTGGCATGCCCGTGGCTATGTTTGACCGACATTCGTATTCGCTTTATGGCTGCTGGCTCAGCGCATGTAGTACTTGAGTTGCGCTGCTGGCGCGCTGCGACTCAGCGTAGCCAGCGCTGAGCTCAGCACAGTTGCCATAAAAACTGGCCGCCAAACTCACCACAGCTGAGCGCATGTTGAGTTCGGGGCCAACAACATGGCGCTGCGCGAAAGCGAGACGGCATGCCAGACGAACAGACAGCAACAGGCCAACGGGTGAGCACGAGCGAGGCCGAGTCGGAGCTCAGAGTGGCAGCGCAGCCGAGCCGCAGCTCTCTCGCTCGCACGCAAGTAAATTGAAATGCCACCGAGAGCCACCACCAAAGCGACCGCTCGCCACCACCTATGACAAAGTGGCAAAATTGTTGCCGCTGCGACTGGGTTTTTGTGCGGCCGAGGCGCTGCAGGTGCGTTTAGTCTCGTTTTGGCAGCCACAGCGCGACGACGTCCAGAGCGGAGGCGACGGTTCACGTCCATGTCGAAGTCGAACTTCCCAGTTAACCATAAATCGAAGTTCAAGTTAAAGTGCAAAAGACAACGTTTCGAATATACATATATTTTTTTTACTGTTGACTGTGCATCCGAGTGTGTGAGAAAAGAGCGAGAAAGATAGAGAGAGCGAGAGCGAGAGAGAGAGAAAGAGAGTGTGTGTGCTAGAGTCCAATTGGAATCCGTGCGGCCGCCGTTGGCAATGAAAGACTCAATGAGCATATTAACCCAGACGCTGCCCACGACTACAGCGCCCAGCGAGCCGTCGCCACATCATTCGCATTCGCATTCGCACCACCATCATCTGCATCATCATTATCCGTTGCATCCGCCGGCGGTCAACATGTCCATGTCCACCTCGTCCAATCTGAAGCCAAATCGATCCCGCTTCATGATCAATGACATTCTGGCGGGCAGTGCGGCTGCTGCCAGCGCTGCAGCGTTCTACAAGCAGCACCACCACAACAACAACAATAACAACAACAACAACAACAGCACCAATAATAATAATAATAACAATAACAACAACAACAATAATAATGAGCATTTGGAATCGGAGTCTGGAGCAGTAACGCCGCCCGGCTCCGTTTTGGGCCTGGCACCACCGCCGCCACCACATCAGCTGCCCCATCAGCCGCATCCGCATGCTCTGGCCGCCGTACATGCCCATCATCAGCAGCAGCAGCAGCATCCGCTTACGCATCCACATCCGCATCCGCATTCACTGCCGCACGCCAAACTGACCCACTTCGGACCCACCGCCCAGATGGGCGCCAACGGTTTGAATGTGGCGCAATATGCAGCGGCCATGCAACAGCATTATGCAGCAGCCGCCGCTGCGGCTGCGGCGCGCAACAATGCGGCAGTTGCGGCGGCAGCAGCTGCCGCGGCGGCCGCTGGCACCGGCGAAGCGCCGCCGCCGCCGTCTTCGGCAGAGCTCGACGATAGCAGCGACTACCACGAGGAGAACGAGGACTGCGACAGCGACGAGGCGGGCAGCGGCGGCGGCGGTCACATGGACGATCACAGCGTTTGTAGTAATGGTGAGGTGAGCTTCTATATTATTTTGGGTGGGAGCGGGAGCAGGGCATAGAGTTAGCTGTGAGAGTGCAAATTACGTAAAGTCAAAGGTGAAGCTTTGATCAGAACAGAGTAAGGCTTTGCATGTAAATGCATTAAGAAGACAGCGAGTGTGTGGGAGAGATAGAAAGAGAGAGAGACAGAGAGAGAGAGAGAGAGAGAAACATGGCTTATCCTTGCTTATCATTGATTAACTTTTGAAGTAAGCCAATCAAACAACTAGGTAAATAGCAATCGGGCTAAGGCCTTGAGGGTTTAGCTATTAGCTAAAGCTTTGATGATACTGATAATGATGATAATGAAGATTATGATGACTCTAATAATAATAATCATATTATTAAATACTTATTATGAATTATAAGTATATAATTAGAATAGCCTCACTTCAATGACGTCCGAGTCAATGAATCTCGCATCGATTTCCAATCAGAGAGCGATTTATAGATATATCTAGACTTGCAGTATATATATAGATTATATATAATATATATATATATATAAATATATCTAGTTTAATCATATTAATTGACAATTTGAAGATTCTGATATATAAATTCATATTCACATAAGAGAGTTGTGTTCATAAAAATAGTAGTGCGACTGAAATATCGCACAGCAAAATTTGATGACACAGTTATGTTGATAGCAATTTGAATATATATATATAATATATTTATATTTGTTTCAAATTGTTTTCAAAATATTATGTCTAGCACAAAATGTTTCTCTGCAATATTTTAGTCGCACTACTATTTTTATGAACACACTTCATATCATATATTATTCATATATATATATTTGCCTTATCTATACAATCTGTTTTTGAATTTAATATACCCCATTGGCTCCCTAATTCAATGGCATTTCATAACAATTGTCAGTCTGTTCGCAATAGCCAATCGTAGTGCGGATCTCTCTGTTTGTCCGTCTGACTAAGTGAATGTCATGCCAAGTTCGTTGCCAGAGTCTTTTGTTTGTGTGTGTGTAGGGGGTGTTTGGGGGGCGGCGAGGGAGTGTAGCCGCTTTGCAAAACAAACTGTAAAAATTGCATGCAACAACATGAACAGATTCTAGTCGCAGTGGAGGGGGACTGCCGCTGCTGTTGTTGGCGGCCTTTTGGATACTTCTGAAAAATTGCATTTTCACGCTTTGTTTGCTTTTACCCAGCGCCCCCCTCAGCTCAGCTCAGCTCACGTTGCTTGTGTTCGCCATTCCATTCCGAATTGTGCATTTGTCTGCCAGCAAAATTGTTTAAGCAGCAAGCGAGCAACAACAAGAAATGGAGGCGTGGCTCGCCGGTTGTGTGACGGGGGGCCAGGGACCAACATCCAGTTGGAATGGAGCAAAACGCAGTTTGCAAAACTAAATTTTATGCTTTTGTTTTTAAGCCCAACGTCAGACTAATTATATATAGTTAGAAGCAAAACGTTGTCTTTGCTCAAGCATGTGCCCTCTCACTCTTCTTTTCGTTCTCTCGCTCATTCGCTAATTGTGGTAAATGTTATAAAAATGGAATTTCATATCGTTTGATAGACGCCCCAGAGCTACTTTTATTTATGTATTGAATGTGCTCAATGTGTGCGTGTGTGTGCGTGTGTCTCTTTGGCAAATGAATCTGCACTCTCCTCGACCATTTATTACAGCAATTTCCTGTGTGCAATTGTAATTTTATAAACGGTAGTCGCGTCTTGTTGGCCCAGCGGCTTTGGCCTGGACGCCCAGCCAGGCCTGACGCTGTTGCTAAATAACAACAACAACAACAGCAGCAGCAGCAGCAGCAGCAGTCAGGAACAAGTGAGACAGAGAAGAAGAGCTTGTTGCCTGGAAGCAGCGAAAGCTGCGTCTCTCAAGCATCTGCCTGCTGCCGCTGCGCTGCTTTTAATTTGACTCGATCGCAACTCTGTTTAAGCTGGGTAATTGGAACGCCTCAAGCTGCAGCAGCAGCAGCGGCAGAGACAGAGGCAGAGACAGAGTCAACCATGTTAAGAATTTAGCTAGCTGCGCTGAGTAAACAGCTCTCACAGATCTGAATATTAAGTTGGCTTTGGCTTTAATGCGCACTTGGCAAATTTTCGCTTTAACTAATTTAACGCCAGGAAAGTGGCAAGTGGCAAGTGGCCCTGGCCCAGACCTGAGCCGAGTCGAGTCGAGTCGCTTATCGACTAACCGCAATCAGATAAATTTACATAAATTTTATGTACTAAATGGCAAACTAGCAGCGCAGCTAGGCTAAAAGCCAGAAGGGTTGGCCAATAGGCCGGCAAACGGAAATGGCAACGGCAACGGGAACGGGATCAGGTATGAGGACTGGGCCAAGTTTAGACATTTTGCTACACAATTTTATTACACACACAGAGAGAGAGAGAGAGAGAGAGAGAGAGAGAGAGAGAGAGAGAGAGAGAGAGAGAGAGAGAGAGAGAGAGAGAGAGAGAGAGAGAGCTAGAGTGAGAGTGAGTGTGAGTGGCAGGGGGTGTTGAGCCAGACTTGGTCATTGAGAACGGAAAAGGCAATTGCGTGGCCTTAAACGCTCTTGAACTCTTGGCCATTTCTAGTGCAGCTTAAGTTGGGTTGAGCTGCAGCGGCAGCTGCAGTTAGCATTAAGTTGTTGGCTTACTTAACGTCCATTAACGCATTTGGGTCTTTGTTCATTCAGGTGGCAAGGACGATGATGGCAACAGCATCAAGAGCGGCTCCACCAGCGACATGAGCGGCCTGAGCAAGAAGCAGCGCAAGGCGCGCACCGCCTTCACCGATCATCAGCTGCAGACGCTGGAGAAGTCCTTCGAGCGACAGAAATATCTCAGCGTCCAGGAGCGCCAGGAGCTGGCGCACAAGCTGGACCTGAGCGATTGCCAGGTGAAGACCTGGTATCAGAATCGCAGGTGAGTTGTCGACAGCCACAGTCACCCAGTGCCAGCCTAGTATTTGCTTTAACTAAATCTCTGCTATTGCTTTTGCTCTGCTCTCTGTCCGCTGCAGAACCAAGTGGAAGCGACAGACGGCTGTGGGTCTGGAACTGCTCGCCGAGGCGGGCAATTTCGCGGCCTTCCAGCGGCTTTATGGCGGCTCGCCCTATTTGGGCGCCTGGCCGTATGCAGCGGCAGCCGGTGCCGGCGCCGCAGCTGCCGCGCATGGCGCACCGCCGCACTCCAGCATCGACATCTACTACAGGCAGGCGGCCGCCGCGGCGGCCATGCAGAAGCCGCTGCCCTACAATCTGTACGCGGGTGTGCCTAGCGCTCCTTTCTCGCACCTATCCGCCTCCAGCTCGCTGTCCTCGCTGAGCAGCTACTATCAGAGCGCGGCGGCTGCTGCCGCGGCGGCCAACGGAGCTGCCGCCGCTGGTGGTGGTGGTGTTGGTGGTGCAGTGCCGGCGCCACTTGCAACCGCGCCAGCCGCTGGCATGGCTATCATACACAAGCCACAGGCGCTGACCACATCGCCGACGCAGGCGGCTAACGCTGCATCGCCCGCTCATCCGCCCTCTACGCCTAGTCCGACGCTCAATCCGGGCAGTCCGCCAGGCCGCTCCGTCGACAGCTCCCAGGCACAGTCCGACGATGAGGATCAGCTGCAGGTGTAAACTGGCCAAAGACGAACGTGTAGAAGAAGAAGAAGAAGCAGCAGCAACACAACAGAATTTGTTTCCAAAACACAAAAGGGCAAAAGGTTGAGTGTGTGTGAGAGAGAGAGAGAGCGAGAGTGTGTGTGTGTGTGTGTGTGTGTGGGTGTATATAAATGTGTGTGCGTGTGGCCTAACTTATTTGTTTGCTTTTAGTAATTTATTAAATACAAATACTTAATCAATTTTTTTTTTTTTTTTTGAGATTAGGCTAAAGCGAATCGAATGCATCAAATATTTATTTAAATGTTGTAAAAATTAGCAGCCAAACAATTAAATTTAATAAACTAACAATTAGTGACAACTGCAACAAGAACAATGTGCATATTTAAGCTAGCCACAAGATGTATTATCGTAATTTAAAAACAACAAAAAACTTTCAATAAAGTTTGCATTTTTTTTTAATAATTTTTTTTTTATTATTATTATTAGAATAAACGTGGTCGTTGTATTTGTAATGTAAATGTTACAACAAATTTTTTTGTCTAAATAAAAATAATAATAAGAAAATAACAATAACAAATGGAAAGAGTGTGCGAGAGAGAGAGAGGGGCAATTAAATTATTGAACAGCGGCAATTAGCAATTGGTAAGAGGGTTGGGTAGAGACAGAGGTTGGGGGTTGCCTGGGCTGAGGGGGCTGAGGGGGCTGCAACCCCTAATGATGATAATTGCATGCAAAATGCATTTAACCGCAATTAGTGCATTTATTAGGCCAAAAGCTGACAGCGACTAGCTGGCAGCCAGTTGGCCAAGAACGGCAAACAGCAAACGGCTAACTGCAACTGCAACCAGCAACTGCATTTGCAACTGCCACTGTTATGGCCATGGCTGGATTGCGTGCCTGGACTGCGTGCTGCAGGCGAAGTGGCAAGGCAAGGCAAGCCTTCGAGTTTAGCTAAGGACACCTGAGCAGCTGTACCACAGCCGCAGAGCATATTGATTCTGTGCACGTTGCGAACTGGCAGTGTGGAAGCGCATGCAGCAGTCGCTATAAGTTGGCCAAACTGAAAGACTGCAAAGGCGAATTCAGTCACCCCAACCAAAAGCAAAAAACAAAAGTTGTTACCGCTGCACGCTTCTTGGCAAGCAACACGCGCGTTCCTCTCTCTCTCTCTCTCTCTCTCTTTCGACAAATTGGTTGCAAATGTTAATGTTGTTGGCTTAAAACAAAAGCGACGCTTGGTAGGACAATAAATGCAACGGCCGAGAACATCAGCAGCAACAGCAACAGCAGCAATAACAATGCCCGCAGGGGGGGTTGGGTAACCGTTCATTAAAGACAAATGACATAAAACCGGCACCATGGATGAGCCCTCACTCTCTCTCTCTCTCTCTCTCTCTCTATCTCTCTTTCTCACTCAGCTTCTCACAAGCTCTATCTGCCTCTCACTCTGTCTCTGTCTCTGTCACTGGGCATGGTCAATTAAACATGATCGTTGTCGGTAGCCAAATGTTGCTAATTACTGCAATACTGCCAGCAATTGGCGAAAGTGCCTGGCCAAAGTGCTGGTAACTGCAGCCAGTGTTGGTCAATGGCATAAAGTGAACAACAAAATACTATTCAAACTGTTGAAGTTAACATAGACTAGACCTACTATGCTCTATAGAACAGTATATAGAGCATAGTAGGTCGAGTCTATATTAACTTCAACAGTTTGAATAGTATTTTGTTGTTCACTTTATGCCATATCTGACAGTTCTATGTCCTTTTGACTCGAGACTGACAACTGACAACTGCAGCGACTGTGAAATAACTATATCTATATACATATATAGTATCTTTAAGCAAGCATCTATATTCTATGCATTCCTCGATGAATGAGTTGTCTAACTGATGTAGAATCGGAGAGGCGAGCTCGTAGAAGTCTTAAGCATTTGAATAGTGCCTAGTCTTAGACTCTACGAGCACTAGTACATTTAAATGATATTTATTTGTATTTATTATTTAGTTACAATAGTTTAAAATATTTTATCTTTTTTATATATTTTATTTATTATTTATTTATTTTTGTATATTTTATTTATTATTTATTTATTTTTATATATTTTATTTATTTTTATATATTTTATTTATTGATTTTTTATTTTTATATATTTAATTGAATATTGATTTTATTTCTTTTTATAAGTTATTTATAATTTTGCAACTTCTTACATCCAGCACTACTATTTCTATGAACGACCGATTTTCAATATCTCTCAAGTCATCAAAAACAAATTAATTCTGACTGAGAGTAACTGAATTTAATCGCAATTCTCTTTGTATGCTGCTCTAAACCTAAAGTGAGCATATTTTTGTTTTTCAACGGAAAAAGTTCATTTGGTTAAAGTTTTGTGTAGTGCGGCGCTACTATTTTCATGAACACAACTGTGTATTCAGTTGATACTTAAGAATGTCAGCTGAAACATTCTTGTATTAGAATTCTAGCTGAAATAATACAAAATATATCATAGATTAAAGAATATGACAAGCATATAATATGTGTTTATAACATGAGGGTTTATATGATTGTTGGGAGAGGCATCTAAGAAGTGAAGAATTTTATAATTATGAAAACTTTAGAGACAATCAAATTCAAATTTGTTAAGTGTCACTTCTAATACACTCGATATATGATTAAACAACTTAATTTTAATAGATTTCAAGCAAATGTTGTCTATAATTTGAAATAAACTTAAAGCAAATTGGGCAACAATATATTGAATATATTTTATGGATTGTGCAGCGCCAACATCTTTCTGTTTCGCATACATAAGCATGTATATTAGATATGCACATATATATATATACATATACATATATACATACATATATACATGTATGTTACATGTATATAGATATATATGTTTATGTTTATGTATATATATGTATATATAAAAATATAATACATGATTTTCCTCCCGACTAATTTGACTAAGTAAGCTGCAGCTAGGCGTGAAATGTTTCGTTTATAGATTTTGTTCTCTGACAATATGCTTTAGATGATGCAATTGGTTGTTATTGTAAGCCTGACATTTTGATTGCAATTTTGATTTTGAGCTAGTTTCCTTGCCATGATGGATTATTTTGGTTGAGAGAAGTAATAGGTAATTGCGTAAATTCTATGCATAAATTAAAGACAAACCAGGCAAACATCAAATCGAAATCAATATTGTGTAGTGGCTTATGAGGCTGTTCGCTTATCAATATCGGCAGCCGTAGACTTTGATATGCAAACTCTGCCATCTGATGGGTGGATGGATGGATGGATGGACGGGCGGCCGTTGTGCCGTCGTGCCGTCGGGGATTGCGTGGGCAATTGGGAATTTCGCACCGCCCGGCGCATTTATGAAATGAAGCCGAAATATTGCCTGCTTACTGTGCTGTAACATCAATTTGCATGGAAATCAGCTCCAACAACGGAGACAACAACAACAACAATAACTCCATCAAAGTAAGCCTCTATATGCAACCACACACTCACACGCACATGCCTGTCTGTGTGTGTGTGTGTGTGTGGATCCTGTGCAAAATAACATAATATAAATTACTCTTAAAGCTCAAGCTTTCGTTTGCATCGACTTTGTTCATTTGATGATTTAATTTGCAGTTCTCTTGAACCAGTTCCAGTTTTGTTTTATTTTTTTTTTTGGTGAATGAGATGCATCGCATAGCTTTGCATATTTTGGTCAGAGCTAAATGCAGGGCGCCAAGCTGGAAGTTTTGATGGGCGGTACGAGCGAACCGGAAGAACGCCTACGATTCGGCCGTTCAACCTCCATGCCAAATTGCAAACGGAAGAAGAAGAAACTTAACTTCTGGCCCAAACTCGAGCTGAACTTTACTCTATCTCTGGCATTTAGTAGCACGAACAAAAAAGAAAGCAAAGAAAATATTTATGGTAAAATAAAAAACATAAAATCAATTTATTAAACATTTCAATTATGAATGAAATAAAGTTTTTATTGGATTTAATTTTGCATTTCATATTTTATTAATTTTTATTTAGTTTCTTTTTTTAAATTTTTTCCTTTCTTTTTTGCTGCAATCGATTGCATTTCCGTTGACCCTTGCCATATGCCACTTATCAGCGTGGCGGCAGCTGTTCATGGACGGGGCGTGTCAAGTGGGCGGCATTATTTATGAACTAGTTAAGTGATGTATCTTGTAATTTAATAATATAATATAGCCCAGAGAATCCGACGGCTGTAGCCATAGGCCTAGCAGAGTTTGATAGGTTAACTATGTAGAAAATATATTTAATAATATGGAAATATTTATATTGATAAAAACAAGCAAATTGATTGACTTTTGGGTGTGAAAGAGAGAGAGAAGAAACAATATTATATATTTGATTTGGCATAGTTTCAGCTGAAGGCATAGAAAAGTTACAAGATCAAAAGTGAAAAAGACATGGCAAGAAATTGTTAAGCTTTGCATTATAAGAGATTTAATGATTTCTCTTTTAACGCTGTCTAAAGTGTTAAGCCAACGCGCAATGCCGGGTAATACCCGCTCGTCCATATGCAGCTGCATTTGTGCCATTCGAGCAATAAACACAGTTGACAGCCAGCGGAAATGGCGCTTAATTGTCGCCACAAGCCGCAAAGTTTTGCCTTATCATTACAAATTATATTTTTGTTGTTTATTTATTAAAATTACAATTTAAAAAAGTTTTTTTTTACTTTTTGTAAATTTGTTTGATAATTGCCAGAGTAATTTTTATTGAGATATCTAAGCTAAGCTGTGAGTTATATAAATAAATTGATGATGAGGGAGAACGAAAGAAAGCGAGAGAGAGAGAGAGAGAGAGACGGAGGGAGAAAGAGAGGCAGATACACACAAATCAAAAGAGAGAGAGAAAGATACAGAAAGGGAGAGAGATACAACGAGAGAGAGAGACAGAGAGAAAGAAGAGAGAGATACACAAAGAAAGAGAGAGAGAGAAAGAGAAAGAGAATGAACCAGAGAAAGATAGAGAGAGAGAGAGAGAGAGATATAGGGAGAGAGACACTGAGAGAGGGAGGAATACTGACAGAGAGAGATGTATACTGAGATATGAAGAGAGATACAGAGAAAAAGATACAGGGAGAGAGAAAGAGAGAGAGAGAGAGGGTTGAGAGATATGCAGAGAGTGAGAGAGATACAGAGATTGAGAGAGAGATATAGAGAGAGATATAGAGAGAGATACAGAGAGAAATATATAGAGATGCAGAGAGATATATAGCGATGCAGAGAGATTTATAGAGATACAGAGATAGAGATAGAGATACAGAAAGAGATCGAGATACAGAGAGAGAAAGAGAGAGAGATAGAGGTGCAGAAAGAGATAGACACATAGTCGGTTAGGGTATTTGGGAATTGCTATGAAGCCTTTGGCTTGCATAGCTCGACAGCACGGAGTGAAGCGCATCGCCTTTGGGGGCGGCATATGCAAATTTCATGTGTTTGTTTTCTACAGCGATTATATTCAATAATTGTGTGCATTTAGATAAGTTACAAGCCCCGAGCCGGAGCAGAGGGCGCACAGACAATGCAGCAGACGCAGCCCTGGCCAATTCAGGCGCCGTCCAAATGGACGCCAGTCACGCCATCGCACCCTCCAAATGCCCAGGCCCAAATTCAAGAGCTGCCCTTCAGTGCGGCAGGCAGGCAGGAAGGCAGGCAGCCAGCTAGCTAGCCCCATTCCAGGCAGCCAGACGTGTGTAGGTGTTGAAAGTAACTGCAGGCAAGTGCAGGTGCATTGTCATCCCGCTACCCGCTCTTGCTGCCATCTCCCTCGGCTGCAATCAGCAATCGGGGGTAAGGCGAGCAGCCGTCGACATCGGCGTCGGCTCAGAAATGTGTCGGAAGTCTTTAGTAAAAGTTAAATAGAAAGCATATAGAAGATTTATATGCTATTCCCCCGTTATATTTATGCAAATTTCAGCACTGCTTTCCGCTGTCCGTTGCTCAAGCTGTTTCGCATATCTGGCACAAGTCTTCCAAATTTATTAATCTCCACAGCCAGCCGCAGTAACCAGCTCAATAAAGTGTGCCACAATTAATTGTCTGAATTTAAGACACGTATTTCATTTTCAATTTCGAAGCCGAGCAACATTTGTATACAAGTAATTTATTAGATCTTCGAATGTATTTGTGTACAATGTGTGCTATACCGACTTCATAAATCAATCTAATTGAATATCTTTTATGTACATGTATAAGTATATAAGTTGATTTGCAAGGTTAAGCTGAAGAGCTAAGGCTGTTCGGCTCAAGGCTAATGCCATCCCATGCAATAATATTAAAAGATCTTCAATTTTCAGCAAAAGTTTAAGTCTGATATTTGAATGATTTTGCTTTTGAATATACTTGATCTCTAGGTATATCGAATAGAAATCGTTGTAATCCAATACTCAACCAATATTCAATAAAAAGAGTTTTTCATTCCAAAATTTTATTGAAATTTAAGCTTTTAAGCTTTATTTATAATTTACATTTGCAAATGCTTTTCTAGGTTGCTGTTAGACTAGACTTGTCTATTCCTGTGTAGTTTAGCGTTGCGTATGCACCACTCTGCACCGGAGAAAGGTGTGGCCTATGTGATACGTATTTGGTTTAGTTGACAATGTCTTTGATGCGATTTCATAGACTTCTATATTTTGTAACAGAAGAAATAGACGCTTTGCAGTTAGTAGTAATAGATTGGCTTATACTCTTTTAAGTTGCGCAGCTGTTAAATTTGATCAAAAATATATATTTTTGTATTTGCCACGCCCCAACAAAGACCACATATATGTATTCTATAGCTCCATTAACAGAGGATAACGACAGTGATCTAACAGAAATGGAATCGAACTCTATAAATACGATTCACATACATATCAATTGCTCAATAAGTTTATAGACTCTAGTTATCAACTTGTGCAAAGATATAGATTTCAGATAAAGATTTCACGATCTTTCAGATTGCCAAGCGGCACTTTATATATTTTAGATAATCTTTAGCAGATGCCAAGATAAAATTACTTGTAAGTCTTTGAAACTATAGCTGTTTAAATGTACATTCAGTTTACTCAAATCAAAGGGGCGCTAGCTTTATTAACTATATATTTTAAATGGATACGAAATACGGAACTGTTTTTTCGAAGTTCAAAATTTCAAGATTCAGTATGACCTTCAATAGTGTTTGTTTTAAGATTTAAAAAATAATAGTTGAGAGATCTGATCTAAATATCATCTATTGTATTACTTAACAGTTAGGGTGAAAAGCTCATGGGTAAACATAGAAAACAATTTTTGTTAAATAAAATTTGATACATATTATATAATAATACAAAGTTGCCCTCGGAGGCAATACAGCGATTATGGCGATTATTCAGTTTTTCGATCAACTTTTTATAGTACGATTTGTCTTTAGACTCAAATTATGCCTGCCATTTGCCCTCTTTATTGCATTTCCAGCGCGCATTCTCTTGTTTTAAGACCAGGGCGCACACGATCCTATGATACAAATTTCAAGTCCTTAGCTTACATGCAGATGGACTGTCCATCCGACTATTCGTGCTCGCACTAGTCCTAAGAAGAACATTGCATTTAGTCAATATTTAGTTAAATTCTTAAAAGAGTTTAATTGTGACACCCTCTAGAAATACTAATTTGCATCAGCTTAAACTAATCTATCCATGCTGTTCAGAAGCCAATAAATATTTCCGAAATTCAGCCTTCTCTGTTGGAAACTGTTCATTTTCCTGTTTGACACTTAATCCTTGCGCCTTGCAAATGAAAATGAAAATGAAAACATTTGTTGCCATTTTCTATCGCAGCCCTGAAATCTGGCCAATTTGTAGACGGGCCAAAAGATAAGAATGTGGCAGAAAAAAAAAAAAAATTGAAAATAATAAATAAAACGCACGAACAAATTATGAAAGCAATCAACGGGACGAAGCGGCAATGGGGATTTTGCTGGCATTAGGCTTGGGCTCGGAGCTTAGGTCTTATCAGCGATGTGAATTTGAGCGGCGCGAGGTTTCAAAAAGGACAACTCAACTAAACTGGGCACAGCTCGATGGAATGGATGAATTTGTCACATTACAGGCATTAACGGGGCGGGCATATGTGAAGGAGCTGATAAGATCCAATGGCGATGCCCAGGCCGAGGCCCAGGCCCAGGCTGAGGTTCAGACTCAGGCCAATGCAGCAGAAAATCTGGCCGAGGGACGGGCGGGTGGCTTCTGTTGTTGTTGTTGTTGTTGGAAGTGGTGGTGGTTCTGGCTCTAATGCAATTTTCAAATATTGTTGTTGTCAGTGTAATTGCCAGGATATTAATAGGGGTTGTGCTGCGTCCTCAACGGATTACGCCGGGCATTATGAGCAAATTAAGTGTGAAGTGGCATTTGGGATTTATACACACACACACAGACACATAGACAGAGTGAGAGAGAGAGAGGCACATACACGCGGGTGCAAAGTCGAAGGATGCCAAAGGATCGCTGCTCTTAAGCGCTTTACCGACTGTAAAGCCAGACAACACAAACAATAGGCGTGGCCGTTGACACTCGCCAACAAAAGGTGTCACATGTCAAGCAGCAGCGACTCCCAAAGCCAGCTACCTATACATACCTACATACATATGTACAATATATCCAGGGGCCAGTCGGCCCGTTCCAGTTGCCAATTTCGTGTTTTTCTGTTGAGTTTGAAAAACAAACTTACACAACAAATGCGTCGCCTTATTGGCCTAGTCGGCCGCGCACATTTAACCCCAAGGGGCGGGGCAGGCATCTCTCAACGGCTTATCATTTACACTTAACGGCTAAGCGTGGGCAGGCACAGGAGGCGCTGTGGCAGGGGTAACGGAAACGACGGCGGCACGTGCCCAACTGCCGCATCTAGCGATTCATAAGCTTGGCCAGCGGGGGTGGCGGGAGCGGCGCACACATTGAAGTATTATTAACCGCAAAATGCTCATAAAGGATCAATTTGTGCGCACACGTGCCGCGGATAATGCCTTGTGCCACTGTCTGTGGGCGGAGGCGTGGCGCAGTGCCATCATTGCGACAAAGCGTGAAGTGCACATAAATCAAAACAGCGGCTGCCAAATGGACACAGCTTGATGACAGACCATGTCCTGGGGGAGGAGTGGGAATATGTTAGAGTTACTTGACTTCCTTCTGGACTGGATTCTGGCCAACTAATAGGCCAACTTCGAGAAGTTTTCGACTCTTCTGAGACTGTCTCATCTGTTTGTGTTCAGTATTTCTCGCTGCTCTATTGTGTTTAGGTTTTTTACTCTCCAATAGATCTGAAGCTTCATTGTTGCATACTCTTGCTGCGTTGACTTACTGATCCAAAGATTTCACTGTTTCATTTCCACTTTGTTCCACTTTCTTATGATCCCTTATGAATATTCATTGCATTTCGAAAAGTGTCCTATTCTTTTACTGTTCCGTTGTCTTACACATTTCCAACTGTTCTACTTGATTCCATAGTCCCAAGTGGTGCACGCTCTCAGTTAGCTTACAAACCGACTTTCTCCGTGTTCTTACTGCTCCAAAAAATAAGCGTTTCATTTTCTCATGTTCCATTTTCATATTTGTTACTCCAGCTGAGCATCCGAATTTGGGAGTCTGCTCATGTTTTAAACTCTTGTTTCCAACTGCACCAATATCGTTTATATGTTTCTAATTCCATTACATTTCGTCTGATGTACAAATGTTATACTACTGTCTTCCTGTTTTGTTCTCACTGTTTTACTCTTCACCTTGTATCTTCGTTTGGTCTTACTGTTTCAAAGTGTCCCTGTTTCGTAGTCTCACCGTTCCACTTTCATGTTGTTCCCATTTTCACTGCTGCCCTGCTTCAGTTTTCCTACAGAATTTCTGTTTCTTGAAGACACTGTTTCGTAGTCTCACTGTTCCACTTTCGTATTGTTCCAATCTCCCACTGTTCCCTTCAGTTCATTATCAGTACATTTTCTAGAGTCATTTCGTGTTTCAATCCACTGCTCCTGGATATTCCTACAGATACTCTGCCGTTTGCCTATCTCCCACTTACTGTTCCATTTCTCAATTCGTTTTCATCATTTCTCTTGCTCTGCCATCGTTCCATAGTATTCCCATAGCCCACCCATGGTGGTGCTTGTCCAGCTCGTATGTCATCTCATCTGTTGCGCTCTGTTTTGGCACATGTTGTTCCAATTCCGCTCGTCATCGACTGTTAAAACACAATTAATTAGCGAAGTCTTGGCCAGGCTTTGGCCGGAGCAGGCGCAGCTCCAGCCCTGTCCATCAGTCAACTGTCCTGCAGCGGGTGGGCGGGTGCAGCCCACCATCCTCCCAGCAGGTTGCGACCCACAAATCGTTTGCAATTTAGTTGAAATCGCGCCTCTTGGCTAAATTGCCTTTAAATTGGCAGTTGGCGCAGCGCATCATAAATCCAAGCGGCACCAGCTCCAAGTGCGGCTCCAACAGCTTCAAGCTCCAGCGCCCAGTGCGCATATATCCATTTCCATTTATGAAGTAGCGGAAGTATCGCTTGGCCAGCTTGGATCTGGCACTGCGTCCATTTCCCACATCCATCCATCGGTCCGCTGCCGCTGCCGCTGCTGCTGGCCGTGGGGCATCGTTGGCGGTCAGCGGCGGCGGTCGCAAATTATCAACAAATTAGACTTTTCGTCGAAGTTGGAGTTGGAGTTGGAATCATCATTTCATTTGTTTGCATGTCTCGTTGTCATTTCGGTTGATTTTGGCGGCGTCTCCTTTGGCCTGTCATTTCTCAACTCTCATCTCTCTCTCTCTCTCTCGCTCTCTCTCTGTCTCTCTCATCTCTTCTCTCTCGATCGCAGCTCGTTTTATGGCTGCCGCCGTTGCCGTTGCCGCCGCTGGTAAAGTGATTTCTTCAACGCTTTGTTAGCGCACAGGATTGATGCAGCTGTCATTAGGCGTTTTCGGCTTAAACGGATCCCAGCCAAGTTGACCCGAGCTTTGAGCTGCCCGTTTGCCAGCTTGTCCGTTTGCTAAATGCGTTTTTAACGTGCTTTTAATTGTCAGTTCGTTGCGTCTCCACTTACCCCACCCCACCCCATCCCATCCCATGCGTTGCCCCCACACCAGCGACTGATCTGCTGGCTGGCTGAGCTGCTTGAGCGCAAATTAAATCAAATTGAAACTAATTAACATAAATAAATTTACACAAAATCTAATTGCAATATGGCTCGTTACAGGCTTTCACACTTTACGCTTCAGTGGGCGCCAACGTCGCTGTGCTTACTCAGTTACTCCTGCCCTCTGGGACGCCTACCCCATTCAGCTCCAAGCCAAGCCTGACATTTACAAGCGACAACTGTCAAATTGGACAAGTTGCATTTGCAAATAAATAGACGGGCATTCGCTCAGTCGGAAACGGAACTGACGGGGCACTGACGGGCCACTGATGGGGGCACAGGAGTCGCCTTCCATTAGGCATTTGTGGCGCTGGGTGGGGCGCTGGGCCTGAATGGCTGTTGAATGTGCTTCGACGCCTCTGCTTAAAGTTTTAGGCGCAATACAATTAATTGGATTTGATGCTGTTGGCCACCCTGAAGCCCCTTAACCATTCTCTGCTAGCAAGTGTTGCCCCCTTGCCAATATTTAAACTGCTCGCTGGCCAGCGTGGCGTATACGCAACGCAATGAACTTGGCCACACACTCGCAACTGTTGTTGTTGTTGTTGTTGTTCTCGTGTTGTAACAAGTTCAGTTATTTACTGCTTTATTTGCGCTCTTGTCAAAGCTATCAACACAGTCAGCGAGTCAGTCAGGCAGCCAGGCCAGGCCAGGCCAGGCAATCCATGTCCATGTCCATGTCCATGTTCGTGTCTGGCACATCCTGGTGGTGGATTTTATTTACTTCATTCACAGCCTGAGCTTTAGCTATGGCTCTGGGTTCGAGCTGGGCCTCTGGGTCTGGGTCTGGGTCTGGGTCTGTCTGTCTGTCTGCTCGTTGAGTTTATTTGCAGAATGATTTTTCAATAATTTATGTATGACGTTGTCGACGCACTGCCACGGCTACAGCCACTTGATTTAATGTGTGGGGTGTTACTTTCAACACCCTCCAATCATAATAATAATAACAGCAGTAGCACCACCACCACCACTACCACCACCACCACTACCACCAACAGCAACAGCAACAACAACAACAACATGAATCAATAGTGTTTTTGGTGTGACAATGCAATTATAAATGGTGACAAAATAATTTCCGCTGCGTGATTTTTATGACAGTTGTGCGGCGCATTCTGCTCGACTACATTCGGATCAGAGGCACAAATTAAATAAGTATTAAGTAGTTTATCAGCCAGCCCCACCACCACCATTATCAACTCTCAACTCTCTACTCCAACTCCAACTCCAGCCAATCCTTTGCCTTGGCTAATTTCAAATGCCAATTTAATGAACATAATTGGATAGAAATGCCAATAAAAGAAAGCAAAGTAGAAGCAGAAGCAGCACGTAACATTGCCACATATCATATCATATATACATATATATATATACATATGTATATATAATTTGTGTTCATCCTGATTTCCGGCCTCTTTGGCTATGTGGGTGCTGCTATGGGGCCCCAAGCAGCGCAAGGCGCCGTCAAATGAAATCATATTTCTTTTAAAGGGTATCCCTGTCCGTGTGCTCCACATTTGTGTGTATGTATGTCCATATACATAAATATATCTACCCAGCCGAATGCCTATCAACGCTTCAGCCCGTTGCCCGTCTCGAGATCATCGCGAATTCATAAAAGCATGTCATTTTGTGCACGCAATCGCGTTGCGTTATAATTGGAAATTGGAAATGGCTGAGAGAGAAAAAAATACAAATAAAAATATGTATACAAAATGAAATAGCAGCAGACGCGCACCTTTTGCGGAATTGACTGGACCTGGACTTGGGATTGGGTTTGGGTTTGGGCTTGAGTTTGGGTTTGGGTTTGAGTTTGGTTTTGCCATTGGCAATGGCAGTGGCAGTGCCAGTGCCACTTGAACTTTTGGTCACTTTGTAATACATTTGTAATTCCAAAGCAAACAAAATTCTGAATGAACAAATGAAATCTCTTAATAATTGAAATAAGAAACTTAGCTGCTAGAGTTTTATAGAAATACAATAGATGAAGAAAGAATTTTGATATCGAAAATGAGAGGGAAATTTGAGTAAATTCGCAATTGGAGTCCAATCTAAAGTCGCAACCAAATTTGAGTTTGGTATTTGAGCAATGAACTTACCCAACTTGTATATAGTATCATATATTATCATAAAGAAAGCTGTATGATATGGCTGCTCAGGATATTTTGGAGAATTTAAATAGAACTGGGCTAAAATCTGAAAGAAATTGTTGCTGTGCCAATACTTTTGACTGTGGCTGTATACAGGGTTCTGCTAATGTCTTCGTTCTAATAACTAGATAATTATCTTTATTTTACAAAAGTAAGTTATATCAATATGTTGATTAGTTTAAGAGTTAGAACTAAAAAAACCAAGATAATTCATACCCTTGGCTACAAAAGAGTCTTCTTACAGAAAATGCTATAAATACTATAAAAAATAGTCTTAAAAACTAACAAAATTTAATTTTTGCTATATTTAATACCTAGTAGGGTAGTCTTTGTTTATAGTTTATAAACACGTGTTGTCATTAAAAATACGAATTTTTCCATAAAACTGTATTTAATGTATTTATTTCTAATGCTCACTCGATATATACATACTCTACACTCGTTCCCAAAGAGAAAAGATACAGCAGCAAGAAAGAAAGACATTATTGGTACACTTTATATACTTAATAATGATTAATTCAAGATGCTGAGCTGAAATTGTGTTTGGTCTATAAAGACTAGTTAATGAAGTATCATTCTGGATTTACACTGGACCTCAGAAACAGCTGAGAGTGAGCCAAGAAGAACGATCTACAGTAGTTTTAATTATATATAATTATAAATTAATTAGAAATATCATAAAAAGTATATGAACATACGAGTATATCAAACAGAATGAAGTCTATATAACCTTATCAAAACTGACCCTAATTTGGAGATATGAAATACAAGTCTTAGGAATCGCATCAAAGAAAAGGTCACCTTCCTCAGGTGATGAGTAGTGCAGACGCAACACTGAACTAGCAATAAATTGCAATGTACCTTTCTTCGGAGACATAATAAACAAGCAGTCGATATGTTGATATCGCTACAAATTGTATTCTCATCCGAACACACTTGCTACTAGAAGACTCTCCCACAGAAGAAGACGCAAAAGACTCAAGAAGACCCATCACCCATCAGACTTACTGGTTTGCTTCATTTCATTTTCAGCTCAATATTGTCGTAAGGCCTCGTCTACACAGGAACAATCAAGTCTAGTTTTACATCTTATCACTCAATACTCTAGTACTAGTCGCTATATAGCAGCAGGCAACTAGAAAAACATTTTCAAATGCAAGGCTGAGCAACCAAATAAGTCTTTTCGTTTTAAGGTACTGAGTGGTAACTGGGATTGGATTTATAGATTTGTGTATAGCGTTTCGGTTCCATTCCTTTAGATACAACTACTGTTCGCCTATAAGGCCTTCTTATAGTTATATCTAAAGGAATGGAACCGAAACGCTATACACAAATCTACAAATCCAATAAAGCAGCTATTATTATTTACAGCTTTCATATTATTTCATTAGTAAATTTTTGTTTTGCACAGTATCTCAGTTTTCCAACTACTTTATAAGGCAATATAAGGCTGGCTCCTGTTTGGTTATATTAAATCAAACACAAATTGCTTAAATTTCAATAAGCAGCACCTTAATATTTATAGTCTTGTTTCAATTAGGGATTGTAGAAAGACACAAACTAATCGAGCTCTGGGAAACTGCATCTACTTGTGCTCAAAGGTTTCACAGGTAGAAATACAATTGCTAAAGTAAAAGAGGATGAATTCTGTCGGTAGAGGACAAGAAGTTGTTAATCTGTTTACCAGCTTCATTGAATGCTGAGTTATGTACATATATTGGTACATATGTCTCAGTAGACATTTGAAATGATTGGATTATTTTCATCATGCTGAGGTAGTTTGGCCGTATCAGTATGCAGTTGATGCAATACTTATATCAAATAGAATTAGTTGATCTTGCATACTTAGGGGCTGTATGAAGAGTTGCTCTATTAAGATAATTAGAGCTTTCATATACGATGCATCGATCGTGATGGACTACATCGAAAAATATCTAATAGCTCAAGCTTTCAGATTCTGTAATTGTTTCAAAAATAAAATAGGGCTGACTATGTAAAAAGGCAATTTACGGACAACCCTCGCAACTTAGTCAGATTTTGATTGCATAGTTAGTTAATCCTTAGCAATTCGCATCTGGCTGAACAGGCAATAAGAACATGTAAGCATTGGCAAGTTTTACTTCAAACCAAATAGTCATTTTATCATATAAATAACTAATATTTTGCTAATTACAATCAAGCTTAGCTGATCCCAAGACATATGTTCTCTGATCCATTATGATACATTGATCTCTTGAAGTGTGGATCTTCACTGTTGTCTTTATGTATTACACTTGGACTCTTTATTTGAATTACTCTATTAGAACTTTAATGCTTCAGGCTGCAGCCTACTTACTGCCTAATTTCAGTTAGATTATATAACAATAAAAAAACGTGCTGTGTTTCTTTATGCGACGGCATAAGGTGACAAGTCCAATGCGGGCTTCGTCGGTTAGTTGGCACCGGGCCACAGTGCCACATCCTTTGTGCCACTCAATTGTCAACGAGCCTGGGTCGGAGCGTTGTCATAATCAAAGTGATTTCGCCCGACCTCCCCCACTTGTGGAGAAATGTTGACAGCTGTTGGGGTTTCACCTTTCTTTTTTCCATTTTCCGTTTTTTATACATATATATATTTGTGAGTGTGTGTGTGTGTCCCTCTGTCATGTTCTCTATTCAATTTGAATGAAAACCTGCAACATTTGCACCTGACCACAATGGAACCGTCCGGCAATGGCATTGTTGATGCAGCCGCTACAACTTCATTACAGGCCAACATCGTTGCTCTTTCTCTCTCCCTCTGGCTCACACCTCATCTCTGCCACGTCCGCCTCCACTTAAAGCGTTAAATCCACCCCATAATCCCCAACCCTCAGTCGAGCCAGCCCTCGAGGGTCGGTCTATAGTCGTGGGTGAACTAAAGGGGGGGTCAAGCCGCTGCCACTAAGTGAGTTGGCTTTTTATTGGCAACCGGCATATGGACAACCCCCGGCAGGGCCATTGAACGAGGAGGATTTTAATTTACCCTAATGCGTCTATAATTCAAGCCATTAGTGCAATCGCATTAGAAACACTCAACAACCCTTTGCAAGCGGCCATTGGCCAACCAACAACAGGCACGAAACTTAGTAGCTCTATTACGAATCACAAATGCTCTATACTACGGGCTTCCATGACTACAAATAAAAAGTATGAAATCAACTGAAGTATGATATTCTAAATATATGGAAAGCAAACTCAATTTGGTATATAAGCTTATACTGCTATGTTCATAAAAATAGTAGTGCCACTGATATGACAAACAGCAAAATTTAGTGATAAATATATTTTGTAAATATAGGTTAATCTTAATACTCATTTCAAATTATTTAAACATTTTTATGTTTATCACAAAATGTTTCAGTCGCACTACTATTTTCATGAACACACTACTATTTTTATGAACACACTACTATTTTTATGAACACACTACTATTTTTAGGACTGTACTTTATTAAGCTCTATGTATAACAATTACAATATAATGCAGTTAGGCAAGTAAAGTCAACTTCGATGTCATTTGAAATACATTTACAAACATATATATATATATATGATATTAACAGATCAATCAATTAAAATCTATCAATTTATGCAAATATTATTACTTCACAAACTTAAGGCTACTTTCAGCTCTTCTTGCACCGCAAGCGAGAATTATGCAGTCAGGCACAGCTGCCAGAAGCAGCTTCATTTGCTTTTCTCTTTCAACTCTCAATCCGACGTTTGCCTCGTTATAAATTATGAACATTGTCAATTGCTGGAAAATCCTTGTAAGCTCGAAAAAATCTATGAATGATATATGCTGAGTATCTTTGATCTCAGCATCTATCAGTTTCGAGAGAACTGATTGAAATCATTTGCAATTATCACTTAAGTTTTCTATAAGCAAATACTAAACATATGTATATTCTAACCAACTAGGCTACTTGAACTAGGTTGCCTGCTCAAGCGACTATGCCACTTGAACTAGGCTGCCTGCTCAAGCCACTATGCCCATTTGCACGCTACTCTATCGCAGGCAAAGTTAACTGTCGAGACACCTGTATCAAAATATTATTTCATATGCCGACGCTCGCACGTAATTAGGACTCGATGCAATCCGAGGACGTTCGATAGCAGAACAATGGGCAAGGCGGCGTGGGGGTAGTTGCGTTGCCTATTGCCAGCTTGATTGGACGACCAATTTAACTTTCGAGCTGGCTGTCAGCTAGACAAACCGTCAATAAGGCGACTAATTAAAAATCAATCGGTGGCCCCTTTTAATTGGCCCGCATTCGGTTCGCTATTAATATCCGCGGCCGCGGCCACGCCGACCTCAGCCTGGCACGTGTCCTGCGCAAATATTGCCGCACGCTTTCAGTTGGGAAAAAGGCCACAGCGACAGCGAAAGCAAAATAAGTAAAGCGATAGCAAATCGTTTGATTTTTTTATGCGTTTATGTTTCATATTTATTTATGGCTTGTCCAACAAATTACGCGCTTCAGTTGCACAAAAAGGCGGCCAACACGTGCCGGCCCCCCTCTGCCCACGCCAATGCCTCTGCCTCTGGGCGTCACAGAGATTGACATTTTTAAAACTGAATGAGTTTGCAGTGAGCGGAAAATGGATTTCTAATATTTGCCTTAAAACATATTACATAAAGTAAAAAAAAAAAGATTTATTTATGTATATATATAGACTATAGTCTGTATAGAAAGAATATCAAGCGAAAACTAACTGTAAGGATGAGCCTTAAATATGCTAACAGCGGCCGCTGGTGCCGGAGCAGCAGCAGCAACTTTTCCCGCAGGACGTCCGGGCTTAAAAGTTGAGAAAAATGAAACTTTTATGAGTTGGGCTTCGTCTTGGCTTGCCTAGAATTTGTTATCTACATAAGACGCGCTGCCCCTCCGACCCGCCACGGCTAGCTTAGAGTGCAGGGCAATTTACTTTTCGATTAAACGCTTGAACAGCGCTCTCGAGCAAAATGGCGCGCATAAATGGGGGGCGTCCGGTCGACACTCTAGCATCAAGTGCAGTTCCATCATCTTTCATCTTCCATCTTCCATCCTCTATCCTCCATCTTCCATCCTCCATCTTTCGTCTAGTCCATGGACTACGCCTGCTTCTGCCGCTTGGGCGCTCCGATGGCAGGCAAACCGCTATCGAATTCGGATATGTTGAGGGCGCGCGACTTATTGAGGCTCTTCATGAAGCTGCTTCTGCCATTGCCCTCCGGCAGATGGCGCTGCGGGCCACCTGACTTCTTGCGATCTGCTCCACCAAGCTGTTGCTGTTGCTGTGTCTGTCTCACCTCCCCGCTGACCGTTGTCGTGTAGAGACGCCGTTTGGCCCGCTTCGCCTGCTGCAGCTTCTCAGGATCGCTGCGAATGATAAAATGCAAAAGGTCTCAATACAAATTTGCTAATTAACTAATGCAATTGAATGTGACAAATACCGTTCGGTGTAGGTCAGTCGATTGGTGGGCGGGGCCGGCTTGGGGGCGGCATGCTGGCTGGCAAATTTGCTGGGCGCCTCCTTGAGGGCGAAGCTCTTGGCAAAGTGGCCCATGTGTGCGATGCGTACATTGAAGATGGGCTTCAGCTCCTTGGGAAACGTCGAATAGAACTTCATCCAGGAGACGAAGGCTGCAACGAAACATTGTGGCTCAGTTCGAGTTGTTGGCTGGAGTCGGAGCATGTTAATGCTTTCAGAATTAATTGATGTGTTGGCTTAAGTGCCTGCCTTATGTGCATGTGTGCGAGTGTGTGTGTGGCATTCATTACAAAATAAATTTGTTAAAATGACAAATGAGCAATGTCAGCAAAGGATTTCTCGCTGCCAAATCCCGCCGCACAACACACTCAACGTCGACGACTGCGTCCTTTTGTGCGGTTGGCTCTGTTGTGGGCATGTCCTTGCTAATTACGCAGCACTTATGCCAGGCAATGCCAAATTATACAACAATGATATCAAATTACCACAACGTGCATAGCTCGCAGCAGCCGCAATTGTCCTCGAATGTGATAAGCATCACACACAGCGAGCGCTATGTAAATGTGATGTGAAATTGTAAAATGAAAAATGCGTTGGAAGTGAACAAAAACAAAAAGCACGAACTGAACTAAAAAAGATGTACAAATAAAAAACGAGACAGCTGTTGTTGTCTGCATTGGCTGACGTCTCTGAGCCATGAATAGCAGCAGCAGCGGGAAGGGTCACCTTCACTGACAGATCTAATCGCATTGCATTCAAATACCTAAACCAAACGAAACAATTACCCAGCCACAGATCCAATTTACCAAATTTCCAGCACGACAGAGGAATAAACAAGTTCTCATCTACTTTGACTTAACTGAATAACTGACGCTTTCGATCACTTCATATCAAGCAAAGCATGAATAGCTTGAAAAGTTTGAGTTGCCTTCGGAACTAGTTCACACAGCTTAAGACTGAACTAACTGAACTAATTGCAAGCTGGAACACAAACATTAAAATACGTTTTAATTCTATATGTTTTGATGAAGAAAGCTGAAATACTTCTTAATATTTGCAGCTGAACTTTGAACTAGTTTGAAAAATGTACAGACTTTTATGGACTGAAAATAGTTTTATAAGTTTGAGTACAAAGAATGATAAAATAATATATGAGATATCAGACTCTCTCTCTCTCTCTCTGTATACAATTGAAAAATTTTTGTTTCCTTTGGAACTAGTTCACACATATATTGCGAACAGAGAACATAACAAAAATTTGGATTATATATATTTTGATGAGCAACTCAAGAATGTTTCTTGATATTCAGAGCTGAATTTCGAGCTAGTGTGAAAAATATATACATTTTCAACTGAAAAGAGTTTTTAGGTTTGAATATTTTATATCAAATTATTTGCATAGAATTTTCCAGAATTATATTTAAGAGTTTGAATACAAAGAATTACATTTATATTATAATTTATCCAGATATAATAATAATTGTATCCAGATGTTGATCTATAATATACTAATTCATATTAAAATCTTCAGCTACATGTAAAATATTTTTAAAAGTTTTAAATTTTGACTTTTTTTTAACTTTCAGAAAATGGAACTTTTAGAAGTTTCTTTTGAAAATAATATTTGTAAAATAAAAAAATATTGAGTATATTAAATTGAAATTTGTAACTAAAATTTACTAGATTCAAATTGTTCCTCCAAGCTTGCATTTGCCTATTGACAAATTTTGAGCCACTATCAATGAACTGGTTCACATACACTTACTTAAACAATCAGCAGGACTAAGCATCAATTTGGGACTGTTCGCCGCACAATTCAACAAAGCAGCAAACAAGAGAAAGAGAAAGAGAGATAGAGAGAGAGAGAGAGAGAGTTAGGATGAAGAGCATCAATAGAGACAAAGACGTTGCTCTGCCCTGGCAATTAACTTGGAGCAGCAGCCGTTCCAGCCGCCCGCTCGCCCGTTCGCTCTTCCGTTTCGTTCCGTTTCGTTTCGTTCCGTTCGTTTGTTTGGGAACTGGTTGGCTTCTTTGTACGCAAGTCCCCTGGCTGCCTGGGAGTCTCAAAGTCAAGCCCTTGTCTTTGGGGCTGCTTAATTGCCGAATACGCGCCGGCAGTCAAGTGGCAGACATTAGGCACACAAAAAGTATGACGAGCCCGGATGTTTGCAGACGTCTGCAAGCCGGAAGTTGCGAATAAAATAAATGTCATTCGAGCAGTGTCAATGGCAGGGTGCAAAGAGAACTCCATACCCCATTCCCATCCCCATCCCCATCCTACATCCCCTTCCCTATCCCAACCCTGCGAACAAACCGCACAAAATGGCTTTTTATGAAGCTTCCTACCCAGCTTTAAATCCATTCTTCCCTTGCGCCTCGGCCAGCCCGATTTCCATTGTTTAGTCTGTGGCTCTGTGGGGGTTGGGGGTGGCTGTTGGGGGTGTTGCTCGGCTAATGCGACCGACCGCCGTTGGCTCAGCGTCAAATGCGAACGGATATTTTTTGAAGCGCGCGTGCTTATGCGGTTTCTCTGCCTCTGCTTCTTCCTCTACTTGTGTAGGCGTGGCAAATTGTTGTGATTGTTTTTTTGTTGTTGTTTTTCTTCCCTCCCCCAATTGAGTCTTTCGCGTTTTTGGCTTAGGCTCAGTTTTCGGCTTTTCGGCTTCTGCGGCCTGCGGTTTGCCAGTTATTGTCCACTCTGCCCAGTAAGTAGTTAATCATGTGGTACAGCATGAACAGAACTGACAAGGGTTAGGGTAAGGGTCAGTCCTGATAGCCATACGACAATGATTGCAAAGATTTTCCGCTGATCTTTCTAATCTATATGTATAAATATCTCAATTGCGAACAATTGTGTTCTTATGGGGGTTTTTAGCTATATCGATTCGATAGCAATTTCATTTTACAGATTATAGTTTCCATTAAGCTATCAGATATATCATATAGTAATACAAATCCTGCCGATTTCAACATAAGACTAGCTGCTAAACAGAATCAAAGATCGAAGATGATGAATTGAGATACGAGAAAGAAAGAGAACTTAAACCATATCAAATTTGCTTGTCTTGCCAGCTTTCCCCTCACTTCTCATTAAGTTTTTTCTTAAGTTTTCCAAATTTCGTAATCGTTTTTCTCAGACATATTATACAGCATTAAACAAGATATTTTTACATAAGTTTGCTATGTCCCTTACTGAAACACCACTCTTAAAATTGTTTACATAATCGTAGTAAAAAAAGATATGTCCTACAACAATAACAACAAACATCTAGGAGCATTGCAGTCGGACGTTACCGAATACTCATTCAAGGCCCAAACGTTACAAGCTCCATTTGCCGATTGATATAGGTATAGGTATATCTATTTTTGGCAATTCAATAGAGGGTAAGTTAGTTAAATCTTTTCGTTTTATATATATGTTCCAAGTTTCAAGTCTCTAGCTTTAATAGTGGCGAAATGGTTTGCGTTCATACGGACAGACGGCTAGACGGACAGACGGACGGACATCAAGACGGACATTGCACAAGACAAATATACTCATTTTACTTTCATGAATGAGTATAATAACTGTTGTTGTCGAGCGCTGCCGACTGCATAGTACTCGTTCATGATCCAAACACAGTTGAATCGTTTAAACTAAATCTCAAGAGGGCCAATCTCTGCATTAAATTATCTATCAAGCTTTGCAGCTCTAGTTTGAATACCTTAAAAGATATAGTTATTTTCAATTTGCTACGCTCACTAAGAGGCTTGTTAAGACATTTGAGTGAATGATGAATTTAAAAGAGCGGGCATGTTAGTGCACTCTCCACTTATGTCAACTCAAACAACTTAACAGAACTATCATACAAATCACTTTAAAACTGAAATCAAAGGTGAGCGATTTTATTTTACTTTTGCGCTTTCTATAGAGAAGAAACTGAAAATTGCAGATTGAACTCCGTTTGACCATTTGCTACGACAAGATATAAATATATATAATGCTTGGCAAATCAAAAGAGAAAGTTAAACCGTTACTGTAACTGTATAACTGTAAAGTACACAGTTTTTCTCGATTTTCCAAGCCCTGAATGGGCGTAGCTTTATCTGCTATATATCATTTTGGTCTTGGGTTGTCAACGTGAGTATATATTCCAGATTTCAAGTCTCTAGCACCTTAAATAATAACGTTTCCGTCATACCAAATATAGTTTTTTGCCACCAGGCGTACCAGGAAAATCTGAACACTGCATAAGAGGAGGCTATTAAAGAGTTGATATTCCAAGTTTCAAATCCCAAGTTTCAATAGAAACCAAATGGTTTGCATTCACACGGACTGACGGACGGACAAGAAGATGGACATTGTAGAGAACCTATATACTCTTTTCAGTTAGTGAGTGAGTATAATAGAATATTTATAATGAAATAGCTAAAGAAAAAGTGGTATGTAAATACTTTAAACTTAATTCACATATAAATAAATGCAATTTGAATGTTTTTACCAAAGTGAATTTCCTAAGGCCTTAGTTTACTTCCACACAAATTCTGTTTTCTATAGATGCTTTGACTTCATAAGCTAGTTGCTGAATAGCTTAGATGTTGCTCTTATATTAAGAGAATGGTTAAAAGTCTTAAATAACAGATTTAGTCAAGATATTCATGAAAACCAAAAAGCTTAGTTATTTAAGGGAAAAATCTGTTAACAGCTGCACAAAAGGTTTTCAAACAAAAACCTCAAAATAGACACGATTAGACTATATACCATATAGAACATGATTGTTATTTATATATATTTCATGATTACTACATGATTATTATATTGTACAAACACACCAAGGAATGCATTCATTTTACCCTTTGGAACAGGTGTTAGTTGTATACATAAATAATTGATGTAGTTCTGTGTAGTTGGATGAGTGTCAGAGATTAAACTAAAGATCTGATTAAAATGATAAACAGTCGAAAGGCAAAAGATGAAAGTATATTTCAGTAAGTACGGTAAACTAGGACTATGTATTTTGCAATTAGCTTTCGTTCAAATCACCTGTTTGTAGAGAGTTGAGCAAAGCATGAGTTGCTTTGCTGCAAATAGTTTTAATTACTCTCGCATGCAACTGGAGCAGGGTCTGTGCAGAAAAGTCCTGTCGCCTCACACATACAAACCTATGTATATATATAGAGTATGTATCTGGCTGCTACAAACTCTATCTCTCTCTCTCTCTATCTTTGTCTCTGACACTGACTCTGACTTGCATGCTGCGTCGCTCTCTTTGCTCTGTTGTGCTTATAAATGCTTTTATCTGCTGCTTTGTACAGTTTTGTTCAAGCGTAATACTTTTTAATGGCTTTTTGATTGGACGCAGCTCAGCAACTGCAGCTTACATTCCCTCTCTCGCTCTCTCTCTCTCTGTCTCGCTCTCTCTCTGTCTCTCTTTCTGGCAGTCTAGCCAGCATTCATGCTCCTTTGGGCGAGTTCCTCTCAAGTTTGCCAAGCGGCTTCCTGCCTTGACGCTTGACTCGACGCTTAAGTGCAATTTGAGTTGCCATTTTGGCTGCCAGTTTCTCTTCCTCTGCTTGTTGTTGTCCCTTCCCAATCAACAACGACATCATCAGCATCATCAGCATCATCAGCATCATCATCATCATCATCATCAACTACTTCAGCTTCTTTAACATCTTTTACTTTGGCTTATTGTTTTGCATTCGCATATCTCGCCCAATTTCCGTTTCTTGTTTGCTTTTCAGCTATTTTTGTTTTTAACTCATGATTCATTTCTGCATCCCAATTGTTCGGTAGCTCAGTGGGGGATGGGGATGGGGTCAGTTCTTCTGATTTTTATGTTTCTATCAAATCTAGCCTCTCACTGGCCCCCACCCCAAAGTATAATGTCAACCCCTATACAATAACCCGTTCCGTTTTTCCTTTTTTATTTGGGGGCGCGTCGCGGCAGCCTTAGTAACATCTAATTAACTTTTTTCTTTACCGCGCTGCAATTACAATTTCAACAGGACATTAACAGGACAACGAGAAGGAAAAAATATCGAGCAAGGATAATGTCGAATGCGACAATACCCTTCCCATTGCCCAGAGCAGCGACTGGAAGTGCTGCCAGCAAAGGCGCAATGCTCAGCATATGCCAGGATATGCGTGGCTAAAAAGGACAACGGATAACGGTGCGACGACAGGAGCTGGTCACTGCACACACACACACACACACACACACACACGCACATGCACAGAGTGAGGCGGTTGGGCGGGGCAGGGCTGGGTTCGACACGCAATCGAAATTAACTTCAAATATGAAATAATTTTTAGCGTTTTTTACGCGCGTTGCCAGCGTACAAGTGGGCGGCTGGTCGCAGGGGCGTGGCGCGAACGTCCAACTTATAATTGGAAAACGCCAGCGGATAGCTGTGTGAACGTATCTCTGTGTCTCTGTATTTGTTTTCCCTTCATTTTTATTTTATTTCTTTTTTGAGCTCTCTGGAGTGCGGCGAAATTTGTGTTGAGAAAAAAATAAATCATAATTACAAAGTTAATATCCTTTGGTGAAAGGATTAAATTGCTAGTTACGTTTAAGTGGGCAGCGTGGGGCCAGGGGGCAGGGGGCAGGGGGAGTGAACCAGTCGGGTGCTAGCCATGGCAACTGAATGGTCGAACTTACCCTTGCAGGACTTGTCGTGCAGCTCGCGATCCTCCTCGAGCAGTGTCTGAAACTTGTGCTGCAAATTGGAGGCGGCCTCCTGGACGGAGCGCGCCTCCGAGTCGCGCGGCAGCAGTGCCTGCAAATAGCTGTACATGTCGCCCTGCTGGATGCGTATGCGCTTGTTCTCCAAGTGGCGCACGAATTGCGCCTCGCTGGGCGCCAGGAAGAGCACGGCGCGTCCACGACGGCCGGCACGCGCTGTGCGCCCCACGCGATGCACAAAATCTGCTGTGGTTTGCGGCGGTGTGTACTGCACCACCAGCTTGATGTCGGGCACATCGATGCCGCGGCCAACGACATCGGTGGCCAGCAGCACGCAGCTGGCGCAATCGCGGAAGCCGCGAAACACGCCCTGGCGCTCCGTTTGCGTCATGGAACCATTAAGTCTGGAAAGGATCAGAGCTGCAGTCATATATGGCAATTCAGTTGAAAGTGCAGACTTGACTTACTTGAAGAAGCGGAGTCCCTGTAGCAAAGGCGTGTCGCCTTCATCGTCAACGTCCGACTCCGCTTTGGACGGCTCCTCGTCATCCTCGTCGAGTATGCGACGTGTGAGCGCCTCGTTGAGCACGTCGTGATGGAAGTTCACCATTTCCGTGGTACTCATGAAGACAATGGCCTTGAATTGCTTGGGACTGGCGGCGAGCTCCTTGGCCAACAGCGCCGAAATGGTGACCAGACGCAGCTTGGGCGGCACCACCACATAGCTCAGCTGCAGATTCTCCGGTATGCTAAGCACGCCCGTCACATCCTCCATGTACTCGCCGAGGCCGTCGTCCTGTTGCGCCTCAATGGTGTCCTTGTCATAGCCACTGGTGCCCTTAATCGCAGCATCGGCCGCCTCATCACTGTTGTCTATGTAGAGCGGATCCTGCAGCGCTAGTCCCGCCAGCTGCTGTACCTGGGCGGTCAGCGTGGCACTGAGCAGCAGACGCTGCATGGCAACCGGCGGCTCCTGTGGCTCCTCGGCGCGATGCTTGGCGATGGCTTCAACGAGCTGCTTGACATCGCGCTCGTAGCCCAATTCGAGCAAGCGATCCGCCTCGTCCAGCACGAGAAATTGCAGCTTGGACAACTTGAAGGAGGCCGTGTGCAGCAGATGATCCACCAGGCGACCCGGTGTGCCCAGCAGCACATTTATGCCCTTGCGCAGACGGGCTTTCTCGCTCTTGCGACTCTCGCCTCCCAGCAGGGCGCCGGGCACAATCCAGGTGTACGGCTTGACCAGCTTCTGGAATAGCTCGTACGTCTGCAGCGCCAGCTCACGCGTGGGCACAATGACCAGGGCCAGGACGCCGTCGGTGCGCTTAATGCGAGGCTGCTGCGCTTGAAGACGCTCCACCATAGGCAGCGCATAGGCCAGCGTCTTGCCCGAGCCAGTTTGCGAGCGCACCAGCACATCCTTGCCAGCCAGCACATGTGGAATGGTCTTCTGCTGCACTGTCGTCAGCTGGCTAATGCTGAGCAGATCCATCAGATTCTTGACTGCATGCGCATGCAGACCCAAGCTCTCCACCTTGGTGCCGGCAAAAATGGTCTCTTTGACGGGCTTAACGGCGCGCTGGCCCAGCTGCTTCAGCGCCGCCACATCGCTCTGATCGAAGAGGCCGACTTTCTTGGTGCGAAACTTGTTGTTTGTCTGAGACGTTGGCGTTGGAGTTGGAGTCGTTGTCGTTGTCGTTGTTGTTGGCTTCTCGGCTTCTTTTGGCTGCTCGTCTGCGGCACGCTTTTGCCTGTACTCCTCGTCCAGCTGTGCCTTGAACAGATCCCCAGCACGTGGCTGCTTGTTGGGATTCTCCTTGCGCTGTCTGCCTTTGAGAGCTGCCTTCAGCAGCTGCTTATCAATGACAGCACCTCGGCTGGCATTGAAGCCCAGGTCGCTGGCAGGGCGCTGCTTCTTAGTGGCTTTCTTCACATTTTTCTCCTTAGCGGTGTTAGCAACAGGCGCTGTGTGCACATTTAAGATTATATCGCTGACAGGCTCTTCAGTCTTCTCTTTCTGTTGTTGCTTGATGACATCTTCCTTGGGCTTGGCAGCGGTGACAGCTGTGGTGTTGGCCTTGGCTGTGGCTGGCTGCTGTTTGGCAACTGGAGCACGACGCCGCACCACAAGCGCCTTGATTTTGGGCTTCTCCACTCCATTGAACTGAAAGTCGAAGCCAGCGGATGTGCCAGCACGTTTTTGCTTGTTGAGCGGCTTTCGCGTTGGCATTGCCTGGCGAACATTAAATTGTAAGTCGCTAGCACTAATTTTCAATATATTATTTGTCACTTACCTGTTTTGCTTTTGGCATAGGCTTTGTACATATGTTAAACGTTATATTTTCATCCATTTTTATACATTTGTCTGTCAAATCGAGTTTGTGAATAGAAAAACGTGCGCGCTCTGTCAAACAGCTGATCGGCTGACAAGCAAGCAGTTTACGCAAGCAGTCGATTAAAAGTGCTGCACAACTAGTGTTGGTAAGTGGCAGCGCCAACTGTTGCCAGTGTAGAAAATGAGTAAAAGTGCGCGCGCAATTCAAAATCAGCAATAAAACACTCAGAAATATGTTTCTTTAATATATCTGTGTATATATATATATATATTATTATATCTTGGCAAATTTAGCAACAATTTGACTATAATAAGTAATGCAGCTTGTGCCTGCCTATTATTTTTACAACAACTTCATTTACCACTACAAAAAAAAAAGAGACAAACAACAAACAAACAACAAATAAACAACATGTAACGGGCTGTCTATGACAGCCGTCTGTGCCATGCATTTATATTTCTGTGAGTGTATGTGCTTGTGGGTGTTTGCTTCAAATGGTGGGTTATGGTGGGTTTTCCTTTGGTTTAGCCCCAGCTGCGAGCGCCACAAATGTCAACAATAGTCCAATTCATGATGGTAACCGCCTGCTCCGGCAACGGCATCGGGTCTGGTTCGGGATCGATATTGGGATCGGGGTCGGGATCGGGCTTGGGCTCGCGCTGCGCATCTGCTTGGGACGTTCCTGCCATGGCTGCTGTAATTGACAAGCTACTCTCTCTGCCTACATCCACGTCCACGTCCACATCCACGTCCATTTGGAGAATGCATTTGTGGCTAACTGCATACATTAACTATGCTGTCACGTAATACTCGCGCTGACGTTTCTGGCACTTCTCCCTCGCAATGTAGCACAGGGCGATGGTAATGAGTAGGGCGATGGTCACGCCCATGCCAATGCTGACCCACATAATTTCCTCGTTAATGCCCACATACGAGCGCCCTAGGAGTGGGGTTACCAGAGCGAGAGAGAGAGAGAGAGAGAGAGGGATTTATTGATAAGCATTTCGTAATTGAATTAAATGTTGCTGCAGGCAACGGATTAATTACAATTCATCGAGCGTGCTCGCTGCGCATTTCAATTGAATGCATTTTAAATGCAATTGATTAGCAATTCGGGCGGGTGCTGTCCGCCGTAGCCGCCGCTTCCGCCGTATACGTACCGTTATAATAGTGATTGGAGTAGCCGGCTTTGCCAGCCACGCGTCCCGCTGGCATTTTGCTGGTGCGTCTGTTGGTTGCCAAATTAAAAGAGACAAGCAGAAACAAAAAAACAAAACTTATGTCCGGCGTAATAAATCGCGAGCGTGTAAATCTCGCTTTGTTTTTATTCTGCAGTTGGCAGCTGTGCCAGCAAAGTTTTTCGGTCACTTCTCTAATTACAATTGATTTGCAGCTGCATTGCGGCCTTGGACAAATGTTTGTAAATTGTTTTCTATTTGCTTGGAGCTGGAAAGAGTGAGAATTTATGAGAAAGTGAGCGAGAATTTATGGGCAATTCAAATATTGTATTGTATAACAAAATCTGTATACATCCGTAACAATTTCAATTTCAATTTAAATTTCAAATTCGAATTCAAATTGAAAACGTTTGTGCGCCCAGCCTGCAGCATTGCTAACTACCGCGCGTTTACCAACACTTGTCGAACAGCTGTTCGTGTGTGTCACCAACAAGTTTTATTGCCGCTTCTTTATTTTATTTTCTTTGCTGTGCCGGTGAGTTCTCCTTTCCATTTCGGAATTGTCCGTCGCTCAAATGGACGAACAAAACGTAAGCGATCAGCATAAGGACCCATTGGCCGCTGGCTTGCCGCTGGCTGAGACACTGTGCCAAGCGACCGTTGAAGAGGAAGCAGCGGCCGCCAAAGATGCGGCCCCTGACCAACAGCTGAGCTCATTTACCGCTACAAATGCATGCCCTTGCGGCTGCCGTAAGTATTTTGCCACCATTTTCGAATACAGTGAATGTCCCGCTAAAAGTGACAGTTAGACAGACGAACTGCGTGCTCTTTGGCGTTTCTATGTGGCTCTGGCCAGACAGCTCAGCTTCAGTTTCTTGTGCTCCACAGTGTGCATTCAGTGTGGCGACAAAGATAAGAGAGGGAATTTACCTGGTTGTCTGAGTGTTTGTTGAAGCAGCGTTATCAATGACGTCGTTAATTGATTACAGTTATAATTGAGCGTACAGTATAACCTGCCTAGTGCGGACACACAAAATGCATTTATTTTCTATAACTTCATATTTGCTGAATAGGGGGAATAGCTTAAGCAAGTAGAGTGCTCTAATTGGGAGTATCCGACTTGCAGATACCCTGAGTGCTGTGCCAAACTGTTATTTGAATCCTTCTAGGCTTTACATACTTATGTAAGAAGAACTGTATCTACAGTTGCGGACACATGGACATGAGCAATCAACTGAAAATATCGATTTCTATCGATATTAAAATACAAAAATGTTAAATTAGTACTGCGTAGGTTAAACAAGAGTATTTTTATACCTTAAACCCATTGAAAATGGGAAATTAGGGTATAATGGTTTTGTTAAATGTATGTAACAGGCAGAAGGAGGCGTGGCACACACCATAAAGTATATATATTCTTGATCAGCTCGACAAGCTGAGTTGATACAGCCATGCCCGTCCGTCCGTCCGTCCGTGTGAATGCAGCGATGTCGTAAACCACAAAAGCTAGAGATCTGAAATTTGAAATGTACATATATTCGTGTATACCATACGCGGTACGAGTTTATCACTTTTTTTCTTGATAATTCATCCCATTTCCTTATTATCGATGAAAATCGACCATTTTGATTCGTTTTTTAAGCGTAACTTAAATACCGTTACATCTATAGATTTCAAATTTACTGTGTGTATCCGTGTAATAAATACAAACATTTTGTAAATTTTGGATACCACGCTCCCTAGCTCCCCCCCCCCCCCCCCAAATTTGAAAAAATCTCAAATGTAAATACTAGAGACTTGTGCCTTTGCAAATACATACATATAAATGTCATTTTTACGCTCTAACAGTTAAGATTACGAAAGTCCATCTAGAAGAAAACTTATTCAACAAATAAGTTTCCCATGCTGCAGCCCAGGCTCAGTAGCATGTATGTGTTGGTTGTTTATACAGATGTATGTATTTATAAATAATGAAGCGTAAAGTGATTAAGAATATCGCAGGGTTCAGGGTATCTCTTAGTCGAGCAGTCTCGACTAGAGCACTCTTACTTGTTATTCTAATTGCAAGTCTCTAGTTCTTTTAGTTTACAGAGGAACATGTCTAGCTACACTCAGCTCGTCAATCTGGCCACGAATATATATTTTTGTGGGATTACGTACATTAATAAAAACCGTAAAAATTATATTTATTTCTAATTTGTCGAAAACTGTTGAGCTACAGTTTTAACACCCATAACTTAGCGACTGTTTTCATTGGCGAACATTTTCTTTATGGAGCCTGTACTGTACTGTACTGAATCCATAGCTGTAGAGAGAGAGAGAGACTGAGAGAGAGCTTAACTCTGCCTAGTAAGCTAACTTATGTATGATTATTAATTTTTGAAATTGCCAGCATCTGTGAATTATACTCGCTCTGGAAATGAGAAGAGTAATTGGCTTTGTGCAATACACGTCCAGTTGTCCGTCCGACTCTACGACTGTCTGTATGAAGACAAAGTATTTAGTCGCTTTTAAGGCTAGGGACTTAAAATTTGGAACATATATTCGTTGGTACACTCAGTTTAAGAAGTGCAAATCGGGAAATACTTTGTCTTTTGAAACACAAATGTAGCAATCGAAAGCGCTATTAGAAATATAAATTGGTAAATGAGGGAAAACTATGTCATTGTTTGTCCTTGTCTGTCGCTGTCTGTCCTTGTCTGTCCTTTGCAAAGTGAGTTACTGTTCATCGATTATATTGCTTTAGCAAAAGTTTTTCTTTCCTGGAGGGCGTGGAAAAGCAGAAAAAGTAGATCTTCTGAAGCTTTGGAGCTAGAGCTCCAAAATATGACAGTTAAGCAACTGCAGCAACTTCCTCTTGAGACTTTCCCAAAATTATTCAACTGTTTTTAGAGAATTGGACAGTTAACTTGCTGTGAACTCCCTTCACACATTGAACAAAAATGATATATCCATGCCTGAAGTGACGAATCGGGCTCGAGACTAATTGGAATACCCCATATCTTCCATAGACTTAGACTTAAATATTGAATTCTTCCACAGTTAGGCCTACAAATAATGATTTTTGTTAGGCGTTTGCTTCATGAACGAGTATTATGCAGTCGCTTGTTTATATTTCAGCATCGGCTACACTCATTCCATATAATCCATATATATATGGACCGCTGGCCCACACTTAACTGTGATAAGCGCTATGCTGGTGAATATGCTTACTTAAACAGTTTTAATTTAAGCTTTATCAACTATATATATATATATATATATATATATATATATTTTTATATAATATATATATATATATATATATATATATATATATATATATATATATATATATATATATATATATATCTGCATCTTGCATTCCCCTGAGACTGGTCCAATCAGCGTGCATTCAAGCTCTGAATAGCGCATACAAATATGGGAATATGAATATGGCTCGCTTGGCCTCGCTGAACTCTCATTGGTATTCGTGGCGGCGTGCCAGTGTAAAATCCATATCCTTGCAGCAATGATAGATTAAAGTTCCGCTCGAACGCCTCGTTGGCTTCCGTAAGCGCACAAATTGCACAAAACTGCTTCAGCCTCCAGCCTCCAGCCTCTAGCCCCTAGCCCTTGCCATCTCTACCACATTGACGTTTTGAAGGCACAAACTTTTACCACAGTCAACGTTGCAGGACATTACGGACGCTGCTGCATCAGCCACTGTTGCTGCACATTAGAAACTGCAATTGAAATGGCGCAATGGGTGTCTGGGGTGCTCGGCTGCTCGGCTGCTCGGGCTGACCGCATGAATTATTCACATAATCCAGATTAAGTTTTCGTGGAAAACGAATTTACTTTGAAACTGTTCCCTTTAAGATTATCGTAAGTGCGCTTTAAACTTGCTTTTAGCCCAAGGTCGAGATGTGAGTGAGTGTATAAACAGACCTCAAGGCGAGATCTCGATCAAGAAAGTGGAATAATAAGCGTTTAATTATAGCTATAGCTATAACTAGATCTCTCTCTCCCTCTCTCTCTCTCTCTCTCCCTTTCTCCCTCTCTCTCTCTCTCCCTCTCTCTCTCTCCCTCTCTCTCTCTCTCTTTGACGATCTAGAAATATAAACCACCGACAGCTTATGAAATATTTATGTAGATATGTCAAACTTGAACTACATTCATAATAGTTTTTAGTAGGCTCATTCCATTATCCCACTGTAAGCACTGTAGGCAGTTGGAGCAGAGTAGATTTGACTTTGACTGGCAGTTAGACATTGAGCGAACTAATCAGCTATTGTCGCCTTGGAAGTTTGCATCTAATGCGGATGCGGCGCAGTTTTCCAAGCTTGCGATAAAAGTGCAGGGCTGTGCGAACTGTGATAAATGCAGGCGCGACAGGCGGCGCTGGAGTCATTTGGCTGGCAACAGCTGCAGCTGCATTAGGCGCATTCGTGCATTCGCTGCCCACATGCAATTCACTTTGACTAACGAAATTGCAGCTAAGCTGGAGGCGGAGCCGATCTTGGACAATACACAGCTGCTGGAATTTCAGGTGCGCAGCCATGATATCGACTGGAAGCTCTTTGTGCGGCCGCTGGACGAACAGGTGCGCGGAGAGGCTGTCTTCCTGGACAGACAGGCGGACTTCATGAGCAACTATCGACGCGTAGTGCACAGGGACAGTCGACGCGAGCTGCTCGTCTGCCACGACATGATGGGCAACTATCTGACCGATCGGTAAGTGGTCGATATAACACACATCGGCAGGTAAGTTGGCTAAGGCTTTCCTTTCCAGGCATTACCACAGCTCGCAGAAGTACGACGATTATCGGTTCATGCACTGGTCTGCCGTAGACTATTTCTGCTACTTCAGTCACAACTACGTGACCATTCCGCCGAGTGGCTGGCTGAATGCCGCTCATCGACACGGCGTGCCCGTGCTGGGCACCTACATAGCCGAGGGCAACGCGGGCAGCAAGCTGCTCCACGAAGTCCTGGCCAGCGTCGAGAGTGTTCAGCGTACAGTCAAGGCCTTGACGCGCCTCTGTCTCCACTTTGGGTTTGAGGGCTGGTTGGTAAACGTGGAGTGTCAGGTGCGGGCCCAATCTATGTCCAATCTCTAGTGAGTAGCAACAACATGTTAATGGAGGGTTCATCAATCATTATTCACCAACCCCACAGCCGGTTTGTGGAGGAGCTGCGCCGCGTGACCGAGCGGCAGGTGCCGCACGGACGCGTCATTTGGTATGACAGCGTCATCAATAGCGGCGAGCTGTTGTGGCAGAACGAGCTGAACGAGCGCAACGTGCACTTCTTTCGTGCCAGCCATGGCACCTTGATCAACTACTCGTGGAACGATCGCAGTCTGGAAAACAGCGAGGCATCCATCCGGCGCGAGAGGGCGGAACCGCATCGCCTGTTCATGGGACTCGATGTGTTTGGTCGCGGCCAGGTGGGACGGTTTCGCAGCGCTCTGACCCTGGCCAGAATCGCGGCGCACAACTTCTCTGCGGGCATCTTTGCGCCCGCTTGGTGCTTCGAGACGCTGAAACAGTTCAACTACAACATACATGACAATAATGGCGATGAATCGGTGAACGCCGCCTTCCTGTTGAGAAACGAAAATTGGTGGACCCGCCTGTGGCCCAGCCTGGCCACTCATCCGTACCGCCGGCTGCCCTTCTACACGAACTTCTGTGTGGGCTCGGGCCGCAACAGTTTCGAATGCGGCGCTGAACAACGGACGGGACGGCCGTTCTTCAATTTGGCACGACAGGCGCTGCAGCCGTCGGTGCCGTTGGGCGAGAATGCGGAGCGCAGCTTTGACACCGCCTACGCCGGCGGCTGTGCGCTACGAATCATCAACAATGTACGTGCCTTCCGGCTGTTTCTCACCGAATTTCAGCTGCCTTACGGCATGCTGCTGCTGGGCTATGCCTACAAAATAACCGTTGAGGACGAAAGGCACGCGCTGGATGTTGTGCTGCGCTTCTGCACACCCCAACAGCCCAAGCAGGATGTGTATGTCTTTTGTGGCGGCTACGGGGAGAACATTATCACGCAAAGTGCATGCTACATTGCGCCAGTTGACGGCACACTGCCGCCCAGCCTGATACACGAACATCTGCCCCTGGAGCCCGGTGCTCTGGGCGATAACTGGCGCGTGCGTTATTATCTGGCCAAATTCGATGGACCCGTGCAGCTGCAGGACATCGGAGTGCTGGGCCGCCGCTCGGATCAGTCCACGTCCGAGGCATATCTCGGCGCCATCTATGTGCACAGCCTGCAGCCCGATGACTGGGAAAAGGCACAGCCCAGCCACCAGATCAATATTCCAGTGTACAGCGAACAGCTCTGGCAGCAGCACGAGATAATTGAAAAAGAAATGGCTGCCTAAAATAAACCAAGTGCATTTTATAGACATGTAAATCAGTTTTTCCTTCTTTCATTCATACACTACACACACACACACTCTCTCTCTCTCTCTCTCTGCCCCCTCTCTCTCTCTGTCTCTTTCTCTTTTGATAAAGTGTTTTAAAGTTGGTTTAATTTGCGATTCGCTTGCAACATTTAGTGCTGGTAAGCTTATCTCGAGTAGAACTTTACGAAGAAGTTTCTTGACTTTTAGGCCAGGCTAAGTACTTGGGCTGCGCTTAAGATTTTGGCACAGGATGGATAAGACTTGTCTAATTGGCCTCAACTTTATAGGCTTAAAGTTCGCTTTAGCTTAAACCAAATCGGTTGTATTATGTAAGACAAAGTTGACTGACTTGCCTACAACGGTATTTAGTCTTCGGCATGAGCGAATATCCTTTTTTTTGCGCCTTTTTATCTTGTTGCCTTTTGGACTGCTCGCCATTATTCATGGGAAGCTGACCAACAAACTGCTCTACAATTTTCGTACACTTTTACGTTCTTTAGTTACGCAAATGTGGGCATGGAATGCCGCTGCCCACCGTCCACCGTCCACCGTCCACTCCCCATTGCCATCTGACCTCTGGCCTATGCCCTGTACTTTTGATGTCAGCTTGGTCACTTGACCATCAGTCAACTTCACTTGCAGCTCTTTGTGTGCGGCCTGTGGGCGTGGCATGTACATATGTACCCCATAGTTAATAGACGGAAGGAGTCTTCTACAATTTGTTTGCCAGAGGCGTTCCCCCTCCCGAACAATTGACACAAAAACTCGCTCAATTTTACAGGCAACCATCAAAAAAACTGTGCCACAATCAAAAATAGAAGAAGCAGAAGCAGAAGATAAAAACGCGCTGGCCAAGCCAACAAGACAATAGAATAGTCCGAGCTATACACAGGCAAAGCTTTGTTGGTCTGTGTGCAGCGCCCAAAAGCATGCCCAGTGCATTGCTCAGTGCTGCTAAAACTGTAATTTCACGCTGCTCTCGCTTGACCGACCAACACACACACACACACACACACACACACACCCACAGACTCATGTGTGTATAAGTATTTAATAATGGCAGTGTGTGTGTGCGCTTGTATATTCGATATTTTGTATTCAGAGTGCAGTGCGTGACATTTTGCCTACATTTGCATATATATATATATATTTATTAAATATATAAGCATATATACATACTACATAAAATATGATATATACCTTCTGTATGTGGGTTCTGTATGAACTAATGTCTCCTGTTTTTTTATTGCCTATCGAAAATGTGTCGTAAAGTAAGTATTTGTGTAAGAGAAAGAAGAAAGCAGCGTATGACCACAGAGAGCAAATACAGTAGTATGTCCACTAAGTAAAAAGTGCAAAACAAAAAAAATTATTTGATTTAAGAATACATAGAGGAAAAATACTGTGAAAAAAAAAATATGAAAAAAATGTCTTTCCTAATAAAATATGATGTTAAAGTTGAACTTGTATGACTTTTTTATTTTTTAAACAATTAGTAAACATGGTGTATATTCTTGATAAGCTACGCATATTTCTCTGAGTGCTGGCTGTCCTGGCTACCTGGCGACTTCAAATAAGATTCCCTTATAAATGCAATACATGCAATCACAGCAACTTAAGAATCTCTAACCCATCATATAACAACACTTCCAGCTAAGCACGCCTATTTCAACTTCCATCACATTTGCAGACGAAGTGGCTAGGAAGGACAATAGCACGCCCCAACTCTTCAGCCTTTCATCCAATACTCACTCCATAAACATTATTGACAGTAAAAGTAACTCCAATCAACTCATTGATCTTCTTCATGAAATACAATTCATATCTACACAAATTTCTAAGCTCCTAAACCAGAAGCAAACTTGTTCAAACACTCGACATACCCGACTCATTATCAAGTCTTATGAATGCAAATCATTAATTTTTTAAAAGTGATTTTATTTTGTATACGCCAAAGTCAACTATTGCCACCAATGTGTTTTAAAGTTCGTAAATACAAAAGTCAAATCAAGCAAAAGCAAGTAAGAGTCTCTAGTCGAGGCTGCTCGACTAGCAGATGCCCTGAACCCTTCTAAGAACTGCAATTCCAATCATTCTACGTATCTGTTTTGCTATGTATGAATAGCACAAGAAAATACGAAAATCTCTGTTTTTATTACACCGACCTACTCAGTAAGTCTGGAAGCTCTAGTTCTTATAATATACTTATGGTATACACGAGTATGCATTTCATTTCAGCTTTTGTGGTTTACGCGATCGCTGCGTTCATACGAACGGACAGACGGACGGACGGACAGACGGACATGGCTATATCGACTCAGCTCTTCTCTCTGACCAAGAATATATATACTTTATGGGGTCTGCCTACTTCTACCTGTTACATTTATTTTCACAAAACCACTCAGGGTATAATAAAAAGAAAGAAACCCGAAAATAATTTTACTTTGATAAGTAAAGTAAACCTGGTATAAAGTGTCTAATTAGTGTACACAGATTCAGAATCACCTTCACCAATTCATACTTTGAGCATAAAGCCTAACTCTCTCCGCTACCATGCCCAACCAGTATTACTGTTACGAGCTCTGCTATGATAAACAATAACTTTAAGCTTTTATACCTTACAAACAATCGCCTGCTGTGATTTTCCATCAGTCACACTATTTATTACGTTTGACTGTCATCGCTTATCTAGTAGCTTTTCTTCCGTTCATTTACTGGCAAAATTCTTTTACACTCTAGTAAACAATACTCTAAACTATCATTTGGCAAACTTATGTATAGATAGCTGCCAAACAACAACTGCGATAACAATCTAAAGTTGGTTACACTTCGAGTGTCGAGATCTATAGAAACATTTGCAATAATTTGATTGTCAAAATCATTTGACAATTTGCTCTTTAAACACAAACAATATTTCCCATTGCTTGAGGAGCAGAAGAGGTAGTAAAGCTTGCTGAAGATATTAGCATATCTGCTACTGAGAGACTCTTCACTTTGGTCGTTTTTATACCCATTGAATATGAGAATTTACAAGGTGTAATGGTTTCGTGGAAGTGTATGTAACAGGAAGTAGGGGGCGTCCATAGTAGGAAAGTCCCATAAAGTATATACAATACAATATATGCTTAATCAGGATGACGAGCTGACTTGATCCGTCTGTCCGTTCGTGTGAATGAATAAACCATAAAAGCTAAAGACTTGAAATCTTATATAGGTATATTATATATTGTTGTATACCATAAGCAGTACGAGCTTCTATTTTTTTCGACAACTGCCATTTCCTTATTGTCGATAACAATCGATAAGTTGACTTGGTTATTTTAATACCATAAGAGTTGGGGACTTCAAATTTACTTTGGCTCTTGTCATGAATATACTACAGATTTTTATTTTGGAATTTGGATAATTGTCCCCTTGCCTCAATGAGTGTATTTCAAATAGTAGGGACTTAAGTATGTTTACACATATCTTGTTGTCATTCTCAAGCACTGAAAATTTGATTAATTTTGAGTCAATCTAGAACAAAAGTTATTCAATAAGAAACTTCTCATAGTAGAGCTGCGTAAGCTGCGCAGTAAGCAGATCGCGTGCTTATGTGTGCGTGTGTCTGTGTGTGTGCATGTGTAAGTGTGCGTGTGTCTATATGATGGGCACATGTTGTTTGCTATGTATGTATAAAGGAAGCATAGTATGATTTGTATAGCAGCTCTGTTCAGGATTCAGGGTATCTCCTAGTCGGGCAGTCCCACCACCAGAGCACTGTTCTTTGTTTTTTTTTGTTTCTGCTTCAGCTTGCTGCTCAACGTTTACACAGTTTGCTGCAGTTGACATCTGCTCAACATTTTATGACACACTCACATTGCTGCATAAATAGTGAAGACATAAAGACAGATACAAAAGAAACATCCTTAAACGACCTTAAAGGCTGTTAACACATGATATGATTGAAAACATACATATATAATATATATATGAAAAAAAAACTTAGATCAGATATATTCGCGTTTCGTAAAGAGGGTAAGAATCTGACAGCAATGACCAGAGCTTGACAGCAAGTTAATAAGAATTAAGTTTCAGTTAATCTCTGTAATAGTGCCAAACATAATATTATAATATATCATACTGAATGGTATTATGGATAGAACTCTTACACACATTTCTAGCTCAAATCATAAACAGTTTTTGCAAACACAATAGAACTTAACCTTAGTATAGACAAGTTAGACTGTTCTGGTCGGAAGTGCTTGAGCTAATATGAGCTCTGTGAATGGTCGAATATGGCAAGCTAACCAAAATATGGAAGAAGAATCTAACTACATACTACCTATATACCAAATTAAGCGAGGTTAGCTTGGAAAATATAAGAGTTGAGCTCATTTGAGCTGAAGCTTGATATCGCTATCGTTACCGATATCATGGAAATGGCAATGGCTTGAAACAAACTTGATTTGCGCTTGCTAAGGAAAGGATTTCATATTTCATATAAATTGTCTATAGTTTATCTAGGTGTCAAGATTGCCTAGATTGACAGGCAAACTATATCAACTAGGTTAGTGACCCTGATGAAACTATTAACAACATTAGCAACAGAGCTGTTAAAAATTCCATTTGAATGGAAATTCAAAATGGGTTTTCAGAACAAAAACCCATTTTGAATTTCCATTCAAATGGAATTCTTAACAGCTCTGATTAGCAAAGAGTAATAAAGAGTCACTTTGCAGCTAAGAGACACAAAGTCACTGATAAGACAACAAAGCGAAAGATCAAGTCAATTAGCGAATAAGCAACGACAGGCGACTCTGGAGCTTTGTCACTATCAGGTCCAATGCCATAAACGCTAACTACTTCCTTAAGAACTAGCTTAGATTCTTTTAGTCTTAAGCTTAAATCAAATGAAAGCAGAGCAAGCGCTTCGTTAACAAATATAAAATTAACTTATACGAGTATATAAACCTCCTTTTAGAATGTTGCTTATATTGTAAAACAAAGTTAAAATAAAGAGATCTTTTGATTCCAAATTAGATTTATTGTCGCGATAACTTGAAGTAGAAATCTATTCAATGAGCAGTCTCACTGACGACTGACTATTCTGGACTCCCCACAGTCTGCTTGATTTTACATATCATAGCCCATGGCCTGTGTTCTTATCGATAACCAGTCTAATGACATTTGGTCTACAATAATCTGCAACACTGCATCGCAGCTCGTTCGGATTTATACTCTGCCCACTATTAGGCGGAATAAGTGTATCAACTTACATATGCGCACAGCCACTCAGGGTGCAGGGCATAAAAACTGGCCCAGGGCAGCAGAAAGCAGAAAGCACAAAGCACAAAGCCCGCTTGAGAGTGTTTAACTGGCTGTTAAGTCATCTCTGCTAAATAGTTTGTGTTAGCAAAATACAGTTTGACAGCAAGTCAAAGTGTCGATAAAGCCATGCTCCGCTGTCAATTGAAACGGATGAGCTCGAGGGCAAACTGAGAGTGGAAGAAGCCAACAATGTTGTCCATCATCTTACACCATGGACAATTGGGTATTTACAATGCAGAAGTGAAGAGCTGGAAAGTGGATAATTGCCCAGCGATTGCCCGACCAGCAGATACCCTCTGCCTGCAGCCTCCGAAAAAACTTGAACATTTTTATGGCCTGAATGCATTACTATGTGGAAAGTGAAAGTTTTCAGATACTTTTAGCATTTTTCTTCATCTAACATGTCCTTTTCTCCTTGGCGCATTCTGGCTGTGACTTTTTGCATTTTGTTGCTGCTGACATCACTTTTTGCATGCATGAGAGCATCTGAGGCCAGAGCTAAACTCTGCCCCAGCCCCAGCACCAGCCCCAGCCCCAGCCCCACCCACGCCTACTTGCACTCAAAGTTCTTTTTTCTTCTTCGTGCCCTTTTATTTGTTTAGTTTTCACATTTGTTGTTTTTCTTTGGCCGCCTTCTCGGACAACATTGCTCTGGCCATGGCTGTGGCTCCAGCTCGACAGAAGTTGACTTTGCAGCGCGCTGATGCGGAAGCGTAAACGCAGCTTTGCTGTTGGCGTTCGCCTGTGATTAGTTGGGGTTGGGTCTGATGGGTTGCAATGAAAAGCAATGAAAAGAGCATTAAGAGCAGGCCAGCCCGAGTTGCGCTTCGGGAATCATCATTAGCATTACGGGCCTTTGGCCAGGCCGTCCTATCAGTGTGATTTGTTAACATCTGGATTATGCATAGCTTCCGCTCCATCCCAGCAGCAGCTCCTTGCCACTAGAACAGAGAGCGATGAGCTGGGCTTCCATTCAATTTGAATAAGCACCATTGAGAGCAGAGAAATATGCACTCGCCCACTCGTGCAGTCCATCTAACTCGTTTGGAAAATTCTGTTTGCGGCTCTAAATCAGCCAAAAGCAACAATTGCAACAAAAAACACACACAAGCAACAGCAGCAACAACAACAACTATGTAACATAGATATACGCCCTGGCTGGAATTTTTGGTTGACCCAGTTTTCGAGTTTTTGGGCTCGACCAAACTCGGCGGCAAACCTCTGGCTGGGGTTTTTCCGGTTTTGCCATTTATTTTGCATTTTCAACGTTATTTCCATAAATGTACACAAAATTGTTAATTTAATAGCTGGCTGCAGCAGCCAGCCATTGTCAAATACAAAAAGATTTACCTACATGTGTGTGTGAGTGTGTGTGAGTGTATTTATGCATCTGACAGTTATTGTTACTGTTACAATGGAATACAAGCTTAAACTACAGCTAGCATATGAAATAAGCCCACAAATTTAAACTATTTTCGTTTGAGCTGCAAGTGAATTGGTTTTCGATTTAAAGCAAGAGCTGGTAGGTTCGATTGCTGCAACTCAATGTATAGCTAGTTGCCTAGTTAAGCTCGAATACCTCAATTAGAATAGGATAAGTGAAGTCTTTAGCATGGCACTTCAGTGGAATCTAATGATTGCCTAAGCTCTCTTGTGACTATGCAGATATACAGAATGCAGACAATGGAATAATTGATATGAGTGAGCGACAGCGATGAGTGAGTTACACTCGACGCCTTTCATTTAAAATGCTTCTCTTATAACTTATATCTATTGCCAGGCTCATATGGCACAAGTGCTTTCTTTATGTCTCTATACTCGGTACTTTTGATGTTGGGATTGGTCATAAATTCCATGTTAATGCTTGAACACATTTATCTGTGAGCTTAACGAAGTTTTAACCAATTCAACATGTTCTAACTTAAAACAAACTATCCTTTGCTAGCCTTACTTAGCGTAAACTCACATAAACTCAAGCAACCTAATCCAACTTAAGCTTTTCTAAACTAACCGAACCAAATCTGGTGTAACCTTAACTAGCTTAGCTTTCTGTAAGCTCACTTAACATAGTCCTAAGCCTATAAGAATAATAGAAGCAACTGCATAATACACGTTCAGATTCGCAAAAAGCTAAATCTGTATTGAAAATCCGACATTTTTAACAAACCTCAAAGAGCATAGCAAATAATGTATAGATCAATCTGTTGACTCGTGATCTAGCTGCAAAACTTGATGGTGTTAGCTCTGGGCATCCACGCTTCAAAGAGTTATACATATACTTATAACACGATCACTGTTCACGCTGCATATTATAGTAATATTGAAAGTTCAGCGGATATTACGCAATGGCATTAGGAACACAAGCTTCAGTCAGCCACAATGCGGCGGGCCATGCTTCCTGATATAGAGGGCCGTCGTGTGACACTATGCACGAAACGCAGATGCAGCACTTTAAGGACATTGCGCTAGCTTTTTTTATAAGAAATCATATACTTAGTTTTTAGTTGAGTTTTAGACAAATATTGCGTCGGACATGGCCACGCAACACCTAAACAAAGTCTTCTCAATCTGCGCAACACCGCGCATAAATAAACAATTATTAAATCAATAATTTTTAAGTATAAATGTGTATTCAATCTGTAGAGAAGGTCAATAGTACCTCAACCTGAAAAACTATGAAACTATATAAGTGGGTATATACGCTTTGCTGTCTCCAGCTGCTATAGCTATAAAGCCCTAGAAGTTGGTGTAAATGAATATCTAATTCAAATTCGAAATCTTTAGCTCTTATTGCTGCTAAGGTAACTTAGAATCTGTGCCACGCCCTTATATGGGTAGTCAAAAAGAGGAGGCTTCACTCTACTTCATAAATTTCCAATTTTAATAATCCAACTTTCAGATGTGCCACGCCCTCATGTTCAAAAAGACCTTTCAAGTGTAGGCTGCACACGAGAATATATTTTTAATTTCAATACTCTAACTTGAAAATGCTTAACGAACATCTAGCTGGACATTGCATGAAACCAATATGCTCTTTCCCCCTCATAATCAAGCATCAGCACTTTGCTTATAAACTGAAATTGATTTTGAAAATGCAGCGCTCTGCTGATGAGGGCAGCTCGTTGAGAATGTAAATATGGAAAGTTAATAAAACATGGGCAAAGTGAGAGGTAAAGCGAAAGCAGCTCGCAGTCAAGTGCTGGATTAACTTTTCTAATAATCCAACAGTTTGGCAGCCAACACAAATGAGGATAATAGAAGCTATCAATGTCATGCAATGTCAGAAGCGTAAATTTCAACGAAAATTTGAGCTGAGTTGCAGGGAAACTGCGCAAAACTTCACAGATTTCGCCCAGGCAACGCGCATTTTGTTCCAATTATAATAACATTTAAACTGTCCGTAACCTGCAACCTGCAACCAGCAACCAGCAACCCGTAATCCGCAACCCGTAATCCGTAATCCATAGTCCGTATCCGTAGTCCGTAACCAGTTACTCGTGGCTCGGTAATAATATTTCACACACTTAAATCGAGTGCAGCGCACACAAAATGCAATGTGCGCAATTTCCGATCTCCATTCAAGTTGCCAATCTGTCACGTTTGTCTCTGTGTGTGTGTGTGTGCGTGTGTGTGTGTGTGTGTGTGTGTGTGTGTTTGGCTTTATTCTTTGCTGCTGCTGCTGCTGGGCATCATTATAACACACTAATGAGTTTCCGTCCGTCCAGCATCTCGCTGTCTTGCCATTCCGCAATTCGCATAAATTAAAGCCCACTTTAGGGGGCATCGCTTTAACTGCAACAATATAGATCGAACAACAACAGCAACAACAACAATGACAATTACTGAGTGACACTTTTGCGGCTGCACACAGTTGGACTTAATGCGCAACGTTAAATTTGTTTACATCCCCACTTATTTATAGACCGGTGCCTGAGCTGAAAGCTTTCAGCTGACCTTAAACAGAAATACAATAAGTCGACATGTTCGAGTCGAATGTGCTCGAATCGAAGAGACGTTGACCCGCTCACAGTGCAGATGCTGACAGGCAAACATGCTACGCTTTAAGAACTTATGTTTCAAGTGACAATCACAGTTCTATATATATGATTCCAATAAAATAAATTACATCTAAGCATCGATGCCAAAGTTGAAGATTTCACTGCTTCAAGTTGATCATAACAGAATCAGACTTAACTTTTCAGAAGCTTTTCGACATGCTCAAGCCAAATCGGAAACTAGAATAGCCCTCAGCTATTACATCAGGTTAGTTTGAGGTCAGGTGAGTTAAAGACAAGGCATTTTTCTACCCTGTTCAAAATGGGAAATATATGTGAAAATGTATGTGACAGGCAGCAGAAGACGTCGTGACATGGGGCCTTGGCAGAGCGTACACAAATACAAAAGTGATGAAAACCTTTTTTCAATTTTGTGATGCCATTGACAGATAATGACAGATAATTAACCAGAAAGCCACAAATATACAATATTCATTTTAAGGGTAAGTATGGGCATTCAAAGTTGAGTAAATGTGCAATATGAGAAAATAAAAACCGAAAAAATATGAAAAATATTCCATTTGTCAATTGATTTTCAAGAAACCTATTGCATAAATAGTTGACATTTTGGTATCGATTTAAAGATTGGCTCATTTCCAATCAAATAAAATAAAAATATCTTTTGTTCTTCTGTTTATTTATTTAAGAGCTAACTTTATTTTAGTAAGCCTCTATAATTGATAGTCTTTTTCTACTTTTGTAGCCTGCATCTTTTGATTGTAAGCTATTGTAAGCAATTATCTTATATAGAAATGTTAAGGAAGGTCTCCTCTATCATATTAATAAAAGTTTGCTTGCCCAAATTTGCCCGTTTGCTTTTTAAACCACAAAACCCAAAGCAACGTCGCACAAAAGGTAAAATTGACGCGCAGCTGCACGCAGCAGGTAAAATGCCGACGGCACTTGAAACAAATTGTTTTTACCAATTTTTTTAAAAATTTTTTTATATATTTTTTCTAATCATATTATTTATAAAAAAAATCATCTACCACAAAAAAAATTAATTTTGTCATATAACCCAACATGTCATATAAACAACATATAAATCACATTTTTTATGTTTGACATAAAACTGCGAAATCACCTCGTTAATGGATCATCCTGTGCTAGATTCATTTTAAAGCTTGAAGATTTCTCTGTCAAATGCCATTTGAAATGAAAATACCGTGCTTGGTTCAAAAGTTATGATTTTCGCTACACAAAATGAGCAAAGGCCTCGCGACGCGTCGCTGATCCCATAAATAATATATATTCTTGATCAGGACGATGCACAGTAGGGCCTCTGCCGCCAAAACGTGGCAAAAATCAAAATTGTGATGAAAGAAATTGGCCAAAATGATTATAGAATCTGATAGATAGTTTATCAGAGGACTAGAATCCGAAAGATTTTTGAAAATAGATTCATTTAAAGGGTAAATATGAGCATTCAAAGTTGAGTAAATGAGTAAAAACAGAAAAAATGTGAAAAATATTCTAATTGCCAATTGAATTGCATCAAAACTGTTGCACAAAAAATTTAGATATTTTAGTATCATTGCAAAGGTGCTTATTAGTTATAAATAATAGAAAAAAATTATTTACAACTAAAAAAAAAATATTACTTCATATAAAAACACATATTATTTGACTAAAATCACATTTTTCATGTTTGACATTGAACTGCGAATCACCCTGTCAATAGATCACCCTGTGTATAGATTTATTTCAAAGTTTGAAGAATTCTCTGTCAAATGTCATTTAAATTTTGAAAATATTTTGAAAATACCTAAATAAAAGTTATGATTTTTGCAACGCAAAATGAGAAAAGGCCCCACTGTGCGACGAACTGAATCGATCTAGTCAAATCTGTCCAGCCGTTTGTCCGTCAAAGTCAAAGACTTCACTACTTCAATTTCATCATATCAATTGCAATTTCGGGGCTGAATGAGGCAAGTTTCCTACACCGGAAATATATGTAGTCGGAGCCTTCCATAGCTAAATTATAAAAGCTAACAGCTCATTGGACAACAATTAAAGCAAACGAACTGTTGAGTATTAGTTCTCAAAAGTATTCGAAGCTCCACTTAGCAGCTGAGCCTTTGTTGCAGTCTCAACAAGCTGAAAGACAATTAGATATTGGTAATGAAAAAGAGGAATTTGAGCTTGTAATCATAAATTGAACTCAACAAACTTCCACAAAATAGCATATATAGGATGTCTGTAATATGGTTAAGAAAGAACAAAAAATACATTAATTTATCAATATCATTCAACCAACCTGCTATCGACACGCCTCCCTTTATTTTGTACCAATAATTTCTTAAGCTAAGAGACAGCTGATACTCATACAGTCTCATCTACACAGACGGCTTCACATCATATTGTACAACAAACACTTTTCCCAACACACGGTTCAATATACTCTGCCGGAACTCATATAGCCATAGCAAGCAATATGAACAGACGTCCGTTCAGCAATCAAACAATATATTTAACACGAATGATATTTGACAAATATTGTAAGGAAAATGTAATAAAGATACTTAAAGAGATTAGAGCCGAAATCTGGGACTACGACTGTGCTGCACAGGGACGCGCCTCCTTCAGCTTGTTACTTAGCGTCACAAAGTAAACTGCAGCTGGAGCAATTGCTTATTGGATAATTTCTAGTTGGGCAGCTTAAAAAAGTTGATAAAGAACAATAAACGTGTTTGACAGTGCACTGCACTACTGAGCTGGAGAAAAGTTTTGTAATTTTGTAATATGGCCAAACTTAATGATTAATTGCCTCAATCGAAGTTGATATTCGATTGCCATGTCATAGCGAAATATTATTCTCGTAAATTGTCTTTGCAAAATACTTGCAAATGTTTGCATTTTGGCCAAACTTTGACTAATAGCTGCCTGCAGCTCTCGAGCAGCTGCTCTTATTCGGCCCAAAATGTTGGGTACACGAAATGAAGAAAGTTTTAACTTTAGCTTTCTGTCTGGCATAGTTAACCAACTATGCGAGCCGAGCTCAGATCAAATCAAAAGTTCACCTTTTGACATTTTCCCATTGCTTAAGTGATTATGATTTAACTGGGCAAGAGTAAAAGGTTCTTTCTCACTGCCTCTGAGCATTAAATATATAATATTTTTGACAAAGTGTAGAGAGGAGAATGTGTAATGTTTCTTGCATCAAATGAATACTAAATCACGTTTCGCAATTTTTCTCATTTATCCACTCATTCTGCATGCGCCGAGCGTGTCGCGACGAAGGCGCCTTTTGGGGTACAAAATTGTTGGGGCCGTGTTCAGGTCTAGCGGCGCCTCATAACTTTTACACTTGCCCAACGAGCACAGGCGCAGGCGAAGGCAACCGCAACACACAACACAGCCAGCAGAAGGACAGTTGAGTGTGTCGGCCGCGGTTCCTCAATTTTCCTCTTTGTACCGAGTGTATCCAAGGAGCTGTGTGAGGCGTTTTGTTGAAATGTCTAAGTGCTGTCTACCTGTCTGCCTGTCTGCCTTCTCCCTAATAGCTATCTAAATATATATATATATATATATATATATATATATATATATATATATATATATATATATATATATATATATTTATATTTTTATACTTTAGGCATTCTATTTTTATTTACATTTATATATAAATATTTATCTTAAATTTTACGTCGCATGTTTTTAGAGAGCATTAGCTAGTCGTGCAGGGTAAGCCAGAACTTATGGATGTTATCGATTGAGATAGACTTTCTTTAATCTGTAAGTCGTATATATTCTGAATCGATTGTACTTTGACCCTAATGCTGCCATGTTAAGTGTAATGGGCTCATCTTGTTGTAACAGAAGAAGAAGTAGAATCGAATTTTAAACTACAAATATATTTAGCAAATGCTGCAAATTCTTCAAGCATATATTAATACTCTACATACATATATATTAGCATGACTAGAGTATTTCTTAATGAAATGAAGTAATCTAGAATCAGACTTAACTTTTCAGAAGCTTTTCGACATGCTCAAGCCAAACTGAAACTAGAATAGTACTCAGCACGTCAAACTATTGAGATATTCTATAAAGGTTAGTTTGAAGTCAAGTGAGATTAAGACAAGACATTGTTATACCCTGTTTAAAATGGGAAATATGTGTGAAAATGTATGTGACAGGCAGAAGAAGGTGTCACAGATCACATAAGTAATATATATTATTGATCAGGACGACGAGCTGAGTTGATCTAGCCAAATACGTCCATCCGTTTGAACGCTGCGATCTCGTAAACCACAAAAGCTAGAGACTTCAAATCTGAAATATATATATGTATATATCTACATACCCTAGATAACTTAACCCATTCTTGATAAAAACTGAACATTTGACATAGTTTTTTTAAGCGTAAGGGAAAGATTGAAACATTCAATTTACTGTAGGGATTCCTGTAATGAATACACATATTCTGTATGTTTCTGGTTTTGGACACCTTCCCCTATCCAACCTGATACATAAAAAATGAATGAATGAATGAATGAATGAAATGAATCTGCAGGCCATCATTACGCCCAAAAGAAATTGCACTATCAAGAAAGTGCATTTGGAACAAAAGTATTTCAACAATTAAGTTCCCAGAGTAAAGCCCATGAGTGCAGCCCAAGCGCAGTCGCTGCGCAGTTAGCAGAGCGCGTGCTTATGTGCGTGTGTGTATGTGTGTGTATGTATGTATATGTGTATATATGTGTATATATGTGTGTGTACAAGTATAAGAGAAGCGTATAATGATTGGAGCATCAGCTCGTCGCAGCTTTCAGTGTATTTCCTAGTCGGTCACTCCCACCTAAAGCATTCTTACTTGCAAACATAATGTCAACCTATTGTGATAGTGGCTAACCTGACTTCAGATTTGAATGGAGCACGACAAAGGCTTTTGTATAATTTTGATTTAATTATAGGTAAGTGTTAGCCTGTTAACCTATTACATTTGTGAGCTATGCTACCGCACATTACCCAACAGGAAACCACGCACAACGACTCTTCAAACATAACTCATGCACGCCAACTATCTCATTCATCACTCTACTCTACTACACTACTTCAGCCAATATACAACTGACCGCCATAGTAATCACATTACACTCTTGAATAAATCTGTCATACAGAGAAGAGCTATGCTGGAGTAGCTCAAAGAATCTTCAGAAGGCATTTATGAGCAACATTTGATAGACATCATATCCTTCTATCAATATCTAGGTCTATCAATTTCATTCTGCCAGCTCACATCTCTTTAAGGGCCACACAAAACAATTGCCGAAAGTCTGTTGGGCTATTCAAAGTGCTTAACGAACTTTTATTTATTTTTCTCTTTTTTTCTTCCTAATAAAAGCTGCCCCATGCAAATAAATTGCTGTTGTTTGTTTGCCAACGTCGCGTCGCTATTTGGCATCACTTTTGCTGAACATGCTGGATATTAATATTCGTCATTATTCGCTCCTGTCCAAGGTGACGAGCTCCTTGGCCCGCCAGGATACCCGTTTAAATTATAATGCGCATTTGTTGGAAATCTTGCTGCCAATCAGTTCCGTAAAGGGCCGAAAGTGTTTGAAAAATGTGGCATGCAACAAGCGGAGGCGACACAGCAAGGTGAAGTCTTCGCTCTCTGTTATCCTCAGCCAACCGAGCGTATACGCAATAAATCAGCAAATCGCATCTTGATTGCCTTTGCATACAGCTATTTATATACATATATCGTATAGGCCTAGTTTACATGCATCTATGGTATCTATACACCAAGGGACAGACAATAACAAATTTGGGGCTGCCATCAGTCAAACATAAACATGGGAGTCGGCCCCTGTCCTTGTCATCGGCTGCTAGATCAAATCGAATTCGAGCGCTTTACAAATGACCCAATTTATCAACATAATAACTGCGAGTTATGGCAGCTCTGCTGCTGCTGCTGCTGTTGTTGTTGTTGTTGTTGGTGTTGCTCCTTCAGCTCACTGGCAAAGCGATTACAGAGAATTTCAAAAGTTAGTTAAACACTTCGCCCACAATTGCCGATTCGGGATGAAGTACATAAAGTAATTGTGGCAGCTGCTTTATTATGTTAAGAATGAAAAGATTTTAAATAATTCAGCAGAAAAACAAGAAAGAATGCTGCAGTCGGGCGCTACTGACTGCAGAATACTCGTTCATGGTCCAAAAACAGTTGAATCACTTTTGCTAAAGCAGTCAGGATGAAGTCTGCAGTAACTTAACTGTCCTATTTTGTTGCTCTAGCTCTATAGCATTGCTGGATATAGATTTGATCAGCCCGAACGAATATAAAGAATATATACATAATTTTTGGTAAGTCAATAGCGTGTATCAATAGCAACTAATTCGTTAAATTTCTAATTGTATGCCAGTTTTTTCGGTTTTTTCGTTTTTACGGACGCACGGACGGACGGACGGACATTACACAAAGCCAATATACTCACTTCACTTCGTGCATTATGATATAATGAAGTGTTTTTAAGCCATTTGATGTGAACATTTTTCAGATGTTATCAATTCGTGGTAAGAGTGAAATTTAAATGTAAATTGAAAAATGCTTTTTGTACACTGTTTGTCGCAGGTTAAGAGAGTATATTGGCTGTATGCCAGACATGTTGACTACAAGTTTGTTTCACAATATTTGAGTGTACTGTGAAATGGTGGTGAGAGCACTTGGCTGCGGTAACAGGCTCAAGCGCGACCTGTGCTGTTCCGTTTGATCGCTTGCCTTCATCAGCTTCATCACAAACTTTTTCCTATATACCTACATCCTTTCGTTTGAGCGGAGTCCTTCAGGTGCCTGCTGCCAGCGAGGCTCACAGTTTGAGCGACACTTTGACGTCAGTGGCAATTGTTTGTGCTTGTGCCTGTTTCTGTTGTTGGCGCCGTTGTTGCTGTTGTTGTTGCTATTTGGTCTGTTGTTATTGTCATAAAAGGGAAATCAGCCCAAGTTGCCAGCGCGAAAATTTGCGCCGTCAGCGTTGTCGACGCCTTCCGTTTATTTTGCTGTCTGCTCGTCTGCTGCCTTTTAACTTGCTTTGATGACGAGCGAGTATTGCACACATAAACTGCCAAAGAACATACATGGCATACACACACACACACACACACACACACACACACACACACACACACACACACACACACACACACACACACACACACACACACACACACACACACACACACACACACACATCATGCATTTATACATTCATATGCACAGGGCCGGCTTCTAAACTCTTAGTCCCTGAAGACAAAGAATATCGTAGCTTAGCTTTCATATATTATTAGTTGACTAATTACAAATTTATTAATTCTGCTATCTTTATGAAGGAAGAGATATTAGAGAATTTCAAGAGAAGCCAGGCTTCTTCAGAAAAATAATTAGGATTATGCGAAAGCCAAGGCAAGAAGTTAAGTACAAGATTAAATTTTCTCATCAATTTCGGAAACATTCAGTTAACACAAACATTTATAGATCTAGGTCTCAGTCTAAGACTTGATATATAGTTGAGTGGAGGAGAGCATTTTTTATGAATTACATGGGCTCCAAATTGGCCGAGAAAACAAAAAATTTGTAATTAACAGAGATTTTATGTTTTAGATATTTAACTTGATTATAAATAAATAAATGTACATTCATTTGTCTTATGTGTGTGGTAATATCTCAAAAGTAAAATTAAATAGAATCATCAAATTTAATGAACACAAAATTAATATAATTTAACAACTCGCCCACAACGAGGACATCACTTTGACTGCATTGGGCAAGCCACAAGAGTAGAGAATTTTCGACAGAATATTCAGCTTGTCTCTGACGTTTCAGCTTACTAAATGAGCATGTTGGCAGAATAAACTCTTTTTGATTTGATTGTTGATGGAGCTATTTCAAATTGTTTTGCCAGCTCAACTCTGTTTTGTTGCCTTATCAATTGCTGAAATTCTGCTCTGTTTTTGGGCGATTGTTCAGGTCTTATGCGTTTATTTAACAACTTTTACAGATCAACTTAAAACTTGGAAAGAAATCATTAAGCTCAGCATGTAAATCGACTTAAAGACGTCACAGCTGCCTTCAAAACCTAAAGTCAGTTAAACTTTTCTTCTTTTTTTTACGGGTTCAACTATTTTTTGCAATTTGTCCTCTACGACAATCAGCAAATTATGGTAGCTTAAGATTACCATTTACATATTTTATATTTAATAACTAGAGGTAGATCAGTTGAATTGACAACAAACTTCACTTTGCAGTACGAATTTCAAGAGATTTCGAAACAAAATTTAATAATAATAATAAATAATATTTAAATACAATGAATTAACGAGAGCAGCAAAATGTATGAAACTTGTACGACTTTCCTCAAGGAGACAGCAGCTTTTACGAATTATTGATTGTGTCTGATTCGATTGTGTCTCATTCTCATTGGCATCAGCTGGCGCTGCCCGCGTGCTAGCTGAGCCGCTCCTGCACACAGATTCAGCTTATTATACATAATGTGTTTGTTGTTCACAAGCCTCACGCACTTTTTCATAATAGAAAAAAGAAAAACTAAAGTTTCGCTTGGCATTTTTGCCATTGAGGCTGTTTGTGGGCTGCTGCCAACTCCTAGGAGATGTCATAAATAAGCGCTTACAACGACGTCAGGACCAGGACTGACCTCCCCGCCCGACCTCAGCTCTAATGTGTGCTCGTGTGGTTGCTTCTGTTACTGTCTGGCTTTCTGTGGCGGATCTCAGTCATTGTCTGCTTACGCGCCACAGTTTTGGCCATGTCCATAGCCGTGTCGGTGGCCGTGTCCATGTTGCCGATTCTCATTTCGAATGGCATATGCAAAGCAAACGTCGCATAAATCAAATTGCCTGGCCAGAAACGATGCCGAGCGAGGCTGGCAAAGCGACAAAAAGTCGACACTGACTAACTGTTGGCACTGGCCATGCCAATGGATATGCCAAGGCTTTCCTATGACAGTTGGCAGGCATGGCGAACCTGGCCCTGCCTTGTCTCCTGCCTGCTGAGCAATTTGGCCAAGGTCGTGGCTGGGCTAGTTGAGGTCGGCTAGTTGAGATCTCGAGAAGATTTAATTTCTGGCTTCTGATTACGGTTACGGGCTGGTGCGTGCTGCTGCGCGCCAGTCGCATGCATTCCGCTTTAATACAACATCAGCTTAAACGGAAGTCCGACCCAACACAGGATGCAGCTGCCAAGGCGGATGTTTGGCCGGAAACAGCAGGTGCATAGGGCCATGGCATTAGTTCTTTCAGCGCATTAACTTGAATATTGAAATTTGAATGAAGCCTGCAGATAGTTGCACTGAATCTGAAACAGAGCAGGCAAGCTTCATGTGACATTGAAGTCCGTTTACCCGCCACTTGACACAGTCAAGCAGCTCGCATCAACAGCATCCTTTTGTGCTCGCTTATCCTTGTGTCTTTCAAATGTTTCTTAAATAAACTTGTCTCCAACTCTGGCGCCACTTGGCAGCTACCACTCAGGCAGTCACACACACACACACACACACTTACACACACACACACACTGAGACACATTATTGCGTGTCATTTTAAATTAAAACTTATCTGGCGCCCCCCCTAAAGTTGGCTGCAAAAAGTTGCATTGTCCATGGTAAACAGTTTCAGTCCTTACACTTGGCAAAATCAGTTGTAATTGAGTTTTTCAATATATATGAACTTATAAATTATAAGTAAGTAGAAGGCAAAGAACTTATATTTAGCCCTGACTCTTACCAAATTAGCCAGCTCCAGGTATAAATAAGCATTCGGAAAGTGAGCTGCAAGTTGTATGTGTAGCTAGAGCAAGAGCCAGCTTCTATCATTGGACTGATGACTTCGTTTTAATTTTGTTTGATTAAATCTAACTATTTTTGCCTTCGAATTGCAGAAGACAAATCACTCTTCGAATAGACTCTCTTAAGCTAAGAGGTGTCGCGCTTATTCACTTTTACTTCACTCATACACATAAGCAAATCTAACACTCAAATGCCATATGCCAGCTGCACTCTCTGCTTATAACTTCTATTCTTTGACTTTGTTAGCCTGCTCAAAAATTCTATTCAAGTGCACAGCAGCTTTCTAACTCTAACTCTCTCCTATATTAACGCCAGGGTCACTGCATTTAAATCAATAAATAATAAAATAATTAAACTAAGTAAACAAAGCCTTTGGAGTCAGAAACTCTGCAGCTTCCAGCAACAAATAGTCTCGCTGTCGAGGGTATTTCAGGCATCTAATGTAGCTCATCATCAGACCAGGTCAACTACGCTGGTCGGCATATATATTTTGACAAAATTCTTTTGAGCTTAACTTTTAAATGGCTTTTTGAAGATTTCTTGTTTATTTTTTCCATTTTATTTAAAAGTAATAGAAACTTTAAAAAGAGCAAACAAATATTTTTTAATAACACTTTAAGTGTATACTTAATATATAAGTACTGATCTCAGGGCAGCAACACTATCTATGCTGGAGTATTGATAGTGATCAAGATCATATGATGATCTCAGCACATCAAGCACTTATAGTCGATCTTGATCAGTATGCCAATTCTAGCTTAAATAGACTTGCTCTTCTATACATTGAAGCGTTTCATCTTGGACCTTTTGTTTCTCATCTTAATTGGAATTCAATAATAAATTTTATTAATAATTTATAAGCTTTAGAAATGGAAACATTTTTAGTCCAAATTTGTATACCAAATTGACAAACTATAAATTTAATTAATATTTTATTATTTGTGTAAGTCAATTTAACATTTGAATCATTCTCGTTCAGCTCTGTATACTTTTTTGTTTACTTCCAAAAAAGTTAGGCCTTCAATGGCTATTATACTTGCTGCTGCTGCTGCTGCAGCCTTATCATTACATTAAATCAGAATTAAATTTGTTTGCAAATAAAAAAGAAATTTAATTTTTGTCTCAGTGCTGCCGTTTTTTGGCAGTTGCCAACTGAACTGAGCTCCCTTCGTGCCACCCGCTCCTTTGGCGCCTCTCTATACACTTGCGAAGTACATTTAACAGGTTTGCCCGTCGCGCTCATGGCCCCCTCATAGACCACGCCTTGCTGTCATCTGCTATATATACCATACTTCCTCACTCTCCCTCCTCTCTCTCTTGTGTGCTTGCTCGCTTTTAATTAACTCTCCAAATACATTATCTATTATATACCCAACAAGTATATAAATTTTACACACACACACACACACTTATGTGGGTCAGTGTGTGTGTGTGTGTGTTTGTTTGCATTTTTGAGTGCATTTTCATGTCCTTGTTGTTGTTGGGGCTGCTGCTGCATTGTGAATGCCGTTTGGCCTGGCTCGACAACATTAATGCTTAACAACGTGTTATTCCATGTCTAAATTACATTTATGGTCGCTCCCATTCAGTGCAATTTATGACAACATGGGCCATGGCACTTGGGCATCATCATTATGCATTAACAAGCGCAGCAGCTGATTGAAACTATCTGTTATGATGCCGTCAATTAGCTTTTGCCCTCGTCGAGCTGCACTCGAAGGCCATTAGCATAAGTAAACTGCATATGTCCTTTATGGCAAACTAAAAGTCAAATGAATTGCGAAAGCAAAGCGAGTGAAGTTTCCACAAGAATATATGTTGAATATACATATAGAAGACAAAGTTCCCTTAGAGAGAGAGAGAGAGACAGTTTCATGCAAGACAAGCAAAGAACACGCATTCATGAAATGAAAGACGACACTGGAAGACATTGTAATCCGCCCTAACAAGCAAAAGCTGCACTTGAAGTCCAACCGGAAGGTATTTAAGGCAAACTTAATGAAGCCATGGGCCATGGGCCATGGGCCATGGGCCAAGGGCCATGACATGAACAACAACACAAACAGATACAACACCGACAGCAGCCGCAAAATCAACGAAAAATAAATTAAATTGGGGGAATCATATTCCATACCCTATATGCATTTAAAGCTCTCCAAGTATATTTCGAAATATGTATTTTTATAGAAATCCCAAAAGATATGTTGTTGTTACAGACAGATCGTAAACCAAAGCAGAAACTTATTTATGCTGCAGGTATTCATGGATAATTTCAGGGTAGCATCTCGTTGAGCCCTCACGTCTAGCACACTTTATACTCTTATCTTCCTCTGCTACGTTTTTTTTTAATTCGGGGCTCACATGATGGGCGTGGCTGCCAGCTGAGCACGTTGTGCGATACAAGTGTGTGTGTGCCAGAGGCAACACGCACTGTATTATCCTTAAAAACATCAACGTCAACATATTAATAGTTGCGCCTGGCACCAGGCACCAGGCACCAGGCACCCGGCACCCAGTGGGACCAGAAGCGCTTCGCAGAGCCCTTGCAGTCAGCATGCTGGCTTTGGCCACTCAATTTATGAATCTTAATTGTATCTTCAAGTGCAGAAAGTAAACGAAAAAGATATGCCAAGAAAGGTGATTGCAACAAATAATTCGCGGAATACAAGAATTCTATGGAAAATTCTTTCATCGGCTTTCACAGAAATCGTTGGCTTGAATGCCAATTTTCATTTCTTTATAGCAGTCGGCTGAAGTTCTGAGAATTGCCAGAGCAAACTGCGACCCACTGGGTTACTCTGGCCATGTTCGTTATGAATGGCAACAAAAGTTGCGTGAGTTGGACGTTTTGTTTGCTCACATCATTGGCAAAACCAAATTGAAAACGCGTCACAGCGTTAGCGATACATAAGCAAACACATGTGCAAACACACACACACACACACACACACACACGCGAGGCATGTGTGTGTGTGTGTGTGTGCGTGTGCTGTTTTATAAGGCTAGAGCCATGTGCGGAGTCCCAACAAAAACAATAATTGGCAATGATATTTAATCAGACGAGAATTGAGAAACAACTGTAACGTTGTATCGACCCCTTGACCCCCGCACGCCCTGACCCCCTGACCTGTGTTTTTTGCTGCTTGCTGCTTTTGGCCTCATGCGAGTGAAATCACGACCAACATTTGTAGCCAAGCATTGCTCCGAGCTATTTGCTCTGCATTCCCAAGCTCCCTAACATTGTGTACTTCAGGTTTGCTATGAAGCATGGAAATCCACATACGTGTATGTATGAATGTAAGTATGTTATACTAATCTGATCAGCCAAGTCGCTAAAGCCTTTACTCTATCTCTCTGTGTATCCCCTGTGTGTATCCTCTCTCTCTGTGTGTATGTGTCTTTCTGTATCTCTCTCTCTGTCTCTGTGTAGCTTTCTCTTTACGTGTCTATTTCTCGCTCCTCTTCATCGCTCTCTCTCTATCTACATCTATCTTTTTCTCTTTCTATCCTTTTCTCACTTTCTGTGTATCTCCCTCTCTGTGTCTCTCTCTTTCACTCGATATCTCTCTCTCTCTCTCTCTCTCTTTCTCACTCTCTGCGTATCTCTCTGTGTATATCTCTCTCTCTCTCTCTCTCTCTGTGTATATGTGTATATCTCTCTCTCTCTCTCTTATATATATATCTCATTCTCCCTGTGAATCTGCCTCTCTGTGAATCTTTCTCTTTCCGTGTCTATTTCTCTCTCCTCTTCATCTCTCTGTTTCTCGCTCGCTCTCTCTCTATCTATCTCTATCTTTATCTCTCTCTATCTTTTTCTCTATCTCTGTGTATCTCCCTCTCTCTGTGTCTCTCTCTTTCACTCGATATCTCTCTCTCTCTCTCTTTCTCACTCTCTGCGTATCTCTCTGTGTTTATCTATCTCTCTCTCTCTCTCTCTCTCTCTTCATCTCTCTGTCTCTGTGAATCTGTCTCTCTGTGTATCTTTCTCTTTCCGTGTCTATTTCTCTCTCCTCTTCATCTCTCTGTTTCTCGCTCGCTCTCTCTCTATCTATCTCTATCTTTATCTCTCTCTATCTTTTTCTCTATCTCTGTGTATCTCCCTCTCTCTGTGTCTCTCTCTTTCACTCGATATCTCTCTCTCTCTCTCTCTCTCTCTTTCTCACTCTCTGCGTATCTCTCTACTTTCTCTCTGTGTATCTCTCTCTCTCTCTCTGTGTATATGTGTACATCTCTCTCTCTCTCTCTCTCATATATATATATATATATCTCATTCTCCCTGTTAATCTGCCTCTCTGTGTATCTTTCTCTATCCGTATCTCTCTCTTTCTCTTTCTCTCTTCTGCCTCTCTGTTTCCCTCTCTCTCTCTCTGTGTATATCTCTCTCTCCATCTGTGTCTTTCTGCCTCACTCTCTCTATCTCTCCTTCCCTCTCACTATCTCTACCCTTCTCCCTCTTTCTCAATTGTATTGCAAATATGTTATCTCCTCCTACTCTATCACTCTCTCAACTATCATCTGTTGCAGCTATCGATACAAGTCCTTCTCTGAGTATAACTCTGCCAAGCTGACTATGTCTATAGAGAGCATTCAGTGTTCATCATGCACACATGCTTGCTTCACTTCTAAGATCAAACACATAAATATAACATTAGAGCACAGAATGGGTTGGGTTCGGTCACGCAGCACACAAGGTTTGGGGAGCAGCAGAATGTGTCGAAACATTTCAATCGAAGCCATAAGCGAATTGTAATGCAATGTAATTGCAGAGACCAGAGTGAAGCTTTACTATTTCGGCAAATTGAAATTTATTGATTTTAGCCTAATTAATGAATACAAACGGAGAATGTTGCATTTCACTGTCAGCATTTATCACTTACCCAACTTCGTATCGACTCATCCTATGCAGAAGCAGATTATTTGCATTATCTTTGATAATGAGTTGTTTTGTCTTCGGCTCTTAGCCTACCAAACATTAAATTACCTTAACTCAGATTTAAGCTGCTGCTGGCTGTATTTGCAGTTCTTTGTTCCCTTGCGCTCGACTGTAGAGGATAATCTCTGCTCATTAGCATTTGAAAGCTCAGCTTGCACTTTGCCCATTGTGCTTACGTTTCCGGTTGCAGGTCTTTCGGTTTTTTCCGCTTAGCGCCTCGAAGCCACGCCCGCCACGCCCGCCTCGCCTGCCACGCCCACCACCCCGACAAACAGCCGCAGAATCTTGCAAAAAATCTTAGTCACGTACATTTTTCATGTGCTGTCAACCGCGTTTATGTTTTTTTTTTTTTTAATTCTCCTGTCTTCATGTTATTTTATGCATTTACTTTTATACCCTGTGCAGGCAAAAGCACAACAAAGGGTTGTATGGCTATACAGTGCGCACACAAGATGTGCAACCTATGATATTGTTCAATCCACTTTGCTTCTATACGAAATCAACTTGCGGCTTTCTTTCTCTGATACAGGGATTCATAAATATCACAGCATCGTTCGACCACCTTAATTTAACAATGCCTTTATTCAGCGCACATGGGGAGAGCGAGCAAAGGGAGAGCGACATTCTCCCTCTTACAACTCCAACTGCAACTTCAAGTGCTGCTCTTACAAAAATGATAACTTATAACTATATAACATTTCCTCGATTGTGGCAATACCGAATGGGGAGCTGCGGTTCGAACACACTTTAAATAGCCAAAACAAGGCATTAAGGAAATGGAGTTGCACACCAACCTTAAGATGCCGACAAAAGCTGAGCTCATTGGCCGATGCAGCGGATAGAATATCCACCCACCCAAACCAGTTGGGAGCCAACTAAGTCGCCAACACAAACAGCAGAAGACTGAAAAGATTGCATCCCTTGGATCTCAGAAGCGACTTAAATTTAAAAAAAATAAATAAATAAATAAATAAATACAAAAATTAGACTTGGTAGCAGTAAAGGCATGTAGCCAGTTAAGGTATATTGCAAATAGATTTAAGGACACAAAGCTGCAATAAATAAAAAAAATATAAATAAAAAAAATAATAATAAGAAAATATAAATATTAATAATATAATGTTCCAATGACTTGACAGATGTTTTGTTTCTCTATGTTTCTCTATGTTTCTAATCAGTTGGCTTTCCAGCTTGTCAGGATTTCCTTTTGTTTTCTAACTTGTAGAAGATAGTTTCCTTTGTATAGTCTTGCCATGCACACATAATCCTATTTCTGTGAGGTACAGATGTGTTCATAAAAATAGTAGCACGAGTGAAATATTGAACAGCAAAATTTTGAGATAAATCTAATATTCTTTATATATGAATATATATATATATATACAAATATTCAAATTGTTTTCAAAATATTAAATTTATTACAAAAATGTTGCTGTCCAACATTTCACTACCACTACTATTTTTATGAACACAGCTGTATGTCATAAACAGTCCATTCTGCTTTACAATTAAAATTGTGTTAACTGCACTTAATATAGAAATATTATTTAGAAAATGTTGACGAAAACTTAATGTATTTTGACAACAGAAGCAATCGAATTGTGAAAAGTATCTAGTTTTTCTTAAGTTAAGAATTTACGAGCTGCAGCCTCTCTCTCTCTCTCTTTCTTGCTGTCTCTCTTTAATCATATCGAAACAAACATCTTTGTTATGATTATTCATGAATCTCTTTTACACTTGAGTACATCTTCAACAGGGTATACTCTAGTTGATTTATATTGATATTTGTATTTGGTATTTCGTTGCTCGACGTTGGGCGTGCCGCGACCAGCTGCTGCTGCTGCTGCTGTTGCTGTTGCTGTTGCTGTGGTTGAACACTCGGCACATTAAGTCGCAGCCTGGAACTTGTGCTACCTACAGCCTGCCTGCATCCTCTTCTTAAACCTCTCTCTATCTCACACACACACATATATAATATATATATATACTTCCTCCAGTCTCCCTTATACCATATCAAACGCAGTCTGAAATGCTGTCGCCATTGCCAAGGAAGCGCTCGCAGCCAGACAACGGATTGCATCTATGCAACTTGTTGTATTGTTAGGTGATGTTGCTGCTGTTGTTGTTATTTGCATTGTTTTGTTTACATTATCTGCCGGTTTCTGCACAGCTGCCTTTGAATGGCAACAACGCGATATCCTTGCCATTGTCGGCCGCGCTTACAGAGCTGTTAGCAGCGCAGCCCATTTCGAAATCCCTAACCAACCTGCCATTTGACAGTTGGCGCACAGATGTCACGCCGCAGCATTTTAAGCTCGCATTTCCATGTAAATTAAATTATGCTGAGCAGCAGCAATTGCCAGCTAAAAGCACACACACACAAACCTACCACACGGACTACTGCAGGACCCTCGTTCGCGGTGCCAAATTGCAGAAATTCGTGTGAAAATTGTGTCTTGCACGTGTCCTTCACAATTGGCATCGAAACGAAGTTCCGACCAAGTTTCGTTCGCTTTCTTTTTTGTCCCAAATTAATGAGTTCCAACAAGTGGCACATAAAAGGAAAACCAAAATAAAAACGTGCACCGAACTGAAAGCCAACAGGAAAACTTTGTCATAAGTAGCCCAATCTTCATCCGCATACCATTTGCAATTTGCCGCTCGCCGCTTGCCGCTTGACTCTGCAGCAGCAGCAGCAGCAGCAGCAGCGGCGGCGGCTATACCTAGACCTCTGGCATTTGCATATTTTTCTACTTTTTTATAGAAGCTATTCCCTTTCGCAAAATGGCCAACTAAAGGGAATAAGAGATTAAGTACTACATATGTCCGTCTCTATGAAGGAAACGATCTTAAAAGCAACTAGATTAAGGCGAGTAAGAGATCTGTGCATACAGAAGCTATATATATGTATACAAATGTCTATATATGTCCGTCCTTATAAAGCAAGCGACTAGACTAGAGTTTATAAGAGATCTGTGCATACAGAAGATATATATGAATGACTTGTAAGGGAGACGACCATAAAAGTAACTAGGTCTGAGGGAAAAAGAAATCTGTGCATAGAGAAACATCTCAGGATGCCATTCAAGTATTGCAGATGTCTATATATGTCCGTCCTTATAAAGACTAGACTAGAGGGAATAAGAGATCTGTGCATAAAGGTGCATCAAACTAAAGGCTATGTATATGCAGGACACGATCTTAAAAGTGATTAGACTAGAGTATATAAATGATCTTCAGCATGCCAATATAGTAATACAGATATCCTTATATAACAGAATTTATAATGGAAAACATCTTAAGCTACTGGACTAGCGGGACTAAGAGATCTGTGCATAGAGAAGCATCCCAACAAATATACAACATACTTGTATATGTTATGCCCGTCTTTGTAAAGGAAGCCATCTGAAAAGCGACTAGAATAGAGCAAATGAGATATCTGTTCAATAAAGTAATGGCTATCTATGTCCGCCTGTCTGTCTCCATAGGGGACAGTCTTTGACACGTCTATCGTCTGCAGGACAAACAAGTTTCCTTTGCTCTTTCTTCGATCTCTTACATCATTTTGTTGCAGCATATCTCACGAGTTAGAAGTGTTAACTGTATGAGACTAGAATAGAGCAAAGATATCTGCCCAATAAAGTATCTATCTATGTCCGCCTGTCTGTCTCCATACGGGACAGTCTTTGACACGTCTATCGTCTGCAGGACAAACAAGTTTCCTTTGCTCTTTCTTCGATCTCTTACATCATTTTGTTGCAGCATATCTCACGAGTTAGAAGTGTTAACTGAATGAGAGAGAACGAGTACGAAGAGACAGCATGCTCATATATCTAACTTTTTTCTGTCAACTTCTTGTTCCCCTCATCCCAGAATGTTTATTTCGCATATTTTTGTTGCCCAGGGCATCTGGCAGTCGGTTGCCACTCGGGCCACTTTTAACACGCTTACGTGCTTTTTTGATGTTGCTGCGAATTTCTGTTGAAAAATTTCAGCACGTGTTCTGTTTAGCCAACATGTAAAGGGTTGTATCCTCGTTGGCGTATCGTAGTTTAGCCCGCTGGCTGCTTAATTAAAGCTGCGAAGTGGACTAAGACAAAAAGGCTAACCAAACATGGCCAAAGTGATTCAATTAGCGGGCAGCTTGGGCGCAGCTGTTGTTGCTGCGCCTGCACAGGACTTTCTCGAACAGCAATGAAATAACAAAACAAAAAAAAAGAGAGAAAAGAGAAAACAGTAGAGGACATGACAGGAGAGCGTAAAAAACACACTGTCTGGCAAAAATGTTAATTACAGAAACCGAATTATGTTTATGCATATTTCATGCATTTAATGAATTTACAAAACTCGTCCTCCGCCTGCAGCCTTTCCGCGCGCCCTCACGGGAATCTCAGTCAAGCAGCCGACTCGAGCTGTCAGTGCCACAGAGTCGAGTCCTGGGCCACGCAAGACAAGGCAAAGCAAAGCAAAGCAAAGCAGCTGCTTACTCAGTTGTCGCTAAGTTGCTGGTGCCTGTTGCTCAAACAAGTTGCTTGCATGCCTCTCTTACCACCCACCTTCTCCCCCCACTCTCTCCCTCTCTGTCGAGTGTGTTGTCACAGCTTTCGGGCGCTGCATAAGTTAAGCTCACTTCTGGAGTTCTTTGAGGGAAATGCTTTTGCCTAGCACTCAACGCATAACCCAGTTCCCACTCACAATTGCAATGTGTCTTAAAGATTTCACATAACTTACAGCAGTTTTACAGTTCGTTCTCTAATGGAAAATGGAAAATTTACTGCGACTTTAGCTTCACATACATTAAATAACTATGGGAACTCTTATATTTAACTTTTCATTTTTGTAGAAAATAGGAACTGCATGAAGAGCTTGGAGGGTCCCTCTTCAGTGAGGCACTCCTTTAGATCTAAATATATGAAGCCTATAACTACAAAGGCATATTCAGTTCCTACTTAGATAATAATGCTTCACGATTTCATTCGATTGTCAGTTATTTTCAAATAATTTCATTTACATCAGCTCGATTACTATGTGCGATCGAATGCACTATGAAATGAGTAGACGTTCAGGTAGATAGACATGCTTAGACATTGTCTCAGCTCTTGAATCTTGAAGTGAACTTAAAGTTCGCCTTTAAATTTCTATATAGAATTTATGGAATCAGAAATTCATGCCTTTGCTAGTTGCATGCTCAAAACTAGAATACAAATCTTTGAAAAGATCACATAAGTGATATGAAAACTTGTTTTATACTTGTTCATGAAGCGAAAAGAGTTTATTGGTTTTGTGTAATCTTGCTGTCCGTCTGTCCGTCTGTACATGGATCTGTCCGTCCATCCGTCTGTTTGTCCGTCCGTCCGGCTGACTGTCCTCTGTCTGTTTATCCGCCTGTTCATCCGTCCGTCCGTCCGTCCGTCTGTCCGTCAGTCTGTCCGTATGAACTCAAATCATTTCGCCGTTATTGAAGCTAGAGATTTCAAATTTGGAATTGTATAGTCGATGGTGCACTCTAGAAAGTGTTAAGATACGCCCACTAGGGGCGTGGGAAATCTCGTACAACTATATCTTCTACAGTTTTAGAGATAGAAGCTGTGAAAACTGTTGGCCTCTATTGATTTACCTAAAACTATATTTATAGCATATGTATATTAAAGGTATGTACAGTTGTAGAGTGTTCTCACAAATACTGTACTCATTCTTTGCTGTATAGTATATTCGAGTAGCTAGAAGAAACGAGTACAAATTTTTACTGTACTCACTCTTTGCTGTACAGTATTATTACTGCACTCACTCTTAGCTGTACAGTATATTCAAGCATGTACAGTGTACACAACTATATTGTACAGACGCGTATAATCAATCAATTATAAGCGGTGTAAAATTGCAACCACAGATGATATGGTAAATAAAATAATGTTCAAATATAAATTTATAATAATAAAAACTATATTGGCTACTGCTTTCATTAAGTTTTGCTTATAATAAGCAAATAATAAACTCATTGTGCAGTAAAAGAACTGCACACCAATTTTAGTGTACTCATTAACTGCTGTACAACATGAGAACTGTGCAGAAAAAAGTTGTACACGTTTTTAGAATGAATGATTCAATTGCCCTTTTGGATGCATTCATGCAGATGTCTAATGTATTATATATGATTCTTCACTGCATCAGCCAAAACTGAAGCTAGAGCTCCAAGGTGGCACACTTCAGTTACTGCAGTTTTGCTCTTGCCATTTGCCAGAGATTATTCAACTGTTTTACGTATCGCCAAAGAGTATTATACAGTCGGTGCAACATTTGCACATTTGATAATAAAACATCAAGTAACTTGATATTCGACCCTTCAAAATGTTAATGCAAAACCGAAATAAACATCATATTTGCCTTTTCATGTTAGTTTTGAAGTTTGGCAAAAGTTAAGCTGCAGCTGGAGATGAAAGTTGGCGATTCAAAGTTTCAGTTCGGGTTTGTTGGGCTGAGCATGAACTTTGTCTATTGTAAGGCATCGCAGAGTGCACACTGTTGCAGTTCCTTAGGCAGTTGCCATAAATCAAACCGGGCAATAAAGCCGGCCCGCACTCTCCGCACTCAAAAGCCATAAAAAAGTGAGGCATGCAACACGGGGCCAGCTAGGCAACGCTCGAGGCGCCGAGGGCACGAGCTATAAATCTAATGATAATTTGATGCGCCACATTTAACGATGCTTTAGCGACATTTTGCACAAAAGTCTACCCACACCCACGCTCCGGCCACCTTTACGGCTAGAGGTCAACGAACTCGTCGCGCTCTCAGACTCTTAAGCACAATTAAATGCTGCAAATTCCTTTAAAACTGTTGCATACACCGCGAACAGGCAAATAAAGAATACGGAATTTGGATACGGATTTCGAAATACTGAATTCGGAATTTGGAATTTCTTGTTTCCTTGTTATTGCCATTCATTTGCAGTTAACGAGCTTCTCCTTCTGCTTCTTCTTCAGTTTTTCAAATAGCACTTATTGTTTGGCCGCCAGGTGGCGCCAGCAACGGCAAGAGTCAGAGCTTAGCATATTTGAATGGCATTGCTGCCGCATGCAACTGATTTGGCAAACATTATGCAACTGTAACAATTGCTGACAAACGAAGCCAATCAGTCGCCAGCGATAATAAGATGGAGACAGGAGGCGTTGCGATGCAGTTGCAGTTGCAGTTGATGAGCTGCCACCTGACTTCAGCTGCTGACGACACAAAATGCTGTTTGCCATAAGGATTGACAGGTGAGATGAAGGTGCTCAAATTCTATACTATGTTATGTGTACTCTCTCAGAGTGGGGCGTAATCGGGCTTCTTTCTGATTGATCAATGCATTGGCCGAACTCACAGCAGGCACTCCAACTGTGGCCAGTGCTCGGCAAATGGACCAAGTTGGCCCATAAAAATACAAAAAATTAAGACCCAAAAAAAAGAAAAAAAGAGAGCAAAACACTCACATGGGGGCCACATAAATTGTCATGTGAGCGCACGAAATTATATGAAAGATTCATGTTAATGGCATTGAAGTGTTTATGCGGCGTATACTTGATTTTTATTTGCCTTTCGAAGATGACATGGGAAAACAACTGAAAAAAAAACAAATTCGGGATCTGCAGATAAATAATTAAAGGAGCCAGCCACACGCGCTGAGAACGGTCAAAACGTTGTCAATGGCACAAAAGGAGGGTTTGGTCTATTTGGCTATTAATTGGCTAATGGGCCCGTTTAAGCCACAACCAATTGGTTTGGAATTATTGGCTAAATACTCACGTCAAGTGCCAAGCTCCTGACCCAATCCTGCCGAAGAGCCTCTGGTCTAGTGCGGATGCTGCGACAATGGTTTTGACTTGCCTGTGCTTCTTCTGCCGCTGACTATGAATTCGCTTCTAATTTTTCAAATTATCAACTGTGAAATGTGCGTCGAGCGCCGTTGGCTGGCTCTGTTCGGGCTGCACGCACAGGACCGACTAACAACCTGCCACTGGGCGAGACAAAAGCAAACTGAACCACAGCGCCGCTGATGCTGCAGCCAAACGAATACGAAGCCTGCCACACGATGCCAAACGAAGCGAGTGGCGAGCGTGCCCCATACGGACGGCCCTACAGACAGCATTACTGCCGCTTAGCTTTGGCCCACAGGCATGTCACAGCATAATAATTGTGAACTATGTTGCATATCCCAAAAAAAAAAATGATAACAAACAACAACAACTTAATTAAACAAGGCATTAAACTAATGATAACTGCTGCATTAGCAGTTGACTTCAAGCGCTATTCAAATCTGTGCGCCTCTCTTTGCGATTCTCTCACTGCTGCTGAAACGCTTCACTGGGCTGGAGTAAGAACTATATTTGCAAGTAGCAGGCATAGTCTTCTCTGGCCATTGGACTGGAGTTGGATTGGAGCTGCCGACTCTTATGTCTACAGACTTCCATCTGCATTCCGACAAGCCGAACAAATATGCTCTGTGTGCGGCTGTCTGCTCGACAACAGTGTCAAAGTGGGCTTAACTCGATTTGCACCTCGCATCGTAATTCAAGTCGGTCGTATCGGGTGGCAACATCGAATGTCGACAGCTGAGAGCTACGCGTTGCATGCAACAGGGCGCATGAATAATTAGTTAGATCTTAGCACCGACCAATTTGAACAAAAGCACTCAACCAGTCTGAGCGTTCTTAAGCAGGCCAAGAGGTGTCAGCTTGCCCTGCATAATCATGTGAGCATCTGTCGAGAGACCGAAACTTTGGTAAGTTTCCTTGTATACCAAAACTTAGCTTGTTTGGGTGCCATTCGGAATATGGATAGCTAGGTTATTCCTAAGATCAAACAGTAGTTAGTTATTTGACTTTGTAAGTCTTTGTTTGCACTTGCAGCTCTGTCTTAAAAGTAGCTCATTAATTGCTCTACTGAGTTAAGAGCAATTGATGATCTACTTGTAGGACAAAGCTAAACAGTTGGGTCAGTGGCAGAAGCAAAAAAGCAAAGGCTTTATTTAGTTTTAAGCATATTGAACTTCATTTCCAGCTGCGTGAGTTTATATGATATGTTTGCTATCTTGACAAATATAACAACTTTTCTATGGCTTGCATTCGCAAGAACCATAGACATAATGAGAGAGAGAGAGAGCGAACATAAAACCGATTGAGAACATCATATGAACAGTTCAGTCAAACAGAACATTAAACATGAGACCCAGCCCCACGCGTAAGCATGTTCACACAAGCAGACTGCAAAGACACTTTCTGGGCCAATTGCCCAACCGTACACTAGCAGCACGTAAAACACGCACTCAGACACAACATTTTGCAAGAAATAACACAAATAATTCACAAGTGTTTTTAAGTTCTTATACAATATATTTGAAATATATATAAAATAAATAATATACAAAAATTAGTTTAGTTTGCATTGGGTATCAATTTCGATGCAAAAACTGCAGCTCAATTTCAGCCCATCGGGTATATGGCAGCCATATAGCTCACCAAACTAACAGATTGATCTGTGAGAAGCCTTATATATAGTTAGTTTGAAGAAGAAGCGATATTCTATGCTATGCTATGAGTCTTTGGCAGAGGGATAGATATAAGAGATAGTTGCGTGGCAACCCTTATAGAGTTAATTTGAAGTAGACTTTATATATGCACATTTGTTAAGGGTCTATGACAGATATATAGCTACTTCGACAGAGAGAGAGAGAGCGAGAAAGAGATATGTGACAAGCCTTATAGGTCTATGACAGCTATAAAGCTAAGTAGTCAGATGATTGAATGATCAGTGGCAAGCGTTATGAAGATAGCTTGAAGAACTATATACAATAGATTGTTATGGGTTTACATCAGTTGTGTAGCTTAGTAGTCAGACGAATTAGTCTGTGTCAAGACTTATAAAGTTTGTTTTGAAGAAGAATTGTTGAGGGTCTATGGCAGCTATATATGTATGTTTGCTACTTCGACAGAGAGATAGATATGTGGCAAGCCATATAAAGATAATTTTTAAGAAGAATTGTTAAGGGTCTATGGCACCTACATAGCTAAGCAGTCCGAGAGACAGATCAATGGCAAGCCTTTTAGGTCTATGGCATCTATAAAGCTTAGTCTCAGTAGTCAGACGAATTAGTCTGTGTGAAGTCTTATAAAGTTTGTTTTGAAGAAGAATCGTTAACAATATGTATAGACTCCTCTGCCTACTGTATTTATAAGGCTTGATATATCTCACTGTCGAAATAGCAAACATATAAAGCTGCAATATACCCTAGCTATATATGTTTGCTACTTCGACAGAGAGATCAAGCCTTATAAATACAGTTTGCGGAGGAATCTACAATATATAAATGTAACCAATCATATAAAGTTTCGATATGCTTATAGACTCCAAATTACCTTCCTTCATACCCATATCTTACTTACTTAATAACTTAGTGAACGACCCAATATACAAGCTATAAAAAGAATCTATATATATTGTTAAAGGGTCTATTGTAGTTATAAAACTACTTCGAGAGCTACTTCCAGAGAGATAGATCTGTGGCAGGCATTATGGGTCTATGACAGCTTGTTATGGGTCTCTGGCATTTATATAGCTACTTAGTCAGCGAGTTTGATCTGTGTCAAGTCTTATAAAGTTTGTTTTGAAGAAGAATCGATGAACATTGTTTCTAGTGGCAGCGCAGCCAAGTTTCACTTTATGCACTTGAATCACTGAGAGTCGCTGCGAGTCACTGCGAGTCGCTGTAGTTGAAATAAATTTATTATTTAATTGGCAACGAAATGGTAAACAAACTTCCAGAAACTATTTTGAAAAGTATTCGTCTTCAGCTCATTAACTTTAAAAATGCTTTTTTCTCTCTCAGCTTTGGCGGAATTCAAGAGCTGTGCATAACGTTACAGTTTGGGAGCGACTGCAGGCGGCTAATTGACATGCTGTGCAGCGCGTTTGCAGCGTTTCCTGACCCAACGTGCGGCTCTACGATGATTGTGTTTATTTATAGCTGTTGGCCACACGTTGCGCTATTGCCAAAAAAAATTAAATAAAAAACATACGCGCGCACAAAAAACTTTACAAAATAAAGGCAAAAAAATGCTTTAATTGTCGCTCAAGTGGACCCCACCACGCCCCCTGCTGCTGCTGCTGCTGCTGCTGCTGCTGCTGCTGAGCATGGCAGCAACAGTTTCGCTACCTTTTTTTTATTTAGATTTTGTTGTTGTTGCTCTGTGACTTTCTTTCCGCAATAAACGTAAAAAGTGACACCCACAGCTCGCCGGCATACAAATGCGAACAATTCGAGCGGTCATCATCGTTGCCAAGATCTCGTCGCTCCCCTTCCTCTCTCCAGGCAGGTGACAGCCGGAACGAGTCGCAGTCGTCGTCGTTGTTGTTGTTGTTGTCGTCGCCGTCTATCCAACAAAATCTCAAACACAAATTCACAAATCGCGCTTATGAAAGAAAACAATGGCAATGCATAAATTATGTGAAAAGAGAAATAATAAACAGAAATAAGAAGCGATGGAGAGAGAAAGAGAGAGAGAGAGAGAAAAACAATTAAACAAATTACATTTCGCGTAAATATTTGTAATAATTGTTGTAAAATCGCCGTCGCTGGCCAAGCAATTGGGCCAAGTCTGCCGTCAGACAAAAGATAAAACCAACTATGGTCAACAGAAGCAAAAGCAAAAACAAATAAAATAATTAAATAATTTGTTCAACAACAACAACAACAGCAACAAAAAGTTATGCAATATTCCACTATTATGACTCTTTGCCAAAAGTTTGTTATTGTTTCTCTTTGTTTGTTTGCCTTTTTTTCCCAACAAGCCGCGAGTTGCTTCTCACTGCTCGCTGCTGTCTTCTTGCCCTCGGCTGCCTGCTGTATACCCTGTAATGGAGAAGAGTTTTATCTATTAGTTTTTCGCAGCGTGAGCAGTGCAAGCGTGTCCCACCGCGTTAACGACTGTGAAAATCCAACACTTTGACTTTCTGCACGGAAGTGGGAACAAATGACGCAATTGCCAGCTGGTTTATAAATCACATCACGCTTTGGCCGATGGCAACTTACCCTGGAAATGCACCTACCTACCTACATACGTGTGTATGTCGAGGCATCGTTACAATCTGACATGCATTCGGATTCTTGTTTCAATGGAGATGCCTTGCAGCAGCGCATGCATTGCTCGATTGTTGCAGAGGTTTAAGGCTTAACAGTTTGATGGTCACTTTAAACAGGCAATGTGAATGCTGCTGAATAGGAAGCAGTGCTAAAGGGTCCATGCAATGAACTGCGCGCTGTGCACCGCTTGGCAATTTGCTAATAAAAGTCTGTTTGCACTGCTTTCAAATTTGCATTTATTCAAAAATTACTAGGCAACATGTAATTGATATTCTAATAAATTGTGCGAGCTGTATGTTCTTTTATGTTGCTATTTTATAACTATGTACATATTTATATATAAATATATTAGTTTATTGTTATTTAAATATATATATGTCATGTAATATACGTAAGACGTTAAATGCCATTTCGCTTTACAGTTTGAGGGCTGCTGGAACGCCTAGGATGGCAAGCCTTGTGTAACAAGCAGTGCTATAAACTGCTTCGCATTTCTCATGCTTTGCAAATACATTCTAATTGGAATACAAATTTGCATTGATTTGATTGAAATAGATTTCCTACTAAATTGTGCGCAAAGTATCTTCTTTTCTTTTAATATAAACCATTAGCTAAGTATATATATAAATATATTAATTTATTTTATCTTTTATGTATATGCAAGTCATGTATTATACGTAATGCTTAAGTGCATTTCGCCATACAGTTTAAGAGGTACTGGCACTAGGCATCCTTGTGCAACAAGCAGTGCTGAGGCCTGCTTGGCATTTCACACTTAGCCCAACTAAACTCCAATTGGAACTCAAATTTGCAGTAATTAAAAAAATGGCAACAAGGCAACATGTAATTGATATTGTAATAAATTTAACAAAAACTATCTTCAATTCTTTTACAATTATCTAGGTATGTAACATATTTATATATATACAAATTTATTGTTATTTCTATACATGGAAGTCATGTAAAGCAGTCGCTTTACAGTTTGAGGCCTATTAGAACTTGGCATCCTTGTGCAGCAAGCAGTGCTGTAAACTGCTTGTCGCATCGCATGCTTTGCCCAACTGAATTTGAATTGAAATTCATATTTGAAAATTCATTTGTCAATTAGAATTGATTGAAAATTTACTTACGTTAATGTCAAAATTGCACGTATTGCAAATTCAGCTCAATTATTGAGCTGCCGTACGAAATTCCAATATTGAATACACCACACAAAGATGTCGAGCCTGCACGAATCTACGATTGTCCATAACATGGCGATGGGCATGCGCGCGGGCGTGCTGAAGCCAAACCTGAAGGTGTGGCAGCGCATCGATTGGCCCACCTGCATGCAGGCGGGCATCTTCAAGGACTGGGCGTGGCGGATGCGCAACAAGAAGGCGCTGGAGTACTTCAACCGGGCCATATCCGTGTGCCGCACGGAAGGACAACAGGCTGCAAGGAGCTGCAACAGCACCTCAACGCAAGTGAAACAGCAAAGGTGCCACTCAGTTGACGGAGAGTACTGCCAACTGGCCATTGATGCGCTGGACAAGCGCAGCGTGTGTCGGCGCATGCTTGCCCAGCCAGAGTTGGCAGTGCAGGATGCTCAGAAGGCGCACGACCTGTTGGCGCTGCAGGGCCAATCAAAGGTCAGCAATATCCTGAACAAGTGCGATGCGATATTCGAGTGCAATGAGTTCGAGGAGAACCTCGTGCAGCTCAACGTCGAGAAGCGCAATTACCAAGGCAAAAGTGTGAAGGATCGCTTCGAGTTGCGTGCCAACCACGTGAGTTACGGCGGATCCATTGACTAAGATCCTTAGACCCAATTAGATGACGTTTGCCCTATGCTTAGACAACGAGTGTGCTTGAGGATAGCTTGGGCGATGCCCTGCATCCCTTTCTGCTGGACAACTGGCGCCTGATAACGGAGTTGGCACGCTCGCGGCGCACATCCGCGGCATTCATGCCGCAGCCCATCTGGCAGCTGAGCCAGAAAGCGATGGAATGCGATGTGCAGAGTCTGAAGAACAAGCCGAAGAGCGACTACTCGCCGCTAGAGAGCGCACGTCATCGCCTACAACTAGCAGTTTACAACTATCAGTATTTGCGCCACAGCTCCAGAGACCTGGGCATGCTGAAGCAGCTGCAGACGAACATCAAGTTGCCCCACCTGCTGTCCCACATCTCCACGCCCTACATGGCCGAGCTGCTCAGCGAACAGTCGGCCATAGTCCACAAGTTCATGGTAGGCATGTGATATGCGAGGTCTGTTCAAAAAGTATCGCGACTTTTTTATCCAAAATTATTTATTTATTCAGCAATTTCAATCTTGTTCCCTGCAAAGTAATCCCCATTAGATACACTTTTTGGTGATCTTGTTCAGCTCCTCCTGCGATGCCGTCTTTATCGCATCAATCGTAGCGTAGCTTCGTCCTTTCAGGGCCTCTTCAGTCCTCATTGACAGTTCTACCCTGTGCACTGTGGACGATATGCCCGTTTTCTTTGGCATAAATTCTAAATATAGAGCTAGAGACTCGAAATTTGTTATGGACCCTGAACTCATTGAAAATGGGAAATCAGGGTATAATGGTTTTGTTAAACTGACAAATGTATGTAACAGGCAGAAGGAGGGGTGGCAGACCCCATAAGGTATATATTTTTTTGATCAGAGTGACGAGCTGAGTCGATTTAGATATGTCCGTCTGTCTGTCTGTCCGTCTGTCCGTTTGTATGAACGCGTCGATCTCAGAACATATAAGAGCTAGAGACTCGAAATTTGTTATGGACATTACTAAAACCAAAGTAAAATTTTGATTTGTTTTTGTACCCTGAACCCATTGAAAATGGGAAATCAGGGTATATTGGTTTTGTTAAACTGTCAAATGTATGTAACAGGCAGAATGGGGCGTGGCAGACCCCATAATAGTATATATATTCTTGATCAGCTCGACAAACTGAGTCGATTTAGCCCTGTCCGTCTCTCCGTATGTATGAACGCATCGATCTCAGAACATATAAGAGCTAGAGACTTGAAGCGCTTGAATCTTTTTGGAAGTCCCTGTCGTACATCTTTTGAGCTAGAGTCTCCAAATTTTCTATTTAGATTAATTTATATTTTATACAATTTCGATTGTTGTTATATGTGATTTAGTAAATTCTGCAAAGAAACTTCAGCTTTTGCTTCCGACAACGTTATGTCCTTAGGCCTGCACTTTAGTTTGCCTATCTGCAACTTTTCGTATGGAGGATATACCTTGTGACCGAAAAGTACCCGGAAATTCACATTTGAAATGCTCCGTTTGAAATTTTTGAAAATTTCTTTTTTTGTTGAGTTGGTAGGACAGTCCTCAGTTACTGTGCCAATAATAAGCGCCATGTGTTAATCGGAGTATTTACAGCAGTTGTCCAAACCATTCGACTTTAGCAGTGTGTTTCGATTTTTACAATGGAAAAAAAAGCTGAGCAAAGAATTTGCATTCAATTTTGTGTTTCCAACGAAATTTTGTGTGCAGAATCGTTGCGAATGTTGCAGAAAGCTTATGGAGACTCTGCTCTATCAGAAATCCAAGCCTACAATTGGTACAAAGGCTTTAAAGACGGTCGGGAAGCCGTTCAAGATTTGCCTCGTTCTGGACGACCTTCGACCTCTACCGCTGACTCATTTTCATTCGACCGAACTTGGCGGGCTTTTTTCGGTCTTGGCTCGTGCGGCAGCTTCCATTGGGATGATTGAAAAATGACCGATAAACATTGCTTCGGTCCAAGGTAGCTTCTCCATAAGCCACAGTCAACATTCGTCAAGAATTCCGTTTTTAACACAAAACGAAGACGAGCGAACGACACGACAAGCAAATCAGCTGTCTGCAGTTAACTGAACATACTGAACTGAACGGCAAACGTCGGAGTCATGTGTACTAACATATAGCCACAAAACCCCGACTAGGAGATCCCCTGAGTCCCGTCCGATCTGCGCTTTTGAATATAATCAGTTTTGTATTTATTAAAGCAGACATACGGACGGACGGACGGACAGACAGACGGACAGACAGACAGACGGACATGGCTACATCGACTCAGCTTGTCGCCCTGATCAAGAATATATAAACTTTAATTCTGCCACGCCCCCCTCTGCCTTTTATATACATTTTACATTTTAACAAAACCATTTTCCCCATTTCAATGGGTTCAGTGTATGATAAAAGCTCGAATATACGTAACCCACAGAAATTAACAAGTGGAGATATATTTTTTGAACACACCTCGTGCATATGTTATCCTCGATCAGGTGACTCACTGATACCGCCTTCTCGCAGAAAATGAATCACAGCCGCAGCCCGCTCTATCACTGCAGGCATGTGAAGTGCCGCGGCACCCAGATCTGCGAGCGGAACCACATGAGCGCCCTGTTCCGCATCGAGTATCAGACGCGGCTGGACTGCTTCCGGATGCTGCGCGAACTGCACAAGCGGCGACAAGAGCGCAACATCGGGCGCTTGACCGCCTACGTCGAGCACATCATGTCGACCAGCATTGTGCTGAAGACACATCGCACGCTGCCCTGGAAATGGGAGTTCGTCAACGAAGTGTACAACATCTTGGCGCTGGCCCACATCGACAGATGTGCGGTGCCGAAGAATGTCGACTTCCTGGATCGCCGCAATCATTCCATACTCTATTTGCTGACAGCCGAACGTGCCAAGGATCTGTCGGTTAGCTTCGGCGGTCGCAATGTTTACGCCGAAATCGACAAAGAGGAGGAGCGACACAGTCACGTGGCGTAAGTCACAAATATCAGCATAGGTAAACTCACAATTCCTTTCGTATATTTCCATTGTGCAGCAAGAAAGTGGAACAGCTGAATAGACGTCTGAAGCACTCGCATCTGGCCATCGAGCGAGCGTATCTGCAGTTCGAGATCGCGCGTTGCCGCTTCAAGGAGTCGCGCTTCGACAAGTGCATTATAATGGCGCAGAAAGCACTACTCGGTAAGTGGCAAGTGGCAATCGGCAAATGGCTGTTGGAGTTCATTTTGAATTAACTAAAGCATTTACCTTGCCGTGGGGCTTTGTGCAGAGACTTACAACTGCAACAGCATCGCTTGGCGCTTCAATATCACCTTTCTGATCTGTCAGGTGCACGCAAAACTCTATCGACTCAAGCGACTTGGCGATATGCTCAACAAGGCTAGCCACTTGGCCGAACAGCTCCAGTCGCCTAAGCTGCAGGCCTATTTGGCCCTCTGCCATGCGGTCAACAAATATGAACTGGATTTTATGCGCCGGCAACAAGCGGAGTACAATTTCAAGGGCCATAGGTCCCACAAATAGCTCAATTGATTTATCTGACAACTAACAGCAGCGACAGCAACAGCAGCAGCAACAGCAGCAGCAACAGCAACAGCGGCAACAGTAAGGCAAACTGCTTGCCTCTTGCACCAGTTGCTCTACAACTGCTGCTTGACAGAGTTAAACTGCTTGCCCTCTGTTGCAGTTGCCCTGCAACTGTTGCTGCTGCTGTTGCTGCTGCTGTTGCAATTGCATTGTTGTTGTTTCTTAATTTAATTTTGTACTGTTATGTTTTTTTTTTCTTTCGCTTACTCTTTTATTTGTTTGACTTTTTTTTTCTACAATAGCAATAAATATGTATTAATTAACAAGCTTTTAGCATTAACAATTCATTAACAATAATAATAATAAATTAACAATCGGCTGCTGCAGCAATTAAATGCTGCTGCGCTGTCGCAAACGCAAGCGTTGCAGTCGTCGCTGCTGCTGCAGCTGCTGTTTAACCTCAGTTGCATTTACATTCCCATCAACAGCTTCGCGGCTTGGCTCATTGTTGCTGTTGCTGTTGTCGCTGGTGCTTGGCTTGACAGCGCTTTCATTGCTATTAGCAGTTGACGCCTCCTGGCTTAACTTCGCCTCGTCAGCGTCTTTAGCATCAACTGCAGCATCATCATCCACATCATCATCATCATCCCCTTCATGATCATCATCTTCATCATCATTGTCATCATCATTATCATTATCATCATCATTATCATTATCATTATCATTATCATTGTCTTCATCATCAGCTGCCTGTTGTGCCGCTGCCGAGCCCTCTGTTTCTACCTCAGTCTCACTTGTTTCTGTTTGTTCCTCGACTGTTGCCTCTGTCGCTCGCTCCAACTCGTTATCATCCGCATCAGCCTCTTCTTCTTCTTCTTCTGCTGCTTCCTCTTTATCATCATCATCATCCACATTCACTTCATTGTCACGGTCATTGGAAACTTCAGCTACTGTTGTTGTCGCATCCTCCTCTGGCTCCTGCTCAGCCTGAGTTGGCTTCACTGTTGTTGTTGTAGTTGGTGTTGCAGCTGTTGCTGCTGCTGCAACTGCATCTGGCGCCTCGTTGGCTGTTATTGAATTTGTAATTGTTTCAATTACTTCGTTTTGCTTTAGGTCGCTCTCGCCAGCATTGTCAACGTCGAGCTGCGCTGGCGCCGCCTCTATCTCCTCCTCCTCTGGCTGCGCCTGCGTCTCCGCAACGTCATCGTCGCCATCCCCATCACCATTACCAACGCCATCAACTTCACTGTCACCTTCACCTTCATCTTCACCTTCACCGTTGCCGTCGCCGTCGCCGTCGTCGTCGCCGTCATTGTCATTGTAAGTCGATGACATTGCCAGCTCTTGATCCCCAGCCATAAGCATTTCACTTTCAATTGGCAATGGTTCAGGCTCCGTTTCGGTCTCCAGCTCTAAGTTGGGCTGTTCGTATTTCTGGTCATCCTGCTTCGGCAGCTCGGCATAGTCATAGTCCTGCACATCCTTAACACTATCATCCTCAGCCTCAGTCTCAGCCTCGTCGCGCTCTGAGGTGCTTGTGCTGGTCAGCACTGGCTTGCCATTCTTGTCCACATACTGGAGCCCGTCGAGGCCCATGCGCATGCACTGGAAGTGCATCTCGAAGAGATCTGTGGTGGCCAGGCGCACCACGAAGTCCATGCACATGTTCAGGTTGTTGTTCACCATGGCTATGTCGGTCATTTGGACGCACATGGCCATCGGCACGCCCATCATGACGGGTATGCAGAAGGGCGTCGGATTGCGCAACGATATGCCATACTTGGATGAGGGGCGCTCATTCAGGAACACCTCCAGCTGGGCCTCCTCCAGGTGCGGCACGAACGTGAGGTTGGCGCAAACTGCAACGCGCAGCAATTAGAGAAAGAAAGTAACAGTTAGTCCGAAATACAAAACACACAAGGCAACAACAAAACAAACAAAAAAAAAAAAAACGAGAGCAACTGTGCGAGAGTTTTTCGCAGTGTAATGAAAGTTGCGGGTGGAAGTTTGCGATTCCAATTGGAATCCAAGCGAACAGCTCCGAGCGCCAACATGCAAACGATTTGTGGCATTTTGATTGGCAAATGCAACCATGTCATGTGACTGGCAACAATTTGTTGCACTTGTTGTTGCTGTTGCTGTTGCTGTTGCTGTTGCTGTTGCCGTTGTTGTCAGCTTGTCTATATGTCGGCCTGGTTGATGGTTCATTGCAAAAGTGCAGACGCTTCAATCAACCAGCTGGACAAGTGGAGCAGCAGCAGCAGCTCAGAATGTGTTTCAGTGTATGTGTGTCAGTGTGTGTGTGTGTGTCAGAGTGTGTGTGGAGCTGTCTACCTACCCTTTTGATCAAACTTGTACTGATCCACCTTGAGGCCGGCACAGCAGCCACAGGTTGGGCCGAGGCACTCGCACGGCTGGCCAAATGTGGACCAAATGGAGCCCTTCTCCGAGTACTTGACACTGGCCAAGTTGCGGCCACGCGACACGCTCACCGTGGGTGGCAAGTACGGCGTATGCGTGGCCAGCTCGTAGAAGATCAGCCCATTGCTGTAGCTGCGTGCCGCAGTTCCTGGCAGCAGCAGCAGCAGCAGCGGCAGCACTGCAGCGGTGCAGGCGCAAAGGTATGAAAGCAGCGCAGTTGAGCTCAGCATTGTAATTGATTGGAAATGTTGCACGTGGCACTGACTGACTATATCCTTAGAGATTCGCACAATTCACACAGCAATGCAAGCAAAAAAAAAAATGTATTTGTTTTTCTATATTTTGTGTTCACTTAACAAAAAGGAGACGCGCGCGTTGTCTTGGCTCGAACGCTGAACGCTCAACGTGAATTAATCAACCGTTCGCGAGCAACGAGAATTAAATATTAAAACGCTGAACGCGTCGAGCGTTTGCTTAAAAATGAAATGGAAACCGCCAGCCAAAGCGGCAGCAGCACTCGACGCAGCGACGCCAGCTGCGGCAGCGACAGCGACAGCAGCACGAGTAGCAACAGCAGCAGCAGCAGCAGCAGCAGCAGCAACCACAGCTGCAGTCGTAGCTGTTTGCTCTTTTTCTTTTTGCTTACAATTTCTTTGAATACACTCTCTAACTTATCCATACATATTGTATTTTATCAAATAATTAATTTACAATAAATATTTATAAATTTTTGAATTTTTATATATTTAATATATCTGCCTTGACATAAAACTCTTATAACACAACAATTTTTAATTTCAGTTTTCCAGCCATTTTCCGTTCATGCGGAAGTCTTGAGTTGGCATACCTTCACTATATGCCATTTTCAGCCAGAGCTTAGCAAATTCTTCAATCCATTAGCATTAGCCAGTTAACTCGCATGAGTTTCAAAGAAATGTTTTACGCCTTATCTTCACACTTGCTGAAGTTACGTGAAAAACACTTTCGTCATATTGAAGTAAGTACAGTATAAGGTATATATATAGACATATCCAATGACCAGAATAAATAATCTTATATATATAGATAAGTCAAAGTCTAGAATTTAAAGATCTCATTATTATTGTTTTGATATCTTTTACAAACTCATAAACAAAACCAAAAATAAACAAATGAAACATTTAACATGGATAATAATGTAAGATATTTGGCAGTCATTTTAGATAGAAAACTGAAGTTTGCAAATCTTACCCAATATACTCGTAAAATATAACAAGAAATATATAATGATTCGGGTTTTATATTCATTTTATTCAAAAATAAAATTTATATATTTATATCAATTTTTCAGTCCACTGAGCTGATATGTCAAATGTTCATCAAATTCAAGTAATGCAAAATAAAATAATACAAATTTAATCCAAGCTGACATTACTCCACTGCGGAGTTGCACAATAAAGTCAAACTTGAACTAGCCTCAGCGAGAATAGTTAAGCTTTACACTTATTTTATAAATTAATTTATCTGTTCAATATAAATATAAAATATTTAATACCATAACAATAGTTAGTTAGTTTTTAAGTAACTTAAAAATGAAAATTAAATTAAAAATAAATAATTTAAAAATTATAAATTTCTTCCTCCCATGTTTATGTTATCTTTCTTGGGCATAAATTTCTCTTTTATATACTTAATGTCTAAGAAGTAAAGCTCAAAGGTCTGATTCAATTTTGTATGTAAAACACACTTAATTTGTGATCAAACTAAACTTAAACAAATAAAATAAAAGATTAAATGCTTAAGCCTATTTGAACTTGTGAGAATCGCATAGTAAGGTGATATACATATTGATGTTCTTATATCTAGAAGTCGTGGTGCGATTGATATAAGATTTTTCTTGGTTTTTTATTAGTTTCACAACTTTGAGTTGACAACCCATTTAACAGCTTTTTGTTGAGTTTGGTTTGACAATTCACTATGCATAGACTTGCACCAGAGCAAGGCTTGAAAATTGTTGAAATTAAACTACAAATAGGTATTGATATTGAGTCTCCATTCAAAATGTTGTTCTCCGATGAAGTCAATGTCTCATTTGAAGTGTGGATAATTCACAAGCTTTTGTTGAAACAGCTTTACATCCACAGAAAATTACTGTTTGGTGCTGGCGCAGTCCATTTGACATATGTCTTCAAAAATGATGATGGTCAGAATGTTAGTTTGTGAAAATTGGCTTTCCAGTTGTCAGTTTGTCAGCCGTAATCATATTTTAAAATTAATTTCATCAAATTTTCTATCAAATACAGCCTGCTTCATAGATATTAAAATATATTTCTTGGTTCTATTATGTCTTAAGCTTGTCCAACTCCAAATAAAACACATAATATGACCATAAAGTGTGCCAAGTTTCAGGTCTCTATCTATATTTTTATAAGTTCAACAAGTTTTCATCTGCTGACTGCCTCTCCCACTGACAATTAGTCAAGTTCAGTATTCAACTAGCATTTAACATCGACAACTGACAGCGAGACACAGAGAGAGAGTGTGTTCGTTCGTCGGCTTGCCTCGCAGCTGCTAAACTTTCTTGTTATCAGCATGCTGAAATCGTCGAAGTCGACGTTGGCGTCAGCTGCGCAGCTCTGCCTGATATTTTATTTTATTTAATTTTTTTTTCTCTCTTTTTTGGCTTTGGGCTGCTGCTGTTTTTTGTTGTTTGTTTGTCTTCTTGACTGCTGCTGCTGCTGCTGCTGTTACTGTTAACTGTTGCGGCTGCTGCTGCTGCTGCTTGGCTTTGTTGCGTGTGCCGCGTTTTGGGTGACAGTGACAAGAAAATTGCGCCGGTCGTGACTGGCTGGGAAAGCCAAAAATGCTGCCGCTGTCGCAGCAGCTGCTGGCGTTACTGTTGCCATTGCTGTTGGTGTTATGCAAAGCGCAGGCACTTGGGTTAGGTCAGGGCGCTAGCGGGTTCTGCCTAACAGCAGCAAAAACAAAACAAAAATATGTTTGCTGGTAAAAGCGGCTGATATGTGAACAAGCGTTGGCCGTTTACATTGCTGATTTATCAATGGAAAGCAATGCCATTGTTCGGGCCATTTGCGCTGCCAATTTCGCCAGCCAACAAGCACACCAACTAGCTAGGCAGCCAGCCAACCAGCCAGCCAGCCAGCCAGCCAGCTAGCGGACCAAAGGGTCTTTAAATCCAATCGCATTAAGCGCAACGCTGCGATTGCATAATGAGTCAGACTTGCTATCCAACACCCCTCGAGCTGTCGAGCTACCAAATCTTGTTAAGCGTTAAGGGGAACACAGTCGGGATGGGGAGACGTCACAAATGTCGAGTAAATGTGCTCTAGCGCGACTACCAGATACCCATTAACCAGTGCAAGCATTCCTCATGTTAAAATATGGCCAAAGACTCAACTGAGAGATGCCAAGCAGACCAAATTTGATATATCTACAAGTCCTCAAGTCTTTAAAGATTGACTTAGATAGTGCACTATGAGAAAGGTAGATTCATATAAGATGATCAGTTGCATGCTGCACCTGCACAAAGCCATGATACCCTACATTATTGTAGCCATGTCCAATGTGTGCGGGGTACATAAAATTGTCAAAGTTGCCAAGAGCTGCGACAATTAACGCTAATTCGACGTCGTCATCGTCTGCCACTGCCACAGCCACAGCTACAGAAACAGAGTCTGCGTCAATTGCTAGGTATTTAAAGAGGCAGTGAAAGGGGACACAGAGAGGAGGCGGGGCAATCGCAATCATTGGTGCAATGCGCCCCGTTTATGTAATGAGCATCGTTGTTAACCATTGTCAGAGTCACAGACGAGAGTCGCATCGCACAGCCTGGTCGGTTATTAGACATTATTTTTCATTATTCAGTATGCGGTATTCGGTATTCGGTATTCATTATTCATTACTGATAATATCAATTTTGAATGCGGCCTCCTTTTCTCTTTCGCTGCCTCTGTTATGGGTCGTCATTAGCTGTGCGACGCGATCAATTGAACAGGTGAACCGCTGGCGGGGACCAACGGCACAACGGCACAACTGAACAATTTGACAATCGGACAATCGGACCATCGGACCATCGGACCATCGGACAATTGGCCAGCGAGACACTCTGAGCCAGCAACTGGGTCAAGTGACGAATGCGTAACGCAAGTGCAAGTCGACTCACAGCTCAATATAAACGCTGCCAGTTACGAGTACATCTAGCTTCGCAGTATCCATTCGGAATTCACTAATAATATCCATCAAACACTCATCAAATGCCGCACTAAACGTAATTGGCTTAAACTCCCATCATGAGTCATCAGCCAAAGCGGCCGAAGTTGCATTTACAATTTATTGCAAATAATCGCATGAGCTTCCACAAAAATAAACAAAAAAACAAATGCTCGTCGATGACTTGAGAGTAATTAAATGCATGCGGATTAAATATAGATTTATATAAGTGGACAAAAACACGTTGACAGATTCGTCGATGGATGCCAACAATACTTAGCCAACTTTTAAGCAGTTACTAAGAGTTGAGCTGAGCCACATTGCATAATGAAGGGCAAGTCTCTGTAAGCATAATGTGTATACATAGTGAAGATTATTTAGTGTCTCTAAGGTCTTCAAGCTATGCTAAGGAAACACATTTCTCTGACTGACAGAATGCTGAGTCTGAGTTTAATTGAAAACAACTTGATAAAAAAAAACTAATATATGAACATTCAACAACATAGTGAAAACCAAAATTGTAGTATTTACCCGACCTACAAAAGGAAAGTGTAAAGGAATATCTATCACCAAGTCTGATGTGTCTGATTCTTTGCAGAACTTTTTGAATCACATAGACGGAGCCTCAATAGACACAATAGTCGTCTAAGTAAGACTATTTTGTAGAGCACTAAATTGTCAGATCTTTTGGTTGCCAGCACTTTCATTAGATAAAGACTGCTGTAAAATCTAGTAGAGGTTATTGACCTTTTAATACCACTAAATGTAAATTTCTCAAATAATTTTGGTGCTGCAGATGACGACGATACTGAAGCTTAGATTAGACACAGTTGAATGTATCGATGACTATTCTGTCGACTTAGATGTGGAAAATTATTAAGTAATAAAGAATTTAAATACAAAAATAAACAACTAAGAAAACACTACAGGGACCTACACAAAAATTTCAGTCTCTAGCTCTTATAGGTTTTGAGATTGGCGCGTTCATACATACGGACAGACGGACAGACAGACAGACGGACAGGGCTATATCAACTCGTCCCCCTGATCAAGAATATATATACTTTATGGGGTCTGCCACGCCCCCTTCTGCCTGTTACATACATTTGACAGCTTAACAAAACCATTATACCCTGATTTCCCATTTTCAATGGGTTCAGGGTATAAAAATATATAAAAGCTATTGCCTTTATTATTAAATTAAAGTGTATATAAACTGATGAAGTATTTATTTTGTTTTCAATTGACATTGAATAATATGCGGCGCTGAAGAAAACGTGGTTCGATCGACCTACGCTCTGACTTTTTATATACTATGACCATAAGCTGTACCAAGTTTCAGGTCTGTATCAAGAGCTTAGCAATTTCTGACAATATTTTTGGTATTTGAACTACTAATATTAGGATTCTTCTTATTGATATCCTTTCCTTAATCAATCGTAGAACAATCCTGAAATTTGATTATCGGCAATATTGATTCTTCCTGCCTGTTAATTCCATCCCGAACAACCAGACGCTTTCGTCCGTTACATTTGCCTTTGTGCACCTCGGATTATTCTATGCATAGCGCGTCTCACGTATTATGCGTTTATTATAATCAATTTCACGACGTGTTTGCCTCAGAGCTCTCTCTTCTATTAGTAATCTTTCACATAGTATAAAGATTTCCCAATCCTTTCTATTTTATTTTTTTCCTCTCTCTTTATTTCTCTTTCTGTTTTTGTTGTAAAACTTTTTTCTTTTTCTCTTTTATTTGTACTTTTATATTGTATCATTTTCATATAATAATTTAACTTAAGATTCTTCAATAATTATTTTTAAATTTCCTCTAACACTTTCAATCTTCTCAATAATCTCAATCTTCCAAAATATTATTAACCATATTATATATGGCTGTGAATTGGGGCATCGCTGGCCGGTCTGGCAAAGGAAATACCTCCATCGGGTTGGTGATATTACTGAAATATTTATTTGGCTATTTATTATACTTTCTATTGTAGTTTATCTTTAGGTTAACGATATTGTCAATATTGTTTAATAAATAAATAAATAAATTAATAATAATAATAATAATTAATTAATTAAGAATAAAACTTAATATTCGAATGAAATCTTAAAACTTTGAATACATTTCTATAAACTAAATAATTAATTTTTGATTTTCACTCAGTAAATAAGTTTGTTTGCTGTACGAAGACATCATTGTTACAACGTTTATTCGGTCTTAGATTTTAACTCACCTATGCCTACAAGTTCGGACCATGCTCAGTTAATGGTTGACAGCTGCCTTGCGTGGACGTGTTTTGGCTCGTCTTCGATTTTTGCCTATTCCCAAAAATGAAGCCCAGAATCTGTATCAAATTGTTAATTAGTTGTTAGAACACACAGCCACCTCAGAAGAAGAAGAGGCACATGAATGTGCAACGCTACGCTATGTTTAAGTGGACAAAGACTGAACAAGATCACAAAGAATGTTTTCTTTTTGAGAACAAACTTTGGCCACAAGTGTTTAATATATGATGGGTATCATTTTGTAGAGGTCAAAATAGATATTCATTTTAGCAGCCCTTATAAGTACTTATATCATATACTTTATATCATATAAACTTTATTGTCTTCAGCTTTTGCAGTTGACCAGTTGGCCAGGCTGACTCAGTTCATACACAACATTCATGTTATATATGGATTCTGTCGGCCACAGAATGCAATCAGTATGACAAATAAAATTATTAAGACTCAGAAATGTGAAATGTATAAATAAAATATCTTAAAGTCAAAATCAATAGCAGCAAACGAAACTTGAAAACAAATCAGACAGAAGAATATGGTATTGCTTAAAGAATTATTGTTCAGTCAATAGTTCAGTCTTAATACATTGAAGGAATTGAAATGATTTGGCTTAGTTGAATTGAAAGGATTTCACTTTGTGAGCTGCTTCAATGCTCTACTTTGATTTCTTAAAATATTTTTGTGCACAAATTTGAACTTAAGCGTATGTGTTTGGCTACAATGTATTTGCCTGTATATAGAGCATTGGTTTCTATGAATTATGCGGACAGCGCTCTTGGTCTGGTTGCTTTCTCAAGTGGAGAAATGTTTATGTTTATTTCAAGAATGTAAAATTTATGCTGAAACAGTTTTGCTGTGTTCTTACTACAAAGGATTGAACCGATAAGATAGATATAGGAAACAAGTCAAACAGCAAACTGACTGATCCAGTCAAGTTATCCAGACTGACCAGATGAAAGAGAGAGAGAAAGAGAGAGAGAGAGAGAGAGAGAGAGAGAAAAAGAGAGATAGATACAGATAGAGAGACAAATAGAGAGAGAGAGAGAGAGAGAGAGAGAGAGAGAGAGAGAGAGAGAGAAGAGAAAAAAAGAGAGATAGATACAGATAGAGAGACAAATAGAAAGAGAGTGACAAATAGATTGCGACAGATAGATAGATAGAGACAGATATAGAGAGAGAGCAACAGAGAGAGAGAGAGAGAGAGAGAGAGAGAGAGAGAGAGAGAGGGAGAGAGAATGAGAGAAAAAGAGAGATAGATACAGATAGAGAGACAAATAGAGAGAGAGAGAGAGAGAGAGAGAGAGAGACCAATAGATTGAAACAGATAGATAGATAGAGACAGATAGATAGATAGAGACAGATAGAGAGAGATCAACAGAGAGAGAGAGAGAGAGAGAGAGAGAGAGAGAGAGAGAAAAAGAGAGAAAGATACAGATAGAGAGACAAATAGAGAGAGAGAGACAAATAGATTGCGACAGATAGATAGATAGAGACAGATATAGAGAGAGAGAGCAACAGAGAGAGAGAGAGAGAGAGAGAGAGAGAGAGAGAGAGAGAGAGAGAGAGTGAGAGAGAGAGAGAGACATCGCTTAGACTTATATAACATTCATGCCATTGCTTATGTGTCACAAAAATTCATTTCGAATACATTTCGTGCTTTGCTTGAAAGCCAATCTTATTTTCCATAGATTATGCATATATAGTAAGTATATTGAGTTAGTTAATTATCTGAACAACTCGAACAAGGCAATTGAAAGTGAAAACACGAAAGGCATAAGCAAACGAATAACAACGACTAACTATGAATGCCCATGAATACATAGTACGCATAAATCTGTAACGTTTTGTAAACGCTTCCTCGAACCGCAACAAATTTGCAGCATAAATCAACATCGAAATCCACACAACCAGCTCCAGGTCCAACTCGAGCTGCAGCGCCAACTGCAACGCCAAGTCCAAAATAGAGCGTTGGCTGTTACAGTTCGCCTGGGCAACTGGTTTGCGCCTGCCCCACGTTGGCAATAAAGGCATTTGGCCTTTAAAATCACAAGTCAATAAGAAGATGTATGCTGGACTGCAGCATATCCTGTAGACAGATAATAATAAAACCTATGAAGAAATCAAGAATTGAAAATTTACAATTGAATAAAAATTTACAATTTGATTAAAAATATTTTTAATCGATTTCTTGTTGATATCATATGAATATGTATGAAGAGATATATAGCAACTATATATATAAATGTTAATATATATATACTTAGTTGATCACAGTTTGGGCATACCCAGCATGCTTTGTGTAGTCGCCCCATTTATGGATCGAGGGCATACAAATGTGGCTTGCACGCAGCAACTGGGGATGGGGGCTTGGACTTGGACTTGGTCATTGGCTAGGCACGCATACGCATGAATTGGTGGGCTAGTGCATGGGATTAGAGTGACCATTTGGCATGTTTATAACCAGTTCACCCGCTGCTTTGTGCGTGCGCTTCCGTTTTCCGGTCCAGCCAAAAACAAAAACAAAACAAACCCAAACAGGCTGACCAGACGATGGGAACATATAAAATGCACAGCCTTTGGCAAGCGAAGCAACAATTGTGGATCAACCAGCAAAGAGAATGTCAACAAGTCTAGTGTGGCTGCTCCTGCTGCTGCTGTGCCATGGCATTGCAGGCCAGCAGCTGATGTACGCGCGTGATCAGCGTTCGCTCTATGAACTGCCCTCGCTGGACTGGAACGCCATTGGCAGCTTCAATCCCATTGGCCTGGGCCATATGACCAAGGATGAGCTGCTGACGCTGCTGGAGGCCTGGCAGGATGTGGAGGCGGAAACTGCAACGCCGGCCCCTGAGCCGGCCGAGACAGCGGCACCGCCAACAATGAGGCCGCCAAAGCCACCAGCACGACCACGACCAAGACCACGACCACCAGCACCACCACCACCACCACCGCCGCCACCACCAGCTCCTGCACCTGAACCAGCACCTGAACCAGCACCCGAACCGGCACCCGAACCGGCACCGCCACCGGCACCTGGCACACCTGTAACCGTGCGTCTGCCCGCCTTCGTGCCCATCCAACTCTCTGCCATGTTCACGCAACCCGTGGCAGCGGGTGGTGCCACAGCGGGTGCAGCAGGTGATACTGAGCCCGCCGACATAGGTGCGACAGAGCTTGACATGATGGCCCAATCCAATGAGGATGCAACTCCCCGTCTATTCCGGTTCACGCAGCTGCCAATGATGGCGGCCCAGCAGCGAGCTCATTCCCCTCAGCCGCCGCCAGTGGTGCGCAACACGCTGGAGAGCGTCGACGCGGGCATTGCGCCTCTGGCCAATCTCGTCAAGGCCAAGTCGCTCAACGCTAGACCAAAAACGCATCCCATAGCCAGAGATTTGCCCATACGTCAGGGGCCGCCATTTAGGCCCAGGTAAGAGCCGATCCCTCCTTCTATTTATCTTCTAACTCTTTAATGTCAATCCTTATTCATATGTTCTCAGATTGTCGATGCCGCCATTGCCCTATCTGGCCAATGCGCCAGGCCGGCTGGAGTTGGTGCCCTCATCGCAGATCATTGGCGATTGGCGCGAATAAACCAAAGGCCAAGAGAGTCTGACTCTCATTCTTTTTTTTTATAGCTATATTTAACACACAATAGAAACCGGCAAAAATACAAATATTGAAATATGAACTGCACTATCAATATTTACAGTCCATAAATATAAAATTAAATATGAAGTCTATTTAATCAATTCAGCTTTAACTTATTAAAAGTAAAATTAAAGTTTTTTTTTTTAATAATATGTAATTTTTCTTTTAAAATAAATGTTTGAAAATTAAAGACGTTTTATTTGGTGTTTTTTAGTAACTTTTTTACACATAGTCAACTTTAAAACACATTTTGATTTGATTTTACCTTTTAAATATTTTAATATACTTTCTGGAATTTCTATATTTTTTTAAGTAGAAAATATTAAGAGAATTTTCTTAACATTTATAAATAAACCGAAGTTTAAAAAAACCGCCATTTACTGTATTGTTAAATACTAAACACTCGTCTGGTCACTCTGTTAAAATGCCTGCAAGTAAGTTGATTGCAGCTGGTATTTTTTTTTGACATTTTTTAGCGCTACATTTAAGCAGCTTTTTCTCAACATCCACAAACAAAATTAAGCAAATCTAGTTTATTTCCTATTTAAATCAGCAATGAAGAGTTGATTTCATTGGGGATTTACGGAAGTACTTGATCATCTATATATACATATAGATTCACATAAAACTGAAGTAACATACAGGCAAAAGTAAGGCATTTGGCGGTGCATCCAGCACACAGGAATGTTGCGTCTGCAATTCAAAAGATTTATCGAACGTTGAGTATATTTTGTTAAAGCGAGACTTGAGCGTCTATTAAACAATACTAAACAACCGTATTTAAGAGTTAATTTCCAAATTGTTTAAACGTTTGCTTCAATACTGAACAGAATGGAGTGAAATGCATATATTGCTTGTTTCATTACGAATCAGAGCGAGATGGCAAGTGACCAGCATTGATTAAAGGGAGATAGCATGATGCTCGCCTAATGCCTATATAACTAGCAAAGGACAATCAATGACATTGGGGGAAACCATCTTAAATTTAACTTTTTTAAATAAATAAATTTGTTGTATATATTATTTTTAATAAACTTTTGTTAGTTGAAACATTCTAATAAAGAGAAGCATTAATGTTTCAGTCGGTTGTAAGATTTTGCATATTGCTTGTTCAGATTCCGATTTTCTGAATTGATGAAGCTTAAGACATCTAAGAAGACGACTCGTCTTTTAGGCTAAATTCTGTAATTTCAAAGGACATATCATATTTTATTTTTATCACAAGTTTTCATATTACAATGAGATTTGTTTCGAAATTTAATTGGTTTTAGAAATACAACACTTAACACATTTTTAATGTTAGATTTCTAAAACACATTTTAAATATAATATACAGGGTGGCGCAATAGAACGTGCATATTGCGTCATCTTTTTTCGCGTGGTAATCAGTGCGTGGAAGGGGGCAGCCTAGCGTACTTGATAAATGAACTTTCTATTGCGCCACCCTATATATATATACATACATATATTATAGCTATTATATTATAATATTAGCAGTCAGCCAATGTGAATGATGAATTCATATTGAGTTCTCGAATGGAAGCTGCTTAGTTTGAAAAGCTGTGAAATCTCGTTTGCCTAAATTTAACACTTAGCTTCCAGTGCGCTCCTACTCCATTGAGTTTCCAGCAAAGCAAAGCTTTTATTGTTAAAATCATAGTTAAAATCATAATCAAAACATGTTAAATCAAGCAACACGAAGCAAACAGATATTATATATTTTGGCACAAGAGTGCGCTTTCAATAGTTGGCAGTTGATGATTACAGGGTATCTATTAGTCGCGCACGCTCACTCGACACACTGAGCGGCAATCTGCAGTGTCATACAACTGTGTAGCTGAACAGATATAACGGTTTATTTCAGCTTCAGCAGTTGAATCGCAGCGTGATTTGAGCTTTCGCAAAGCTAGCGTTAACAGTGAAAGCTGGCAGGAGCGTGGGCAAGAAAAGCTTTGGCGGCTTTTACTGTTGCGCCGCTGTTACTGTATGGCAACTTGTTGTAAACGGACGGATGCTTCCGGACTCTCGAGTCCAGCGTTGCGATTTTAGAATCATTCGTCAACAGACTCTCGTGCGACTCGGTTCAGCTTCAGACACACTCTCCTCTCTCTCTCTCACTCGCTCTCCGGCAGGCTAAGGCTAAGCAGCAGCTAAAGCATTCCGCTCAGTCAGCATCACTGACAGTCAGCGCTTTGTTAGTCAGAGAGGGCAACAACAACTGTTACACTCGCGTACGCATAACGGTTAAAATTTTGAAAATTTTGTGTTGTGCTTGCGGATCTCTGTGTCTGCGTATTTCGCTCTGTGTGTGCGCGTGTGTGTGTCTTGATTGTTGTTCTTCTTCTTTTTTTTTTGCTGTGCCAAAGCCAAAGGTGTTTGCATCTGCATAACTCGGCGACTCCAAGCTGAGACCAGACGAAAGTCGAATGTTTTGAATTTATTTTTGAAAACAAAACCAAAACAAAAAAAAAATTGAAAAACAAGTGTCAAAGCTGTAAAGCAGAAGCTGCGAATAACACAACAGCAACAACAAGTTAAGAAGGTGAGTTGAGGTGAAGTTGAAGCAAAATATTTAGAATTTCAATTTTTTAAATTTCAATTTTATTTTACTTCCTTGATATGAATTTGATTTCGTTTTTTGACTCTCGTCGGACTTCGAACTTCATGCAAAAATTTACCTTAGGTAAAACCTAAAGTCTTAAGATTATATGGCCACGCCTATTTGGTTCAAGCCAATTAAAACAATCTATATCTATTACAGTTTTATTTGGATTGAAAAATGATCTTTTCAATAATAATTTCATTCAAAATATATTTATGAAAATACAAACTTGAAATAAACATAATAACAAAGTAAAATACTGAAAATGTACACAGCTATCAGACAGAAAAATATATATTAAATATTTATATAAATAAATAAATAAACAGTTTTATATAAATATCAACTTGAAATAGTGTATATAATCAAAAGAAAAAGACAGAAAAATATATATACATTCTGTGAAATAAGTACACGGAAATTTGAAATAAAACACAAACAACTTGTCAATGATCTAAATTTATTATATCCCCTTCAAAATAGGCCTCTTCTGAGGCAATTTCTTCCAACTTCTTCCAACGAACAATCCAATCATCGAAACACTTTTTAAAGCTATATTCCGGGATGGCCTTCAGTTCTCTTTGCGAATTAGTTTTGATGTCTTCAATGCTCTCAAAACGGGCTCCACGAAGTGGTAATTTGAGTTTTGGAAACAGGAAAAAGTCACACGGACCATATATGGAGAGTACGGTGGTTGTTCGATGATATTTGTTGAATTTTTGTTCAAAAACTCGTTCACAATGATCGCTTTGTGCGCTGGTGCATTATCGTGGTGCAAACTCCAACTGTTGTTCCGCCACAAATCTGGTCTTTTGCGACGAACATTCTCTCTCAAACGCCTCATAACACCAAGATAATGTTCTTTATTGACGGTTTGGCCCTTCGGTAAGAATTCCGAATGAACAACACCGCGAATATCGAAGAAAACGGTCAGCATCACCTTGATTTTCGATTTGCTTTGGCGCGGTTTTTTCGGTTTCGGCTAATTTTTGGTGGTAAATCGTTCACTTCTTCTCGCCCCTCTTTAAGCGATTTATACCAATCGTAAACTTGAGTTTTCGACATGGTTGAATCACCAAAAGACAAGAAATTTCGTTTGAAACACAAAATTTCACACAAACTCTTTGCTCGATATTTTTATCCATAGTAAAAATCGCAACGCACACATAAGGTTGACTTGTTCCTAATGACGCCGTAACCAAACTAAATGACACATAGCAATAGAAATTCACAGAATAGTGGCTGACGACAGTTGTGCCACCCTAAGAAAAAAATTGTTTTGAAATATTCTCAAAGGGAAAATTTCAAATGAGAATTTCCGGGAACTTATTTGACAGAATGTAAAATAGTTTAATATAAATATCAATTTGAAATAATTAATATAATCAAAAAGAAGAAGACAGAAAATAAGTACTAATTACTTGTATATAAATATCAGCTATCAGACAGAAAAATATATATTAAATATTTATGTAAACAAATAAAAAAAAAAATAAATATAAAATAAAAAGAACACAGAAAAATATATAAAAAATAATTTACTATAAATATCAACTTGAAATAATTAATATAAAAACAAAGCAGAAGACATTTTGAGCCTATGAAAATAGTTGACATTATAAATAAATTATGGTAAAATATGAAAAAACAAAAAGAATATTTCACACGTTATTTAAAATTGATTATTTATAAAAGTAAAAGCAACTGTTGACTAAATCTAAATGCATTAAACAAAAAAACATAAATCTACAAACAAAACGTGCCCGATTTCGTATACCTCAATTGTTTCAACTTCTGAGCATAGATACCTTACTAGAAAAATATCCATTGCCTATTTGCTGTTAGCTCATGAAAGTTGTGAATTTACTTTAAAAATTTATGATTTCAATCAATACTTATCGATTTCGAGGAAAAGCGACAATTGCGTCAAAAAAAAACTTGCTGGAAGGAAAAAATTTGTCCACGTCGAGCATTTAGAGTCTCAGCAATAAAAAATTATTTTCCTTTGCAATTAATTTTGAAGAACTTGTTTTTGAATTCGTCGTCATTTAAGCTCAACTTTGAGTGTACTTTTCGCTAAGTTTTGAAAGAGCAAAAAAGAAATGCAAAGACAGTTGGAGCCCGAAGAGAAACATCTAAGAGTTGCCATCAAAGTTGGCACTGGCTGTGTGGGTTTTCCAGTTCATTAACTTTGCAGAAATATCAACAGAAAAACATAAACATAAGGAGTTACGGCTGCTGTAAATATAACTGTAACGAGGTCCAACTGGTGTTTGCCCAAACAATTTTCAACCAATTTTATTTAACTGCCTTCGCAGATAATAAATCATTTTCTTTGCCCCGTCCGTCCGTCCGTCCGCCCGTCGGCCAGCCACGATGTTAAGTGACTGATGGGCTGAGTTTGTGGGCCAGGTGGCCGGTGGCAGGTGGAACAGGCATTAGATGGCCTTAGATGCTGGTTGCTCCTTTCATTTTCATTCATATATACCCATATATATATATGTGTGTGTATTTATATATATATTTAAATAAGTATGTGTGTGTGTAGACTTTGTTGCGACGTTATCTGTTTTTTGCTAATTAACTTGGCTGCTTGTGGCCGGGCGCCAACTGCGTGTGCGAGAGCGAGCCAGAGTGAGCGGGATATTGACAAGAAGGACGAGAGCGCAAAGGAACGGGGTTAAACTTGAATGCTACGTTTTGAGTTTCTTTGGAAATCAAAAATCTCATTAAAATGTTCGGCAGGCGCGCCCTTTGTCGAAGACCTCTTTAACATAAAAGTAAGCAAAGGCAAACAAACAGCAAATAAAATACGAATAATAATAATAATAATAATAACAAGAAGAATAAGAAGAATAAGAAACTGTAACAACAATAACGCCAACAACTGTAATGACAACAACAGCCAACGACAATTACTTAAAGGTTGGTCGCTTGCTTCGCCGTCGCTTCGCGGCGTGGCGCGTCGTGTCGCTCGGAGGCAATATTTATTGTAGTTACATTTTCGTTGGCTTTTCATGCGCAGCGCGTTTTCCACTTAGCCAAATAGTCATTTCACAGAGCTTGCCACCCCACGCTGGTATCCATGGAGGACATGCCAATTGCCAACGAGATTTACAAAGCCGAGCGCTGACACCGGCAGCCCAACGGGTTGGCTAACTAGGCGTATGCGCAATTCAAATAAACTCCATTGTTATAAGCAAATATTTACACTACTACTCTCTCTCTCTCTCTCGCTCTGTATGTATATATCCTATATTTATGCTAATGATCGCAGGATATATATACACCTAAGCAGCTGTAGATGAAAACTTCAACTAATTTTGTGTTGGTGCCGCACAAAATACAATCTTAACTCCATAGAATAGTTTTTTAATGGAGTATAATATCAAATTATTTAAAACTTACTCTAGTCGGGGGTGCCCGACTAGGAGATCCCCTGAACCCCGTCCGATCTGTGCTTTTTAATATACGCAGCTATGTATTTATTAAAGCAGACAAAAGTGTAAGCTGAGTAAGTGCAATTGGCCAAACGTTTTGCTTCTATGTTACCTAATGGATTTCAATAAAATGTTTAGCTTATGATCTATATATTCTATTGAGTATTTATCAATTTAGTACAAATTCAAACTCATTCTTGTATTGATTATATTTGCAGTTGACTTTCAATTTAAAGAATTTTGTTAAATTTTGAGTAGGCTTCCAAAATATAAGAAAACACAAAATTGTATAAAATATACATAAAGCTAAATGCAAAATTTGAGGACTCTTGCTTTATATGCGTTCAAGATATTATGTTTTAGCTGCATTTTGATAAGGTTTTTAAATGATAACAATAAAACGGGAATAGTTATCGATTTGATATTATCAGTTGAAACAAACTCGATCTGAGTCTGCTATACAGCTCTTATTGGTTCAGAGATCAACGATGTGAATACATATACGGACGGACGGACGGATGGATGGACGGACGGACGGACGGATGGACGGACGGACGGACGGACGGACGGATGGACAGATAGACGGGTAGGGCTATATCGACTCAGCTCGTTAAGCTGATCAAAAATAAATGTACTTTATGAGGTCTGCCACGCCTTCTTCTGCCTGTTACATACATTTTCACACAATCAATTTACTCTGATTTCCCATTTTCCATGTTGTCTGCAAGCAATCCAAGTTTTGTTCAGGATACTCGAGGAAACACGCTGCTGGGCATTTGGTGAACTATTGTAGGTTAGTCTCGAATGCAACTACTTAGCATTTGGAGTTTCTAAGCTTATTTCATTTCTAGTTTTACAATTTACAATATATTGTTCTTATACTGACTTGAAAATACTGCAGGAACTGTCAGTTTTGTGGTTGATATTCGGATTGATCTCTTCAGGCATAGAGAGCTAATATTATTATGCAACACCTTCATGACAATGAGAGAAGGCTGGATCATCATTAATACCATCATAATTTATAAAGATTTTTTTTTACTATTATTCATACATTAAGTTGTCAATATTTCATGATCTATTCCCAGTTCATTTGGCTTAAGGAAGCTCGCAAGAGCAACTGCTATGCAGAGCATAACTTTCCAGTCAAATTCTTCGTTATAGAAATTCATACTTCAGCAGACATTGTAGATGCAGCGTTAATGTAATAAGCTACTTTGTCTAGACTTTGTAGACCATTGAATGCAAAGTAGTTCAGATTGATGCACATCCATTGGCATCTATTTTCAGTGACGCTGCTTCTGTCTGATTTCAGTGTTCCGCATCTTTAAAGTCTTTTTCAGTTCGAGTTACGTGATTTTCATTTCAAATCTCTCGTCGCTGGCTGTTTCGCAGATCTGTAATTTTCATAATTTAAAGAGTACTTAAGATTTAAGAATTTATTATGCAACACCTTCACATATTTTATACAATTTGACAATATGACAGGTAATAACTAAATTAAATTTGAAGCTATTGCAATTAACAAGCATCAAATTAAAAATAACAAAACGGCAGCTCGTTGAAATTAGTGCAGATTTTCAGCTGCAAGCGGCTATGTGCTTATGTTGACCTTGACCTTGACCTTGACCTTGGAATAATTTAATTAGACAAAAACTGACAAATAGTTGGCGAGCTTCGAATATTTGTTTATTGTAAGGTCCGCGAAATAAGTAACTGGGACAGTACGTTGAATTAGATAACAACTGAACCCATCAAGATTTTTCACTAAAGTAAATTGGTGCTTAAACCTAATAAAATTATCAATATAATTCAACCAAATTAAACCCAAAAAAACTTTCGAAAATATTATAAAAAAATTAAACAAAATATTTTCAAACGAAATAAGTAACTGGGACAAATTCAAAATTTTTATCTTAAAACTGTAAAAAGTAAACAAAAATCAATACAAAATGCTTAAAAGCAAAAATTAAGTTCAAATAGAGCTCCCTTTGTTGTTGAACACTTTAATTATTCGTGCTGGCATTGAATTAATCAGGTTTTGGAGCATTTGGATGTCCAATTTTTCCCATTCTTGGACAATTTTTAATTCAATTAAATTTCCAAATTGCTTCCCGTTGGCATAAACCCGTTGAGTCAAGATGCTCCACTGATTTTCTATCGGATTTAAGTCCGGGCTGCGTGCTGGCCACTCTAAAACAGGTATTTCTGAGCCTCTAAGATAAGCCTTCGTGAACTTTGCTGTGTGGATGGGCGCATTATCCTGCTGGAAAGTCCAATCCTCACCGTAATGATCCACTCCAAATGTCACTAAAACAGACTCCAACAGCTTAACATGCTATGCGTTATAAAACAAATTGAAGTCCTTACATGATATCCAACCGCTGCCTATGTTATTAAGGACCGTCCGTGAAAATTCTGGACACATTAAAGACCCTTCGTAAAATTTCTTGGACACATGGACTTTTTTTAGTGTTCGCACATCTAAGTTGAACTTTTTCTCATCACTTATATATTTCCCACTCAGTGTCCCAAAATTTGTATCTGTTGGAAAACTGTAATCTAGCAGCTTTGTGCCTTGGCAGTAGCTCCGGTTTCAGGAGTTTTTATACCCTGAACCCATTGAAAATGGGAAATCAGGGTATAATGTTTTTGTGAAAATGTATGTAACAGGCAGAAGGAGACATGGCAGACCCCATAAAGTATATATATTCTTGATCAGCTCGACAAACTGAGTCGATATAGCCATGTCCGTCTGTCCGTCCGTCCGTCCGTCCGTCCGTCCGTCCGTCCGTGTGAACGCAGCGATCTCGCAAACCACAAAAGCTAGAGATCTGAAATTTGAAATGTATACTCGTGTATATCCTACGCAGTACGAATTTATCATTTTTTTTCGATAACTCATCCCGTTTCCTTATTATCGATAAAAATCGATAACTTTTCTTCGTTTTTGAATACCGTTATAGCTATAGATTTCAGATTTACTGTGTGTATCGGTGTAATAAATACAAACATTTTGCAATTTTTGGATTTTGGATACCACGCCCCCTTCCCCCCAAATTTGAAAAAAACGTATTTCAAATACTAGAGACTTGTGCTTTGGCAAATACATACATATGAATGTCATTATTACGCTGTAAAAGTTTGATTACGAAAGTCCATCTAGAAGCAAACCTATTCAACACATAAGTTTCCAAAATATAGCCCATACTGCAGCCCAAGCGCTGCCCGCGCGCAGTCGCTGCGTTAACTGCGCAGTAGCAGAGAAAGTGCTTGTGCGTGCGTGTGCATGTGTGTGTGTGTATGTGTTGTTTGTGTATATGTATGTATAAAAGAAGCGTAAAATGATTTGAATATCGCATCTTCACAGGGTTCAGGGTATCTCTTAGTCGAGCAGTCTCGACTAGAGCACTCTTACTTGTTTTTTTTTGTATAAAACATTTTCTGAGCTCTTCAAAATTTGTTGCATACGTTTCGTGGATGTCCGCAGAGACAAATTATTTTGTATTTGAGATGTTCTGATACATTTTTTGACCGCTAGATTTTTGATTCGTCTTTAGACCCGGTTGTCAGCCCTTGGTATGCGACCAAAACGGTGGTTTTTTCCATAATTTACCGGGGCTTTGAGTAAATTTTGTACATTATTCTTATTTCTGTGGCCATTGTCTGCTATTTTGAAAATTTACATCCCCATATCACGCACGCAGTGCCACAATTCTGCCACGCTCTTCATCAGTTAATCGGGCGAAACTCGACATATCTTTGAGCACCTTATTATTTATTTATAAATTATTATTTTTTTAAAATATTTATTAAATATATTTTGTTATCTATTATACTTACATATTTTTTTATTTATCCTATTTATTATATATATTTATATTTATGTTGTTTATTTATGTTATGTTGTTACAATAGCTACCAGTAATTGTTAAGCAAATTAATAATTTACGTAGTCTTTTTTAAATTTTGCGACTTTATTCAAAGTATATTTTTGTAACTAGATGTGAAGTGTGCTGTAGTGCAATGTCTGCATGTAATGCAATAAAACTCTGCTGAAGGATGTTATTAGATATTTAACAAGGTCAGCTTTCAACTACCTTCAAAATCAAGGTTAACAATGTACAAATAGACAGAGAGAGAGAGAGAGAGGGAGGGAAAGGCTGTCTGTCCCTATCTCTTTATCTCTCTCTCTCTCTCTCGCTTTGTCACTTTTATATTAATTGAAATATGAAATTATAATTGCATTTCTTTTTTTTTTTTGCCAACATTACACGAACAACAACAATGAGCCGAAAAATCCATAGCGCTCGCTCGTATTTCTCCCAGCTCCCAACCCGTTCCCAATTGATGACAACACAATTTGAGTAAGCTTTCTGTGTGCAGAACCAACGAGAATTCAGATTGAAATATTCTACAGCGAAGACTAGATACTCTTCTTAACTCAAATAAGCTTAGTATGCAACAATTGTTTCTATTGAAGACTTAAAGAGACTTAACGGATATATAGAAGTAGAATGCAACTCGTATTAGCTGAGCTTGTCGAGGATATTTTGGAAGACAGATACAGCTCTCTAGGCAGATTTACTTTTAATTCATGCAAGTTTTATACTTGCTTTAGAGCGTAAAAGACGTCACTTACGCAGCTGAATAGATTTCGTGCCAATGTTATTGTGATACGCTCTAAGAAGGGTATACAAAAATTATAATGAAATAGCGACTAACAAGGAGCGACAAGAGGTTGGAGAGATGGGCGTGGTGGTCGGTGTGGGTGCTGTTCTATGTGTAACCAGTTGGGTCAACAGCTTGGCCAGGATGTGGCCATAATTCAGTTGGCTGCCATCGATTTGGCTAAAATGTGTCAACAACGGTAGCCGGGGCTATGAAGGACTAACTAATGCCGAGCACTGTGTGTGCCTGGTATCAAGAACAGCTAGGAACAATACAGCAACAGCAACAACTATCATACTAATAGGCAAGCCTGTGTCTGTGAGTTAGTGTGTCTCTGTGTGTGTGAATGTTTGTTATGGGTATGTGACAGGCGGCTGTCATTTGTAATGCGCTGCGTGCTACAAAATACAAAAGTATCATGTCTCGCAACAATAACTCACACACAAGCAACATAAACAATGTGACGCCTGCACATTTGCAAGCTGAAAGGAATTCACACATACACACACACACACACACACGCACGCACACTCACACACAGACGCACACACCTCAGCAGTTGCAAGAGAACAATGTGCACAGACAATTTCTTTTTTGAAATAAATGTTTACAGACACTTTGCACGATTTTGCGACTCAGGCAATGCATTTGCTGCAGATGAGCTATATGAATATAAAAACATATATATTATGCATATAATATATGCTTATATATATATATGCATGCGTGTATGTGTGTGTGTATTCAAACACTTTCAAGCGCTGACATTGCATTTTTCAAAGACTTAAAGGCGCCTCAGAAGCTCGGGTATGCAACAACACTCGAGTCAACCTGCAGCAAGTCGTAAAATCGTTTGCTTGTGAGTGTGTCATTTAACACTCACTCACACTCACACAGAGAAAGAGAGACATACCACGCACAGTATAAGATAGTTTATAGCTTATTCAACTATTTATGCCACTTCATTTGCGTGTGCACTCGCCTTGCTTTGCGTTTTGACGACATTGCAATACTAAATTTACCCTGTAGTCATTGCATATGGAGCAGATGTGTTGCATATGAGACTTGAAGCTGACTTTGATATTTCCAAACTTGAATCAACACTTGAAGTAACTAAAAGGCCAACTGAAACGTTTTCAAAAATGAGAATATTCAATGCGAGCTTCAATTTCTATTTTAAGATCATCTTCATCAATCTGAACTCTCATCTGCATAATGCTAGCGAGATCTCTCGTAGGCGAGTCACCATGCTATCTTGCCAAAGACTGGCCGTAGACAGATACCATGAGAAGAGCTTGTCCTTGAGCTATGACACTACTTTTCGGTGTTGCCATTGAACGGAAAAGTATCCTCGCTCAATGCAACGGTAGAATAGCCCTGTCATGCATACAAAGATTGTCCATTTAGGCGCAGCTCTTGCTCTTAAATTCGATTTGGAACAAGTTCTATTTGAGCTGCCTTTGCTTAAAGTCTTCATTCAAATTGTAAAGTCATTTGAATATGGTATAGTAAAAAGTAATTATTGCTGTTGGAGTAGTATTTAAAGTTGGAATTGGAGTTGGAGTTGTGAGATCGGGAATGTCATTATTAAATTGTAACTCAAGGCGATCGCAATCCCCATACATCAGAGGAAGAAAGCCGCTAGTTGCTTACGTATCCAAGCATAGTTGCTTGAGTACAACTCTCCTTGGAACAATTCGTAAACTCTAACTAAGAATTGAACTCGTATATGTACTAATGGCTAGGTAAGTCATCTTTAAAGTTCATATTCAAGTTTCTATTGATGCAGCGCCAATCAACATTAATATATAGCTATTATTTATAGGGTATTTTCTAGTATGCTTCGTCTTCTTTGAAGTATTTTCATTTGACTATTTAGAAACTTTGCAGTATATGCTCATGCTTAAACTGAAGCTGGAAGCTTGCGCAAATGGTTTTGTGAGATTAGCTTTTTATAATCAAATAGAAAGAAAAAAAAAAAAAACAAAAACGAAAACGAAAACGAGAAAGAAATGTGCGAAGTTCTTTCGCATTTTCATTACTTTGCAGCACAAAGTGAATTTGTTAGGGATACTTTGCATTTTTAATGGCCCAGTGGCATCAATTAAACACTTTTACTTTTATTTCTTACTTCTATTTGGTCCAGCGGCAGCCACTCGCCAAATAGATATAAATATTTAAAGACGAACTCCTCAGATACTCAGCAGCGCGCGCGCTCGGCTCTTCTTTCTCTCTAACTCGCCCATAGAGATAGAAGGACTTTAAAGGTTGAAAACCTATAGGGCACTTGGCAACTTGCAACTTGCAAATGCAGCTACAACAACAGCAGCAGCAGCAGCAACAGCAACAGCTACAGCAGCAAATAATAAAATAAAATAAAAACACAAAATGTTCAATTTAGTGGAGTGCGCTTGGAGAGCACCTCAGTACAAAGTAGTTGGCATTATATTAGAGCTTGCTCCGGAAAGGCGAAGCCAGTGGCAAGAGTGCCAGCTGGATGAAAGAGCATCTGTGTGGCAAACATCTTCTGATTCGTTTAAGATACGTTTTACAAGACGAACTCTGCATTCTGAGAAAAGCACTTGCTTGCCTTTTGAGCCAATGGATTTTCACTATTTAATAATGCTCCGCACACGAATTGAGTGAACTTCTTTGTCTTTTGAAATATTTGATTAGGTTTCTGGAATCGATAGCTTGCTGGAAGGAAATAACAAATAGGAAAGGCTGTCCTTGGCAGACCAAGAAAATTATATGTATATATACCATATTAATTACTCAGTCTTAAAGCTTTAAAATGAATCTATGCACAGGGTGCTACGTTCACAGAGCGCTTCACAGTTTTCTGTGAAATGTGTTTTTGCTGAAATAGTAGGTGTTTTGAAAGCATTAGATATACATTTTTATTGTTTTAGACTTACACTTTTTATAAATTTGTTTAAAAAGGAATAAAACTAAAACACAAATATAAATAATTTAAAAAACATTTTTGAAAAAATATTTTAAAAATTGTTAACGCTGTTTATACCCTGAACCCATTGAAAATGGGAAATCAGGGTATAATGTTTTTGTGAAAATGTATGTAACAGGCAGAAGGAGACATGGCAGACCCCATAAAGTATATATATTCTTGATCAGCTCGACAAACTGAGTCGATATAGCCATGTCCGTCTGTCCGTCCGTCCGTCCGTCCGTCCGTGTGAACGCAGCTTTCTTCAAGAATTCTCAATAAAGCATTATTTAATCCGGTTTTATCATATTGCAAATTGTATTTGTTGAAAGTGTAATCGTAGTTAGTAGCACTTACATATTCTGGCAACAGCATACAAAAATTGTAATGAGATTTTCAGTCTTTTTGGAGTTTACTTCCCAATTAAACGTTTATTCGAATCACATTATTCTTGCTGGCATCGCACAGTAAGCCCAGCACCACAAACAATAATCTAATAAAATTGAAAAGCACTAGCGTCTGCTTTTCACTGAGACGGGAGGCGCCCGCCACTGTTTTCATCAACAACACCCCAGTGGAACAAACGAGAACGGTGAAATACCTGGCGCTCACGCTGGACAAACGCCTCTCCTTCAAGCCCCACATTCTGAAAACTGCAGCTAACTGCCGATCCCGTCTTAAGCAGATGTCCTGGCTGCTACACTCCAAAAGCAAATTATCCCTGTGCAACAAGCGCAAGATCTTGACTCACATAATTACACCTATCTGGAGATACGGAGTGCAAATATGGGGAATGGCCGCCAAAAGCAACCGCCATAAGTTTCAAGTAGTGCAAAACAAAGCCATGCGACTGGCTGCCCTTGGTTCGTCCGAAACACTTGCCTACACAGTGATCTCAACCTGGCCACAGTGGACGACCAGATCTCCTTCTTCTCGAGTCGGTATAACGATCGACTCAAAGTCCACGCTAACCGGCTCGCAAGAAAGCTGCCTACTTCTCGCCCCCTAAGAAGACTAAAAAGACGCCACTTCGGAAACCTTCTCACCCAGTCTTTGTAAATGAATGTCAAATATAAATATGAGTTTAGGTTAGTATTAATCAACGTAAACCAGGCGATGTTAATTTAAGACACAAGGATGATAATGGAGTAAACGAAGCTCTGAGTGCTTCCTAATAAAATCAAAAGAAAAAATAAAAAAATAAAATAAAATTGAATATGAATTTTAAATACAAAACTTTGCTTAAATAAAGCAAGCTTTTTAGCTAATTTGTAATGGAGCATAATTTAAATATTTTAAATAAATAAATAAATATAAATATATATACATATATATATATAATAAATATACAATAGAATATCAGCTACTTGTGCAATAGTTTTCAAGCAATCCAATAGAAAAATGCATGGCTTTTTCATGTTTTCAACTTTCTACTTATACAATTTGAAAAAGTATTTCGGATTTAGGCTCTCTAATGAATTCTGAATCAGATTAATGCAGCCTTTTTGTCACAATTTTGATGTTTGCTGATCACTGATCAAGGCAAGCTGAGTAGATTTAGACCTCTCTGTCTCCCAGCCTGTCCGTCTGTCTGTCTGTATGAGCTAGAGATTTGCACTTTGCAGGTCCAAGCTATGGAGTATATTTGCAAACGCAGATTGGTCGCAGTTGAAGACCGCCAAGTCGGGCAGTCCTGACTCGAACAACCTTACTGGCTTCCTTCTCAGCTTTATGCCTTAGTAATTAGATGCAAGATTGAAAAAGTGAGCACGTTTCAGTCGAACGCTACTGACTGCAGAATACTCATACTCGGCCCAAACAAGATTCCAAATTTCAAGTCTCCAGCATCAATAGTACTCAAAATATAGCAGAATTTGTGAAAAACGCTATATATTCAAATCCGACTTGCCACAGTTGACGTAGACACGTAATTTTTGGTCAATCCTTAGAAGGAGTCTAAGGTAACGTAGCTGCAAAATTGTTGAGCTTATGCTCCAAAAATGAGGATTGAGGTGAGCTTGATATTTTTTTGATATTTATTTGGTTACGCCTTTTTGTGTTATCGATAGAGGAGGTCTCCAGTAACTCAATTATCCCATTTTCTACCTCTTAAACTTTAGGAGATATAAACTTTTGCTGTGTGCCACACCCCATATGGGCGTAGATATATCCGCCATAGCTTATTGATCGTGAGCTGTCAACCCTAGCATGTATTCCAATATACTCATTGCACTTTCGTATAACAACTCGATATTTGATTGATAGATAGAAGTTTTGCAAAGATTGAGCTGAGACTAAACAGGCAGAGGTATTGATCAGATACCTGAATCAGACATATCTTTTGTATATATTCATATCTAGGAATATTCTCTGTTACTATCGATTTCAACTAGTTTGATGAGTGGCTGCAGGACTTGTTTTAATTTCTTGTATCGCTACTTCAGCTTTAAGGTTTCGGGCTGAATGATTTGGCGCTTGTTGTTTCGGGCACGCCTAATTTGACACATTATTGCCCTTTTTATTTTTATTTTGCTGCTTTTTTTGTTCGTTAATTACACTTTTGGCCGTTGCTAGCCCTGGGCGGCTGTTATGGCAGCCAGTTTGGCCGCCTGGCCAAATATTTTACGCTCGAAGTGGCATCAACAAGAGCCAGCAAAAACAATTCGAAAGTTAAGTGAGCCAGTGCCAGAGCGCAGCGGAGGGTGTTCAAACAGGGCCAACAGGCAGGCAGGCAGGCACATACAGACACATACAGATTCAACCACACACACACATATATGCATACAAAGCTCGCACCCTTATCCACGGCCACACACATAGCTAAAGCCGCTGGCGGAAATGGCCATGCAAAGCGTGCCAATATTTACGGCATACAGTCTGTATTTGCCGCATTTTTATAGGTGGCAGCAGCAGCCGCAGCACCAACAGCAGCAGCAGCAGCAGCAGCAGCAGCGGCAGCAGCAGTTGCAGCCGCAGCCGCAGAGTAAAAATATCATTTACAGTTGACAATTGTCAAAGGATACAGTACTGTTTGCCTTTCATACCCTGCACGCTCTGGCGTAAGAGGTGGGCATAAAGCATTTATTCATATATATGAAGCTGGCAGCAGGCTCCAAGGACAACTGTCGACTGCATACAGGGGACACATGCACAGGATGCGTGTTCATACAGGGTATCTGCTAGATGGATGCTTCTCTGTTTTGCTTTTTTATTCTGCTTACAAAGTGAAATATATTATATTGGTTCTGTGCAATACATGTTTCCCTTGCGTTCGTATGAAACCAACTGTTCGCTGCTGTTAAAGCTTGCAACTGAACCTCAACTCAAGCTCACCTCAATCAACAGGCCACGCCCAACACTCACCTGGCCACAAAGTGCGAAAATCAATAGCCCGTGTTAAACAATATTTACAAAGTCGTGCTTTGAGTTTGCCACTGCACCAGAAATATTTAAAGCAAAATATAATAAAGCTGCAATATTTTGGCTAATTCTGCTACAATCCAGGTCAAATGCTTATTGAATTTTCACCCGCAGATTATAATTTCATATTCGTTTTCTCTAATCACAATGCGAATTTAACTTACATTAAGTTTTGGGTTCATAAATAACAAAAATTAGTATTGACATTTCATATAAAAGTATTTATTATCAACCAATTCTAGATTTCAATTAGTAAAATATACATTCACTTATTATTCAGAAATGTTGATATATTTGATCTTCGATTTTTTTATGGAGTTATCTTGTTACTACTTTCTCTCACTTATGTCGACAGTTCAGTTAGTTTTTGACACTTTCTTGGCTGGGATGTCTTCGATTTTTGACTATTCCACAAAAACAAGCCAAGAATCTGTATTGAACAAATTAAGCCAAAAAACTGTATTAAATTTTTGGCCAAAAGGAACTCACTTATTATGCCGCAGCCAACTCAGGCCTAATTCCTGTGACTTCTGCTTGTACCCGAAACAAAAAGAGGCCAATGAAAGGACGATGCGAGGCTACGATTAAGTAGATAACGACGGCATTGAAGGAGGAGCTGAACAAGATCACAAATAAATGTTTTTTTTTAAGTGTTTCGAGAATGGGAAAAAACGTTGTAAACACTTGTGGACGTGTTCAAAATAGATGTTCATTTTGAGCAGAGCTCTTATATTATATGAATTCTAAAGGCTATAGCTTATGTAGTTGACGAGTTGACCAGGTTGACTCAGCTCTTATATATTGTACATTATGTAGACGGCCACAGAATCCAAACAGTATGTGAAATTAGATTCTTGAGACTTACAAATGGAATTTTAGAAATCAAATATCTTGAGTCAGAAATATATATGAAAAATTAACCAAAATTGAAAACAAATTAGAAAGAATCTGGTTTTGGTTATACAATAGAATTAGTTCAGTTTCCTATATATGTATGTATATGTGCGTAGCTCTAAAGCTAAGCTAAACTTAAGGAACAAATGGAAACACAAGTTAAGCAGTAGACTGAAGCAGTCAAACAATCCTGACTAGAGAACTTTGACTTAGCTTCAAGCACTTTACCCAAAATCAATTGTTTCTATAGATATGAGAGTGAGAGAGAGAGAGAGAAAGAGATAAAGAGAGATAGATAGATAGATAGATAGAGAGAGAGAGAGAGAGAGAGAGAGAGATAAAGAGAGATAGATAGATAGATAGAGAGAGAGAGAGAGAGAGAGAGAGAGAGAGATAGAGACAGAGAGAGACAGAGAGAGAGAGAGAGAGACCTCTTAAACTAAAATAACATTGGAGGAACTTTTGCTTGCGGATCGGCGTGTGACTGTGCGAGAAATTGCCGAACTGATAGGGGACATATCAATGACTACTGTAGACAAGATTTTGACGGATATTTTGAAGTATCACAAAGAAATTCACGAGCGACGAAGAGCTGAAGGCAGCTGTCGATACCGTCTTGCTCAAGTCGGCGGGAGAATGGTACGACGAGGGAATGAAAAATGAATGAAAAGCTTCCGGAGCGACTCCAAAAATGCATCGATCGTAATGGGGACTACGTCAAAAAATAGCTAATAGTTCAGGCTTTCAGATTCTGTAATTGTTTGTAAAAAATTGTAAAAAGTATATTACTGCTAGTTGTGCCGTTTTGCTCTCCATCCTATCCCGCCTCTTTCGTTCTCACAACTCATTGACTTGATCGTAGTTCGATCATATTAGAATTAGCTCATTGTTTAAATAGATTAGCTGCTTGAGGATCAACAGAATTAGTTCATTGTTTAAACAGATTAGCTGCATGAGGATCAACAGCTCTGCGAATTGTCTAAGTTGACTGTATACAGTCCCGTTCATCTGAATAGGCTTATAAAATTCTGCTTACATTAATGCTTCTCCCTTCATATCTTTTTTCTGGGAGAGGGTGGGAGATAGGCAGACCACGCTGCAATCTTAGTTGAAGTAATTAACAATTGAACAATTTCGTTTAGTGGAACTGAAACATATTGTAATTCTTTAGCAAGGTGTATACTTGATATAAAAGGAATACTTAATATTAAATAATACTAAATATTTAATTTTTGCTTTATATAATTTTTAAAGCTTTAGCCAAATAGCCTAACCTATTCCGATGAGCTCAATTTATTGAACAAATTAATAAAAATCGTATAAAAATGGAATTTAAAAACCAAAAACTTTTATTTTTGTCATAACTGATTAATTTTTATATGACAAAATTGATTTAATTCAAATCGGCGTTTCGTTGAAGAGATTTAAGTTTTCAAGCTTTAGAAAAAAGTCAGCCCTATTCAGTTGAGCAGCACCGTACATAAAAATAATAGCAGACAGTACGACAGTTAGAGACGCTTGCTCGCAGTTAACACAAGTTTTGGAAAATAGAGGAACCAATGTCTCAGGCTTTATTGGATTAATTTAAAGCTGCACGAAATATCTCGTCCTATTTCTAACTTCTGCAGACCTCGACAATCGACAACTGTTTTGTCTTCGCCTTGCTACTCTCGTCAACTGACAATTCGATTTCTGCAGCTCTTACAAAGAGAGCCACAGCAGATGAAGCCAGGCCATGGCAAGCAACTGCGTTGTGAGAGAGCATTTTGTATTAGGGATTTACATGAAATCAGCTTTAGAGCACATTCGTATAGAATTATGCAACTATTATGAAAAATGTAACATCAAATTGAAAAGTAAAAATACTTTTGATGTTGCTCAAGTTAGTTTTGCATCGATTGTAAGCACTTGAATAAGTCTCGACATTGAATTCCAGGTAAACCTATGGATATTTACCTGAAATTGAATATCGAAATCTCTTTGTGCCGCTGCTTGAATGATTTTCTAACATTGTCAACTGCAAATGCTCAAAATTGAAGCAAAACTAGTTGAGAACTTCCACATCAAATATTAAAATGTGAATTGTAAGCTAAAGACTCCGTTCGATAAAATAATGTGGCAAAAATGTATTCAATGGGCAGCAGAAATGATTGAAATATAGCTTTAGTCCTAAAGAGCTGCGGCAGCAGCTGTTCCACTTTATTTGCACATCCGACACCAACTTTCATTTATGGGCTCTTCACAGCTTCTGGTCAAACACTCGAGAAATCCTATTTGTTGTTCTTATTCTTGCTTTTTTCTCTGCTTATTTTGTTGCTTTCTTGTTTGTGTGTGTGTGTGTGTGTGTGTGTGGGGCATAGCGAACAATGATTCAAATTGCTTTTTGTATGCTTGACCCAGCCTCTGCATTGTATTACGATGGCACGTGTACCACAAAATCAAAATGAAAATCAAAATCAAAATCAAAATCGAAATCCAAATCAAGGTTCTGCAAATATAAACTAGCTGCTTGTTTGCGAAAACTTTCGGTGCGTACTTTAGCAAGTTGCCAATGCTTCTCCTCTTGGGTGTGTGTGTGTGTGTGTGTGCGTGTGTGTGCGTGGCAATCATTGCATTCCACTGCATTGATTGGCTTGCCTCGGGGAAGAGCACGGTAAAGTTGTCGTGGGCCTACGCTGGGGTATGGCTCATGGCTAAGTGTGGCTTCGGATGCCTCAGCTGCTTGGCAATTGGCGCAAAATGCATTTCATATTGCAACGCACCCTTTGTTGCGACTCAGCCCCGGGGGAGCCACTCCCAAATGCAGCCAGAGAAAAGCAATTTTTATTAGCTCGAACTCTTCAAAGTTGCCTCGCCCCCTCCGCCCTGCCAGCAGCTGCCATGCAAATCTGTTCGACAACATCTCGACAAGAAATCTCACAACAATTTCGTCTGCCTGAGAACTGCGTATGTTTCGATAGCCCTGCAGCTGCATTATGGCATATAATTGAATAAGCCAGGACGAACTAACTAAAGTCAAAAGTTGGCTTAGACGTGCGTGTGTGCGGGCTTGTTAAATGCCAAATTTGAGGCGAATGAAACTTTGAAGCTAATCTAAACTCGCTCTTAAAGATCTGTGTGAAATGTAAATGGAAAAAGTTTTCGAAACTATTACCGCGGAAAAAGTGCGCTTCAAAGTTTTTATGAGCGAAAGTTTAATTTTCGGCTCTCTCGCTAGCTAGTCCACTCTCTCTCTTTCTCTCTCTCTCTCTCTCTCTCTCTCTCTCTTTCTCTCTCTCTCTCTCTCTCTCTCGCTGCCTCTATCTCTGCCTTAAACCACTGTTCAAGAACACTTGGATTCATCAATTCTAATTCTTGGTTTTTTATTCCAGTTTAAAGCTAGTTAACAGTAGGTTTCAAGTTAGTTTTGGTTTATACGTCCAAATAAATCGTTAAACCTTTGAAAAACTAATTTTAGCACAAGTTTTTTCCTTGATATTTGAACTGCTAATGAGTTTCAAAATTATAGCTAATATTTGTATTTGTCAGCTTTTACAGCGAGTCGTTAGTCGCCAGTTAGTCGAGAATCAAAGTAAGCTTAAATCTTTGATTTTTTCTCCAAAAATAAAACTACATAACTTTCAAGATTAATGTTTCCGTTCCGTTTTGTAGCCTACATACAAATTTGTTTAACTCTGCTTGGCAAATAAAGCGAGATATTCACAGATGAATTTGGGTGCATTCGCTTCATGACAAATTTTTGGCAGCCTTTTCTGTAATTTTTTTTTTAAATAAACAAAAACAAGTAAGAAAACTCTAGTCGGTGGTGCCCGACTAGGAGATCCCCTGAGCCCCGTCCGATCTGCGTTTTAAAATATACTCAATTATGTATTTATTATTATTAATTATGTATTTATTAAAGCACAACAAATTTAAGCTTGAAAAATTAAATATTAACAAAAATAGTTTATTTAGTTGGTATTCAAAATATAACAAATTTGATCAATCATAAATGAATTTAAATCCAAAATTTTGAGACTCTACCTTCAAAGATGTACGAGATATAATTTAATAACTTGATTTCGATAAGGTTTTTAATCGATAACAATAAAACAGGAATAGTTAACGGGAATAGTTATATTTTTCTAAACAAATTAGATATTTTCGTTGTATACATGGATTCACAGAAAAAATTGCAGGTCTCTAGATGTTCTGAGATGCGTTCATACATACGGACAGTCGGACAGACGGACAGACAGACAGACAGACGGACAGAACTAAATCGACTCAGTTCGTCACCCTGATCAAGAATATATATACTTTATGGGGTCTGCCACGCCCCCTTCTGCCTGTTACATACATTTGAACAAAACCATTATACCCTGATTTCCATTTTCAATGGGTTCAGGGTATACAAATATTTGCCGAAATGATGAAGAGCTCAATTTTGTTTTATTTTAAGAGAAATTAAACAGAGTCCTATAGAAAAATATTGTAGGAATTTAGCTCGAATAATATTGAAAACATGCAATATTTACGAAGAACGTGAAGGCGGCGCTATCCTGACAACGCGCAGTGTATGAATGTAAATGGTGGAAGTTAGGTAAAGTTTGCAAATGAAAAGAGTTTCTTTGGCTCAGTTTGGTCTACTTTAATGGAATCTAATAGCTGCTGCATTTCGATTAAGGACTAAGCAGTGCCTCGCTTAGTTGCCAACATTTGTTGGCCATGATCTCATTTGGTCATGGAATTCTCTGTGGGAAATTCGTGATATTAGCAAATATGATGCGGATAGAGGTGCGCTACACGTGACAAGAAAAGTCGAGTGAGCCTCGAGGCCAGGCGGCTGTGGGCAGCTGGCGACATTAATGAATAAGTGTTTGTGGCAGGACGCAAAGCCATTAAGTGCTCAGAAAAACAGCTAAAGCAACAAAGGCACACAGAGTAAGGGAGCGCAGCTGGAGCGTAATGTTGTCTATTTAAAGATGTAGGTTTGTTTCTCTAGCATGTGCACAAATATTTCTGCTATATCTGTTGCATGCGCGTGCTTATGGCTGTGTGCGAGTGTGTGTGTGTGAGTGTAGGTGTGCACTTGAACTATGCGCCATAAGTGTTGAAAAGTGTCGAAAAGGGTGTGCTCTAGAACGCTTGGCTGACACTCACCAGCACTTGTGTGTGTGCAGGTGTGTGTGTGTGAGTGCAAGGTCGCCAGCTATCTACACAATGTCGAAGTGAGCACAAACGCGACACTGAGCAGCACGCCCACACACACACACAACTGTTGATATTGGAATGGCTCATAGAAGTCACACGACATTGTCACAACAATGCAAATTGTTTATTTGTTGACACAACGTGAGTTGATTTTCCTTTAATACCGAATTGTTTATTAAAGAGAGAGAGAGAAAGAACGAGAAAGAAAGAAAGAGAGAGAGAGAGAGAGAGAGAGAGAGAGAGAGTTTCATTCTGTATGTTTTACCACTCAATTCTAAGGCAATTCAATATAAATGTTACTTAAGTCGAAAGAATTTTCTCTGTTGCTGTTGGAATCATTCAATAGTCTCGAGACTTTAAGTTGAAATATGCATTGAAAGGAAGGTCTTAGTGAAGGCTTTAAGCGTAGTGTGTAACCAATATTTATGAGCTTGCACCACTCGGAGTGGATGTTGTTTGTCTAGCTGGCAATTTGTAAATTAAATTGACCGCACTTATTAGAGACATGTTGTTGTAGCTGATTTGCTTTGCTTAGTGCTGGCATTGACAATGCGAGAGCGGAAGCATAAATAACATGAATAATGCACAAACTTTAATATTCATTCAATTAAAATGGCCAAAGCCAAACAAACAGGCAGCTCAAATGCAAATCAGTTGGCTTTCTGTATGGCACTGAACTGAAAACTGAATATTTAATTTTATCCTTACTACAGCGTGAATCCCAAGCAAATAATATTGTCTTAAAACAGAAACATTCACTCATGTAGTGAACATTTTCAGGCATTCCATAAACTAAGATCTGGCCAAGCAGCAGCTGCTCCCAATCTGCCAACATTTTTCGCTCTCTCGTATTAGTAGAAATGCATATTTAGTTTAGTCTCTGTGTTCGTATGCTAGCTAGTCTGGCTGGCTAGGCTGTCAGGTGTTCTTTGCATGAGGCCAGCTGTCATTCTGTCATTCTCAGCTCGTTTCTTTGAATATGTCAATCAAATTAAAATTTTATTCAACTCAGTTGAATGCACTAAGACAACAACAACAACAACAGTTTAGAGAAAAGTTGTAGTCCCAGCAATGGAAAGATGCTGCACTGCGTGTATTCCGCTTGGTTAAGGCTAATGAAGCGACTGCAAGTCGAAATTACTTACCTAACAAAATATGCACAGACTGAGCTACTGAAATTGAGTCTTAATACTAAATCTATATATTAGATATACCTGTCTAAGAATTACAAAACATCTCTAAAAGAACTTCTTCTTTACTACAAAACTATTATTAAATGTTAAAAACTCTTTCTTTGCTTAACTGGCCGAAGAAAGAGGTAAAAGCTAAGTTTAAATACTTTTAGCTTGATGGCAGATAACGATTTTTTTAAAATATAAAAACGTTTTTGAAGCTGGAGCGTAGAACTTTCAGCTAACTAAAGGATATTTTTGATAAATATGAAATGATATTGCTTCATGTCTTGGTTAGAAAGTCTTCCATGCTAGGGCCATTCTGGCTCTGGTTCGAATTTGGTTCAGCAAAAGTCTTTTTAAAAGTAGAGTCTCTCTAACTCATTAATATTTACCTAATTTCATCAAAGTTTGTTGGCCTAGTAATCAAGGCCTATTAACCAGTTGATGACTTTTTGAAGAGAAACTTAAGTATGCCATAAAATGTGTAATGCCTTAGGGAACTTCTCGCTGATTCTTTGAGTTAGTATACGCAAGGTATAAAGCTATGTAATGCCTTCAATGTTAAATATATTGTTTTTATTGTGAAGCAGATTAAGATATGTTGAACTGATAGCCGCTTTGAAGAGCAATACCTTTTATTTAAAAGTCTTCTCTTATAACATCTCTATTGACATCGTCTCGTACGACGTGCAATTGGATCTTAGCACATAATTGCTTTTCTTATGTTCCTATACTCGATCGTTTTGATGTTCCCAGCTCATACTCGAACATGTTTCCGTAGGGCGAAGACGGGTTTCGTCGAAAGCAATACTTCATTTCCTGATGTAGAACCGTCCACATGTTCATGCTTGAACAAATCTCATCTTAAATAAACGATTCTTTTATGAGCTATGACCAACATGTGCAGATATGAATTGTTAATATTGTTCGTAATATCATAGTACTTATTTATATATAAGTTCATACCGAAAAGTACTTGGAAATTCTGAATAATACGTAAATTTTTTAATCGTCATCAATATTTATTGGATCTCCATCGCTGCCATCTGCCATCGCCTTTTCCAGCCATCGAAGGCCTTCTTATAGGCGCCGGCCGGTATGGCCAACAACTCACGTTTCGAATTTTGTTGTATGTCCTCTATCGACTCAGAACGCGTTCCACGTAGGAGCAATTTTAGTTTTGGAAACAGGAAAAAGTCCAAGGGAGCCAAATCAGGCGAATACGGTGGTTGGGCAATGGTATTTACCGCATTTTCAGTTTGTAATCGTTCACAATCGTAGCTCGGTAACACGGCGCGTTATCATCGGTAAAATCTATGATTGGTTGGCCCACAAATCTAGTTGTTTGAGACCACGGTCAAATAGTACTCTTTATTAACCGATTGACCTTTCGGAACGAATTCATAGTGGACCAGACCTCGAAAATCGCAGAAAACGATGAGCATGACCTTGATTTTTTATTGACTTTGGCGCGTTTGCTTCGGTTTTGGCTCGTGTTTCCATTCTTCCGTCTGCATTCCGACGATTGTTGGCTTGTTTGCATGTCGTACTCGTAGACCCATGTCTCATTTATGGCATAGTAACTGAGGACAGTCCTACCAACACAACAAAAAAAGGAATTTTCAAAAATATTGAGCGCAGGCATTTCAAATGAGAATTTCTAAGCACTTTCCGGTCGGGGTGGTGCAACAGAACGTGCATCAATTAAGTATAGGCTAAAAAAAAAAATATAAATAAATTATATAAAATTAATATTCATTTTATATTTATATTTATTTATATATTAAATCGGCTTTGGACATTTTTTCTGTCCAAAACCGATTCGTTTACCTAGTAATTCTTGTGCGAATCCGATAAAGCTGGTCAAATTAATATTGATCTCAATTCAAAGTTAATGAAATTATTCACAAGAATAAGTGATAGTTGGGATCTTAACTTTGTAGGCAATATTTGGATAAGTTTTAAAGTGTTTTTTAACAAAAGAAATTAATTTATATTTTTGCGACAATTGATTAGCTCACTCAAATAGAAAATGGTCTCAAAACACTGTCAATATAATTTTAAGTTTTAATTATTCCAATTCTAAGCTTCATTAGACAAAAATGAATAATGTTTTGTGCCTGCCACGGTTAAGTATAACCTCTTGGCCAACGAAATATGCAACTTCAATATGTAATTCAATGAGTTCCGATTCGGCTGTGAATCGCCTTCTATATTCATATACTTTGCATGCCAAACACACACACAAACACTTTCTATAATATTGAAGTTGGACGATGACGGCCAAGCTGGCAAAGGCACGTTTTGGCGCTCAATCCAAGTCTTAACCATAGTGGTTGTGTGCTTAGGTGCGTTATACAGCTGGAGATTCTATTTAAAGTATTCAAGAGTATCATTGATTTCAGGGAGAGCTTAACTAATATCTCATGACTAATACCTTGTGAGTAATTGCAGTTTTATGGTCCCCTAGTATGTAATTGCTTGCCGATCTAAATGCTGTTTCTTTCTCAGATCATGAGAATAATTAGCATAGATATCAGGACATGTATCACAGATATATACTCGTACAAGTATGTATATAGAACATATCACATAGCTAATAATATAAGAATATAACTTTATCTTAAAGGCAACTGCCATGCCAGCAGCAATCAAGTTATATTGAGTATGCTATCTACTCCATCATTCTATTCTTCTATTGTTCTCTCACTTAGTTGAATGTAATATTAAGTATACGCATCCATTATCCGACATGCCTAGCTGTGTGTAGATACAATTTCGTTGCAGCAGCAGCTGCCCGTCCGTCCGTCTCAACACTTAATGTTTACGAATGCGTATATAAATAAGTTTGTATTGATTTTGCATTATTTATGTTTTATACATACAATATTTGAATTTAATAATAAATATTCATGGCAGGCGCCCAGGTGCCCATGGCTCCATGTCCTTTAAGTGTTGGCCAATAACTGAATTTGTTGTGGCTTTAACTCAATTGATACATAATCTAATCATGCAAAAAACCGTATTTAATTGCGAGAGCTGGCCAACTCACGTCAAGAATCAATTACATTTTGATGCTCACACAAACAGAAGTGAGGTCGCTTGGCTCTGGGAGTATGGATGAGATTTTGATATATATTTAACTGAATTTCTGTGCTTTGCCCACAGTTTAAAAAGTGTTAAATTGCTGTCAGCGACAGGGTATCTGTCGACTGGTCACACGCAGCTCGTGGACGTGGCGCGATTTTTATTGGTTTTAATTTATTTTTCGATAGGTTACAGAATTTCGCCTGATACACACACACACACACACACACACACACACACACACACACACACACACACACACACACACACACACACACACACACACACACACACACACACACACACACACACACACACACACACACACACACACACCACGTATTTCCAGGTAGCTAAAAATGTCAGCCATTTTGTTTTAGTTGGTGGCATTGGCCACGGCTATATGTTAACAGCAGCAACCACGCCCATCCGCCCCCTTCAGCTGAGGGCGCCCAAACGCTTTGCAGCAGCTCGCAAAAAATATTTAAAATTTATTTATAGTCAAATACGGTAGACTGCACCTGTTGTTGTTGCGGGTGGTTGCTGCTTTGTTATTATTGTATTGCCTCTGCCTTGTCAACACTGTGTGTGTGTATGGGTGTGTGTGTGTGTGTGTGTATTGACAACAAATGTTTGCTGTTGTTGTCGTAGCTGGGGTGTAAAAATGATTGAGTGTTTGAACTCAACTTCTGTGTTGCTTTGCTCGGTCAAGGCAGCAACACGACCTGCCTATACCCTGTAAGTGCTAGATCAAAGGGAGACATTGTTGACTATAAGCAATTGATTTGCTTCACTTATGCACTTACACTCGAGTAGGCAATGATAGACCTGTAGAGACATACAAGCATTTCATATGATTGAAGTTTTTAATTTACAATTTGAGTCTCAATTTTGTGAATTTTATCTATCAATTTGTTGAGTGAAGTGTGTATAGGGTATTCGCAATTCGATCAGCTGCTGTGCTGCAGGCAACATGAAGCTGCTCGATCTTTGGCAACGTTTTAAATTGTGTTTAAGTCACCTGCTTCCCGGTAAATTTCTCTTTTATTTTCTTTGCTCTTGCTGCTGCGACACAGGAAAATTACCAGCGCGCAGTGAGACGTTGGCCTAACCCAAAAGCGTCGACACTGTCAACAGACCGTCGCGACAGTCCGTTGCTACAGCCTTTACCGTTGCCACTGAGACTGCCTTTGGTCGTACCTTTGCCTTTGCCTTTGCCTTTGCGTTTGCCTTTGCCTTTGCCTTGGAGCCAGTTTGTTTGTATGCACTTCAATAAAAATTTAGCATACGCTTCAATTCACTTCACTTGCCACACGCACTCACTGCGACACACATACACATATATATATATATATTTATATATATACTAACTAAACGCGCACCTGCAACGCCCTCTGGCGGCAGTCGTATGAAAACATTGCTTTGTATTATTACGTCTGGCATTTTTCGATTATATGTTGCCTTCGCTTTTGGGTCTCGTTTTTCAATCTAAATGTCAGCACATCTAAGCACGTGCGTGTATCCAAATGGCAGCCACTGTGCTGCTGCTGCTGCTGCTGCTGCGGCTGTGTGTGTGCTCGTCTGTGTGTGTGTGTGTGTGTGTGTGGGTGCGTGTGTTGAGGCAAATTACTCGAGTGAAGTGCGCACTTCAAGATGAAATAGTCAAGCAACTGACACGCAAACAACTCACTTTACATCCCTTATCCTCATCAATTAAACTGTGTGTGTGTGCGCTCATACATATACATATATATTTATATATATATAAATATATACATACATATTTATATATATTTGTGTTTCGCTACCTAATTTGTCAGACAAAACTTCTGCAGGACGCAGCGCCCCATCGTCCCACTGCCCCACTCGCTGAGGGCTGCAACGACTGCTACAAGCAGTAAGAAAAGAACAAAAAAATAATGAAAAACATCGCAGATAAAAACTGGAAGTTGAAAATTAAGCCAAGCAACAACAATTTAGATGTGGGCGCGAGGCGTGTCATACGCAGTAAATTTCAAAGAAATGCAAAGGCGCTAAATGTTTGCCTCAGTTATCATCTTGAAATTATTTTCCGTATTCATTTGCAGCTGTCACCGAATTGTTGTGCTTCCTGCATACAATCACGCACAAAAGTACACGCACAGCATACAGCACACAGCGCACGGCGCACAGTTAGTGCTGCTTGCGTAGCCCAAATTGAAACAAGCTAAGTAAATAGACAATGGGAAAGTCCTGCTGGCTTAAAGGATATGAAAGCAGCCGCTGACTTTGTCCGGTCTTTAACTTTAAACAACATCTAATTCAATTTAACTTGTTTGATTTGGCCAACATGGCAGACGTGTTGCGCTCGTTGCCAACCATTCATCCCCCTTCCCCCATGAAGCGCCCATCTTGAACGATTGCTTGGACAACGCGCTTAAGTGGGTCTGACTAGCTTCCAGCTAAAGTTCAAAGCTCTCAAACATGAACAATTACCTGAAGATGCCTTTCAATCATTTCACATACTTGTATCATTTATAAAGAGTTTTTGGATACGCTCCCAAGGAGCTCTGGCAAATTGGCAGTGTCTATATGTAGTGTTTTGTGGTAAGAATATATACTCGACTTGAGAGTCAAATATAGCTACGCCAATTGAAGCTGTGTCAGCTAGGGTAAAACTAATGCCAGTAACTCCAAAATTTGACACTTGAGATTGACTAAAAATCATATATATCTAAAATGATATATCTCGAGTATGATAAGACATATCTTCTTCAGTTTTGGATCTAATATAGCCAAGCTTAACAGCTGGATCACCATTGACCTCTTACATAGATATACAAACCTCTCACATTTTGTTTTCCTCCCATTCAGCTTTGAGAAAATTGAATTGATTTCGGACTTATGAAGTAGATTGCTTGTCTTTGCTAACTATTGTAGATGCATGTATCTATCTATGATCTCTGTGACCAGATCAAATTGACTTCACTCTTTGCTGATCCACAGTGCAGCTCATCTTGATAGGTTTGAGTTTTTTTAAAAACAGTTTGATAAGTTAGATCTCTTCAACGAAAATTCCAATTTGTTATTTTGTTGAATAAGCAAATTAATCAGCAATGAAAAAGAAAAGTTTGAGGCATTAATAATTTTGTATTAATTCTTTCAAGAATATAACAAAAAATGCGAAATTATGTTAGCTGTTTCTGAATCAGTTTGGCTACTAAAAATATTTTTAAAAAACTATACAAAGCAAAATTTCAAGGCACTATGTAACTTAAGCAATGAAGTACACTTAATTATTTGCTATTTAATATGTCCTCCCTTATTCTTATTGATATTGAGCATATGCCTTGGTTAAGAATTGAAGTATATTGCAATTTCTCAAAGCGAAATGGTTGACCATTAATTTTTAAGGGCTTCAACTACGGTCACAAAGTGATCTTCTTGTCTTCTATCTTCGTACACTCTTCTAGAAAATGTGCCAAATGTAGATTCATGTGAGTATGTTGGCTAATCGAGCGATTTTACCTGCTGGTCGCCTAGACACTGCTTCACTTACAACTCTTAGAAATTGTAGAAACCCCTTTCATTCCTTTTATTAAACTTTACTGTGTGATACTGCAGCTCTCAAGGCTTATAAATTATATGTCTCCCAACACCATTTCGCCAGCTGCACAGGTGTGATGGCGACCTACAAATAATTCATCCTTTATATAAGCCGCATGTATTTTTCTGCTTAACTTAGAAATGGCTTAATGAAGAATTCTTGTTTATTTTTTCTCTTTTTATATATAACTAATAGGAACTTAAAACTAAATAATAAATATCTTTTCATTTAAAACTTAAAAAGATATTAATTAAAAGAAAATGAAAATGGCATAAGTATTTTGTCAAAATATATATGGCGACCCATAAATTATTCCTCCTTTATATAAATATATTTATACATTGTTTATATTCAGTAAAACCTATTTTAATATTGATGTATTTGATATATTTACTTGCCTCAAATTGGATAATGTATATAGTTTTTTCTTTCTTTTTTCCAGTCACAAAGTACATATTAACATACATAAGTGATTGTGTAAGTATCTCTAGCAGAGCTGCGTGAAACGCGACACCTACATATAGTACATATATCATGCATTCGCACATTCACAAACAAACACACACAGCGAGAGTGAGAGAGTGAGAGAGCGAGAGAGTGAGAGAGAGAGAGAGAGAGAGAGACACACAGATACAGATACAGATACTCAAAGTCATTTGATGGATGATGTTGACAACAAATTTGCGGCAGCTCGCTGCACCTCGTCGAATGTGAAAAACTGTTCAAGTGGAATATTTTTAAACGTTCGACTAATAAATATTACAAAATGCCATTAAATTAATTGCTCTATATATGCACGTATACACGTGTGTCTGCGCCTTTTATAGCCAGTATAAAGTGTAGAATGTGTTTGAGTGAAGAATGAGGCATCTTTAAGCCGGTTACTCTGCTCTTGGAGCACTCTTATATATGAATAAATTTCTTATAAACTGTCCTAAGAGTCTAGAAGCGTGACAAATCTATGAAAAACTATAGCAAATCTGCAGCTGGAACACTGTTGAACTCTTTCACTGGTTGATTATATTATAGCTATACATGATAAAGAGTAAGAAGACTATAAAGAAGTGCAATAAATATCTTCTTCGTGATTGTAATAATTACTTTGCATAACTTTTGCATCCACTGCCCTAAGGTCGGCTGCTGAGCTGAAAAGATAGCAAGCAAGAGCCAACTACGTGAGCTAAGTGTGCTACCTTATATAGTAGTTGACTTTTCAGCTCCTTCCATACAAAACTTAACGTATTTAAAGTATAGTCAAAGTCTACAAAAAGGTCGATAACATTTCGAAAATTCATATCTAATAATGCTTCACTTCTTTAAGCAGCCTTTCAGTCCGCACTTGATCTGGATTCCCACTTATGATGCCATCATACCCAATTTCAAGCAATTTGCAATGGGTGCTGGATATAAAAACTTCACAAATCGAAATGAAACGCAACGAAACAAAGGCAAACAAAGCGAGGCAAAGCCAAATAGACGGATTTCAAGTAACTACATTTGTAGCATCGCCTGCGGGCGTAGCCCATTTAAAATTCAACAGCAAAGAACAAAAAGTTTTCGTTCCACGTCGGACTTTTTCTATATAAATATTATAGTACATATGTATATGTATGTATGTATGTATGCACGTATCGGAGGCATATTGTACACGCATACGCACGCACACACGTTAGCATATTAGAGGCAATTCACATTGAAAGAAACAAAAGACTTGCAGTCCCTGGAGACGCGACCGCTTTATAATTTCAATTTATAATAGCCGCACACAAATGCCCTATACTGAGGCACAACGCGTCTCAATTGCCTGGACCAGATGGCGTTTACTTGTATATATTAACGAGCACATTTGCATTCCATATGGCTGCAGAGCTTCCACACACGCACACACATTTAACATTATAATATATTGCGAAGCAACTGTGAACACATTGATCTTGAGCCGAATCAAGTTGCGGCTCTGCTCGAAGTCCTGTTGCTGTTGCTGCCTCTCCCAACTTTGCGTAATTAAAAAAGTTCACTTTTTATTGGCTTCAGCTCAATAACGAACTTTTCTCTAAACAGTTTATCGATTCGAAAATAGCTTCGCATATACGGGAATGGGTTGAATTAGGTGGATTTTAGGCTCTTTGTATCGCAGCTTTTGTTTTTTTTTTTCGAAAATTATTTATTTATTCATTAATTTTGACTCCTTAAAGTAATCCCCATTAGATATTATACACTTGTTTCTTCCATTCCTCATGCTTTTTAGGGATGGTATAAGAGTCGAATGAAGAAACTTCTTCATGAGTTGATTTTTCATATGCCCGTTTGTTTGATTCTTTCCTATTCTCAGAGCTCTAGCATCTTCATACGTCCTTTTGCCTGACAGTATAACAGATAGAGATAGAGATAAAGATAGAGCTACCGAGATTTTTCGAATAGCTTTTAGGGAGAATTTAAACAATATATTTTAGCAGTATGAGTTCACTTTATTGTTGTATTGTATATGTATATACAATATGTTATTATTCGCATTTACAGAGTTTATCTAGACGCGAGCAAGCGGCTTTGGCAGTCGTGTTGTCCGCAACTATATGTGTGTAATACTTAGTCCATCTAGATTTACTTGCAGAGCTGTCAGCGCACAAGCATCTGCAGTCGCAATCTACGAGCGCCGACTAAACAATGCTGAGCCGCTGCGCCGTCAGAACGAATATGCATGTAAAAGTGAGAGCAAAACGGAATGAGATGACCGTAATTCTAATTCTCTTACATTCTAATACATTGGGCGAAAAACCGCTCTTGCCGAGTCATCAAAGATGTGTGTGGTCTAGCGTTGTCCTGATGAAAGACGATGCCCTTTCTGTTGATCAGTTCTGGCCGTTTTTTTCGATTGCTTGCTTCAATCTCATCAGTTGTTGACAGTAAAGTGTAGAATGAATCGTTCGACCAGGCTGGAGCAGCTCATAGTGGATGATTCCTTTCCAATCCAACCAAGCACACAGCATAACCTTTCGAGGCGTCAATCCTGGCTTTGCGACCATTTGCTTGCTTCATGATCTTTTTCGTACATTATTGTCGTACTTAATCCACTTTTCGTCTTCTGTTGGCATTCGCTTCAGAAATGGTTCGATTTTATTTCGTTTCAGCAAAGGATCGCAGATGTTAATTCGGTCCATTAAATTTATCACAGACAATTCATGTGGTACCCAAACATCAAGCTTCTTTTTGCAGCCAGCCTTTTTTAAATGGTTCAAACCCGTTTGATGATGAATGCTTAGTTCCTTGGCGATGTCATGGGAGCTTATGTGACGGTCCTGGTCAATCTTTTCCATAATGTCATTGACTTTTTCAACTATAGGTCGGCCAGAGCGAGGTGCATCTTTCACATCGAAATTTCCAGAACGGAAGCAAGTGAACCATTGTTGTGCTACACGAACTGATACAGCATCGTCTCCATAATTTTCACAAATTTCATTGGTGGATTGTGTGGCATTCTTCCCTTTTTTATACAAAAATTTCAAAATGTTGCGAATTTCTTCATTAGTTTCACTCATTTTTGAACAGCTGTAACTTTTTTTCAATTTCTCCGAATTTAATTTTGAAGATATATTTAACTGGAGATAGATGACTCCAACATACGTAAAGACTTTTTCAACTACCAATATATTTCACATATGTTGAATTTCATTTTAAAAAACACTCACATTTATATATGAATTTATATAATTTATTAACTTTCGAATACTTAGACAACAACATTAAAGTTCTTCAAGTAGAAGAATAATCATAAGTACGCCCAGCAAGACGATTGACATGCTATAGGGTATTCCATTACCGCTTCTTCCAGAGTATCTGACATCTTATATCCTTCTGCATTCACTGTGAGCTTGAAGTATGTTATGCTTATGTAAATGACAGATGGCGCTCTTTAAATATGGCTTGCCATAGCTGAGGGAAGCCAGCGAAATAACGGCATATTCATTATTCTATTTCCTTGTTGTTGTTGTTGTTGTTGTTGTTGTACTGCTGCCTGACATTATTTCCAGCTTCAGAAGCTGTCAGTTTTTATTAAAAACTTCATTCTACCCAGCACTGAAGCCTTAATAGCTACAAAAGCAACGGGGCAGCTCCATTAAAAAATATGACTATATTTTTTTTCCCAAGTTCTGCCACAGTTGTAGCTACGAAAATGCTATTGCGAGGCGTTGAGAGTGTTTCAACCATCTCAACATAACAGAAATGTTGAGTTTTGACTGACATTGTGAGCTGTACATAGTCGTGTATAAGTATCTGAAGAATAAGATTGTTTATTAAGTTATTAGCGAAGAATCCTGTGAATAGATGGGCACATTTCATTAGAAAGTCATTTGAAGTCATTCAAAAGAAATAAATCATGAAATTTGTGTAGCATAAGTATGAGTATTGATGAATATATGATTCATGATTCATGATTAATGACATATTTTAGTAATCTATTTACGAATGTGAATGATGAATATGATTGATGAATGAAAACTATTTTACTCCCATTTTCAAGGAGGCTCAGGACTCTTCTATAGATTATTCAGTACATCAACATATATATTACTATATCACTCATACCAATCTGTAGAAGAAATATGTTCCTTAAGCCCCGAGCTCATTGAAAATGCAAATTCTGTGTAGAATGATTTTGTTGAAATGTTTGTAACAGGCAAAAGTAGGCGCGACAGATTTCATAACTTTTGCAAATGGTGCCAAATGTCAATTCGGTTTTGAGATTTGTGAAGTAACCAAACGCTGAATACAAATCGACAAGCCATGAATCGGTTTAGAAAGCATTTCCGGGTCGCTTGATCTCTCGTTTTTTGTCCGGGCAGATCACAAGATTTAACCGTTCCAGACTTCTTTTTATGAGGGTTTTTAAAGTCGCGGGCTTGCGTCAACAAGTCTCAGACTCTTGAAGCCACTAAGAAGAAGATTCGCCAGGAATGCGGGGAACTGTCACCCGAAGTTCTGAGAAGAGTGAAGAAAAATGCCATAAAACGGGTGTGTTCTGGCTCTGGCGGAGGTCACTTTACCGATATGATATTCTCGACTGGATGGAACAAATTCTAATGGATGAAAGAAACAAATTTATCATTAAAACAAGAAATTACAGCAAAAGAACATCGGTTGATTACTTTTGTCCCACTCTGTATATCTATTTTGGATCAGGCTAACGAGCTGAGTCGATCTAGCTATGTCCGCCTGTCCGTTTGAGCGCAGCGATCTCGTGAGCCATTACAGCTAAAGACTTACAATTTTAAATTTATATTCCTGTATACGCAGTAAGAGTTTTGTTTTCGATGTTAATATCGATAAAATCGTTTATTTGAATTCTTTTTTCTTAAGTAGTTTGAATACGACAAAGGAAAGAAACATCCTGTAATGACTACACAGTCTTTATATATAAATCGGATTTTGTATACCTCCTCCCCTCCCCATGAGTTTCGCAACGAATTTCAAATACTAGAGACTTGTACTTTGGCAAACACATCTGGATGTAATTATCATGCTCTGAAAATGTGATTAGGAAAGTCTATCTAGAAGAAAAGTTATTCAGCAATTAAGTTAACATAGCAAAGTACAAGCGCAGTCGCTGCTCTGCTGTGTGTGTGCATGAGTTGTTTGCTAACTTTGTATAAAAGAATAGCAGTAAGATTGAAATAGGAACTCTGAGCAGAATTCAGGGTATCTCCTAGTCGAATACTCCCGATGAGTGCACTCTAACGTGTTTTTATACATTTCTAATCAGCTTTGTAAGTACTTAGAAACATGAACTAATCGCACAGAGAATAGAATTACCGCAGCTCAGTAGACAGAGCAGGACATGAGTAGATCATTCTGTGCAAAAAAAAAAAAACTTTTGTCATTTACTAATTAGTAATATGCATACGCTTGACAACAGCTAGCTGGAGAATGTCAGTTGGGAACAGTAGTGTGTCGTAAATTCGTCCGAGAACTTTGTCATTCGGTGGGGCACATAGTAGTGCTTGCATGGCTCAGATTAATATCCAAAGAGTTTGCGGCAAGCTCCTTTGTTATAATCTCATCTGTCGGGCTATAAAATTTAATGTCCTTAACATCTGCAGTGGCTTGACGGCTGCATTTGAAATTTCGTTCGTTTGACGCTATGCGAACAAACTGGCAAATGGCGGCGCCTCCATTTTGTCGCCACAAAATGCTTTTCCACTAAGCTGACATTCATTTACCTCATCATCGTCACTGGAGTGTTTGTTGCTGTTCCTGTTGCTGTTGCTGTTGTTGGTTAACTGTTTTCACGTTCTCGTCGCTGGTTTTCAATCTTCATTTCTTTTCAATTTTGGCCAGGCAGCTGTGTAAACGGTTTACGTAATTTACAGCACACAATTTTTGTTGGCAGCGCCAGCGCCAGCGCCACGCCACACCGCTTTTCCATGCAATGCGACGGAGTGTGAAACGAATAAAAATCTATTTTGCAACAATTCTCCGCTCAGCATGGGCGAAGGGTTTTAATTTTTGCACAGTTCAGCATCGCAAATCCCAGCCAAACAGAGAAAAAAAAAATAGTTGAAAAAATTGCACCAACTGGGAAAGTTTTCAATAACTATCTCATATCCTCACCCACACACCACAGCTTTAGTCTGCCTTTTGTGTTGGCAACTGTTGAGTTATTTTATGTATTGTACGGGCCGCTGCCGGACCTTGCCCCGGCATTGATAAGCTGCAAATAGTCAGCGGCAGCGCTGAATTGGTCCTGGACCCACACACGCGAACCTTTTGCACGCGCCGTCCGACTGCCCGACTGCCCGACTGCCCGACCGACTGACTGCCGCATTTGCCAGTAGATTTGCTCAAAGCCATTCGGAGAGTTGGCCGAGCAAGTGTCAGGACTATAAAGTGGAGCGGAGCGGAGCCAGCTGACGTAGATATTGTTGTATTTTTTACAAGGTTTTTTTCTCTTTTCTCTCTGTGTATTTTTTACTCGCTCTGGACAAAGCGCCATGGGCGCTGTCTACTTACTATAAAAGTTAAATTGCAATTTCAAAAAGTATTAATGTGACAGCCGTGTGCGGAGACCACGACAAAGCTAGAGCGGGGTAAAGTGAGAGCAGGTGAGCATGTAACAGTCGGCTCTGACCGACTGCAGCATACTCGACTCAAAGTCCATTGGACGAACATCGAATCAGCTTTTGTGGATGCTAATCGGGTTTGCTAAGCTCAAACTGAGTCTTGAAGCTAAATCGATTAATGTGCTTAGCAAGTGCTAATATGCCCAGTTTTCACTTGTAAGCCGATTAGTAAAAGTGCGCTCAAAGTTGGGCAAAACGTTAAATAACAAGTTAGAGCAAGCCAAACTACTTGGCTCGATGCAAAGTTAAAGCTTTCAATGTGCGAGAGAGTTTTGCATAAGAACAGGCAAAGCTGACTAAAACGACTCGACGTAAATACGGATCATGGACTTGGACAATCTAGTGTGGGAGGCGCTTTACAGTGTTTACGGCATGGACATAAGATCATGTAAGTGGACTCAAGTCGACCAAGAGATACTTCTCTCAGCTGAACAAAGATGGACAAGGAACAGAAAGTCAAAGTGCAGCTTGCAGCGTGTAAGCACTATAAGAATAGGGAACATGCAGTTGTCATTGCTAAAGGCTGGAAAAGATATCTGCGCTGTTTAGATTTTGACAGCTGGCTCAGAGAAAATATCATTGGCAAATATCTTTTGAGAGGCGAGCTTTAGACTTAAGCTGCAGCAGCAAGGCTAATGTAAGCTGAGACATGGCGTGTTTTGTGCACCTAAAGTGGGTGCATCACTTTAATAGGTCTCTTTTCCACACACACACACACACAGACACTGATAAGCACTGTTAAAAACAGAGATGCGAGGCGCTCATTAGCGAACAGCTCGAACAGTTTTAATGGCAATGCAAATGTGCCAATTTCGTTAGGGCTGTGTGGACTATGTTTGTGGTGTGCCATGATTTGAAGGCGCGGGCGTGGCAAATTGCTTGTGGCCAATGCAAATATGCCACACAGGCAAGGCAAGGCAAGGCAAAGCACGGCAAAACAGTTGAGCTATCATTTTGCCATAGCCAATGGCCAAACATGGCGTATACGCAATTTTCGAGAATGCGCTTGTTTGTACAGCTGTGCATTGAGTGCAAGCGAAACAGTTTGCTGTAATTTGTGCTTCAAAGCAAGTTAACGGCCTTAAAGTGTATAATTGACTCAGTTGAAGCATTATCAGGGCATATCATGAGAAATTTGTGATGTCTACATCGAACATAATCTCGATACCAATATATACTTGTGTGTATATATATGCAGGACTTTATTGACCGTTATCCAGATGCAACAATTTTAAAGAGTCCATTTTCCTTTTCGTTTTTGTTTAATGGTCTCGGGGTGTAAAAAACAATAATAAAAGCCAATATAGGTTTTACATACACACACACACACACACACACACAGAGAGAGAGAGATTAACATTGAGTACGTGCATGCATGAAGTCGATTAAGCATGCATGTGTGTGTGTCTCTTTATGCATGTCTGTATATTTAAGTATGTATCAAATTAAATTGGGCTCAATAAAAGCAGCGCTCGCATCATTCCAATTTCGATTTAAAGCAGCAATGCTGGCACCCAGCTATACCCTACGCCCTACCTCCACACGCAAACAGATTTTTATGGCTGCAGTCGCTGAAGTCGCATAAAAACTGAAGGCAAGCGCAGCTGATCGAATCGTCTATGCTCTATTTGAAGGCTAGAGATTGTAATGGTGTGCAAATGCTTTTTATATATATATAAAATGTATTTCATACGAAATATGGTCACTTTAGGTTGCTATACTATGTTGCCTATGTTAAGTTGTCTCACCTATCAATCGCATCTATCGCATCTAGTTTAAGACTTAAAATTGATTTCTGTATGTTGTCAATATGTAAAGCAAACACATTGTTCAAGCATCAACATGCTATTGACGCACATCCCAATTGGGTCTTCATGTAGACGGGCGTTGAGCATTGAGTAATTTACGACTAATATGATATGAGTCGATCGAGTATAGGGACATTAGAGAAATAGTACTGAACAATGCTTCAATGACATGCCGCGGAATACCATGGCAATGAAGATAAGTTATTCCTAGAGAAAAAGCGTTGTTTAATTGTTAGAACAATGTTTCTATTACTGAGTAGTATCAATAGAAGGCGTCGCTCTTTGAAGAATCGATCAGCTAAGCATAGATCACTGCAGCTCAAATACTTTCTTATTGTGGAAGGCTCTAACTTTATTTATTTTTATTTCTTTTCAAGACTGCCTCTGCTTCTTCCCTATCGTTCGTTCTTTTCGATACCAACGCCAACTATTGATGAAACTATTGTTAACCATCAATGGTTACCGGTAGTGCTTCAGCTCTAGTTCTTGTTGGCCTACTACATTATGTGCATTAAGTATTACTTATGCGCACTAGTGTCACTTCAGGTTGCTATATTACGTATACGTAATGGAGTCTCATCCATGAATTTCTAAATAATATATAAAGTTTATTTAGATATGTTTGCCCAAGGCGTACCGAAACTTTCTTAAATACATTCAATATTCCATATATGAACTAGTGTCAGTTCATTTGACTATATTAAGTATACGTAAAGATGTCATATCCATGAATTTTGTATTTAGATAATTTATAAATTCAGATGTTTGCTGTTAAGCAGCTCTTTTATAATGAGCAAAGAGTAAAGATCTCTTCAAATTAAACAATTTGTGCACTAAGATATAAAATATCTAAAAAGCAGCATTTGATTAACTGAGTTACAGAAATCAATAAAAATCAATATGAAAGTTAAATTTTCGCTTAAAATATTTAATACTCTTTCTTTCTCTCTCCCTCTCTCTCTCTCTCTCTCTCTCTCTCTCTCTCTCTCTCTCTCTCTCTCTCTCTCTCTCTCTCTTTCTCTCTCCCTCCCTCTCTCTCTCACACTCTCTGTTCTCTACTGCTGTTCAAGACAATTTATGTTAAGTGTAGATTCTAGTTTCAAGTATTGGAATATAGTAAAGTATAGAGTATTAGACAGCCAGCGGCTTAGTTTGCTGTTGACTACGTCAGCCTTTCGCCATGGCACATTTTAAAGCCTTTCAAACGGGAGAAAGAAGCGGAAACGGAAGAGCGTCAAGGACCACAGGAAATGGGACCTTGACAACAAGGCAATGTCAAATATGCGCAAGTTAAATGTGCTTATATGTATTTCGATGCACTTGCATGTACATACATACAAGTATATGGCACCAGATATATATATTTATATATTATATATATATATATATTCATATTCATATGTATTTCTTAAGTTATCTGTGTGTCCTTAGAATGTTATTTGTATGCAATACTGACGATTGCTGCAACTTGTCTCAGTTGCTGTGGCCATAAGTTGGCGGCACACACACAAACACATAGAAAGTGGGGCGTGGCTAATAGCGAATGAAAATAAAATGCGAAATAATCAGGGTGCATGCGATTTGCATAATTTGTAATGTGAAATTTCCGCTTACATGGCGCTCATTTCCCGTACAGCACACACACAAACAAGCGCTGCTGCTGCTGCTGCTGCTGCTGCTGCTGATGCTGCTGTTGCTGTTGCTGTCGTCCCCTCTGGCCTACGCACTTTGACTGATTCACTTGTTTTTGTAGCAGACCAAGTCTGCAAAACGACAAACGTAAAGACCTGAAGAGAGAGAGAGAGAGAGAGAGAGAGAGAGGGAGGGGGAGCGAAATCGGTGCGCTTGGATAACTGTTTAATATGCATAAACTTGGCGAACAGAGCCCCTCACATTTTTGGTTGCTGTATCCTTCCGCTCCGGCCAGAGCCGAAAACCTGCCCCGTGTGGCCTCAGGCAACGCTGTGGCCCCGACTCAGAGCTGGGACCAAGGCTGGCGCTGCCACAGCGAGCATGTCTCTGGGCCAGGGCCAGGGTGCGGCAGCGGCAGCGGCACTGGCAGCGGCGTTGACTGCTGTTTTTGGCCTAATTGGCTGCCACTGAGCAGCACTGAAGAACTTTGACTACGGGGTTTTGTCTTTCACTTTAAAGACTTTTCCGCTTGGCCAACAACTCTTGAGCTTAAACAATTTGTCTTTTATGTATATTTTCGTATGCTTTATAGCCAGGCTAGTCCGACTAAATTTCAATTTAAATTAAAAAATAAAACAAAAGATCGAAAATAGTCATATCATCCGCTTGGCGTTTTCACAGGGTATTCAGCTCTTGTGTATGTGTGACTGTCATGTCAGGCTACGTCAAACGTGCCCCGGAGTCTGTGTGCGAGTAAAAAAGAAAAATCTTTGTTAAGTCGCAAACTTTGTAATTTCCCGGAAAAATAGAACAATAATATTTTTAATAACACGAATTATAATTTAATAATCTTCCAATTTAGCAAACTTTAATGTGTTCCTGCGAACAGTCAATAGCCCGAACAATTTCATTTTAGTATTAATATTGTATATATATACAGACACAGACACAGACACAGACACATATGCAGAGAATTTTGCACCACTGTGCGCGTATTAGGGGCCGCATGATTCTGGTACGCTGAGCGCTACTTAGAGCCACTTAAAAAGCCGGCCACTTAAGGCCTTTGAGAAAGCCAAACAACGTACACACAGGCAGACACAATCGGTGTTATAAACAGAAAGAGACAGCGAATGCAATCGAGAGAGAGAGAGAGAGAGAGAGAGAGAGAGAGAGAGAGGAGCAGCGCCTTTTATGCGCACAGATTGTAAACTCTGAAAGCGAAATTTCAATGCGCCTGTTTTATATTCAAAGCGTTGAGACTGTCATTTTATTTCATCTGATTTTTACACATGAATTAATAAAAAAGCACTCATTAAAACTCGTCGCAACCACACACACACACACACACACACACACACACTGGCACACCACAAGCAACATGTAAACATGTCAAAAGTTTTTGGGTTTGGCATTCTCGTAGTTTGCGTTACGTTTTATTTTATTTTCATTTTGTCTCTCGCTTTTTTTTCCTCTCTGTTAGCCCATGCTGCGTATGAGTAATGTGTGCATGTGCGTGTGCGTGTGTGTGCCAAATGTGAACCAGTTAGAAATTTGCATACGCCTGGGCCAGGCTCAAACAACGGGCTAATTTGCATGGAACAGTCAGAGCTAGGACTGCAGAGTGCTTAGCGAGCGGCTGCACAACCCTACAGATTTTATTATCTGCCTCAGCTTCCGGTCGCCCTTTTGTGCGTTTGTATGAATTCGTATATGTGCGTGTGTGTGTGTGTGTGTGTGTGTGTGTGTGTATTTTGTGAGCTTTGTGGTTGAGTTTTTACGGGGCTTCAAAAATTTTTATGTTATTTGTGCTTTGCATACTTTGGGCCGTTATTTAACTTGCATTTTGAATACGTTTTAAATGCCCATTTGTTAGTCTCTGTGCGTGTGTACGTGAGTGTGTGTGTGTATTTATCGTTAGCTCTGCTTTTTTGGTTAAAGCCATAAAATGAGTGCTCGGGCCTCTTGCGGTTTTCACGTTTGGCTTGCCATAAGCTGTCTGCGTTGCGCGCCAATCCATCTCCGATGAGAATTCCATGCGTGCAATTAAGAGGTCCTGCCCAAAGGGTCCTGCCCTCAAGCATTTGCGGCAGCTGCGCAGCATTGTTGAGGCAACGCTCATTTCATTTACATACTTCCAAACGGCGGCTACGGCAGCTATGGCGGCTGACTTGTTATTGATTTTCATTGTCAGACCAAACAAACTCCAACACACACACCAACTCACACACATAACAGCGATTGCCAAAAAACTGGCTAAAAATAATACGGCATCGCTTGAATTGTGAGTCAGTCGCCTAGCCGAAATGCCCCACCTGGCATTGAGGCAAAAGGTGACTCTAGAAATACCTGCCAGCAACTTAATTAACGCATGTCATTTTCATTTGTAGCAGCAAACAAATGACATTTGCCCAAACTTGTTTTGTCATTTGCACAGTCTGTCCACTTCTATATCTCTCTCTCTCTCTGCCTTAAGCTTTAAGCACGCGCCTAAAAGTCGGCCACGTTTCGGCATTTTCGACGACCCAAAACAACAGTTGAACTTCACTTGAATTGCCGAGCACAAAAGGCCGAGCAAAGTTTTCTGTTTTTTATTATTACTGCAAATAGCAGTAAAGCCAACTGAAATTTATCTTATTACCGGGTCGCCAGCCCAGCGCCACTTGTCATAAGTAGCGCCGCGACTTCTCACTTGTCACAAATGTGCGCGCTTTAAATAAAGCGTACGACAGGCATATATAAGAGCATAGAAGAAGCAGAGAAGATACAAGTAACTGTGTTCTAGCTGGATGGGCTCGACTACGAGATACCCTGAACTCTGCTCAGAGCTGCTATTTCAATCATACGAGTACATCAATAGCAAAATAACAAACACACATATCCACGCACTCTGCTTACTGCACAGTTTACGCAACGACTGCGCTTTGGCTGCGCTTAACTTAATTGTTAAATAGCTTTTCTTCTAGGTAGACTTTCCTAATCAAATTTTCAGTGCGTGTTAATGACTCACAAATGTGTGTATTTGCCAAAGCACAAGTCTCTAGTATTGGAAATTCGTTGCACAACTTTGGGTAAAGGCAGAGGTATCAAAAATCCAAAGTATACCAAATCTGTGTATTACTTACAGGAACCCCCAGTATAAATTGGATGATTCCACATTTAGTCGTATTCAAGCTACGCTTAAAGAGCAAAATGAGCATATCGATTCTTATCGATAATAAAGAAATGGGATGAGCTATCGAAAGCAAATTATTAGCTCGCACTGCGTGGGGTATGCAGAAATATGCATTTAATATTGTAAGTCTCTAGCTGTCATAGTTTTTTATGGAAAGTTGGCTGTTAATTTAAATTTGTACAATAAGTTTTGTAATTGATCAAAGGCAGTTCTCAAGAGCCTTTTGAACTTATCCGCATTCATAGCTAAATTCAACAACTGCAATTCGTGGGCGCCATATTAAAGTAAAGCGCACCACCCCATTTCATCACCCACTCGGCTGTGCAAGACGTCTAAATCATGGTCCTCATTACATAGGTCAGGAAAAAAATAACTATATCCATCGGTTCCTCCCAATATATAGTTATTTACACATGAACCGCTACTGAGAAAACCGCTTCATGTGCATTGGAGTAAAATACAAGCGAATTTCTTTTGAAACCCTGGAGAAGGGTGGCTACATTGTTTTTTTAGTTTCTGTAGGTATCCAGCTTTCCAAAAAATCTTTAAGACTTTTAAAAACTCACCTTTACACTTTTTCCTGGATATCTGAAAACAAGTAGTGCGAAATATATGATTTTCCCAGTTTGAATCACCTATCTTCATATTTGTTAGTGCCAATGAAATCTTTTCAGTAGCATTCGCAATTTTCAAGAAAATAAATAATGGTTTCCCCATATCTGTTATCTTTTAAAGTGATTTTTGGTCCATATAGTTGGGAGTCAAGGCAAGCTTCAACCTTTGATTTTTCCTTGAGAAATAAATAATTTGACCTTCTAAGTGTAACATTTTTCTTAAAGGAGATCACTTTTTCGGTCTCTAGAAATAGTTTGGTAACTGTGGTTGCCAAATCGAGTGAGATATTCACAAATGAATTTGGGTGCCAACTTTTGATGACCATCTCTTAACAACGTCTTTTGTAAGCTTATTTTTAACATTAAAAAAAATACTTCCTGAAATCATGCAGAACTCATTTTAGTTTTCTTTTAAGAAGTATAAAACAGAGTTCAATAGGAAACTCATTTTAGGAGTATAGCTTAAGTAATATAGAAAAAATTCAACATTAACAGAGAAAGTGTAGGGTGTGCTGTTCTGATGACGCGCAGTTCCAAGTTCCAAGTTTCTTTAGGAAAGGTCGCTGTGTTCAAACGGACAGCCAACGGAAGGACGGACAGCCAGACGAACATGGCTGAGTCGATCTAGCTCAAAAAAATGCATTATTATTTATGAGCTCTGCCACGCCTGCTTCTGCCTGTTACATACACTTTCACATATCCAGAACTCCCGTTTTCAATGGGTGCAGGGTATAAAAACAGTTTTCCCATTTGTGAAATGGACACTAAACTTTTGCAACTTAAAGTTTGGATACGAGTATGTGAGGTTGCTATAGAAATTTGCAAACATTAATTATTATATCAGTTATTATAAACTGTTCGCTTTTCATGCATCGTTTTACCTTTCCACGAAATAATTACTTTAAAAGCCAAAAATTGAAATTTATTTAAGCCTATTTAAACATGTTCAGGGCAATCAAGCTAGCGTGTGTGTGTGTGTGTGCGTGTGTGTGTGCTGGAATATATTCAGTATTTATTGAAAGTGCTTCCGTCACATCAAATATAATTTCACAAATGTTTTGCATTAATTTCAACGTTGTAATTGCTCTGCGGCAGCACTTGCTGTTTTTAGTCTCTGCTCTCAGTCTCAGTCCCAGTCCCAGTCCCAGTCGCAGAGCCAGCGCCAGTGGCAGTGGCAGTGGCAGTGGCAGTTGGCGCTGTTGAATTTCCTGGTTCCTGGTTCTTGGTCCTGTGACACTGCGACTATCTCTGGCTGCTGAGTGCTGAATGCTGGGCTGCTTGTTGACGCAGTTGTCAAGGCAATCAACTTTATTACCCGCAACGCACATGTGTGCGTCTTCGTCCTTTCCAACCAACGCAGCTCTATATGGCCAGGCTCTAACTGTGTACACTTAGAATTTTATATGCTTAAGCTCATATCCAAGCAGAGTATTCCTATTCCATGTGACATGACAACAGCTCTTTGGCATATAAAAATCTTAAATGTTTGTCTGATCAAATTTCTTATTTTTGTTTATGTCAAATCTTGAGAGTAATTAATATAAATTTAAATTAATAGTTAAAGTTGCAATAAAAAATCTTATTGCTATCGATAGTCTGCTATGTTTTCTTCTACAAATATGAATCCTTTATAACCTTAATATCTCGTGAGAGTATCTGGTAGTCAATGAGCTTAGCTTGGCATGCGGCTTGGCTTGCCGTTAACGTAATCATAATCAGTTTGTGCTTGTTTGTCTCTGTGTGTGTGGATCTGTTTATTTGGTTCCCTGGCATTTCACAGCTTGAAGGCGTATTTGCTGGCTGTGCGGCAACAATTTTTCGCACAACAGCAAAAACATCCTGAAGGAGCAACAACTGCGGCGACATTAAAATGCACATAAAATCATTAACTCAAATCAAGCCGTATACGACAAATGCCGTGCGGTGGCCCTTGAGTTGAAATCATTGTACAATGGGCCAAATATGCAACCTTTGCAGAAACAAAGCTAAAAAACATTTGACTGGAATCTAGATGGATATATCTGTATCTAGCCATATTCTTCAAGAGAGAGAGAGAGAGAGAGAGACTGAGAGAGAAATCATATCTTTTACAAATTCTCTCGTTCTCTCTGTAATATCAAGAAATTTAATAAAATAAAGCTTAATAAATATTACAAAAGTTTTTAAGTGCCCCGACTTGGAGGCATGTTCCGCCTGCAAGGGCGACTAATCCATGCTTAAATTTGTGATTTATTAATTTATGGCATAAATTGTGCCCATAGTGGACGCATGTTAATGGCTTTTCTTCAGCCAGCCCCCACACATCCGCCAGCTCGCCTGTGCCTTGTGTGCTCTGGCCATACAGTAAACTCAATAATTCTGGTTACTTAATGCGCAGTCGGAGCGCTTCATCAACAGGTAGATCACCGAAAGCATGCAGCAGGCGAGCTTCAAAACAAGTGTATGTGTGTGTGTGTGTGTGGGTGTCCTTGTCGTCCTGTTGCCAAAATAAAATTACACACATTTGGGCTTGGGTGTCTGTGTGCGTCTGTGATGCTGCTCTCACAACAGCTGAGGCTGTGCCCAGCTTGGAGCGTGTAGAGAAGCGCAGCAAATCAGAAAAAGGTTAATTTGCAATTATGTTTTATGAGAGAAGTGCGTGTAAGTGAGCGTAAGTACTTGTGAGTGCTGCTGAGTGCTGGTGAGTGCTGGTAAGTGCTTTTTGCTTCTGAGCCTTGGCCACGGCAATGAATGGCCTTAGGGCGATTCGGCCCACTCTGCATGTAGTTTGCCAGCTTTTTTCGCTCCTTCTTCTTCTTTGCATTTGCCAGTTCTTTGTAGTGGCTATCAACTGCTTGATTTTGAACAGAAGCAGGTGTTATGACTCTGTTGTTGGTCTAAGCCCTTCACTTGATAGCTGGGCAATGCGCACTCCAGGCATTCGCACTCGAGCTTCCATGAGAACTTTCAACTTAATTGCATTGAAATGAAATTAATGCACAATTCACAATAGTTAATTTCTATTTTGTTCAGCTCAACAGTCCAAATAAGCTTGTAATATCCATAAATGCTTCATAAATGATCAAATTGAGCAATTTCTCTATTATTTGAAATCATTTGAATGAATGGAGGCATCAAAGGAACAGAATTCCTAAAATAAGCAACTCTAGCTGTTACAGTGTTCAATTCATGCCTTAAAAACCAATCAAAACACAAATTGTTATCAGAAATTAGCAACTGGGATGGCTAATCGAAAATATATACCAAGTATATATATATATTATATATATGTATATCAAATTGCAAGTCTCATACGGATGGACAGACGCACATAAGGCAATGGCTAGATCGACTCAGCTCATCAGCCGGATCAAGAACATATGTATCTATATTTACGGGGCTTGCCATGCCGTCTTCTTCCTATCACTTTTTGAATTTAAATTTACGGTTTACTGATCAAGACGACAAGCTGAGTCGATATAGCCCTGTCTGTCCGTCAGTCCGTCTGTCCGTATGAACGCGTCGATCTCAGAACATATAAGACCTGGAGACTTGACTTTGAAGGTCCCTCAATAGCACGCGCAGATCGCGTATGTTTCGAATAATCGATAACTATTTCCCATTATATGTAATCGATTTAAAACGTTATCAGGTATTATAGCACATCTCTTACGTCTCTAGAACTAGAGTTCTCAAATCTTTCATTTATCTTCATGTGTCCAGGTTATCTTCTAGTCGGGCACTGCCGACTAGAGCTTTCTGACTTGTTTATTTTACTTATTGTATATCCTTAAGTAGTTCGCTTTGCGTTTCTAATTCTGGGGAAATCAGCTCAGAAATTCTTTTTGCCCGCTTGCCTTTTGTGCCACGAAACGCAACTGTCAGGAGCACAAACTTGTTGCCCCACGGTGCTGCAGCTAGGGCTAACGACAACAAAGGTCAGCCATGTCGAGAAAATGTGTCTCAAGCAAATATATTTGTTTGCTTTTTGCTGGTTACGCAACTAAACGGCCAAAGGTAAACGGAAAACTTATCCAGTTCTTAAATACACAAATTTATGCCAGATGTGAAGTATAGAGTAGATGCATTACTTTAATATATATATCATATATATTGCATAGCTCAATCAAATGGGGCTAGGTTTACTTTTATGTATATTTTATTCGATTTCTTAGCTTTTATGCCAATATGTCCATATTGATAAAAGCTTATTTGGCTTCTATTTCAATACTTTAATATTTTATATACTTTTTTATTATATATTAACAGACAATCGCACAGTCGGATCTACTCGTAATCATTTTCCATCTTTTACTTTTTCAAGTTCATGCAAATATATATAATATATTACAATTATATTTTCAAGCTCACGCAAATATATAGTATTTACGCAAACACAAAGGCAAAAGGCCTGAAGCAACTTCGTCTTCGTTTTGAAAAAAAAAAGAGAATATATAAAGCAATATTTAAAGTTCATTATAAATCTAACTAAATTCTATATGGACTATCATATACTAAATTAAATCAAATAGATTGAAACTGCGTCCAATAAGGAATTACCTGTGTGTTTTCTTTCACAATGTGCTTTTTCAGAATGATAATTTGTGCTATAGTCGCCCTCACTTCGTTCACTTACAATCTTAACGATCCTATCTGAATGGCCTAAGTAGCCATCTCGCTCTCACTCAGCAAAAGCCTGAACTACGTTCAGCAACAGCAATCTTTGTCTCTCTCTCAATCTTTCAAGGAGTATGAAATAGAGGACACAAGCCAGAATGAGAAGCGTGCAGCTAGGACGCAAGCTCACTCGGACACACTCGGATTCACACTCCATGCAAGCTTTTCAGCATCACACTAATACTACTGCAGAAGGAGATAGTCACGACAAAATTGAACAGAATTGGGAAACTGAGAGAACAGATTCATTTTTTATTTTGCCTAATATTATTCCTGATATATAATATTTATAGATTTCCGCCTTAAAGGCAACTTAATCTAAGCTGAAATTTATTGAATATATTTTTAAGGCTATAGAAGATGAACACAGAATAAATAGTTAAGGAAACGAAAGAGTTTAACAACGTAACTATCACAGATAAAGTTCAAGCTCATATTTGATAGATTTTAAGTCAAGACCTCGGTCCAGTAGGCGTCTGAGTCTTCTGCAAGTTCTATTGCGTGGACTGGCAGATCTTTGGGCTGCAGTATACAGACGCCTAGCCAAGCTGGAATCGTGTGAATCTACACTCTCGCGCTAGTTTTTGGCCACCTCGTGAGCACTGTCTTCAATATTTGGCACCTTGAGGTCTCGCTTGCTGTCCCTGGCTCTCATATACCATGGAGTCCCAGTAGGTTTACTTAGGTTTGTCTTGGCTGCAATTTCAAACACTTGAATGGCATAGAAATGGCCAAGAGACAGTCAAGATTCTGACTTTGTTGAGAGAACAAACTTTGCCATTAATTTTACAGTATCACATGAAAATTGATATATCTCTGATATAATCTCGATCATATAAAGTTGCTTAAAGATTGTTGAGCTTGAGAACTTATCGCATCTTCCACTTTCAATAACAATTAGTTAGATATAGATAGATAATATATATTTTTTTAAAGTCTGAATCAGTCTAAAGGTCATAACAATAAAAAACATTTTCCACCAAAAGACCCTCACTTTTGACATGGCTAAAAGGATTTAAGAGCCCATACAGCATAATATATTAATATTATTTAAATAAAATTTATTATATTTGATTTAAGCACATTTTAATGATTGATTATTGCTCTGCATAGTCGTTATTCAACAGCTATTGGAGTAGAGTTGGAAGGGCATCAGTTGCGGCACTCAGTCAGCTGGCTGACCGTTTGTTTGATTGCCTTTTCAACTGGGTTTACAGCATTTTACTTTTTTATTTATTAAACAACACCTGCGGTCGCTTTGATTTGCATTTTAATGTTATTGTTCTCGTCTCAGTTGTTGCTGTTGCTGCTGTTGCTGTTGCTGTTGCTCCCACTCGCTGTCTTAGACAAACTTTGCCGCATTATTTGCATATGAAAATTGCCAAATTGCCGCTTTGGATTTTTGCTCTTCGGACTTTTTCCTTCAGTTTTTTTTTGTTATTTATTTGTTTCATGGTTATTGAGTTTACGGCCAGAAGTTGTAGTAAAAGTTTTTGCCAGCCTGCCACAAAAAAAATAAAAATAAAATAAAATAAAAACAGCGCCCAATGAAACAAACAAAAATAATTAAACGAACTTATTTTCCTATCCTATTTTCGGAGGCAGTTGATGAGCTCATAGTTGAAAATTGTTCCTGAAAACTCCTATTTAACGTTCGACTTGCACTTAAATCTAAGCCAACCACAATTGTTGTTAATTTGTTTGATAATAAATAAGCTAGATTAAAGTAAATGTGAATAGTTGACTTGGGCGAATCCATATTGTTCCTTTGTCTCGAAGAGTACAGCACACGGAGAGCTCATAGATAGATGACTGTATATGGAGATATATGTGTATATATGTATAGTGGCTCTTGTGCACACACGCAAAGTCTAAACTTTTGCATCTTAGCGATCGAAATTGAAAGGATTTCATTTTCTTCATGGCTCTTGTCTGCTGCTTGCTCGCGCTGCCGCAACAGAAAGGCACAACATTTAATCTTCAGAGGCAAGCAAACACACGCTGACACACACATAGACATGGGCAACAAGAAATGAGCGCTGACAACTTTTGGGTAGCTGCCGCTGCCAGTGTCGGCGTCGAGTCGGGCTCACAATATTTATTAAGCTTTTATCCAAGCCATCTAGCATTAGGGATAACGATGTGTCGCCAACGCCACCAATGCCGATGCCGCTGCTTTGCTGCTTTGCCGGCAGCGACTCAGCTTCCGCTTCGCAAATATATGTAGATGTCCTTGAATGCTGAGCAGGCCAACGACAACGAGGCAAGGAAACTGAAGATGCGACATGCTGCTTACAGCTTCCAGCTTCCAGCTTACAGCGAGCCAACGATGTAAAACTATACAATAATTGCCCTCGAGAACATGAAAGTCAATTACGGTTAATTGTTATATGATAACAATTGAGTTTCAGTGCCATATCATATTATTAATAGAGCTCGAAAACACTTCACTGCACTCCGGCCAATCTATTGTTGTTATCATTATGCGAAAGCAGACGGACGGCAAGGATAATGTTGAATGCAATGCAATGTACTAGACGAAAGCCAATTAGCAAAATTACGGCTTATTTGTTGCAGTTGCAGCTGCAGTTGCAGTTGCCTTTGTTGCTTCTCCTGCTTCTTCCTCTTCTGATGAAAGTGCTCAAAGGCAACACACACAGAATCCCAGCTTAATTATGGCATTTTGTGCATAAGCTCTGATTTTGTGTTTATCTCCTCTGAGTCTCTCTCTCTCTCTCTCTCTCTCTCTCTCTCTCTCTCTTAAATACAATTGCACAAGAGCAAATTGATAAATCAAATCAAAGCAGATTTAATGAGTCGAACAATAAAATGCTTCAATTATGTTGATATATCAATTTTGCCACATATAAACTTATTTAATATAAAAAGAAAAAGGTAAATAAATAAATAAATAAATAAATAAATAAATAAATAAATAAAAAAATAAAATAAATAAATAAATAAATAAATAAAAAAAATAAATAAATAAATAAAAAATAAATAAATAAATAAATAAATAAATAAATAAATAAATAAATAAATAAATAAATAAATAAATTAATAAATAAATAAATAAAAAATAAATAAATAAATAAAAAATTAAATAAATAAACAAATAAAAAAATAAATAAATTATTAAAAAGATTAATAAAATATTAAAAAAATTTATATTAATGATTAAAGTTAGATTTATTAAAATTTGTGTAATAGGAAGCAAAATACGTGGCCACTCTCATAAAGTACATACATTCTAGTTCAGTATCAACAGTCGAGGCGGTCTACTAGGTCTATCTGTTCTTTTGTCCATCTGTCCGTCTGCTTTAGTGCTTCCATCTCGGAGCCTATAAAGCAACTAGAGATTTCCAATTAAACACGTAACAGCCAGAGATTGTTTCAAATAACTTTTCAAAATAACCTGCAACATTTTCTAACTAAATCGTTGTTTAATTACAATTTATATATAATTATATTAATATGAGTTTGAGTTTTCTCGTACTTCTTTGATTATCAAGTAAATATTAAACAAGTAAGAGTGCTCTAGTCGAGACTGCTCGACTAAGAGATACCCTGAACCCTGCGAAGATGCGATATTCAAATCATTTTACGCTTCTTTTATATATATGTATGCACATATAACAACACATACACACACACGCACATGCACACGCACGCACAAGCACTTTCTCTGCTACTGCGCAGTTTACTCAGCGACTGCGCGCGGGCAGCGCTTGGGCTGCAGTATGGGCTATATTTTGGAAACTTATTTGTTGAATAGGTTTGCTTCTAGATGGACTTTCGTAATCAAACTTTTACAGCGTAATAATGACATTCATATGTATGTATTTGCCAAAGCACACGTCTCTAGTGTTTGAAATACGTTTTTTCAAATTTGGGGGGAAGGGGGCGTGGTATTCAAAATCCAAAAATTGCAAAATGTTTGTATTCATTACACGGATACACACAGTAAATCTGAAATCTATAGCTATAACGGTATTCAAAAACGAAGAAAAGTTATCGATTTTTATCGATAATAAGGAAATGGGATGAGTTATCGAAAAAAAATGATAAACTCGTACTGCGTAGGTTATACACGAGTATACATTTCAAATTTCAGATCTCTAGCTTTTGTGGTTTGCGAGATCACTGCGTTCACACGGACGGACGGACGGACGGACGGACATGGCTATATCGACTCAGTTTGTCGAGCTGATCAAGAATATATACACTTTATGGGGTCTGCCAAAAACATTATACCCTGATTTCCCATTTTCAATGGGTTCAGGGTATAAAAACTTATTGATATTTACTTCATAAAAAAAAACCAAGTACAACTATAAAGTATTTCTGAATGAGCACAATTTGGATATCAACTTTCTGTTGAAGAATTATATACAGTATTTTACTATATAATACTGCATTATATTAAATAATATTATATTATATTATATATATAATTCAAAAAGATATTTTATTTCTGCTGACTTTTCACGTTTTCAAGTTGACTTTGTAATATTGAATTTGATAATTACATCTGGCGCGATTCTCTAGCCGAACAGATAGATGAATGTAAATTGCACACAGCTAAAACACTCACTTGCTGAACAAGTATGAGAGCCTAGTACGCATAAAGCTTTTCCCCTTTTTACCTACAATATAAGCTTAGATTGGGCCTTGAAGTATACGCCGCATTTCCATTGAGACATCATTTCCAGATTACAGATTACATAGGTATGTGTGTGTGTGTGTGTGTGTGTGTGTGGGAGTGAAAAGATGTGGTCTTTGTTGTGGTTGCTGCAGTGCTTGGGATCTGGTTGTCGTTGCTTGGCGCCTATTGAAATGTGTGTGGGCGCAAATGAAATGCATTTTAATCAAATTTGCTGCGCTGGCGGCAAACTAATCATAGAGCACAGACAATTTGCATGAGAATTGGAGAGATGTGCACGAGCTGATGAATATAGAACCGAGCAGAAAAAAATAAAACGAAAAAACTCGAGCAGCAATTGTCATTCAACGGAAAATCCATTAAATTGCACTTCGAGTGGCATATCAGGAATCGCGGAAGCTGAAAAGCAGAAAAAATACCCTCGAAAAAGCCTGGCCAGAGACACAAACAGAGCAAATGCGAGCTGGCAGCAGCCAAACGATGTGGACGAACAAAACTGAACTGATTTAGTGGGCCATTAGTCCAGTTTGGACTGGGCCACAGCAGCGAACTGAAGGACCCAGAAAACGGAAATCACTGAATTCAATTTAAGCAATTTCCTGCTTTTGAAAGGTGCTCAGCCAGGCCGCGTCAGCCCCGCCGCCAGCCCCGCCAGCCAACCAGCCAACCAGTCAACCAGCCTGCCAGCCTGCTATACAAATTAAATGTGCTAAGCATACCAAAAATGGAAATGAAATGAGCGCAGCTCAGATTCAGTTAGGAGTACACACACACACACACACACACACACACACATACATAAAAAAAAAACAGAAGGAAAAACGAAAACAAAATGGCAGAAGCACTGCCCTTGGGTCAGAGGGCGGAAGAGGTCTACGGCCGAATGGGCATGGCATGGCATGGCTGCCTCTGCAGATGGCTGTGGGTTAGGTGCGACACTTTAAGGCTTTTTTGCATTTACAATTGAAAACGAAATCTCAATTCAAATTGAAATTAATATTCACTTTGAGGATATCAATATATTTTGTTACACAATTTCGCAATAGCGTCGACGGCCACGCATGTTCAGCTCTGGCCGGGATTAGGCTGACGAGCACCGATGGCGACGCCAGTTACGATGATTATTATGATGACAACAACAACAACAGGAGCAGTAACAACAGCATAATCAACAACAAAGTTAATGCTGCTGCTGCTGTTGCTGTTGCTGCTGCTGCTGCTGTTGCTGCTGCTACTGCCTTTGGCGGTAACTCAACAAAAATCAATAAAAGGAGCAGCCACAAAAATGGCTTAGGGACCTACATTTCTATATATACAAATATCCATATATAGACATGTATATGGTATGTATATATATATATATATGTATATATATGTATGTATCCGTATGTTAAAACATATTTACATAAGTATTTAGTATGTGGCAGCAGCTGAAGTAGCGCGGCTGCCAGGTGCTCTACCCAAGCAGATGGAACAGAGCCGATATGAGCATAGATAACATAGATTTCATTTCATAATACGCACTGTAAATACACATCCATATGTATATAATAACTACATACTTACTTACATTCACTGCTTAAAGTATTTATCATAAACAAAGTTATTTATTTGCTTAAATTTGATTAAAATTTTACTTGAGGCATTTGTTTAATTGTCCTCATATTGCTACGACATACATATAACTCTCATAGTATTGTTCGCTGGCCAATCAGCTAGAAGATTGAACTTGATTAAACAAACGATTCTAGACTCGAATTTTAAGACTTGATTTTATATATTTGTATACAATCTAATATGCTCGTTTCACACTGCGAACAGAGTATACTAAATGCTTACCTTTATGCACGCTGACTTCCTAGCTCGAGTTGTCAACGTGACCGATTCAATATCGCATGTGCACAAAGCGGTTAAGGGTGCGCATCAGAGGCTTAGCTCGCAGTCTTCATTATATGAGGAATACCCTTGAATGGGCTAGCATCATTTGGGCACGCATCTCGTAAAGCATAAGTCAATCAATATCACATTAATCTGTCCATTATGAAAACATGATTTCCTAGCATGATCAATGGCAGTATTTATATTAATATAAATATATACAATATATATATTTGAAGCGCACTTTGTAGTTCTCTTTCTACAATTTTCCAGAATTCATTCTTTTTCTCTGCCAGTAGAACAAACTCAAGCTGAAATTCCATTCCAGAACCATAAATTCATTCGATCATTCGATTCGATACCTGTTGCATTGATTAGCCAAAGGGCTGTAAATCCGCTTTCGCTCTCTGCTCGAAAGCATAGTGAGCAAAGAAACTTATAGATAGCTGCCAGCTTAGTGCGATGACAACCTCGCTCAAGCCGAGACAGAATGAGGGCGAGGCGTGTTTATCCACACGAATTGCGAGTCGAATTGAAGGCGCAATTTGCAGTCACGATATTTTATGACCCGTGGAGGGACACGAACGCTGTGCCCTTTTTTCTGCTTCTCCTAACCGGCTTAACACAATATAACACTTAAAGCCAGAGGGGTTATGGGGGCTCTGGGGGTTCTGGGGCTGCTGGGGGTTGGGCTATGCAATCCGTCAGGGCAAAAAGCTGTGCGCTCCAAATGACAGTCGGATTATTTTGGCATTAGGTAAATTAAGACAAGCAAATAAGATTTATATGGGTTGCAAAACGAAAAAAAATAAACACAAGAATACAAAGAAACCCAAAATAAAAAGGAAGTCGGCAACTACTGGGGAGGTGCGGCATATGGCCTACCCTCTGCGACATACATCTGCTCAATGTCAAGTCTTGCATTCAAAGTTGTACAACTTTTTGTCGTGCCACATGTTGCATGGGAAATGGCATGTGCCGCTCGCTGTTAGAGTATGCAGCAATGTTGCGATATTTACGAGCTGATTTGATTTACTCAAATGGAACTCGTGCCCTGGCCTGAGAGCCACACAGAATGTCAAAGTGGAAAGAAGCAGTGCAGGAATTGTGAAAACTGCCAGCGCAAGCAAAACAAATAAAATCAAATGCTTAACCCAAAAATAGAATCGAATTTTCCACAAGCAGCTGTAGCAGCACTCGCCATAATAATAATATTACCATGATGAGTTTTAAGCAAATCAGTTCAATTCGCCAAGATGCTCTAGATTAAACGAAACTTGTCAAATCAGTCCAAATGCTCCACCTCTAGGCTGGGCCCGGACAAACAGTTTGTCTATTCACAAATTGATTTAAATCAGCTTCGTTTCAATCAGCTTTGAGATTTTGCATTCCCTTCACTCCTCCATTGAAGTGAATGAGTTTTCAGCCAACTCATTTAAGCCAAGTCCGCAACTTTCTTCGATTTACCAGCTGAAAACGTCGCAGTCTCATAGTGAGCTGCATTGGTATATGTTAATGGCGTGTGGCAAGACGTCTTCTTGGTCTTGCTAGAGTGCTGAATGGGTTAATATATTCGGCTAAACTCAAATCGATTTAACTGTACAGTTAGTGCATGCATTTATTTAGCTTATTGATTAGCAACAGATCTAAGAACAGATTTCGTTTTCTTTCGTCCTGCTAAATTTGTCTTAATGAGTTTTATTTTGCTTGAACAACTTTAACAAACTAAAGCTGCAGCTGTCAGCAGCTCTTTCTGTTCGTCTCCCTCCTCCCCTCTCTTCCACTCCACCTCTTCGTTTACCGTTAACATAATTAAAAGCAACAATAGTCACAATAACAATGCCTGGCACAATAACAAAGGCAACAGCTGCAACAACAGCAACAACAGCAACAGCAGCAACAAAGAGCTGCACCCGGCACTGAGAGATAAATGAAAAACTTTGAGCACTCGCAGCGTTAAGCTTGCAGTCATAAAACGAGTCAGATCAGCCAGTCAGACAGACTAGTCAGTCAGTCAGTCCGTCAGTCCGACAGTCACTCAATCAATCAGTTATTCAGTCAGGCCGTCAGTGTTGCCTCTCAACTCATTACCAACGCTCATACAACAAGAAAGTTTGACTAATCTCGGGTTTTAAATTGAGCGTCAGGCTAGGCGGGCATGAGATACAAAACCCATTAGACGTGCTAACCCTTGCTCCGCCAGCGACCCGCTCATCCGCTCACCCGCTTAGCCTCTCTACCCTCCCCTCAGCTCGTCCTCACATCCAACTTACACGTCCGGATGTGCACGCTTGGGCGGACAACGTCCGGTCCCAACTAGTTGCCCGACAGTTGCCGACAGGTTGAGCTCTGCCTCAAAGCTGCCAAGCTGCGATTGGCTCCTTAGTTACATCCCATGCCAAGCTCGACTTTACGAGCAAAACACTTCCGGACCGGGACGGACCGATTGAGCACCGAGGGGTCTCCACTTAATGTGGTTGCCGTTTTCCTCCTCCTTGATGACTTTCAAATTGCCAATGTCCCAACTTATTTATTGCTCCCACTCAATTCCAGTTCATTTTTGAAAAACATTTGACATTTCTCGACCGAAGACTGCAATTCGAATTCAATAAAGTTTCTGTTCAACTGATTTTATACTTTTTGCACTCAAAGCTCTGTGAACTGTGAGCCCTTTTGCATACCCTTTGTGCCAAGTATTTTACTTAATTTGTACAAAAGGACAAACTCTATAAAGGCATCCACTCCATATAGGGTCGATAAGGTTGAGCCTGACTTTCTCTCTCTCTCTCTCTCAGTCGTAAAGCGCTTTATTGCATATTGATTCTATTGATATATCACATATTCAGTTCAAGACATTCTGACCACAACTAACTTCCCTGAACTAGTCCTATAACAACTCCTATTTGTATAGTCATTCTGAGTCCAATGGAACTGTGTACCTTGTTTAGACGTACCACTTAACATTCCACAATGCCTGATGTTGTTTGCAGGATATCATTTAGTCAGTCAACGCCCACATTTTATCGGCTTTGTCACAACACATTTGCTGACAGCGCACTTGAAAAGGGACCCTGAGTTGACCTCGACAAATGTGTGATGAATATGTCGCCTTCGCTGCCAGCGACGCTTGTTGAGGCACATAAACCAAATATATACACACACATATACACACTTGTATATATATATATATATATATAGCATATATATATTTATATATATGCTTAGCTTCCCACTCAACTCTGGAGCCATTTGTAGCTCAATCACGTGCCAACAATCACGCAGAATCATTGCGCCATCACTTATTTACAAATACATACACACTTACACATAAGCATAAGCACACACACACACACACACACACACACAAGTATATGTAGATACTCCTGAAATAATTCCCAAATGTTTCCACCCAGGAAACAAGACGTGACAAATGTTGTTACATTTAGCGCAAGATCAGCAAATTACAGAATTTCTATTAATAGTCCTTCGATATGGCCATCTAGATGCTAATTATTTGTAGTCCTTTAATCAGAAAAGCCAGAAAGTAAGCGAAGAAGTGGCTGAGAGAGAGAGAGAGAGAGAGAGAGAGAGAGAGAGAGAGAGAGAGAGAGAGGAGAGAGTGAGATAAAGAAAGAGAGTAAGTAAATAGTCAAAGGCCAATAAATTATGAGAAATCCTAATAAAGGCAAAGTGGCGAGTGAAAAAATGGACTACAAAGAGACAGAGAAAAGAAAGGGGGGAAAAGAGAGGGAGGGAGAGAGAGCTGGAGAGAGCGAGAGAGAGAGAAAGAAAGTGACAAAGCTAAAGCGAGAAAGAAAGTGAAAGCGAGAAAGAAAGAGACAGCGAGAGACAGAGAGCAAAAGAAAAAGAGAGAGAGAGAGTGAAAGCTAGAGAGAAAGAGGGAGAGAGAGAGAGAGAGAGAGAGAGATAAGGAAATATGGGTGAAAGAGAGAAAGATAAAGAGATTTTTATGAGCTGCTTATGAGCGCAAAAGAAAGAGAGAGAAAGACAAAGTGAGAAAAAAGAGAGAGACAGAGATAGACACAGAGGGATACAGAGTGAGACAAAGAGACAGAGAGAAAGAGAGAGAGAGAGATTTTAGACCGAGAGAAAAAGATATAGAGAGGGAGGGAACAACTCACTTAGAGAAAGAGCAAAAGGAAAAGGCCGTAACTTAATAACATAAAATGAGAAGATGTCGAAACTAATAAAGTAGAAAACCCGAGTGAGAGAGAGAGAGACTTTAAAAACATTCTTCAAATATAAATTGTAAGAAGTTCAATAGTAAAATTTGGCAACACTAGACTTAACGAATACTCTAGTATATACTTAGTGCTATATGCAAACATCTTCCAAATTTATTTTCTTGACTAAATATATTTAAATAATCTGTAATCTCTTTGCTCTGTTATAGGCAGGTGTAAACTAGATGACCTCGGCATTCGCCTTGAACTTGAATATACATTTATATATATATATATATATATATATATACATATATATATTATTTACTTACATTCTTCTTGAGAGATCTCACTATCCAAATGCAAATTAAGATTGAATTGAGTTCCAATTATTCCAATTGTTGTAGATAAAATCTGTTAAGAATAATGCGAGGGACATTTACCTTTATCTGCTGTGGAGGGCGAGCCACAAATAATTTTCGATTTGAGACTGTCATTCAATTTGGATTTATAGTCAAATTCATGGCCTTGTTTATGTCATGTATTTACAAACATTTCTCTTGTTTGTGTTGCTTGTTGCACACACACACACACACACACACACATACTACGAGTCTTTTTTACTGTCCTTGGCCGCTTGATGCGTCGACTACATCGCGTCTGCTGTCGTTGCCTACATTTGGGCTTTCATTATTTATTTGAAGCCAAATTTGTCATTTATCTCAATAATGTTGAAATCCTTAACTTTATTGTTATTGTTGCTGTTGTTGTTGTTGCTGTTCATGTTGCTGTTGTTGCTGTTGTTGCTGTTGTTGCTGTTGTTCATATTGCTCGATGCTCAATACAGTTCACAGTTTCACATTAGTTACAGCTAAGCATTTGCGGTTCCACTCGACTGGCCACACCGTAGCGAAAGAATAAAATGCTCTACTATAACAGCCACCATTTATCACATGCCAAATATTGAAGACTCCGCTCTAAGTTATTACAACAAATATCGTTAGAAATTGCCTAACAATGAATATAAATAACTTGTATCACACCAATGGCCACACAATAAGAAACGTTAAACGATATGCTTGAGACAACGATTTCCAATTTTAGATATAGATTGAAAGAGAGAGCGGGAGGGGGAGTGAGAGAGGAGGGGAGGAGCGAACAGAGATCGAAATTTTTAGCAAGAGAGAGACTCGGAGAAAAAGAGAGAGTGAGACATTTAAGATATTGTAACAACAAAAGGCTAAAAAAAGAAAGAAAAGAAATAGTTAGAGAAAGAGAGAGAGCGAAAGCGACAGAAGGAAAGAAAGAGAGAGAGTGACAGAGAGAAGGAAGGAGAAAGAGAGAAAGGGAGGGACAGAGATAAACAAATAGAAAGAAAGATAGAAATTGGCACAGAAAAAGAAAGAGAAGGAGAGAGAGAAAATGCGAGAGGGAATGTATAAATAGGAATAAAAGAAAGAGACGAGGAGAGAGAGAATGAGAGAGAGCGACAGAGGGAAAGAAAGTGAAAGAGAAAGAGAGAGTGACAGAGAGAAAAAAAGAGAAATTGAGAGAAGGAGTGACAGAGATAAAGAAATAGAAAGAGAAAGAGAGAGCAATTGTCACAGAGAAAGAGAGAGAGAGAGAGAGAGAAAGAAAGAGGAAGACATAGTAACAAAGGGAAGCAAACAACAAGATGGAGTGATAGAGAGAAAGAAAGAGAAATAGATAGAGGTAATGACAGAGATAAAGAAATAGAAAGAAAGAGAGAATTTGACACAGAGAATGAGAGAGAAAGAGCGTGAGTAATCGAAGGGAGGAGAGGGAATGTCAGAGTTTGCGAGTAAGAGATGGACAAAAAAGAGAAATGGAAAGAGATAGAAAGAGGGAATTAGAGAAGAAGAGAAACGCAGAAAAGTAGATAAAGAGAAAAGTAGTGAATTAAAAAAATATCATTAAAAATCATAAAGCTTATGAAAACTTTACAGACAAATTGTTTATTTTCCGTATGAAATACAAACAAGCAAAAAACATTTGAAAATGAAAAATTTTGCTGTTAGCAATAGCCGAGCGCAGCCCATGTTGGCTAGTGTAGCCAGGTGTTATGAACGTTTACTGTACTCTTATTTGCTTGCTTTATTGCTTTTCATGTAGGTGGACTAATGGATTAATGTAAATAATAAATATTAATTATTTACCTTGAATTATTCTCCTATTTCGCACTTTCTGCTGAAAAAAACAACATTATTTTTGTCATTAACAAGTTTGTTTACTGAGCTTTAACACACTCACGCTACTTTGTTTGCAGCTCAATTGAAAACAAATAGTCGACTGTAATAATACATTTAATTGATATACATTTGAACAGAGAATGGACAGAGCGAGGCAGAAAGAGAGAAAGAGAGAGAAAGAGAGAGAAAGAGTCAATATAGACTAGCTGGCGAGTAGATAAATAGACTGGCTGCGGCATGGCTGATTGACCCTATTGCCCTAAGGCCCCATCATCGTGCCACTTATTTGCAAAAAAAAAAAAGAGTCGACGAGGGAGGAGAAGGGGGAGACACGCAGAGGAAGCGACGAGGAAGGTGCTTCCGACACGCCTTTATATGGGCACATTTTGGGGTTTTGCGTGGGACCGTTGTTTAATTAAACCATTTGGAAGCTGATTGCGTTTGCATTTTAGTCGTCGTTGTTGTTGCTGTTGTTGTTGTGCGTGTTGTTCTCTCGTTTTCAGATAAATCAAATTTAAATGTTAGAGTGAAATTCAAATGGCGCCATTGCCGCCAACCCGTCAAGTAAACATGCCGTCGCCAGTCGATGGTATGCGGTATGGGATTAAAGAAAGAACTGGGCGTATCGGGGCGGCACGAGGCGTGGCTGCTCGGGGAGTGTTGTCTCAAGCCGCAAACACAAAATGAAGCGGTACCAAAAAATAAAAATAAAAATAAATACACAAAAAAATGGAATCAGCCGCACGGCGGCAGTTTGTTTGGGTAAAATTTCAGGCGCTCTCAGCTCTCTCGTGTCTGGCTTTGTGTATATTTTAATGTCATTTAAATGCATAAAAACGACTTTATACAAAATCTTATTTTGCTGTATTTAAATGACATAAAAACACGCATATAAGGATATATATTTATATATTTAAAATACATTGCGCGATGTAACATCAAAGAGACGCATTACAGCAGCTAATGCGCTTTGTTCATCCATAATTTAATACCAACACTGAGCTACGAAAACTTTACCAGATCAACTATGAACTCTCTTGCATAGTGAGCAATGAATTCGCTAATTTAATCATTGTATGTAAAATTTAATACTTTTCATTTTAAGTATACGCCACGTTACGAACTCTCTTTGAACACTTTCAGTAATTGATGTTTTCTTTTGGTTAACAAATCGAAATTATTAAATTTTAATTAAAGTTTTGAATATATTCAATATTGTTGTGATAGAACTTGATGGCTTTTTACGTTAAGTACTTGCTTAGTTGATGTTTTCTTTTGGTAGAATATAAGTTATTAAGCTGAAATACATATTTACAGATATTTTAATTTAATATACAAATAGAAAACCGCCGTTTTGCCATAGGTAGCGCCAGCATTGCAAATCGATTGTTAAGTACGTTCAGAATCAATACATAGTCATCTGAGACGTCTGTCAACAACTCTACAGAATCTTGCTTGTCTATTTTTACTGTGCTTTGTTTTGTTCGTACGCGAAAATGACGAAATTCGAGCCGAAGTGCGGGAAGTGTTGCAGCTCAGGCGCAACGAATGATTGTAGAAACTTATGGTGACAGTTGTATTAGTGAAAGAACGTGTCGGAAAGTGACAGACCAGGAGCGTCCCGGACCCGTGAAAAAGTTCAAGGCTGCAAAATTGAAGACTTTGCTTGATGAAGATTCTTGTAGAACGCAACAGGAACCATTAAAGGAGACTTTAGTTCGCACTCAACTAATGCATTTGAGTCGAGCGTTTGCAATACTCAGAAAAACACGACAAGGTGATACTTTTCTGCAGGACAACGCTCGGCCACATGTTTTCAAGGTAGTCAAAACATACCTGGAAACTTTGAAATGGGACATCAAACCCCACCCGCTGTACTCTCCTGACGGCGCCCCTTCGGATTTATACTTGAACTATGAGTATGAGAATGTAACGACTTTTTTACAATGATGCCTCAAATCATTAGAGGAAACGACGGTTTTCTATTTGTACGCCCAGTAATATTTTATTTTTTTAAATTCATATGTTATACATCTATCTAGTCTAGTATATTAACGGCGGATAATAGGCGGAGATACTCAGATACTCGATTATACAATTATCTGTTGGTGATCTACCTCTTCCTTTTCGCCTTTGGCCACAAGACCTTTCAGGTATGATTAGGAAACTTTATCGGAACTCATAACAAAATAATTTGAGCTCACTTTTAAGATCTTTCATATATTAGTATGTCATGAATCTAAACTTAAAGGCGTTGACATATAGTTGTTGGCCTTGAAGTCTAGAGTAACGTAAGTGTCAAATTTTAGAGCTCCAAAGCTTCAAAACTGTGGAAATTACGCAGTATTTGCAACAGGTCACGCCGTCAACAGCGTGTACATTTTTTTCAATTTTTTCAATTGAGAAGGTAAAAGTAACTCAATAATTGAATTTTTAAGTTTCTAGTTCTAAAACTTGAAAAGATATTGATTTTGCTAATTTTTCATGCCCCCCTATGGCCATAGATATATCCACTATATATTTTTGATCTCAACGGACGGACGGACGCACGGACAAACGGACAGCAAGACGGATATTGCACAAAACCAATCATTAATGAATACTCCAATAATGAATAAGTATAATGATTTAATCAGATTGATATATCATATGGGGTTTGTTTTAAGCACACAATGTAACTTCCTCAAAAACTAGTCATAGTTAATCATCACAGTTGCTCAACTCATTTCCGATAGAAATAGTTGTCCATTTACGCTCAACTTATCTTATCCAGCTGTAACTTCAATGATTTCATCTTGTGCAATGGCCTTCGAATTAATTGCGGTCTCCAAGAGACTTGCGGCTGCAGCAGTTGAAGCTAATGGGATTGTAATTGCTTAAATGGCCTAAAGGGACTCGGCACATATGAAAGCCATGTTTTGCTATTAGCACACACACACACATACACTGCATAGATAAGGCGGGTAAGGGTCCAATGGCAATCAGGCCTAATGATGTAGATTTCTACGAACTTATCTGCGCCCAGTTGGCTTTAATTGTTTAAAGTGGGCCTAAATAATTTGAAAATTACATTTGACATTTGAAATCGAGCTCGGCCCAAGTGAAAAGCCTTTAAAGTGAATATGAAGTTCTCAAAGTGGTTGTCAGCCTATGGCAATGGAAATATATTGGAATAGCTTGAATCTTTGACTATAATTTCATATATATATATATACTACTATTGTATATATACAGTAGTACAAATTGAAGGCAGTGAATCTTAGCACTCACTCTTAGGCTTTAGCTACACTGCGCGTCATCAGGATAACGCAGCTTTCATGTTCTCCGTTAATGTTGAATATGAAAATATTTTATTTCTATTTTATTCTAGCTATACTCGAGCTATACTCGAAGAAAATTGAAATAGAATATTTTCATATTTAACATTAATAACGTGAAAGCTGCGCTATCCTGATGACGCGCAGTGTAGCTAAAGAAAAAAATGCCAATAGGCAGATATGTAGTCTTATCCTTGAAAGAGAAATCAAAGATTGAAGCTTACTTTGATTCTTGAATAACTAGACCAAAAATTTCAATACTCTAAAAGCTGAGAGATATGAGAAAACTGTTTTATTTTATTGCAAATTATGAATTCTACTCTAAAAAAAACTTCATTGCCAGCAAATGGTAACATAAATAGGCGAAACACACTGAGAAAAGCATCTAATTTGCACTACTTGTCTTCAGATACCCAGAGAAGAAGGGATTTTCAAGGTTTTCGAAGGCTTAAAGATTTATTTAGCATAAATGAATACTCGAATGTGAATATACACTTCTATTCAAGTAGCTTTTGTGTTTTAATTATTACAGGGTATTCAGTGTTTCAGCACTTTTCACTTGATCAGCAGCCATTGTCTCCCGCTTTTGCGTTCGTTGGCGCTTTGGTAACAAACCCAAAGTCTATGACACACACATAAACCAATACATTTGCAGCTTTGTGTGTGTGAGTCTGTGTGTGTGTGTGTGTGTGTGTGTGTGTACACATGTAAGCGTACTCTGCGGATTTCGATTTGTGTGTGCACCAAAAAGAAATTTAAATGAGATTTACGTGAGACTCACGTTTTCATTTGTTGATTTCGATTCGTGTGTAACCGCGCGCGCGTGTGTGTGTGTGTGTGTGTGTGTGTGTGTGTGTGTGTGTGTGTGTGTGTGTGTGTGTGTGTGTGTGTGTGTGTGTGTGTGTGTGTGTGTGTGTGTGTGTGTGTGTGTGTGTGTGTGTGTGTGTGTGTGTGTGTGTGTGTGTGTGTGTGTGTGTTCGTGTGTGCTTCAGCTTCTTAGCTAATTATATAGCTGCGCTCTTTAATGCTGATTAAGTGACACGTTTTTCACGTACTCTTGCTGGCTTCGAATTGAATGAGCCGCAGCCAATCGTCAGTCAGATGCTATTAATAGTGCTCATTATTTTCATTTTGGCAATGGATAAGTCAGCACTAAATACACAACTGCTGTACATAGCAAAGAGAGTGTGTGTGTGTGTGTGTGTGTGTGTGTCTGTGACGAACATCAATTGAGTTGACGGCCTGTTGGCGCCAGCAGTGAAAAACACAACACAACAGCAAAGCCCAGTAGACACATTAAGCTGCCATCGTCATCCAAACACACACACAGAGATAGAGAGAGAGAGAGACACTCATGTACACTAGTATGGAATCACAACACGTGTCACTCTCTGTTTCGAGCACCCTATAGATGAGCACAGGCATAGGGTGTGCTCGTGTTATATTAATGAAAAGTGCAGTCAACTATGAAGCACTTTCAAAGTTCCTCGCACAGGTCTCGAATGTCTTCCAATCGATTTCCAAGCCAAATTCGATTTCAAGGTAACACACACGAATGTCTTTTGGGCTCGCCCTAATTCTCGCAAGACACTTGCCTTATTTAATAAAAGCAATTTCGCTAAACAAGTATTTTTATGTGTTTCATTTCTCTCTCTATCTCTCTCTCTCTCTCTATTATATATAATATATAAATTTGCTCAAATCTTTAAGCAATGCTGGACTGGACTACAGAGCGTATGCATATTGTCTATGCTGTTTTTGCTTCTTGCTTCGACTGAGCACCTAAAAGTATGCAAATATTTGTTGTTTAAAGCGCTTTGTGGCTCTGGCTCTGGCTCTGGCTCTGGCTATGGCTGGCTCCCCTTTTAATTATGCTTGCATTCATTTGCCATTGTCCCCAAATAAAAAAAAAAGAAAAGGTTTTGTGAGAACCCTTTGTATACATTTAGCTAATTGAAAACGAATCATTCGCAGGCAATTGAGGCTGTAATTATGCATTGTTTGGGGCGCAGCCTTTGCCGAGATTATGTCAAAATAAAAACTAAGCTTTATTATAATGGAAAATGCCTAACGATCAAGGGTCACTTTTCTCCCGAAGAGCTTAGCCAACAACACTGAAGTTCTCTATGATCAACTTTCTATTTACCTTTGCTTTATCTGCGCTCTTTCAAATGCAGACTATGTTTTCTGCTCCTGTTGCTATACCCTGTAAGTACTTATGTTGCCAGGTTCACATGTTGTATTGACACTTCCGATAATATGACAGCTTGACTCGAATTGCCTGTTCCTGTTGTTGCCTGGTGTTGCATGAGACAACTTATTCGCACTGATGATGAATCAATCAGTTGAATAATTGGTTGACTGTATAATGGATTGACAGCTTGGCTATAAATGCTGCCAAGTTACAAATTTTTCAATTTGTGATTAATCATTTGATTGCAAATCGATTGCTAAGCAACTTTTTGATTCTTCAGCTTCAAAATACTTATTCAAGGTCCACAGCTGAATCGTTTTTGATAACGCAGTCAGCAAGGAATCTGCAATAATTTGCTTCCAAACTCCAAGTCTCTAGCACTTTAAATAATAGCCTTGCTGAGATACCAGATATGGTAGTTTCCGATTTGCTACGCCCTAGTGGGCTTAAGGCCATATCAGAGGAGGGTACTCACAAATATAGATTATAAGCTTCAAGTCTCTAAACGGCCATTGCACAAAACCAATATACTCTTTCCTTTTGAGGGTGAGTATAATGAACGTTAAAGTGCTTGATTATTGAATAAAAGCTGAGCTCAAGTCGCAACATGTTCAATCAATAGTGCTAAAAACTTTATAAACTAGTTACAAACTAAACTTTCTTTGCCTTTCGGCATATGTTAAGTTCTGACAAGCAATGTAAATATATATATATAAATAAATATATATATAAAATCAATAAAGGAAATCAACTTCAATTGATTGTTGAAGCTTATCAAAAAAAATAAGTAAATAAATAAAATAAAAAGTTTAAACTCGTTTAATTGCAAAACTTTGAATGAGCCAAGAACTCAAAGTATTTGCATATTCATAGCCAAACAAACGCCCACAAATTTCGTATTGACATTACATAACAACTTGCAGGGTTCCAGCTCTCAGTTTGTCATATTACATAATGCACACAATCAATTCATATGTTTGATGATATGCACATACATATACACATACACACATCCATACATATGTATGTATCTGTGTGTATGTGTGGCATATGTATTGCTTAAAAAGTGGACAAAGTTTGTGCACGCGCAACTCGAACAAAGTGAAAGAGAGCTCAGCTGTGCGGCTCATTTTAATTTGTTGAAAAGTTCTTTGGCTGCTGATTGAGCGCTGATGATGATTGTATGATTGTGGCTTGTTGTATCATTGCAGAGACGTCGACGGAGTACAGGCAAAGCCAAGATGCGTCGCTCCTCATTTACGCCCGTGTTCAACCTGAGCACCCAAGAGCCGCTAATAGTGGTCGAAGAGTCGCATGCCGTCGAGGACGGCGATGAGCTGGAGGGCGCCGCCGGCGGCTTTGATCCGAGCACCACCAAGCGCAGCAACAGCGATGATTCGGAGCCGGACTCACCGGTTAATCCGTATCTGTTGTGCCCCTTTCCCGACATGCAGCAGCGGCGCAAGCACTCATTGCCATCGCTTCAAATAACGGAGGGGATCACCGCCAGCCAGGTGCGTCGGCTGTCTGAGGTGGGCGGCGAAACGGGCGGCCTCAGCCCCAAGGAGGTTGAGTTTTTGGCCACGCTCTCGCAGAAGACCAACCCGACCGCAGGTGGGCGCCGTCATTCCGTGGTCACCATATCGGCTGTGCCGCCCACGCTTTTCGGACGCAATCGGCGCGAGTCCATTTCCGCCGTCTCCTTCAGGTAAATGACATTTTTATTTGCCACAGCCGAGCCACTTTATGCAGTAATTGGAAGTTTTGTGCGCCATTAGCGTTCCGAGAGCCCGCATCGCCGACACACACACACAGATGGCAATGGCAAAAAGGACACTCGCAGGACATGGCCTCTTTGACCCACGCCTAATTGAATTGTGCCGCCGGCTGCCCAATGCTTTTGTGCTGTGCCAGCAACAATTTTGCTGATTTCCTGCTTGCTTTAACCTTTTCAGCTCCTCCCAAATGTAACAAACCAGAAGCGTTCCTGTGAAAGGACTCCAAGCAATGTCCGATAACAATGCTACGAGTAGAAGCAATAAATAATACTACCTGTTCGTCTCCTAGATGGCATAACTATATAACTAGGACACACGGCTTAGTTCAGAAATCAATTTCAATTAAGATGAGGAAATATATGTGATTTGAATGCTAGCTAATATTATGTCAGTTAACGAGGAGTTTCAACTGCTTTTATTTGATTCAAGCTTAAGACTAAAACTTAAGAATCTAAGAAGTAGTTCACACCGATTGCAGAGTCGCCAGATATTGCCGTTAACTTTACTCGCTAAGCTGTGAAGCGTCCTGATATTACTCTTTCCTTATGCTATCAATAACTGATAAAGTTTTATATTTTCCTCTATGGAATGCATAAGTTCTACAAATACAAAGGTAAACGCTGACTTCATTCATTTTCCGACTGTTGCCTCTTGCAATTCGCAAATGTTTAAAGTTGCAATGCGATTGCCAATTTGAAGACTGCGAATGAATCGTAGACTCAGGATGTATTCAGACTACATATATCGATATTCAGGCTTGTTAAGAGCTAAACACAGTCTGATCAAAGCAAAAGCAGAATTTGATATCAGAAATTTATGAAGGATAGTTTGTGCTTGTCTAGCTCATATCATCGATGTAACAGCTCGTTTTTTTTGGGTACTTCGTGATAAGGATATAGAAACATAATGCTAAATGTCCGCTCAAGGAAACCTACTTGACATAGAGAACAGATAGATTGCAGACAGAAAAGGTTAAATAGCTAAGGCAGCTTAAGCTGTACTTGATACATGATATGCAGATGCGACTCAGATTGATATTTTGTTATTTTGTACTTCTTCTTACCCATTCTTATCTGTTTGTTTAACTGACTTGCAATTCTCTCCATTGCAGCGGCAGTCGTCGTGGCAGCATCATCGCCGGCCCACCGCTGACCGATCATCGCGGCAGCATACACAACTTGCAGCTGGACATCATGGATGGCATCGTGCAGCAGCGCAAGACGCGCAGCGGCAGCGGCGTCTGGACAGCACCCGTGCTCCAGGAGGCCGACAGCAATGTGCCCGTTCAGACATAAGCGGCGCAAGTGCTCAAAACATACGAATCAAATTCATGGGCAACTGGACAATTGGCATGAGCGCAGGCTATTTAATAATTCGTTTTTATCGACTCTTCCCACTCACACACACACACACACACACACACACACGCACATAGCAAACATGAAGCCCAACCTCCAACAACACCACATCCAGAGCTGCTCGCTCTCATTCCCTCCATTTGTATCTGTCAACAATGGGGAAAAAAAAACAAAATTTCTATTTTTTTTAATTTTTTGCTGCGACAACGCATAGAAAAATCAACAAACAAACCGCAATTGTCAAAATGAAAATGAAAATGAAAATGAAAATGGCAGCCGCATCACGTAAATGTTGAAAATGAAACTGCGGACAGGGAGCGCGAATGACACAAACAGCAGCAGAGAAAGAGAAGGCGAAAGGGAGCTACAGAGAGTAGGAGTAAGATAGAAAGAGAGAGAGAGAGATAGAGGGAGGATGAGAGCAGAATTTGAAGCACAGAGCCAGAGGGAAAATGGCAGCTGCAGCCACACACCCGACTATTAGATACCCATCAACTTCAATTAGTAGTGCACTTTAACTATGGAGTAATTCTAAAGGCAAACCTAATCCTAAGGAAACACAACACAATTAGTAAGACAACAACATCTATATGTTAACTCTAACAGTAAAACTGCACTTTTGTATTTATATCCCATCAAGATATAGCAACCACATTGAAGAAAAGTTGCCACACAGCCTAAAAACAATAAGCAGTGACAGTGCCTGACTAGTAGATACCCGAACTAGCACAGGTATTGCTGCAGCTGTGAGACTTATTTGCCCTTATAAACTTATAAACTCATATGCACCAACAGTCAATATACCCTGTCTCAAGCACCCACCTAAAGGATACAAGCAATTTCAAACGTTTGCCATATCAATGAAAACAACTGCAGCAATTAGCGATTTCCATTAAAAGGACAACACCATATAGCGAGTTGTTCCGTGCAGTTTGATTTGCATAGGAAGTTTGGCAATTTTTAGCGACAGAAACTTTTCCTGTTCACAACTCGAGCGCTTTAAGTAGACGCTGCTGTGCATTTGAAGCTGCTGGTGGCACTAATTGCATGCGCTCGAATGCCCGTTCCATGCCATGATGAATGGTCGGGACTGAAGTCGTTTAATGGGGGGAGAATCTGAAATTGTAACATGAATTCGCAACTTAACATAAAAAGTGCACAGAATGAATGCAGCCTCGACACAGCGCACTTCAAGGACGGAACAGGTCAAGGACATCTATATATACAAACACAGTTGAACACTAGAACACATTGTAAGACACACGCTACTGCATTTCATGGTTTGCTGCTGCACGTGGCCCACATGGCGTATGAGTTATATGGGGACATGGCCTCAATGCCAATGCCAATGCCAATGCCAATGCCAATGCCAAATGCGAATGTCGCTCTTAATGGCCATCGTTGTACGCGCTGATAAGCCACTCACCCAAGCACCCAACCATCCCATCCATCTGCATGTAACAAAGCCAACCTCATTTTCAGCCCAATAAAGCTAATTCCATGTGGGCGAAGAACCATTAATTGAAATATGTGTTAGCTACCATTGCTCTCTGTCTGACTAATTACGACAATCAAAATGTAATTCCAGCTGGAAAATGTCTCTCTCTCTCTCCTTCTCTCGCCCTCTCTCTCTCTTTCTCTTGTGTATTTGTGCCATTTGACACATAGGCAAATTGCAGTCAACCACAATTCCTTTTTGACAATTGATCGGCCTCTCAATGTATTCATAAATAGCAAACATTCTACAAATATATGATGCCATTTCTATTTATCAGAGTAAATAGCGCCGAGATAGCTTTTTGATTTGACAACAATCGAAATAGCTGTCATTTATAATAATACTAAAAACATAATGCTAAAAAAATATTATTTAATTATTGAAGTTTATAGAGAACGAAAAACAATTGAACTTGTTGCTGTATGGGCAGTATCCGACTGCACAATACCCGGCAGCATTTCAATATTACAATTAGAGTTATGTCCATATTCCAAACTTCCAGTACGAAAGCCAATATACTCGTTTCACTTTGTGAGCGAGCATGTCTCAGTTGAATTTGAATTTCAATCCAAGCATATAGACTAGTAAATATTCAGGAATTGAGAACTTAGTATATGTGTGAGTCGTCGCATTTATTGGTTATGTTGTTGATGCCTAATAACCAGACAGCCCAAAGAAACCACAATTGAAATTGAAAATAACCACCGCTTAACAACCCACCAGGTAAACTTAAACATTGTACCTAACGACAGTTCAAATTAATATATGAAACTCTACTCCACTCTCTCACTCTGAATCACAATCTCTCGCTGTCGCAAGCACTTTAGAAACGGGTCCTTATCACACACTCACACACACACACACACACACACTCATGCACACTCATGCACACATCTATTCACATCCATAGCAAGGAAAACACTTGCAGTAATTTTGTAGCCTCAGGTGTTAGTTTCAATTCCGGAACGAAACACCGAAAAATATATATAATAAGCATAACAAAGCTAATAAAAACGAGTTGGCAGAAGGCAAAAAAAAAAGAAGAAGAGAGATGAATAAAATTTGCAATAATTAAAAGAAAATTGTGGCATCTAATGGAATGCGAAAGTAACTAGCAATTCTATTTAGCTGTATCTGTGTATTTTCCCATAATAATAATTCTAATCGTAATCATAATAATAGTGAAGCAAATGCAAGAAAAACTTTAAAGTGTGTTATTAACGTTTTATTAGAGCATAGCAAGTTGTGAGTCTGTTCACAAAGCAAACATACCAAAAAAAAAAATACAAAAAAAACGAGAGTTAAAATGTACCATGTACCTAAGAACTTTACACCTATGTACAACAAATAGCGAAAACTAATTTACCTACGTGTACTTTATACTATATAAATATATATATATATATTGTTAGACTTTAAGCGATTGGCAGGCAACAAGTACTGCAAGCGTAACAATCAAATCAAATTGAACGAGTCGTAGTCGAACTCGAATTCGAATTCGAATTCGAAGTCAAGTCAAGTCAAGTCAAGTCAATCACTCAAATAATTACGATCATTGAACTCGGCTTGCTGTCTGCCCAGCCCAGCAGGTCAGCAGGCAGGCAGTTCGATGCACGCTTCCAAATACCTGCCACACCCACACACCTGCCCACCTATCCGCCACTTTGAGATGTTGCAAATTCGATCAAGATTTTTCTCTAATTAGTCTCGATGTTGTTTCAGCGCCCATAGCGGACTATATATATATATACATATATATAAAATGTATGTAAAACGAGTCTAAACACATGTCTAGGCATTAAGGCACATGTGCATGTCTGCTCGTCAATTCGTTTAAGTTGCATGCAACATTAGCTTAGTTTGTACATAATGCTACTTATGCCGTTCTCCACGCGTCAAGCGCATTCGAAACAAATGTTTGTTCTCTCTTTTCCGATAATCAATATAAACTAATTCGATTCGATATTCAATAGCAGTGCTTACTGTATGTAGTACCTAACGTTAGTCCAACAAGGAGCCTATCAAATGTTTAAATTGACAAAATGTCGCTGGACGACGAAAAACTAAAAAAAAAGAAGAAAATAATAAATAAAATAAAGAAATATTCTTATTTTTAAATATTATATATATAAATATATACACATGCATAATAGCAAACAAGCATACGCACACATACACATTCCCACACACACATACACACGCAAGTGCAAGAGGCGAACATGAATACCTTAAAGCCTGTTCAAGGATAATCACATGGAAAGAGCGCTTAATGTTAGAAACTATATAAACAAGATATATATATATATATATATATAGATATATATATATATATATATATATATACATAATATATATATATATATATATATATATATATATATATACATAAAGATACATATATATAGAAGCTATTATCATAACGCAAGAGCAATCAATGTTTAACTTTATTAAATGTTACAAAAATGTTTTAAATAATAATACAAAACTAAACAATATATATATATATACAATTATATACATGCCTATATATATATATATATATATATATATAAACATGTATACATGCGCACACATATGTCCTCTGTATACGCATATGTGAGCGGAAACTAATTCTCGAACTATTATTTATAATCAACTGAGCTAGAGTTATGCGTAGCTGTCAAATATTACAACAACAAATATATGAATATATATATATTAAACTAAATGAAAAGAAACTAAACCGAAAACAATCAGCAAATCAGAAAGAAAGAAAAAAAAAACAAAACTAACGGATTATAATAATGTATAAATCAAAAGATTGAAAAAAAATACAAAAAAAAATGAATTCGCGACGTCTGCAAAAGGACGCTTTTTGTTGTTCCATAATTTGGGTTTTGGTTCCGTTGTTGTTGTGTTTCGAAACATCTTTTCGGTCAGAGCAGTCCTTTTAGATAATCGTGTGTGTGTTTTTTGTCATTAGCGTATGGTTAACAAATGTATATCAATATATTGTATTACGTTTGAGAATACTCGTATTTTAATTATATATTTACTATGAATAACAGACAAAATACACATTTAATTACTAATTATAACGATTACTTACATTAACTTTAAGCGAGTGCCCAACAAAAGGCCTCAGCGTACACATAAATAAAGAAAACGATTTCCTTATATTACAAATTCGGCGTTTTTATTTAACGGCAACACGCGGCGTATGGGTAATGTTAACAGTCCGCTAACAGTTGAATGGAGCTTTTATGTTAAAGCTGTTCGTCCTGTGAAGCATAAGCTCTCCTTAAAGCTCACTCAAAGCTCACGCAACTTCGAAAAGCACTCGGTGCTGCAGCTTTTCATGCAAGGGCTTTGAAATAGCTGCAATTGAATGTGAATTCACACATAGATGGCGCTGCGCGCAGCTCGAGTGCTAATCAACTTCCGATACACGAACTCAAGCACATGGCATCCACACGTAACTGGCATGTAGATGGTTAACAACTTAATGTCATGCTCTAGAACTTTACAACTATTTGACCGCATGCAATGCCCGCTAAAGAGCCCTAAAAAAAATAGCAATAAGTCGATGAGATAAGCGACACGACAACTAATTTCGAATGCATTCCACTTGGCATGCGATCAACAGGTGTATGAATTGACCTTCAAAAGCTACCTTTGCACCTCAAGCTCGTCTCATGCAACAACTCTTTACACACCGAAAGCTTTAGCATCTGTCAAGGAATATCTACAAAACTTGCTCAAAGGTTGCAAATCTCGATAAGAAATGAGAGAAGTTAACTTTTACTTTTGCTGAGACATTATCATTTCAAACGCGAACTAGTTCGAAGCTGTGTGTACATCTCTATACGAAATTGGGTGTGTAACTCTTAACGTTTCGGAGATATTCATGGACAACTGTCAGTACTCCATGGACCCACTAGAGATATGTGTCATGAAAGTACGCTTTAGTTAGTTCTCTGCTATGAGCAGAATAGCATTTATGTTTAGAATTTCAAGAGATTGTCAAGATCTAAAACAAATGTATGTTCTATACAGAACACTTGAGTAACATTGTTAATCACTCACCAAAGCTGACAAACTATGAGCATTAAGTGTATCCAAAACGTTGTTTACTTTGTGAATACAGTAGAAATGATTCGATGTATAAACACAGAGTTCTTTGTGAAGGTGTGGTCGAAATATTTGCAAATTGATTTGATTTTTAGAATCGATTGTCATTGTTTATACATAAATAAATAAATAAAATATGTTTATTTATATATGTAGATATGTATATATACATATGTTGTATGACTGCATTGATACCCAAACTTTGTGTACAATAATTCTTAAAAATAACGTGTGAAAGTAAAAGCTGAATGTTTACAGTTTTAGAATAGATTTCAGTAATTTGACGTTGACTATATGCTTTAGGGTATACAAAGATTTGTTAGCCCAAAGCTGGGCAAGATTTTCGTCCAGCAAGTGAGTGCGTAGAGGGGCGGAGGGAGGGACAGCCAGGCACAGGAATGTGAATGTGAAAAAGTCTGTCTGCGGAACACCTTCTGTTTTAATTGCTTGCTAAATATTTAAATGGAAAAGCGCCGGCAATACCTGATTCAATTGTTCAATGCGACAAATTGTTTATTTTGTTTCTAAATAACTCGTAACCGTCGGTGATGTCACTGGGCAATCACTGCAACTGGATTATAATACACGTCTGTATGTATGTATGTATGCATGTATGTATACCCTATAGCAAAACAGGCCATTCGAATTGGTTGCCAATGCACACGCCTTTGTTCGCAGCAAGTCAATGCTGCTGAATGGCAGTGAAAGTATCGGAAATAAGTGTATTTGCATTTGGGCGCTTTATCAGGCTCAAATGCTTGCATGTTTTCCAAAGAGGTTTCTTGCCGGCATGAATGTGCGTCTGCAGCACACCAAGTCCAATTAGATGGAACTAGGCGAAACAGCTGCGTTAAGTCGCCATTGACAGAATGCTGCCATTTGCTTACACTTGCGCTCCCTCTTGAGTCGCCCGTCAGCCACTAGCTGTTGAGGGCAGGCAACCTGTTGCAGTCGTGTCAAAGTTCAGTCCAACATGCTGGCACTGCGCGTCCAACATGTTGCGAGCGGCCACTGAGCCGGCCATGCGATCAAGCTGGAAATTATGATAAAGACTAAGATTCGACTTGCTTGTAGAGCAGAGCAGCATGCATGATCTTGATCTTCACATAGTTACTGATTATTATATGAGATATTGCCTTGATTCAATTGATTTCAATGTATTCATATCATGTATGTACTGACTGCATCTAGCAATAGACTGAATCTTTCTCTCTCTCTCTCTATCTCTTTATTCAAATATCTATTTATCTATACATGTATCAAGCTTATAACATACATACATGTATCTCACAGAGTCATCTTCCCTGTTCCAGATAGATTTATCTGCAGACTCTTTGTACTATTCTAGAACTATTTCAAGGCAATCCTCAAAATCTGCGCTTATTAATGCAAGTTGCTCTAGACAAAAATTAACTCAATTGTAAACAAGCCAGGGAAATTGTTTATGTAAATATTAAGTCGCCAGGGGAGCGGAGAGAAAGAGAGAAAGAGAGAGAGAGGTGAGCTGCAGGGAGGTGTTCGGTGTTAGGGATGATTTCTACTAGAGAGAATCAGCGTAAATAAGTATTACATTAAGATGACAATAAACTCAACAAGTTGAACTCAAATGTGTCAATTAGAGACGAGCTGCAACCCCGACCGACAACAGCAACAGCAGCAGCAGCAGCAGCAAAGCAACAATTGTCAAAAATAATAACACAACACCCAACATGTTGCATGCAACCAAAATGCTACAGAGTCGTCTGGAAACAAATCAAAGGGGATGCGAAAGGTAGAGAAATAGAGAAAAATGTTCATTTACTAGATGAATCTTATATGTATAAATAGATATGGCTAGATATAGATGTATCATATGAAGAGTGAGCCTTGATAAAGTATTTACTTAGCTATTTACTTTAGCTGAGTAAATACTTCTTGAAGGCTTATTAAATACTTGAATACTGTTAGGCTCACTCTGCATATAAAATTAAAAGTGATAGCAGCTGAGCGAGATCAAAGAGCTTAGAGATATATCAGAAAAATATTTATAGCTATATCTAAATACAGTTTAATTGGTTACATTTAGAACTTTTACAGGTGTGAAGCCTTTGACCTATTCTTCTTAGACATATAGTAAAAATGTATCTAAAGAAATATTATATTTATTTGCAAGGAACACAGCATGAACATGAGAGAGATAAAATGTATAACAAAACTGGACTTTTCAATGATTTTATACATAGTTCTTAGAATTTATATGTTATAGACATATGGCTCTGCTATATATTGTATATATACATAACTTATTTACTAGTTTTTTACAATAAAAAAAAGATTTACTTATAACAAAGTAAAGTCCTATAAGCCAATAAATATTATTATTTATATTGCATATATAAATATTATTTCCATTAAATTATCACCATAAATTTAACTACTTATATATATAGTATATTACTTCAACTTATTAACAATCAAATGTCAAACCTTATCAAATATTTAAACAGCCAAATGTAATCGATAAGCCAAGCAACTGCTTAAATGTAGCCGTCAATAAAAGTATTACTCTTGTTTGGTCACCTGCATCAAACTCGGCTTGTGCCCCTTTGCCGACGCCTCTGGCAGCGAGCGCAACCGGCGCGCAACAGCCAACGGCTTTGGGTTTGCTGCCGCTGTCGTTGCGCTTGTTGTTGTTGGCGTTGGCAACGTGTTGCGAGGCCGTCGCTGGTTCTGAGCTGCTGTGTCGGGAGGTTCCACTTGGCTGGCGCTGTGGCTAGCACATCAGTCGCTCTCGGAGCGTTGTCGTGAACGGTCAAGCAGCGCGGCAGAGCAAAGCCAGCAACGTGTGTCCATTCGTCGCCGTCTCCAGTGTTGGGAGACTAACTCAAAACTCGAACACAAATTGCGAAACAGCAACAACAAAATATTGAGAAAAATACAAAAAGAAAAAAAACAAACAAACAAACAAACACCGAAGTAAATGTCAATTGTCAAATTTTGCAATGCTGTAAAAAGCCGGCAAATAATATTCAAATTGTTTTGTTGTTTCTACTAATTTTTTTTTTTTTTTTTGAGTTGTGATTGTGCTGCTCCTGTTAAAGTAATTAATTAATTCATTTTTTTTTTGCTGTGAAAATAGTTTTGCTATATTTTCGAAATAATTTTTAAGTGTTCAGCAGTGCAGTTATTCAAAACAAAAAATTATTTATATATAGTATAAACAGGATTACAAATAACTCGATATATATATATATATATGTATGTATATATAACATATAAACTGAATGAAATCAAAAGACAGCAGCAGCCAAGTGGCGGCAGCAAAGGGCAATCGAAGCGCAAAGCCAGAGCCAAAAGCCAAAAACCCAAAAACCCAAAACCGAAAAACCAAAACCAAAAAACCGAAAACCAAATTTGAGTCCGAGGCGAAATTAAGCATAGAAAGAAAGCGTCGCAGAATTTGCTAGCAAACATTGTTGTTGCTGTTGTTGTTGTTGTTGCTGCTGGCGGCTTTCGCCACTTTACGAGCAACTTCCTTTTTAGCCACGGGGCCAACGTGGAAAACCAGTCTTTGTTTATTTTTTTTTTATATTTTTTTGATTTTTTTTTAAGCGCTTGTAAAGACTCAGACCCAGACCCAGACCCAGACCCAGACCCAGACCTAGAGCGTTAACGGCCAGCCCGTCCAGGCCGAGACCAATAAAAAGAAAAAAAAACAGAAACAAAAAAGAGAGAGAAAGACAGAAGTGGTTTTGCATTTGACCAGAGCGTCACCAAAAACGTAAACAAAACGTTGTGGAACGAGCTCTTCACAATTCTAGCCAGGATAAACAGCCAGCCAAACAAGCGGAAGCGAATGATTTGCAAATCTGCAGCCATTTGCAGCCAAGGTGAAAGCTGACAAACATACAGACAGATAGAGATAGAAGCAGAGGGAGAGATAGAGAGAGAGAGAGAGAGAGAGAAACAAATCGCAAGCCCAATCGCCGCTAGAGAATGTGGCTTAGAATGCCTCTTGGCTTATGATAAATGAGGCTGTAGGCCAGCGGGCCGTAAATCATCTTGGCAGTACCATGACAATTTCACAAAGAATTATTCCACAAATGCGAAAGCTTTTCCACAATTTATGTATGTGCAACACGACCGCAACAGCAACAGCAGCAGCAGCAGCAGCAGCAGCAGCAGCAGCAGCAGCAGCAAAGCTCGTCAAATTTCTTTAAATTTGTTATCCATTTTTATAAAGTTTACAGATTTGTTTTTTTCTCTTTTTTAACTGTTGTTTCACAAGTTGAAAATCAGGTAGAGCTTGTAGTCGGGCTCCAGAACTTGCCAGTGCCAACTCTCCCAGCTGTCAGTTTATCATATTTTTATGTGTGTTCGTATGTGTGTATGTATGTAGAGTGTGTGTACATATGCAGATGTCGTCTCTCCACTCAACTCGACGCGGTTAGAAAGCCAATAAACAAGTTTTGTAGACTGTGCAACTAATTTTCTAATTTGACGTCGTCGTCGACGACTTCGTTGTCGTTGCCATTGCCGTTGCCGTTGATCGTGGAGCGTGGCAAAAAAAAAATCAACTTTGGTCTCTCTTTGGCTTTTCTTGCATCTGATCTAAAGCGCAGCCCAACCCACCTACACGCAGCCCAAGTCCCCCCGTTAAGCAGAGTAGAAAACGCAGTTGAAAGAACTAAAGGAAGCTTTGCTATTAACACACATGCAAATGTCTCTCTCTCTCTCTCTCTCTCTCTCTCTGTGTGTAGTTGTAGGTGGGGCTGTAGAAGTTGTGATCGAGCATATTCGGCGTGTGATTAATTGATGTGGCTCGAAGTTAGCCTTTTGCCGGTTAACTGCGTCGTCATCTCAGCCAATACAGCTAACGAATAGGCCACAGACAGATACAAAGACAGAGAGAGAGAGAGAGAGAGAAGGCAAGAGTGAGACTGTGATAGAAAAGACAACGGATAGAGTAAGGGGCAATGCAAATGCTAGGTTAGAAGCGTGGCAGCTAGTGTGTGGAGCAGCAGGCTACATAGATACAAGCGATCCACTAGATAATTACGATAATATTCATCACGATAATGATAATGGTAATGATGTTTTATGCGTGTGTGTGTGTGTGTGTGTGCTATGCTATGAAATGCTATGAAACGAACGAGCGCGCAAAGCAAAAGCCTCAAGACACAGGCAACGGCGCAGGCAGACCAAAAGAAAGGTGAAAAGAGGCAAAGAGACGACAGGTTGGCTTGCCGTATACATAGATGAGTATTATGATGATGACGACGGCTCTCTCGCTCGCGCTCGCGCTCGTTCTCACTCTCTCCGCCTGAGCGTGCTCTCACTCTATCTCTGTCTATTTACATACATATTTATGTATGATACCTGTTTGTCCACATACACACACACACACACACACATACACATGTACGCCTTTCAGCGGTGTATAGAATAACTAAGCAGCGACTGCGACGCTGTCGACCCGATTTCAAACAGCAACAACAACAACAACAAGAAAAGAATGTGGCTTACAAAAGCAACGTCAAAAAGTTGATCATAAGAATCACAGACGAAATTCATGCGCCTACAAATTGTATACATATATATGTGTGTGTGTGTGTGTGTGTGTGTGTGTGTGTGTGTGTGTGTATTACACAAATTTATAAATAACAAATAGCATAAGAAAGGGAATTATGATAAGCAAATTGAACAAAATGCAAGAAGATGTTGGTAGAAAGCAAAGCAAAACAATAACAATGACAACAGAAAGGAGAACACCGAAACGCGGCAGATTTATATTTTTATTTTTTTATTTTTTGCGCAGCAATCGAAACTGGTTCTGTATCGAAAGCACACGAAACACACACATACATACATACATACACACATACATTAGCTACATACATATGTATGTATCTGAAGAAATTTTGAAACAAGCTTCACACACACACAAATGCATATTTAGTTAAAATTTAGCATAAGTTTGTTGCCGGCAGAGCCACACCTGTGCTGCCCGTGTTTTCCAACACTGTTTCTAGAACAACAACAACAACGACAACAAAGCAAAGGAAAATAAAATTGAAAAACAAAACAAAAGACTTCAACGTCAGGCAACATACTTACTCACTTACGTACTTACGTGTCGCTTGCGCTGACTGCGACGCCGCCGTCGCCGCGCACAATCAGAGTTGGCAAGACGCGACGCGACGCGACGCTGCGTCGCTGCCGCCTCAGTTGCTTTTCAAAGGCGCGCCGTCGCAGTCGCACTCTATTGAGTAGCAGCAGCAGCAATAACAGCAACAACAACAACACGCGGTCGCTCTCGCCTCTCTGCCTCTCTCTCTCGCTCTCGCTCTCTCTACGCCTCTTACTCAGGGCGAATCGCGCGCGCAAGTTTCAATTTTCGTTTCGCGCTGTTTTCATTTTTATTTTATTTTATTTCTTTTTTGTTTTTTGTTTTTACCGTACCAAACGTTCGTTCTTTCAGCAATTGTGCGTTGTCTTTCATCAAGTTTTGTGTGTGAGTGTGTGCGTGTGTGTGTGTGTGTGTGTGAGAGAGATTTCTCATTAGTTTTTTTTTTCTATTTTTGGCTTCGGTTTACTTTTATTGTACACGTACATGCACGTATGTATGTAGGTATGTGTGCGTACGTGTATTTGCCTACCTGTTGCCGCTGCCACTGGCATTGGCACTGGCACTGCCTGCGCTCCTAATCCTATTCCAACATTGACCCGAACTACAGCACTGACCTGTCCTGGCTCGCGACTCGTTGCGGCAGGCCGTCAATTTGAATGCAACTGCTACAGGACTCCTGCTCTCTCTCGCTCTCTCGGTCTCTCTCTCTCTCTCGCTCGCTCGCTCGTTTGCCGCTGCGCCGGCGCAACTAGAACATGGATTACAAGCAGCAGCCTAGGCGAGAAGCTGCTGCCGCCGCATCTGCCGTGCTCGGATTTTGACAGGTAAGCGAAAATCAAAAAACCCATTTTGTCGCCCCTGCGTTTTTGCAATTTCCGTTGCTTAAATTGAATGCGTATCGCGCACAAAGCACGGCGCTTGCCTCTAAGCCTTCACGACTCTCGGCGCCAATCTATTGGCAAATCCTTTTAAGTTGCCCAATTGCCGTTAAACGACAAAAATATAGCAAAGGATTTACATGCTCGCATGTGTCTGCCAGAGCCGAGCACTTTGCCCAATTTGCACAATTCCTGGCATCCATCCTCCAGTCAACCTCCAAACTAACGCCACAGCTCGCACAATCTTACCCCAACTCAACTCAACTCAGCTCAGCTCAACTCAACCTGTCGCCCCAACCCACCCGTTTGCCGTTCACTTTACCGGTCGAGCGGTTATAAAGCAGCTCAAACCTAATGCCCGTTTCGCCAGCATCCCGCCCACAGCTCGCACAGAAGATGCCGAGAGCGCTTCATGAATTACTGCAACCAAAAAATAAAAAAAAGAAAAAATAAAATAAATAAAAAAATTGCAACTTTTTTAATTCAACTTGAAAGTTTTCATTTTATTGTTATTGATTTGCTTGATGAACAGCAACGAATTTTATCTGTTTTTCTAATGCTTAGACTCCGTCTCAAAGTCTCTCGTCTGCTGTCTGCTGGCTGCTGTCTGTGCCAAAGTTAATGCAACAATAAACAAGGCTATAAGCCTTATTTAAAGCAGCTCGACGACTGACTGAACACTCAGTTATATATAAATATTTGATGGCTTCTTCAAAGGGCACTTGGAGCTACTAGGAAAAGCTTTTCCATTTCCTTTACAATATTTATTTTGAAATGCGAATCTAAAGAAATTAGTAGAAATACATTTTAAGCTTTATCTATTGCCATACAGAATTGAGTACCTTTATCTTTATCTGGGCTTTATAATCATATAGCAAACTGAGTTCAAGTCCCTTTCCTCGGTTTACTCAGCGCGCGTACAGTATTGGAAAGTCGTACAAATTGAGCATTGTTGTCTCTCTGTGTGTGTGTGTGTGTGCTTACTTTGCTCTTTTTGTGTTTTTTACTTTTTTTCTCATCTCTTCTTCTTTGGCGTCTCTTTTGTTTTTGTGTCTTGGTAACAAGTTTCCCCAATGCCAATCACAGTGGCTCCAGAGCTGTGGCTGAGGCTGTGGCTGTGGCTGCGACTGTTTCTGTGGCTCTGCCATCGACTTCAGATTCAACTGCTTCAACTGCGTCTCCCTTTGCGCTCATCAGCAACTCGTTGTTGTTGCTGTTGCTGTTGTTGCTGTTGCTGTTGCTGTTGCTGCTGTAGCTGCTGATGCAGTTTGTGCGCTTTTCAGTTTTCCACTTTAGCCATCTAAACGATTTTCCGACAGTGTTTGCGTCTCCATCTTCGTCATTCGTTTCGTACGGTTTTATTCGGCTCTTGTTCTGTTTTGTTCTTTTCTATTCTATGGCTTTTTTTCTCTTCTTTTGTTTTGTTCCCCTACCTCCCGCACCCTCCCCCTACAGCGCTGTTCCGTTCCGTTTCGTTCCATTGCCCGTGGCTGGGTGGCAAGGAATTTTTGAAAGATCTAACAAGATTTTTCTTTGAGCAACGTTAAGAGGCAGCTTCAGCCAACGCGGCTGCCATCTCAGACTGTGTCTTTTGTTGCCTTCAATCCATACACACACTCCACACTCCACTCCACCACTCCAGCACTCTCCACGCCCCCTTTTGGTATCCCCTCAGCAGTCATTTGCCCGCTGTCTGGTGTGTTCGGCGTGTTGTGCGCCGCTGATTAAATTGTTTGGGAACTTTCGTTTATAATTTGATGTGGTATCTCTCTGTGGTGTCATCCGTCCGCCGTCCGCCGTCCACCGTCCACCGTCCGTCGTCCGCCGTCCACCATCTCCAGCTCAATCTTCATCTGCTCATATATCAGTCTCCCTTTGTCTACTCGCTAGGAGCGAGTTCGTACAGCGCTCTCTGCTCAGCAATTAAGCGGCATTTATCTTGTTCAAATTTGCTCCGAATCCGCTTATCACAAAGCCAACAGAAGCCACACAAAGCGAGGCCAATGCCTCAAACATAACTATAATCGCACTTCAAATATATTTTCCTTAGTTTCAGCTCAATTAGGGCTTAAGCAATGTCTTAATTGTTTTTCTATAACCTATCGAAGTTTTCAATGAACTTTTTAAGCTTGAATTTATATAGATACGAGAATTTCGGACTGATTGATTGATGGACTTATAGCTTACCTGAACGACTGCAGATGATTGATCGACTAACTGACTAACTAAGCGAATGACTGATTGATTGATAGACTGAGTAGTGACTGACTAAGTGATTGAAAGGCCAATTAACCAACTGAGAAATGGAATTTGAATTTGACTGATTGATAGACAGAGGTAAGCATTGAATATAACTGACTAAGTGATTGATGTAGATTGACTGATTGATTAATTTACTACTTGTTCACTTATTGAGTGATTCACTGACTGATGGGCTGAGTAACTGACTAATTGATTGAGATAGATTGATTAGACAAATTGTTGAGTTCATTTGCTGATTGACTGACTGACCAATTGACTAACTGAGCAATTCATTCATTCACTGAGTTAAACATATTGTGATTGACTTTGAGATTAACTCACTTATGGTTGATTTCGTGATTGATTGAGATTGACTGATTGATTAAGTGAGTAGCTGTTCACTTATTGACATGCTGTGTATGTGACTAATAGATTGAGATTGATAGATGATTGACCAACTTTATAGCTGAGTGGCTGATTGACTGACTGACCGATTCACTAACTGAGTGATTCATTTTAAATTTGAATTAGATATGTAGATAGACTGATTGACTTTGAGATTAACTGACTGATGATTGATTTCGTGATTGATAGAGACTGACTGATGAATTGATTGATTAACTTACTAACAGTTCACTAACTGAGCTATTGACTGACTGATTGAATCTAAGATTACATCATTGACCTGCAGATACACACACTGATTGATTGATTGACCTACTGGTTAGCTAAGGGACTGATAACATCTGATTTCTTCGAGTAAACTTATATGATGCATATAGAAGTACGTAATGGAAGCTTTTCGGAAGTTCCATAAGCAAGACTTGGAAGTGGCTCATAAAAAACAATTTCATTAATCTTATTTCATGCTAGCCAATCGATTTGGAAAGACTTTTGTGAAAATTCACGTATTTCATACCTTTCAAAATGTGCATTCCATTGGGTAAGTCTTTTGCTTAAAAAAAGGCCAGCGACAATCTAGATTTGGCAAGAAAAAACCTAGATTGAATATCGTCTTTCGTAGTTTCATAATCGGGAACTATAACGTCGCGGATAGGGTGTTCGCAGTTGGCAAAGTGCGAATCGCGAATTCGACACGTTTCGCTGTACAAAGTGTTGAAAATTGACTTGTTTAATCACAAACTTCATGCACAGCCCAAACTGATGATTAACCAAGCCATTCACAGTGCTCAGAACGACTGCGGAAGCTAAAACACGAAATACGAAATATCGAATGCTACAAATTTTGACGAACTATTCGGACGAAACGATTTGCACGCACAGCAATTAAATTTCAATTGCTGAGGGCCGCACTTCTAATGCAGCTCGCGAAATTGGGCCGAAAAAAAACAAACAAAACAACAACAAAAAAAAAGAATCGAGTCCAATGTAAAATTGACAAGAAGGTTTGCCCCAGGCTAGAAAATGTGCCTGACTTGCACATATCCTATAAAAATAAGAAGAATTACGCAGTTTAGTTTTATTCCAAAGGTCAATTAAATTTCGGAAGTCAGAGTGAAAGAGAGAGGGAGAGAGAAGTCTTTACTTTAATCATACTTCATATTAATACCCAGAATTAATATCAGCCAAGCGAATCACATATGTTGCCACATATCTATTCATATTTCATTCATTTTGTTAAAAATATTTGCTGAAATGATACAGAACAAAAGTTTGCTTTATTTTAAGCAGAATAAAACAGAGTCAAATAGAAAATCAACTGTGGGACTTTAGCTTGAATGATATAGAAAATATGCAGCACGAACGGGGAACGTTAAGGGTGCGCTATGCTGATGCCGCGCAGTGAGTGAGAGCTTAGATTCATTGCCTTCACTTTGTACTACTGAAATCTGCAGTTAAATCAATTACAAGTATATAACATAGTGAGCTGGGTGGAACACAGCTGCAACATGTTGCCAGCTAAGCCCTATGTGATACCCTCTACAGGGTATGACGAATGCTGTCAAGACACTCAGTTAGACAGGCATGCGACTGAAGTGGTTCGTCGCCTGATTGGCGCAACGCTGCTAAATGTATGCATGAAAAATGCATTAGAGCCGCCGATGAGGATGCCAGATCAAGCTGAGAGACAGAGTTTATAGTGCGCTTGTTTTCTGACAACATCCTAATGATGACACGCCACATGCAACAACAAAAACAAAAACAACGACAACAGCAGCAGCAGCGAGTGTATCGAGCATCGAGAGATGCGCATCTCAATTGCCGGTGCTCGATAAGCACTGATGCATGGCAGGCTGAGAATGTGTCCTTGCGGTTGTCTACGTCTGGGGAATGCAAATGCATTAGAACTAAGCTGGCAAGCAAAGAGATTCCAACTATATACTCGTATGTCTCTCTACACACGTCAGTGTCTCTCTGTCTCTGCGTGTGTTTGTTTCGAAATTCCAAAATACAATTCAATTTTGAAATTACTCAATGCAACAGCTTTAACACAGCACTCACTCAGCACGTCTTCCACTTGTTTCGAGACTTTGCTATTATCTACATTATCATATTGAGTATCATTTGAGAGTAAGACTTTATGCCAACTATCTCACTCTTAATTGAACTTAGATGTAAAATGATTTATAAACATTTAACTTAGCCTGGGCTGAGCAGCAGCAACAGCTGCCTCCAGCTGTCTGTCTGTTTCTGTCTATGTATAATATAATAAATATATATAAATATTCATAATAGAAGCTTCTAGTTGGTAACTCATTGCTGTCCTCTCATACACTCCATTAGCATGATGTTTGATGATGATGCATGACTCAGGAATATAAATATCCTGCTATGTGATCAAGGGTGCTAAGTATGCAGCTTGCCTTTCTCTTTGCTCGACTCAGTTACCTCCTCTATTGCTCCGCTAATATTATACATTTATTTTCTCATAGTTGTTTTTTGGCATCTTCGTGATTCGTCTATTAAGGTGTCAATCATACTTAAGGCGGCACAGATTTGTTATTTCGATCAATTGCATTTTTTTTGATTGGGTTCCGAGAAATCAGTGGCAATTAAACTTTAGCCACAGCAACTGTACCTGCTCAGACCTTGAAGCGAAAAACTCAACGTAAGTTTTCTAGGAATCGTTAAGAACAATAAAGCAAAAATATAAGAAAAGAAATTCTGTTTGAAAATCAGTCATTTGCTAATTATTTAAAAACACAATTTGCCAATGAATGCAAATTATATACACTCTGACAGACGATATATATAATATATACATATATATATATATGCGCAATAAGCCGCAGACATATGAATTCGGTAAATCCCAACAGCTCTATCCCAGTCCCAGTCCCAGTCGCAGTCCCAGTCGCAGTCGCAGTCTCCGTCCCTAGTCGAGCTTTGATCACTCTTAGGTCTGCAGCTGAGGCCTGCCACAAAATAAATAAAATAAAATAACAAAAATACATGGATACAAAAATATACAAAAAACAGGTCTCGAGTCGTATACGTGTTTTGCGCGCCGGTCTTAAAAAAAAATAAAAAATAAAAAACAAAAAAAAACTTAATTAGAAGCAACAACAGCGCAGCTTCAATGCTGGTGGGCAACGTTGAAGTAAATAAAAATTAGAAATCTTACGATGCTTCGATTTCTGTTGTTGTAGTTGGCAAATTCTAACTTTTTGCGTGTTGCTCTTCCTCTTACTCTTCAAATATCGCATTAAACGTTTTTTATATACAACGAATTGACGGGGTATCATAAGTCTGCGGTCTGACACATGCATACGTAATGCTAATTTTTAGCCTTTATTTAATTGTTGCTTTCGGCTAGAAATTGGCTAAATAAACAAGGTCCAAAATCGAAAAGACCTAGGGGTAATTAAACATTTGCAACTGTCTTGCTGAATAGCAAAAATACAAACGAATCACAAATAATATTAATGAAAATAGAGAAACCAAAAGCTTTTTGGTGTATTAATAACTATTTATTTATGTTTATTTTGTGTATTTGATTTCTTTTTTTTTTGTTTTGCTTGTTTAAGCTGCATCAGTTTCCATTGGAAATACATTAGCACTATGGAAATTGAGTGAAAAGTATTTAAATGACAAAAATAATAGTAATTATACTAATGAGAATAATGACTAGATGACTCTATGCCAATCATGATAATGATAATAATAACATAAATGAAAAATAATAATTCGAATGATAATGATTAACATAATGATGATAGTAACAATGACAATGACACCAAAAACTATAATAATAATAATTATAATAATGCTAATGATAATGATAATACTAATGCCAATGATAATGACAATGATCAATATGTTTAACAAGATTATTATGTGAAAACGAAAATGAAAATAATCAAAATGACATAGATAATGATAATGCTAATGCTAATGATAATGATAATACTAATGCTAATGATAATGACAATGATCAATATATGTAACAAAATTCATTATGAAAACGAAGACGAAAATAATCAAAATGCATGATATAGATAATGATAATGCTAATAATAATGACAATGATTATATTGTTTGCTCTTCATAATATTAATGAAAACGACAATAATACGAACGACAATGGTAAGACTAATGCTAATGATAATGATAGTAAAAAAACAATGAGGCAGATCAAAATGAACTTATTGAAATACTTTCAATGATAAGTAACATAATAATGATTAGAATGATACTAAGCCTACTGCAAATTCCAAAAACTTCCTCTATTTTGATACATTTTAGTTTCTCTTGACATTATTGATCGATTTTCCAATAAGACTTTGCTGCCCAAGTATGAAGATTAGAGCCAGTTACTTAGGAATAGAAGTTCTTATGTCTGAAATTGAAAGCCAAAGCCAAATCGGAAAGCTGAATGCTTGTTTATACCAATTTCCTGTGCTTAAAGAGCAATCAAATGTTTTGCTTTCAGTTTGTTTCATTTTTCATTTTGGCAATTTGTAATTGAATCTTCACATGGTCAGGTAATTGCATTGCTGGAAAAAAGAAACCTAAACTGAACTGTTGTAGCCTGTCGGAGTCGGGTTGCATGAAACCTGAAATCCCAAAAGCGAAAAACCAAAAACCTTTGCGCAAGTTTTTAATGAATGAGCTGACATTTTGTTGGCCAGCTATTGCAAAGTTCAATATTGGTTTGCATCAGTTTACACACAAATTAAAAGCACAAACTTACCCCAAAACGGCCAAATCAAAGGTGAGCTGACTGAAAAGTTAGTTAACAACAAAAATATCTGGCTAACAGCACGGCCTCCGATTTCCTAACATACACACACACACACACACACACACACACACGCATACACAAAGAATGAAAAACATGCTCGTATTTACGAACTTTTCTATGCATTCATCGTACACACATATCTGAGCTGCATTGAACCGAACAGAACTCAACTGAACTACTTAGTGGAACTTGCAAAAATGCAAAATATCTAAAGTTCAAGTATATAACTAGAATGCCCAGTGGCCAATTGCCAGTTCCTGTTCCTCACCCAGTCACCCACTCACCCACTCACTCACTCACTCACTCACTCACTTCTCCAATCCAATTCTGGTCTTAGCTTCGGATGCCTCTGGACTTGCATGGAGCTGCTGGTCGCCAAATAAAAGTCAATCATAAATATTTGGCTAACAACAAAGCGCAGCAAACTTAAATTAGAAGCAAAAAAAAAGTAGAAGAAGAAAAAATAATAAAATAAAAAAAAAACGAAACGACAAACAGCATTGCACAGTGGGCTGCACGGCAAATCAGCTGGCCACAAAAACAGATTGCCTAAAAAAAGTTTTTATAAAATTGTTATTTACCAACATGTGCTGAAGCAATCGCATCATTATTCATTAGACGTTTCATTGCTGAAGTATTTATGCAATGAATAACTGAGAGGCAGCTGGTACCACTGTGCAGTGGCCAAAGTCGAACCATAAAATGCAAATAACGAGAGAACAGCAGCAGCCAGACAAGACCATCTTCGTTCTCAAGATGCTGAGGATGCTGGGCTCGAAATGGGCATGGGCATGGGCATGGGCATGGGCATGGGTATGGGAGCGCGAACGGGTACGAATACGAACCACAAGCAGTTCACAGCTTCAGTATGTGTGTGTGTGTGTCTGCATGTGTATGTGTGTGTGTGTAAAAGTTTAATAAAGATATTTGTTACAGTCAGTGCACCTTGAAATTGTTCTGTGGCAAGCAATGGTCACACTGGTGTTCTGCCAGAGGATTTCAAATCAAGTGCGAACGGCTCGAACAGACTATGCAAATGTCCTACTTTGTCTTAGATACATATGTATGTATGTATATATTATAAATCATATATATATATATTTATATAAATTTGTTTATAGACCTTAAAGGCACTTCGAACATTTTTCTGTTTTGAGCAGTTGTGCATTCAGTTGAGTTACTTAATTGCTCTGCTTGTAGGGTATGCGATGGTTAAGTACTTGTCACTTGACTTTTTTCCTCAACTGCTCAGATATCTTTTATAGTCACATCCTGCTGACTGCCTGCCTGCCTGCCAGCCCAGCTAGCCTGCATGTAAGTCCGCCTCGGCGGGCTGAGTGCCAGAGACAGATTATCATCAGCGGGGCCAACTTTATTAGTGTCATTAGATGCAGTCAAAGCGCACAGCAAGGAGCACAAAACATTCGCAATTCGTCTAGCTTGGGCCTGTCAGTCGACTAACTAACCTCTCTCGCTCTCTCTCCCTCCCTCGCTCTCTCTCTCTCTCTTTCTCTCTGCCTGTCGTGCCATCTGACTTCTCTCTGTTTATTGCTTTGTATCTGTTTGAGTGTCTCTGCTATTTATACTATACCCTGTAAACATTGAGCTTGCTTAGAGGTCTATGATAGTTTTCTGCAAGCTTATCAATGCTGTGAGCTCTTCTCCTCTACAAGTCTTTGGTTCAATAGTGGAGACACTTCGAAGTTCAAACCTTTCCGTAAATCTCGATTTCTTTATTCTTATCAAACTCTTTCAAGAATCTATTCAATTTGCAATTATTTGCCAATTTCTCATAGTTCTGCTCATATACCTAGTGTATCTGGTAGTCGTGCAGCCCCGTCTGCACTTCTCTTTCTTGTTTTTGAATGACTAACTGCAAATTAGTAGCTACTTCTGGCAATTTATCGTGCATTGTATTGTGGCCTGTTGGCCGGCTCATTATGAATAGTCGCTGGGCCGCTTGCGGCTGTTGGCGGGAGTGAGAGGCAGAAGAGCGAGTGAGCGAGAGAGCGAGAGAGCGAAGCTTCATTCATTGCAAAAAAAAAAAAAAAAAAACATTCGCACCGGCAGCGCGTTGCATGGCTTCGACTTGGTGTGTTTTTCTCTGCGAGTATTTCATAAATTTTGTATGCTCGTTATTTTTTGGCTATGAAATGGCAAAGGTATGAGCCACAAAAGCGCCATTATTACATTTTTGTTTTGTTGTTGTTGTTGTTGCTGTTGCTGCTGCTGCTGCTGTTGTTGTTGTTTCTCTTGTTGTAGCTGCTGCTGATGGAGTGCAGCTTCGTCTCCACGGCTTCTGCTGTGAGTCAAAGTTTGCAATACTAAGTAGTAATGTGGAGTGTGTGTGTGTGTGTGTGTGTGTGTGTGTGTGCGTCAACTGGCAACCTAATTTTTCGGTTTACGTTCAGTTTTAATGGGCTTCAGAGCAGACGACGTCGTCGTTGTCGAAGTCAACAGCAGCATCCCCATCAAAAGCAACGTTCGTCGTATATGCAGACATGTATATACCTACATATATACATACATATATATATACGTACATATAGCTATAAATATTATATATATATAAATCTATTTATATATATATATAGGTAGGTAGGTAGCTAAATTATAGCTAAGGCAAGCGCCGCTCAAGCTCATCAACATCGGCAGCTATAACAACAACAACAACAACAACTAGAACCGCCAACTAGTTTGAATGCCGTCCGCTGCCGCTGCCGCTGCCGCTGCCGCTGCCCCTTTTCCCATTTGCCAGCCACCTACACCCACACCCGCTCCCGCTCATCCACGATATGCGACGACGCTTCCTAGCTCTGCTCCCTGGCAAACGCTCTCGAAACAATTGTTTCTTGTTTACAGCCAGAGGCGAAATTTTTAAATTTAGCTCTTTTGCGTTTCGGTTTCACGATGCTTTTTTCTAGTTTGCCTATGTTTTGCTCTTTTTCCATAGACAAACTATAACTACAAATATAATATATATATGCATATATATATATATATGTATGTCTATTTATGCCTGTACATACATACATATCTGCTCATATAGGTATCTACAATAGTTAAATGTTGATTTTCGCATTGTTTTCGTATTTCTATGCTCAGCTCGAAATGCAATGGTCAAAAAGATCTGCAAATATATATTTATATTTATTTATATACATTTATGTATTTCATAATGTCTAATACAAGTGCTTATGTGTGTGTTCAGGTACAGCTATGGTCATAAAAATATTTACACGAGCAAAACATTTGCCAATTGCTTGAAATATTTGACATTTAAAGCAAACAAAATGCGACCTAATTGAATTTAAATTCTATTATACCAAATCGTATAACTAAAGAAGAAGTAGAATAAGAGAAAATATTTTTATATTTAATATTGAGTATATATATATTAATGTTCATGCATTATATATGTTGTAATTGTATTTGCTGACTCTCAACTCTAAGCACAAAGCACACGGTATGTGCTAGTCGTACACGCTTGATCGACTCGAGCAGCTCTAGGTAGATTTTTTTATTTTTATACCCTGAACTGCGCTTATGATCATTCGAGGTGCAGGGTATCTCCTAGTCGAACATCTCGGCTAGAGTTTCTTTACTTGTTTACTTTATTTTTATATGCATTTAAAAACCTTATAAAACTTTTATGGTTAGATAACCAGCTGAGGTAGCTATGCAACTTAGATACCCTATAATTTGTATAGCCAAACCTCGAAAGTTGAATAACAAATTTCTTTTTTTATGCAATGAAATCCAATATAAATCGAATTGCCCTTAAGTCTACTTTAGAGTATAGTGTGGGAAACTCTCTTCTCCTCTCTGTCTCCCTCTCTCTCACTCTCTCTCTTTCGCTCTGTTCTGCTGCCCTCCTCTCCTCAGCGAGTGTTTGCAACAATTTTTGTATTTAGTTAAATGTTCGTCGAGTATTTTATTGTTGCTGTTTGCCCCCATATGCAACGTAAAATTTAGTGTTTGCAGTTATTGTTATTGTTATTATTATTATTATTGTTGTTGTTGTTGTTGTTTCTCTCCCCATTGTTAATGTTGCTGCTGCCGCTGGCTGTGCGCATTAATAGTACATTTAGTATTCACAGTAAACGCTCGCGGTGCCCAAAATGAAATTAACGCCAAACAAACTGCTTCACGTCGAACTTTTATGATGTACCAAATAGTTGCCATGCCGTGTAAGTGTAAAGTGGTCACACAAGGGGTATATTAGCTGGCAGACTGCGACTGCGACTGCGAAAAGTCACACGTGGGATACACAAAAGTGCCAGACTGCGACTGCAACAACTATTCTTGAGTTCAAGCAACCTCAAATGAGTATATTCTACTTTGAAGATTAGTCTAAAGCTTACAGGGTATCTATTTGCTCTACTTGCTGCCCACTTTCCGCATATGGAGACTGGAGTACATTGGAATCAAGCACCTTTATAAACATATTCTATAACCCACAAGAGGCAACGAACGAAGCAGAACTTGTAGCTCTCAGCTTGACATTTGATTAAATTGTTTTTGTTGTTTTTTCCTGCTTCTTTTGTTTATTACTTGCTGCCATGCAATGTGCAAGATAATGGGGCGTGGCCAGGAGGTGGTGTGTAGCGCTTCACCTATGAAGCAATTTAAACGTTGATCACAAAAATTCTATGACAACAACAAAAGACATAAATTGCTCGGATAGTGCTTAGCAACGTGCATTATAGTCTATACTATATATGTATATAAAAGAGAAGCGCCACACGGTGATTTGAGCGCTCTTGAAAGACCTCACACACACACACACATACACACACACACACACACACACAAGCGTGTGAGACAGTGTCGAGTAAAAATGATTTCCGTTTCCTGTTCATTAAACTGCCCAAAAAGAAAGCGCAAGGGCAACACACACACACACACACACACACACACTTAAAAAACACACACTCATCAGTCTAAGCACTGAATACTGAATAGTGAATACTAAAAAGCAAATACTGTTTACTCATCCCTGGCCCCAAGCGAGAGTCAACTAAGAGAGACGCCTCGCATTTGCTTAGTTAGCAATCGTTACACAATTTGCTTCACTCTCTCGCTCTTCTTCTCTCCTTGTCTCTCCCTCTCTCTCTCTCTCGCTCTCTCTCTCTGTCTCTCTGTATCTCTGTTTCTGTTAAACTTTGGCCGCTAATGTATTCAAAAGATATCGCAGATACAGCTGAAGATACAGCTCGCTAGCTTGCCTGTTGCTTTTGCATTTTGCCAGTTAACTGTTTGCTGTTTTGGCCACACACTGACGTCGCCCCTGCTCCCTCAATCCCAATCATCGTCAAGTCACTTCCCCATCACGCACACCACAATGTGAATGACCCTTTTGCCGACGAAGTCGTCGTTGCTGTCGCCGTCATCGTCATTCGCTTTTGGTGCTTATATTTCTTTTTGTTTTTCATCGCTCATCGTTGATATGCGAAGATTTTGTGACTTAAAATAATATTAGTAATATCCGAACACATTTATGTGTAATTGGAACTGTTTAACGATTTTGCTTCTATTCAAATAATTAATGCAAAAAAAGAAACAAAAACAATCATCTTTTGTTTGCCTGCTCGAATTTCGCTTTCAATTGCCAATCGTATATACTCAATTACTCAAATATCAGACCTCAGACCCAATTCCATATTTATTAAATAATAAGAATGGCACAATTTTGAATTTTTTAGTTCAAGAATCATAGAATATATGATCAGCTATCGTAGATATATGTCTTTACTCCTCAAACTAATTGGACAAATTAAAACAGTTTAATATTCTAACTACTCATTTGGCATTCCATGCGTCAGATATGCTAAATATAATCTTAAAATCTCTTGCAATTGGTAAAAGTATTTCAAGCTGAAATCTAATTTGTGAATCATATATTCTCTGATATACGAACTAACTAGTCTGTCTGTCTTACATATGGACTAACTAGTACATCTATCCATATTAAATAACTGCAAAAAGAGTTCGATGCCATCGGAGTCTTTGTCTCAAGTGTTGATACTTTTTCCTACAATTTTAGGTATATATTTTCGTCTCTGTGTCTCTTATGCCTTGCAGAGTTTACTTGATTCACATATTAAAATTCATGATTAGATTAGTTGAGTCTTTAAATATGTATGTAAGTCGGAGTCACTTAGCAATCAGAACTTATTTCAAGCTAAAATCAAATATGTGAATTATGTAAACTCTCTCTCTCTCCCTCTAGCTATATTTTATATTATGTGTTATTTCGCACATAATGACACAGATATAGCTTTAAATTACATTAGAGACAACGTCATGTATCAACAGTTTTTGCTTAATTGCAATTTCTTTTGCTATAGCTGCGCTCTGGTCATCCTGCACACAAGCTAAGAGAGCAAAGTAATTAATTAAGAGCGATATCATTTACCTTAAATTTTTTTTGCATTTTTTTGGTTGTCTTTCGTTTTGTTAAAAAACATTGTACAAATACAAACACATATATTTATATATATGTATATATATGTATACATATCTGTCTATCTGTACAAACCCTGCCCCACCTACACCCGTTGCTCTTGCACAAACGCTGAAGATAAACCAAATAAACGAAACGTGTCTGGAAATTATAAAATGTACACGAATTCTGTGCATGTTTATTTGGGCTTTCCGAATTTTATTATAAATTAGTCAGGCAATACTTGAACATTTTTTCTCATTCATTTGAGAGCAAAAAAGCAGAAAAAAAAAAACAAAAAACATATCAAAACAACAATGGCAAAGTCCACAGAAAAAAAAAAACAACACAAAGCTCGGGACGCATCAAATTTTCTATAAGCTGTTTGAGTACAAATAAACACACACACACACACACACACACACTAAATATACACATGTATGTGTATACAACTAAGCAAACTGTGAACACATACACACACAGACAGAGAGAAGTGCAATAAAATATATGTAGATATATATATACGAACGTGAAATATGGCAAAAATTAAAATCACATTTTAATAACTGAGTGAAAAAGTGGAGAGTGTGCGGCAAAAGTTTTCCCTTGCTCAGCATACCCATCTGCACCCACACTACTCTGTGTGTGTGTGTGTGTGCGTGTGTGTGTGTGTTCATGCATCAAACGAAAATTTGTGAACATAGAAAATATTTAAATTAAATAAAAGACACATACATATATACTTTTATTATTATATTTATATTTTAATTAACTAAAAGTGAAGCAAAGTCAGGTAAAGAATATATCAAAATTATTTAAACTTCAATTTATATATAAATATATATTTAAATTTAAATACTTATATTGTTTACCTGACTTGGTCTCACTTTTAATTAATTATAAACACATATATAATATATAAATATGTATAAATGGCCTGATATTAATAGGAAGATAATTAAAATAAACCAAGTAAGAGTGCTCTAGTCGAGACTGCTCGACTAAGAGATACCCTGAACCCTGCGAAGATGCGATATTCAAATCATTTTACGCTTCTTTTATATATACATATATACAACCAAAACACATACACACACACACACATGCACACGCACGCACAAGCACTTGCTCTGCTACTGCACACGAGTATACATTTCAAATTTCAGATCTCTAGCTTTTGTGGTTTGCGAGATCGCTGCGTTCACACGGACGGACGGACGGACGGACGGACGGACGGACAGACAGACGGACATGGCTATATCGACTCAGTTTGTCGAGCTGATCAAGAATATATATACTTTATGGGGTCTGCCATGTCTCCTTCTGCCTGTTACATACATTTTCACAAAAACATTATACCCTGATTTCCCATTTTCAATGGGTTCAGGGTATAAAAAGAAATTTTAATTTTCATATAAATATTGGCAGATATCTGAAGAAAGGTTTTAAGTCGAATTGGTTCAAGTTTGAAGCACAATTTGTTTGCAATTCTATTTGAATTGTAGTCCAAGTCGCTTCAGTTTGGTTATCTTTTTCAATTTCATAGACATACGTATATAGTATATCATTTGGCTGATCTGTACACCTGGATCATTAGGCGACCCAAAAACGAACTGTTGACAAATTGAAGCCAAACCTGTTTAACTATTTATTATGTCATCTAAAGATTGAATGCTGTGAAATCAAGGCAGAATCATATCAGCTATACAAAAACTCTAACGCCTCTTAAAGATTAATGAGTAATAGGACTACAAATTGCTCAAACAAATGCATACACACAGACACACGCACAGACACACACACACACACACACATACACATACTCATATATACATATATATATATATATATATATGATACACAAGATCATGAGACGTTATTTAAATTATTTTTTATTATCTTCTCTTCTCGTGACTTGGATGATGATATAAAGAATACGCTTCGAATATGACTGGGTATATTAATTTACTCAAGTGTCGAATAGCATTTGGCTAAGTGGACTAACTGCGTTCAAGTAACACAATTATTATTATTAGTTTTGGTATTATTAAATCATGCAGTTAAGGTTAGTCGACGTGAAAGGGTATCTGCAGTTCTGCTTGACATTCGTTAAGCGAGTTGCGAATTCTAATCTAGGTAGATTTCTATTGAATACGATTAAAGCGAGGACAAATTGAATTTTTTACTTTTTCACTTTTTTTTTCAATATTATTTTTTAAGCGAAACACGATGATTAATTAAATGCGTCGTCACATGATGCCAGCGTAAGCACAACAAGGCGTGGTTGCTGCCCTAAGTGTGAATATATATATATAAATATATATATTTATATATATATTCATATATATATGTAGATAGATAATGAAGCCTATAAAGCTTTGCAGTAGCAACGAGCATTAGTAATTTTATTCATACGATATTTAAATATACCCATTGAAATTGGTTGAAAGGATATTTTGTTTATGTTAAAATGTATGAAACAGGCAGTGGGAGGCATTGCAGATTTCGTCAAATTCTTCTTGACAAAATATTCTTGATTAGGAGCAGAGTGAAGTCAGCTCTATCCATCCATCTTCTTAATCTATGTGTGAACGGAAGAAGCTCACAGCCTATGCGAGGTGGAGAGACTTGAAAAGAGAAAGAGAGAGAGAGAGAGAGAGAGAGAGAGAGAGAGAGAGAGAGAGAGAGAGAGAGAGAGAGAGAAAGAGAGAGAGAGAGGGAGAGAGAGAGACGGACAGAAAGAGGGAGGGTGAAGGAAAGAGAGAGAGACAGAAAGAGAGAGGGTGAAAGTGAAGGTTAGAAAGACGCACAGAGAGAGAGAGATAGAGAGAGAGAGAGAGAAAGAGAGAGAGAGAAAGAGAGAGAGACAGACAGAAAGAGAGAGGGTGAAGGAAAGAGAGATAGACAGAAGGGAGGGTGAAGGAAAGAGAGAGAGTTAGAAAGAGAGAGGGTGAAAGTGAAGGTTAGAAAGACGCACAGAGAGAGAGAGAGAGAGAGAGAGTTAGAAAGAGAGAAAGAGAAAGAGAGAGAGAAAGATACAAATAGAAAGACTGTGAAGGCGAGGGAGAGAGAGCGAGAGAGAGGTAGAAAAAGATAAAGAGAGATTTTAAACCAGCTTCCTCTTAGAGCACGCATATATCAAGTTTGTTTCAAATAATCGCTAAGTTTTCCGTTTTCATTAAATCGATTGAAATCAATATTGAAATATAATTATGTGAGCATTTTTAAGAGCTGGATTCGACCGAAGTGTGGTATCAAGATTGTGCTTAAGCATGGGAGGCTATGGACACCTCTCAATCTGCCTCTGCCCATTCCTCACATTCTCCGTGCTTCAATGCGCCCAAAAATACCGAAAAAGCTAAATTTTTAATTTGAAAAGTTTTGCTTGAGGTAGATAGACACATTTGATGGGTCTCAAACCAATCAGCATTCATTTCCTATTGAGTTTGAGTACAAGTAGCACAGCATTGGCCTGACTGTATGTGTGTGTGTGTAAGTATGAGCAAGCAATAGTCAGGGTATTTACTAGTCAAACACTCCTAGCCAAAACACTCTTGCTCTAAATCATTGATCAAACTTCAATTGCAATTCCAAATCCAAAATTTGATTGATTTTTTAGCAAAAATAGGCATGCGTATAGAAATTTATATTGACTATATGTATATATGTATATAGTTCTTTATTGTTTTGCTGTTAGTCCAGTGTGAGTGTTTGCATTTTGGATATTCCATATGGATTATTCGGAATCAACTGTGTTTTGCCAACAAAAATTGCATTTGGTTACCGCTTGAACAGCAGCAGCAACAATCAGTATTCACATTTCACGCTGCAACTGACGTACAACTATTCGAGTATAATATTTTTATATATATACAGAGACATATACATAGATATATAGCCATATTAGTGTCGACCGGAACAGTTGATGTGTGTGCTAAAGCTTTATACTTGAAGCAAAGCAATTTATTAAAACTTTCCGATGTAAAGCTTTAGACAGATTAACTAGCTTCTACTTATAGCCACGTTATCTCTCTAACATAGATTTATTTTAATATCAAATTAATTGAGGTATTACACAGGCCAACTGGAAGTATTTCTTAAAATTTATATTTATCTTACAGAGTCTCTCCTCTCTTCGAAGCTAATTTCTATTTCTAGTTACAGTTTCGCCAATTTCTCATCCAACATTTTGTTGTTCAGTGTAGCTGCAGAAATGTGTGAAGTAAATAAAATTCATTATAAATATTCTGACTTTATTTTTATAAAATATGGTTTTTTTTTTAAAGATTTCTCACACTTGATTAACGTTTAACATCCATGCAATTCCTTTCTTCGCCTATAAGCAAAGTGAAAAAATGAACTCTAATCTATTAGGCACGACTTTAATAAAGAATAATTCGATTAAGACCTAAAGTAATTAATATCTGGAGAACGTGAGAAATGACTTTGGCCATGAAGAGAAATAGAAATGCAAATATAATAATTGACAGCTAAAATGCCTTTGAGATGCAAATTGGAGACTCTCCGGATGGTTGGCTGGAGTTGATTTTATTTCTTATTTTGTTTCGTCTCGTTTTTTGGGTGCGCTGGTTCCACTTGGCGGCTCTAACTTGGCCAGATTTATCGCGTTTCCTTCGGGGTGTGTCTGCTGTCGCACCTCAAAAGACAGCAGCAGCAGCAGCAGCAGCAGCAACAATAGCAACAGCAACAGCAACAGCAACAGCAATGGACACTTCATTTGAGCTGCTGTCAGTCCATCAGTTCATCATTTGCTTTGCTTGGCTATCACTTTGACGCGTTTTTCCTCACTCATTTTCCGGATGCAGCTCGTTCTGCTATTATTTTGATGTTTCTTCTTCTATTTCTCTTCTTTTTTTTTTTGACTACCCGCATCTTTGCAACTTCCTTGTTAGTGTTTACAACGGCAATGACCTTTTGGGCAGCTCCTTTCTGTGGCGCTGCTGCAGTTCGATTGGAATGCGCGCCCACTCAGCGAGCGAGAGCGACATTCATTAAGTGACATTCAAATGATTATTATTATTATTTGACTAACATTATTATTTGTTTCAGCATTGACATTTGGAATCGCATGCTCCGTTCGTTGGCCCGTGGCTCTACTAATCTGCTAGCTGTTTCACTGATTTGATTGTGATTAATGGTCTGACCCAATGCCTCCGGTCCCCAGTGACGATCTACTCGTTTTTCTCACCCAACCCACTTTGAGCTAACTGCCATAGCATTTGAATCTATTATTTCGATTTCCTGCAGCATATCAAATGCTTTTTCCTCGCTCTACCAGCAGCAGCCTCATCCCCCCAACTCCCAATCGTCTCTCTCTCTCTCTCTCTCTCTGGCCGTCTCGTTCTCGCTGTGCATTCCCTTGGCTGGCTTTTAATTTATAGCCTGCCGTCACATATCACATGACATATGCCATACACTAAGTGTGTGTATTCTCGATTCGTCTCTATGTATGTACCTCTCTCTGTCTGTATGTATCCAGTTGGGGCTGCAGCAAGCTAGAATTTCTGGCTAACGGTGTTAAAACAAAGCTTGCTTAAAGGCATTTTTCTATCAGCTCGAAAGGGTGAGGCTAACAGACCTTCTGTCGGTCAGTCAGTCACCCAGTCAATCTGTCCATCCTGAGTTCAAAGGGTCCCGCGCACCTGATGAGCTTAGCCCAGTCGCATACATTCCAAATTGAGTTCTCAACAACAACAACAAAAAAAAGAAAGAAAGGATAATCGTGCCGAAGAGTCCCAAATGGTTTTGCATGTCTAAGCAACAACAACAATTGACGAACAAATCGAAGATTTAGTTGGAAACATTTTGTTAAGCTCGAAAGGCAGGTTTAATACTTAACCAATACTCTACCTCAGTTACCAAAAGAGTAGAGAGAGAGAGAGAGAGAGAGAACTTTGAAATATGCCAACTACAATCAATATACTCACACCCAGCACCAAACTGGTTATGCCCGACTCTCACGTCTCTTATGAATCATCTTTGAAAGCTGACCAGAAAATCTAGAATTATTCCTTCTCTTCTGTTGCAAATAATTGAGTTAGATTAATAATAGATAGAACTAGATGGATTTTACTTTAGCAAACATTTTATTTAAAATTTTAAGACAAATTTGAATGAGTTTTCAACATGTCAAAGCAAAGATTAATTGAAATTGACATTTGAATATTAAAATATTTATACCTTTGATTCTTTTTTTCTACTTAAATAGTAAAGAACTTCTTTGTAAAAAAAGATTGATTTATACTAAAAGGTAAACAAAATAATGTTAAGCAGGCTAAAAGAAACTGTCCATTAACTGGGATTTGTACTGTACATAATATATGTATACGTATACATATGTGCTTGAAGACTTCCTTTCAATTGACCCGAATTGGGTATATGAGAAAGCGTTGCCGAAAAAGGGATTTCTGCTGCTGCTGCTGTCGCTGGCCTTGGGCATGAAAATTGAAATCGAAGCCGTAAAGAGGGGCCACACACACGCACACAAACACCTGTAACAAGTACAAATACAAGTCGAAACAACAACAAAAAGAGCAGCAACAAAGGAAGCCCAAATAACACGATGAAATATAATAAAATGTTTGCCATTGTCGCCGCATTTCGCATTTGGTAGACTCTGAGAGGCCGAGCGGCTGAGAGCGGTTGAGAGGCTGAACGAACGGCCGCCCTTGTCCGTAACGGTATCAGCGTATCCGTATCCGAATCCGAAATTTTCCCTGTTTCTGCCCCCATATCAGTATTCAATTGGCCTTGTCAAGCGGCCGGGCGGCAGCATGTTTGGGATATTTACCTACAATTTGATTTGCTGCTTTTGCAAACGTAATAAATAAATAAATAAATGAAAATGTTACCCAATTGATTTATGATGGTTGTGATTGTGTTTGTTGCTGTTGCTGTTGCTGTTGCTGTACATATGTATGTAGAGCTGTATGTACATACGCATGCACTACATACTTGGCTTGTACAATCATATGTTAATGCGCCAGCTATCTCTGTCGCTCGACACTGTTCGGAAATTTCACAAGTTCATAATTTGCAAAAAACCAAAACGAAGTAACGCAGCAAAAAACAAACAAAAAATGTATATATAAATAAAAATGCTGCACAATGCGAAAATCATATAAACTTCACCTATTAACACAGTTTATGACACACACACACACACACACTGTAGTTGTTGCTGATGCGAGTCTTTAACCTAAATAGAGAAAAACCCACACACAGACACACACACAGCCACTCTGAAAAGCTGTGTAAAAAGCCCAAAAGCGAGCGAATAGAACGCAGCAAAAGTCGCGAGAGTTGAACAAAAAACGAAGCTGAACCTGAGCAGAGCAAAAGCCGCAAACCGACAGCAAAAAAAAACCAGCAAAAGATGAGAAAGCACAGCAGCTGCATTAATGCCCTTTAAGTGTTTTATTAATCCAATTGCAGTTATGCATAATCAGAGAGAGAGAGAGATAATGAGAGAGACAGAGAGAGGGAGAGAGTCGGAGAGATTTTAGCTTCAGAGTAAAGATTGATCAAGATATATAAAGAACAGAAAAGGTGTTTTAACCACTCCAAAGCTGCTTCTTCTATAGAAACCTTATAGTTGGGAGTTTTTCTAGCTAAATGAGAGAAAGATCTCAGTAGTATCTTACAAGTCTGATACAAAATAATATCATTTTTAATATATAATAAAGAATTGTTAGGGGTTTTCCTTATAAGTTTCTCCACATAGTTTTTGATAAATCTTTCTGTAAAATCAATTTCCAATTTCCTAGCACAGATCATATAAGTAACTAAATACTTCTACATACTATATCTTTACTATGACTATAATGCCATCTCAACTCATCTGAATCTGATATCTATGTATACAATTTGTGTTACATACTTCAACAAATTCTCATAATACTCTTTCTAAAGGTATTCAAATGAAAGGAAGAAAAAAACAACTTCTCAGCAGCAATGAAAAGTTGAATGCGGCAACCCCAAAAAGTCATGTTACCTAGATATTCATACACATAGTACATATACATATACATATATATAATGCTTGTATGTATGTATGTACTAACATATGTATGTGTGTGTGTATCTGAGCCATTGAATTTTTAGTACAATTTGTCACACGCAAATGGCGGCGGCGCTCGCAATGAAAGCACGTTAAAGTTGGCTAAAGCAAAGCCGGTCAAAAGAAGAAGCAGACTGCCGATTCTGCTGACTGGCCAGAGACAGCTGCTGGCCTAATCTCGCTGTTGGCCATGTTGATGAGTAAGCCTAAACGCGACCTCAACAGCCAGCTCGCTCTGTCTATATATATATATATACATATATACATATATACTGTCAATATTTAGTTGAGTTAAAGCGCAAGTGCTTGAAACTGAAGCTATGTTAATACCCTGTAAATATAATTATAAAGAGAGTTCATTAAGATATAGAGGAACACAGCTCTGATTGCTTAAAGTATATAAGCTTCAAGCAAACAAAAAATGTATTTGTAGTCTTATCGACTTGGACTAAATCCATCCATCTGTCTGCCTATCCTATACGATATCTTGAGTATAAGAGTTTATCTTAGATTTTGACATAGAAGCTGGCAGACAGGCAGTTAAACAGGACCAGTATGGACCACCTTACTCTGCATGTAAAGGTGCAAATATTGAGAAAAAAGTATAGAATAGCTGCCGAACCAATTCTGGTGTAAATACTTTTTCCATGATGCCGCAAATTCAAATTTCATGCTTTTAAATATATTTTATGTTATTATTTCTATTCACTTATTTTTTCGCTTTGTTTATTATAATTCACATTCTGACATAATGCGCACCTGATGCCGTCAACGGCAGCTTGGCAAATTGGCCGACACTTTGGATGGTGTTTTGGCATAAAAAAGAAGAAGAAAATAATGCCACCACCAACCATACAACCTCAACCCGCCCCTAAGAGGTGGCTGTGAGTGTGCGCCTCTGCGCCACTCCCCTCGCTTTTCAGCGCGCACATTAGCGCGGCTTTGAGAGGTGCACAATAAATCCAGCTCGAAATTATTTTTAGGGGGGGGGAAATTGAGTGGGGGGAGGGGTGGGGCTAGCAACTAAGACCGGCATAAAGATAGGCGCGTGATTGGCTCTCTCCACACCCCTTGGTTTGAAATTTCAATTTCCACCCGTGATGACATCCAAAACGGCGGGCGATACCAATTTTGTTGCCCGCTCTCCGGCCCCCTAATGGAAACGGACAGGTGCGTCAAGCGAGCGCGCATAACAACGGATTCTGCCGTGCTTGGCTCTTTTCTCACGTTTTCGCATATCCCCGCAGCCGCCAGCGTGGGCACTGACTAGGCATGCTTTGGATATTAGAATTATGTGAGATCAAGCACTTACAGCTCCACGCAAAGCCTACCTAAAATGTGGCAACATGGAAGACTCACTCACACAATTCGCTGAGAATTTCCTTGCTTTAAGTTTAAGCCTTGGAAAATTTGTATTTGGTTGTGTTGTCTGCATATGTATTGTAGTTAGCTAACAACTCTGTAGCGGTTGGTCTGAGAGGGCTGAAAAAGCCAAGTTTGTCACATATAGTACAATAGTAAATGCATGAAGTAGTTTAGTACCGGGTATCTTCGAGTCGGGCACATCCCCATTAGAACACTCTTACTTGTTACTGCTTGCTTTCGGACGCCCCGAAAGCTAACGGCTGCGTGCGTGTTGATTTTACGTGTGCGAAAACAGGTTTCACTGATTTTCAATTTCAATTGTCTTTTAAGCTGAAGGCGCAAGCAAAAGAGCAATGGCGATGGGCAAACGCTGCTGTTGGTGCAAGCGAGAGCCAACACAATTGATGCGTATGTGTGCGTGCGTGTTTCTATTTGCGCCATTTGCCGTTATTTGCGCACATTAGCAATTTCTTTTGTGTTGCTGTTGCTGTTGCTGTTGGGCTGGGTGCTGTTGACGACATCGTCGACATTCGGTCGGTTGGTCGGTCGGTCTGCCTGCCCGACATCCGTTTGTCGCCCCGTCCCTATGCCCACTGCATTTCGCCCTCCTTTCGCCCATTGCTCTTGCTACTCACCGCAGTCTACAGTTGAAAGTTGATTCTCTTGCTGTTATTTTGTGGCTTCTTTCTGGGCCTATTTTCCACTTGAAGGTGCTGTGCACAGACCCAGCCCGCCCCCTAGCGGGGGCTCGTCGAGTGCCGCCATTTATTATGATCTTTGCTGCTTTTGTATCTTATTGTAGCTCATTTTTTTTAATACATTATTATTTTGATTTTCGCTTTCGTTGCGTTCGCTGCGTGCATTTCATTTGTGCTTTAATTTAACGGAATCTTTACAATGTTCTATTCTATTTTTTTGAATGTTTTGGATGCGGTAATGCCTAAGCGGAGGCACTTTTGTTAAATAAATACGTCATTTATTACTGCCCATTGTGTTATGCCCAATGCTGAGATAATGGACAAGAATGAACATGAATTTGGGCATGTATGTATGTATGTACATACATATATATACATATGTACATATGTATGTATGTCTAAGTTTATAAAACAAACTAGTGAACGACTTTGATATACTCTATGCATGAAGACTTGATGCAAATTGTAATTAAATTATGATCATTTATATACATATATGTATGTATATGTAAATGTATATGTACATCTACATATGTATGTATGTATATAAGCATATACTATGTTTATGTACAGCTGTGTTCATGAAAATAGTAGTGCACAATTGGGTAGTTCAGTACTACTATTTTCATGAACACAGCTGCCTGTACGTATAAACCTCAGTTCGTCGAAAGTCTTCTGGTTCTAATCAATTCTATTTTAATCAAATATGTTGCTCTTATTTGTCTCTATGTAAAAGTATTAGGCAACCTTTCTAAACTCTTATCAATATCCCTTCAGTTTGCTTAATTAGCATGTTACAGGGTATACATCGTTAACTTAATCTCGACAGTTGACTAACACGGGCTGAGCACGTGAACATAAATCATATGATTATGCTGCTAAAGGTCGAAAGTTAGTTTTTTCTTATCTATTTCTATAGCAACATGTAAACATACATATATTAAGTACAATATTATTTATATCTTAATCTCACTCAATTTGAGCTTTAATTAATCTAAGTATTATTTTAATTCTCTCATTGCAGATATTGCGGACAAACTTAAATTGTAATGGATTTACAGCCACGACAATAATGCAGCGCATAATCTTTTTGGCTTTGCTTTCACTCTCTCTCCCCCTCTCCCCCCTCTCTCTCTCTCTGGTTCGTTCTCTTTCTGTCTGCCACACACATATACATATACATAAAGTGCAATATTAATTTTAATTTTTGAGTGCTGATAAAAAAAAGTTGACGACGTTGCCGCCCGCAAAGTCGACGGCAAAAGTTCACATAAAACGGCAAAAAGTTTTTCAATTATTGTAAAAAGTGTTAAAAACGACAAAAGAGAGAGAGAGAGAGAGAGAGAGAGAGAGAGAGAGAGAGAGAGAGAGAGGGAGAGTGGCAAGAGAAAGAGCGAGAGGGCGAGAGAGTATAAGAATTGGCGAGAAAGTAAGAGCGAGCAGGAGTAAGGGAACGGCTGGACTCTAGAGAGAAGCGCAGGCAGTTGCAGTAGAGCGCACAGATATCATATATGTATATGTATATATATATATATACTATATATATACTATATATATATGTATTTATATATGTATCTATATAAATTTCTGCGTATCTGCATAAAAGAGAAAACTGATTGAATTGCTTTAATTCAATTTACATCCATACTGACTTACATACATATATAAATATATATATACATATATATATATACATACATAAGCTGTATTTAAGCATCGTTAATTGCTTTTTTAATTGATCGTCGTCGCTGCGGCATTATAATCGAAAATATTTACATATATGTATCGTTTTCAATAGAAAGAGTGCAGCGCCAGCAACCGAGTGCAGTGTTAGAAAGTGCGCACGACCGCTGAACACAGAGCCAAAGAAAAGTGAATATATATTCAAGAAAAAAGTGAGATACCCACAAATATATAAAGAACAGAGTCTAAACAAATTGAGAAAACAACTGACAAGTGGCCAAAGACAACGCCAAAATGAATCCGACGCCCGTGGGCATTGGATTCGGATGCGGCCGCAAACCTCCCAACAATGCCAAGAAGCGTTCTCGATGGCCACCACCAACACTGCTAGCGGCAACAGCAACACCAGCAACAACAGCAACAACGAAAGCGACAACAACAACAACATTAAGCAGAAAACAACAACACATAACGCAGCTGAGCACATATAGAAGAAGCAGCAGCAGCAGCAGCCTCTGCACCCAAATGATCCTGATCCTAACACTGGCCATCGTGGCCCTAAACAACTTGGGTAGCTTCCTTCCAGCACCAGCAGCGGCCTCGCTACTCGGCGAGTCGCGACTTCGCCACAATCCAACAGGTAAGTTTTCATATAATTGCATTTCTTGGAAATATTATACAGCTACAAACACTAAATTTGCTAAAAGCTATTTATACTAAGAGTAGGCAGGAAGTTAAATGGATAATTTTCTTTGCCTGTGGATTCTGTGAATATTGAAATCGACATTTCAAGCCTGATGTCTTTGGCACAATATATCGATATTTATCGATAATAAAGTAATACTATGAGTTATCGATAGCGAAAACAAATCTGATAAACTTGTGGCAAACTCTTTGTAGCTTAAGAGCTATATAATAACACACAGCTGAGTTCAAGTGCATAGTTGCAGTTGTGTTCATGAAAATAGTAGTGCTGCACTAGACGAAACTTAAACCAAATGAAAAAGTTAAAGATGTCCATTGTTTGTTCAGAATAAAATACAATGAAGAGAATTGCGAGAGAAAAAAATTGTTTGATGTTTAGGAATGGAAGAAGTGCATTCAAAATCGGCCGTTCATAGAAATAGTAGTGCTGGATGTAACAATAATAAATTTGTCAAATAACCTATCAGCATTAAATGTAATTAATTATGTTATATTTCACTGATTGATATTGTCTTATAGAACCTGTCTTATACGTATGTGTATGCATATGTACGCAATGGCCTACGCCACGCCTACTTCTGCCTACACATTATGCTCTTTTCAACAATTGTCAATGAGTCTGGGTCATAGACAAAAATTCTCTGCTTCGGCTTTCATAGACCTATTAATATTAAACTTCTCAGTTAGATGTGTGTACCTGATAAATTCGAATTTTACTTTTAACTATTTTCCAATTAGGAATTCTTTTGAGTGCATAAATTGCTGGGCAAATCCAATTTGGTTGTCTTTCTTTCAATTTGTATGCAAATTGTTTCTTGCATAACTTATAAAAGATTGTTGGCAATAATATTGGCAAGGGCCACGCCCGCCCGTCATCAAAAACGCCCACTGTGAATTGTTCACAGTAATTGATTTTTTACTACAATTCTGGACTTTACATATGCTAGATGTGCATAGATGTGGCTATTTATGATCGAAGAAGTTCATTATCCTGTGATCGGAATAAGATATAGTTTCTAATTTGATTTCATATTATGCTCAACACAGAAAATGCTTAATTTTTGTAAATCTCTAAATGTCCGTAGGCAAACGGATGACATTCGCTGCCCAAGCGAGCAGGCTAACATACATCTTATGTAATGCTAATACTAGACAGCTTTTATACATACTATGTCCATATATCAGCACATATTGCAATGCATTTTAATAATATTAAAAACTTATAGAACTCAAAATGATGACTACATGGCATATACTCCATGCAGGAGAGCCAGTTTAGGTGTTTTTTTTTCTTCTCTTTTTGGAAGCGGGAGTCGGTCGTATCTCTAAAAATCTGCACCCGCAGCATGACCAACAACAATTCACACACTTAAACGCATACATATGTATATAGAGGAAAAGTCAGTGAACACAGAGAGAGAGAGTGATAGTCAGAGAGAGAGAGAGAGAGATACAATAATGACTAGTGAAGAGAAAGAGAGAAAGTTGAAAATTGAGGGTGGGATAAACCAAGCCGCATAAAGTTTTGCTGCGGGCGCAAACTTTTGATAAAATGCTGAAAGACAAAAAACTAAAGAAATTATGTCAAACATCAAGGGCAAAACAGTAGAACTATATATATATTTAAAATAAAATATAAATTTAAGAATTTGTTTTGCTTCAACCAAATTAAAATCAGACTAAAGTTTTTTCTGATTCCAAAGATAAATATATTTTTTTCGATTTCATATAACATGAATCAAATCTTTTAAGATATTACATTAGTCTTGCTATGAAACTCGAATACCCGTATGCTCTTACACTCGCACACACACACACAGTCACCCACTTAGCAGCGTTGTTATTGCTGCCTTTGGTAAAATATTTGGTGCTGGCAACTCGCTCGCCCTTAAAATAATTCCTGTAAATGTATGTATGAATGTGTGTATGTGTATGTGTGTGTGTGTGTGTGTGTATGCACTAGTTGTTGCCGCTGCCCGAAATTATGAATCAGGAAGTCTTAATAAGCGCAATTTCGAGTCATTATTCACATAGAGCGCGCCCGGCACGTCTTTGGCGAGCGCGGGAGAATGACGACAACAAACAAACTGTTATAGATGTTGTCTGTGTGTAGTTGTTCCTGTTAACTACATATACGTATAGAATATTAGTGCTCAGACACATGAGATGGCGAAAAACTGTTCTCTCTGTGTGTGTGTGTGAAATACAGGGGCGTCGTGCTGCAGTTGTTGTTGCAGTTGCCATTGCCGTTGCTGTTGCTGTTGCCGTTGATTTTAATTAAGTGAAACGTTTAATGTGCGCGCCACAGATTTGTGTTTCGCGCCCTTGATGCAGGCGGGCAGTCCGGCAGTCAAGGCACACGGGTGTGGCAGTGCGGCAGACATACTACATATATCGTTAGCTATGGCCAGTCAGGGGCAAGAACTTTATAGCGAGAGACAAGTGTTGTAGCGACGACGATCAAATTGCTTTAAGTGGATCTCTAAAACAGAAAGCAGTTATATTAATGTACAGGCACACACTGTGTGTATGTGTGTGTGTGTGTGTGTGTGTGCATGTAAATTCAGAATCTGCCCATGCGGTAAGCGACTGATTTGAATGGCCGTCATAATCGCTTATCTAGTTATTAAAAGCGCGCATTGCTCAGCTTAGCTCAGCTCATAAGCCTCTCTCATTCTGTCTCTCTCTCTCTGTCTTTCTTTCGATCTCTCTCGCACTCGCACTCTGCTGGCCAAGTGCAAGTTTAGTGCAGTCATGTGACAAACAGCGTGACAAACAACCAGTCAATGTGCAGTTTCTCTCACTTCCCATTTCGCTTTGGTTTCTTTTCTTCTTTTTTTTTATATATTTCTTTTCTGCAACTGACAGCTGTTGTTGTTGTTGTAGTTGTTGTCGTTGAAGTTTCTGCAGCTACTACGGCAACAATCAAACAGCAACACAAAGTCATTTAATGCAATTTGTTGATTGCGCTCCATGCTGTTATTATTGTGCTCCTCTTATATGTCTGCTATGTCTGTGTGTGTGCTGGTGTGTGTGTTTGTGTGTGTGTTGTTTGTACCTTTTGACATTTGAGCAGAGCTTTGGCACAAACCTGACAACACACTCTGCTATGCACTATGCCCCATCCCTATGCCTCTCAGCCTCTACTTCCCATCTCTGCCTCTCAGTTTTACTTTGTTTGTCTCTGTTTACCGCTTACACTGATGCATGGGTGGCTGGCGCCAAAAGAGGCAAAAGGAAAGAAATGGCTTTAATGGCATTTAATAAATAGCATACAACAAAATTTGCTAAACCATAGAGACAGAGAGGCAAATCAGACGACAAAAGGCAAACGGACGACACAGACTGACAGTCAGACGGACGGATAGACGGACGGACGGACGGACAGGCAGGCTAACGCAACCGGATTCAAATTCCAGTTTCCATATGACAGACAGAAGCGAGAATGCAACTGGCGCTGTTCGCATCAATATCAATGTGCTAGTTACAGACTGACACCCATTCAGCCCGGCAACAGCCAGCCAGCACCTGAAGCTGCATCTGTGACTGAATGGCTGACAGACCGACTGACTGACTGACTGGCTGACTGGCTGACAGACTGACTGGCTTTGGCTCCGCGGATACGTTTTGTTTATGACGCACACAGTCGTCATGTTTCTAACGTGCCTTACATAATCCGTCGCGAGAGACCAAAATATGCATTCCCATGAATCGCTTTTGTTATATTGTTGCTCGAGCAGTTAATAACCGGCGTTGCCCGGCTCTAATATATAGCTGTGAGCACTCAACTCGCAGTTTGTTTAATTCGCACCAGCTTCAACGTATTTTTCTCTCCCTTTTTCTTTGCGACAAGGCGTCACGCGACTTTTCTTTTTCTTTTTGCCCTACCTCTGTTTATTTAACATTTCGAAAACCACAATCAAAAGCCGCAATAAGAAAAGAGCAAAAACAACAAAGACAAAACGTTTTGTGGGGCGCTTCCATCTTTTGCTTCATTTAAATGTATTCAATTAACAATGTAATACAATTTTAGCTGAAAGTTTGAATATTTTAGATCTATACTATACGAAAGTATACATGACGTGTCCTTTGCTAAAGCTAGCTACAGATCGTACTCATGGCAATGAGACTAGGAGAGAGTCTGTCAATCAGCCTGATAGTCAATCAGTCAATTAGACAATCGATAGTTAGTCATTCAATCAGTCACTCAATAAATAGCCTATAAATAATAACCAATCAATCAGTCAATCAGTCAGCTCGCTAGTCACAATGACTCTCTGACAGATTATCTTTCAATCAGTCAATCAGATTGTAGGTCATTCAAACTGTAAGAGAATCAGTCAACAGTTAATCTGTCAATCAGTCCGTCAATCAGTCAATAAAAATTTAAGTCAGCCGAACTATAAGAATCAATCATTAAATTATCAATTCAATCAGTCAGTCAGTCAATCAGCTAGAAAAACATAGAGATTATTCGACTGACTATCTGTCAATCATTCAATCAATTAATCAGACTATAAAACAGTCAAACAGTAAGTAACCCAGTTACGTTCGTCTGTTAATCAGTCAGTCAGTCAATCATTAAATTAGCCTTTTCTCAATCAGCTAGCTAGTTATGAATCAGTCAGCCAATCAATCAGATTATTAGTCAGTCAATCAGTCAAAAATTAGTCAGTTAATCAGTCAGTCAGTCAATCAGTCAAGAGTTAGTCTGTCAATCAGACAATCAATCCGCTAGTTAGTCACAGCGGCTATTCGACAGATAATCTGCCAATCAGTCAGTCAATCATTGAATTGGTCAACCAGTCCTTTAATCAGGCACTCAATTAGTCAACAGTTAGACGATCAATTAGTCAGTTCGTTGAGCCAATCAATCAGATTATTAGTTAGTCAATCAGTCAAAAATTAGTCAGTCAATCAGTCAAGAGTTAGCCTATCAATCAGACAATCAATCCGCTAATTAGTCACAGCGGCTATTCGACAGATAATCTGTCAATCAGTCAGTCAATCAGTCAATCATTGTCCTTTAATCAAGCACTCAATCAGTCAACTTGTTCGTCAACAGGCAGTTAGACGATCAATCAGTCAGTTCGTTGAGCCAATCAATCAAATAGCACTGCAATACTTCAGTCAATCAATCAGTCAGTCAGTCAGTCAGTATGGCAGTCAACTAATCTGGCAGACAGTCAGTAAATCTTCACATTTAAGAAAGTTCGACACGCTTCGTTGAAGTGAGAAAGACGACTCAATTGTGGGTGGGGAGCAATGACACGCAACACTTACACAAACGCACACACATGCACAGCATGCACAACATGCATACATGCATACATGCATACATGCAGAGGTATGTATGATGTATGCATGCACATACATACATCCATATACATACGTTGCTCACAGATCTAGGTAAAACTCGAATGCTCTTTCGGTTGTCGTTTGGCCTTTAATCGCAGTCGCCGTTGCTGTCGATGGCAGCAGCAGCAGATGCAGCAGCAATTGCAATTGCAGTTGCAGTTGCAGTTGCAGTTGCAACCGCAGCAGCTGTAGCAGCAGCAACATTGCTGCTACTTTGGCTGCTTCTTCTTTTGCAGCACAAGCACGAATGCAGAGACACAAAGGCAATGGCCAGTGGGTGGTTGGGCTGTTCGTCTGGTGACCGCAAAGTTAATTGCAGTATTCGTGTGTGTGTGTTTGTGTGTGTGTGTGTGTGTGGCTCTGTGTGCATGCTGCCTTGTGTTGTTGTTGCTGCTGCTGCTTTTGCTGCTGCTGCTTTTGCGGCTGCCCGTTGCGGGCAAATAACTTTGCTAATACTTTGACCGAGCCAACAACTTTTATGAGAGCTTTGAGCTCGGCTTTCGCTGCGGTTGCATGCTCCTCAAACATACATACAGCGCCGTTGATGCCTCGTCGTTGGGCCCATATTCATGCAAAAGTCACATGCAGCAGTTCTTTAAGACTCTCTGAAGCGAGTGGGCGAAATTAGTTAGAAGTGGCTTGGCTTGGCCCATTTCAGAGCAAGCAGAAGGCGGAGCTGAGATGTTGTCAACCGAAGGCAGTTGCTCCAGTAACTGTAATGCATACGCTTCTCCCATATGGAATATACCACATATTAATAGACTTCTGCAGAAAGTGGGTTTGTCTGGAGCTCAAGGATCACAATAAACGGTTGCCTGCATCAGTTAAGAGTTGGCTTAGACTAGACGAGAAACAAATGATATTTTCTATAGATTTCTAAGAAGTCTCTCTAACGTAGAATCTCTAAATCAAATATTAATGATTGACTATCATATATCACCAACGAAAGACATCGTAGGCCCTAGGACAACCATTGTTTCAGAATTTTGAGATGTGTTAGAGTATAAGCCTAGAAAACTCTGCAATAAGACGTGAGGATCACGATGTGTCGGGCTATCGTGACGTAAAGGCTGGCAGCCCAGCTCTCACAGTATACAGAGAGCCTGTGTATGGACACTCCAGATGAAGTCAGGACTTTGACATACAAACATCCCACATTGCATGTTCGTGACGTAATCTCAGTGAAGAAGATCGTAAATCTACAACAGAAACAAGTTTACTGCGAGCACCAAAAGAGGATAACCTTTCCGACACACAATCAATTTTGTGGATGAAGCAGGCATCGTATGCAAGACCATCTCCGATGGAACAAGCCCGTCAAGGGTTATTTTTGAGAAACAATTATTGATGCTTATGAATAAATTGTGAAACATAGGAAATTTCATTTCAGATAAAATTTTTGAGAGATCAAGTTGCAGCTGTGTTCATGAAAATAGTAGTGAGGCTGAAATGTTGCACAGCAAAAGTTTAGGATAAACATAATATTTTGAAATCAATTTGAATACATACATATACATACATGTTAATCTTAATACTCATTTAAAATAGTTTTCAAAATATTATGTTTATTAAAAATATTTTTGGAGCCTAACATTTCAGTCGCACTACTATTTTCATGAACACTGTTGTATACAAATAAGAATAAAGGTTCTTAGCGAGCCACTATGCTGATCTACAAAGAACATGGAGAATTCTGATTTGCCCAGGGAATCGAAAACCAAATTCAATAATATGAAGAAAGAAGCAAAATAGCTGCGTGGTCGGTGCGAGTGAAACTGCAAATGCAACCCAGACTTGGCAGTGGGCAGATCAGCAGCAGCAACATCAACAGCAACAGCAACAATTGCAGTTGCAGTTGCAGTGGCCTGGCTGGGAGCCAGAGGCAGAGCCTGCGTCTGCGACTAAGTTTGAGTCTGAGTGGCTTTGCCTATTAGATTACCTGTGTCAACAGCGTCGCAAATTACAATGCGACGAGGCGACCGAAACCAGTTTTAACTGCATTTCCAACAGCAACAACAGCAACAACAGCAACAACAGCAACAACAGCAACAGCAACAACAACTTGTAGCAAGTTCCACACTTACACACACTCACACAGACATAACAAGTTGGCATCCACATGCCGCTCACTTTGGGGCAGCGCTGCTTTGTTGCTGCAGTCGCAGTTGGCGTCGTAGCTGCTGCTGACATCACTGTTAACGTCAGCAGCAAGCAGCAAGCAGCAAGCAGCGAACAGCGAGCAGCGACGTTGCGCTTTGCGCTTGGTTGGCTCCCTGCTGCCTGCTGCCTTCTGCCAGTTACCCTGCTGTCCCTCTGCCCCCGTTAGCTGAATGCTTGGCTCAGGTTAGCCGGCCGGTTGTTGTTGTTGTTATTGTTGTTGCTGTTGTTGTTGCTGTTGTTGTTTGTTTGTTTGTTTCGTCTCCATTTGCGTTGCGTATCGTTAGCCGCTGTTTGTAGCGACGATTCGGTTCGTTGATGATATGTTTGTGGAGCTTGGCATGGGGGAGGGTGTAAGCTAAGGGGGCTTGGGGGTGGCCGCTCGGAAGGCGTGTGATGCCGGTAATAACAGCCATAGGTCGACTGGTCTGTCGTTTTTTTTGTTGTTTTTTTTTTCTGCCTCAACCACAGCGTCGCCTCGGTCGGTCACATGGCACGTCTCTCGCTCGTGCTCCTCTCGCTCTGTCGCACTCTCTCTCTCTGTGTATTTCTCTGTCTCTGTGTTGCTCGTTCTCTCAGTCGCTCAGTCTGTTTTCCTTCACTCCCTTTCGTTGTCTCGTGCTTGATCGGCAAGGTATTTTCTTGCTTTAGTTCGTTTCATTGTTGTTGCTGCTCGCTTGCTATAAACAATATTTTCTCGTTGTTGTTGTCGGCGTTTCTTTATTGCCTCTTTGTGTGCGCGCGCTGTGTGTGTGTTTGTTGTTGTTATTGCTGTTTTTCGTTATTTTTTCCCTCTTTCTGTTATTGTTGTGTTTTTTATTTTTTTTTGCTTCTCGTTCAGCACTCGGTGCCTGGCACCGGCGATCACCGTTTTAAGCTGCGACAGCCGCCAACCAACAGCAGCAGCAGCAACAACAACAACAACAACAACAACATCAAAACAACAATAATCACAGTGCATGTGCACCACCAGATCAACACACACACGCACACACATGCAACAAGAGAAAACAAGTACGAATGCTGTAGGAATGCAGGGTAGCATACGACCAGTAGATACCCTGTAAGCACTTACTTGTCGGGTCTGCTCTGCAATTCGAAATGTGTTTTGAGTTTTTCTTTCAAAATTGTGTTTTGGCAACTGTGTCAGATATTTACTGCGAGCTTTGCGCATCTCTTGCGATGTTTTCATTGCTGAGCATCGATTGTAGTCAGCAATGGATTGGTTATGTTGTTGTTGTTGCTGTTGTTGTTGTTGACACCACCTTGCGCAAAAGAAGGAAGTATTTGATCGAATGTCATTCATATGTTAGTTAGTTTAGCTCCAATCAATGCATTCTTCCGATGACTAATATTTCCCGTTGAAGGTCGCAAAGCTATAGCTGAAGCTTAAGCCCGTTTGTTAGACTTGAAGTGCATTGAAAAGCAACAGCAACAGCAGCATCAACAGCGAGAGCTGCCTCTCCTATCAAGCCTTGCCACTAGCGCTTCGAACCATGCCTAAGAGTATATACTCTTCAGATAGGCCAAATTATACCTAGATATCAAACAATAATGCCTTAATTGTCTGCTCAATCCATTCAAAAAGCTAAAGAACTCTTGAATTTCTTCTGTTGCTTGCTGCCCGACTTGCAGTCAATGCCAGCAATTCGTTTATGAACATGGAAAAGTCTGTATTAAGTGAATTAATTACTTATTCCCATTGCTTGCGCGTCTTTTAAAGTGAATAACATTTTATGCCAATTGGCATTAATTGAGCCATGAATTATGTGGCGTATACGCAACCCGCGACAGTCGTCAATTGTTTAAAATCATTTGTGATTCTGCTTTAGCTGCGAATCGGCTAATTACGAGATTCAATTCGATAAGCAACTACCATAATCCATATCGAAATGCGAGTTGTTCTTGTTCATTTATTGTTTGGATATACCTATATATGTATATATATGCATACACAGACAATAAGATGATTTCCTGCTCATAAGCTGAGCAACAATCAGGCCTTATAAATGTTTAAGTGGCGACAAGCAACCTTAGCTACAAATTACATATACAAACATATATAAAGATGTATATATTATAATATTTATATATATATGTGCATATATTTATATGTATAGATGCGTCATGTCATGTGCTCAATGCAAAATCCCATTTCATGGACTCAGGTGGTTTTTTTTGCTGTTTTTGTTTTTGTTTTAAACTTGTAATTACATTGAACGCAGTCGATAAAACTGTCATGTGACCAAGTGTGATGGCGGGTGCGGGTGCGGGCGGAGCACTAAGGCTGGGCATCATAGAGATCAGAGAGACAAGGAGACATGGAGACCCCAGCACCATTCACTAGTTGACTTCGTATGCGTATATTCCTGTCACGTCTCATGCTGCGTATACGCAATATGCTTTCTCATGATGCATTCTAACGGTGCTTTGCAGCGCCTGTCGCCAGTTGTGAGTAACAGTTAATTGTTTATTAAATAATTAATTACACACACACACACACACACACACACACACACACACACACACACAGACACACAGAGAGTATATCTAGTGAGACATCGGCGCCGAGCACAAGCGTTCATCAACTTTAATAACGAGCTTTTGATTAGGGCTAACAATAGAATATTCCTATATACGAGATATATATGTATATTAAATACTTTAAGTCTATTGAAATAGCATATAAAGCATACCCAAACTGTAGTTATAATAATATATATGCTATCCTAAACAAAGCAATTCCATTTTGTAAGAGGATCTCAGCTGGCAAGATATGATGACTTAATTATAATTTAATTAATTTTTTTTTTTAGTTGACCTTAGTTAGTCTTTGCATTAGGTATGCTTCTCGAACATATTGTTACAGGGCTAGGGTAATGCAGTAATTTTGTTGTGTATATTGTCTAGAGTCTTTTGTGTCATCTGAAGTGTTGGAAGTGCAGTTTGTAGTGATTTGTTGATGATTATGACTACTGAAGACTTTTGCTAATTCTGAGTTTTTACGCACAAATGAGCAGTAGTCAGCTTGCCTTGCAGCTGTCCTCCTATATATACATATTAGGTGTATATATGTATGTGTGTGTGGAAGTCATGTAATGGTTATAGGCATAACGATTTGAGTAACTCAATATAATTTAAATTAATATACTAAAGAACTAACCAAATTTGAACAAAGTTACCTCAAAATCTGTTAGCTGATATGTAAACATATATTCAATATATTTCATATCTATATATTTATATATTTTCATTTCCAAAGTATATCAAAAACGTTTTCATATTCAACAAAATTAGATATTTTCATATATTTATTTTGTTACAACTTTTTCAACTCTGTCGAAATTTCTATAAAGCGATTACATTTTGTTGCCATTTTGCATATGTCTACACATACATCAGTCCAAAGGCTTGACATATTATATAAATATATATATAATATATATATATATATATACATATATAATACAAATTTAATCCGGCATTGCATGACACTATTGGAATATTCAACATTTAGCTATAAGTTATTAATATAAAATGTTATAAAGATTGATTGAATGAATTTGATGGCAGCTATTAGCTGCTTACAGAGTACCTACTCTCCCCCTCTCCCTCTCTCTCTCACCCGTCTCACTAGCTCGCTCTCACTCTCTTGAGTTAATATAATATTGCTATGGCTGCTGCTGGACTGTGGGTTTAAAGAGGGTTTCTCTTGATGTACGATTATTTCCCGAGGCCCTACTTCGTTGCCATTTCGAACACAATAGAATTGCCCCACAATTGCAATGCAATAAGCTGCTTGCCGCATGCCGCTTGCCGCTTACCGCATGCCGCATGCCGCATGCCGCATGCCGCATGCAACAAATATAAAGTTTTATATTATTCCCTTTGGCTGAGCAAATATTTGTGCCAAACGGAATTAAATCGATTTTGCTAGCTGGCATGTTAATTTTTTATTGCACCTTTTCTTATGGCCCTTTGAAAGCGAGTGCACTGCAAAAAAAAACTGATTGCATTTGGCATTATTGTCGCATCAGTTTAATATGCAATGGCGCAGCGAGCCAAATCTAATAGGAGATTCTGTTTTTGTGGCCCGCGTGGCTCCAATTGGCATTGCAATATGCAGCGCACCTGTGATACCTGTCCCCCTCCCCCTCCACTCCCATCCACTCCCATCAATGCCTTTCATATGCACAGTGGGCAACATGTTTGTGTCTGGGTGCGTTGGCCATTGATGACATTTCATTTGCAGTTCATAATGCATTTATTTATCGAGCATAGCCCAGCAGCGAGCAAATTAATTGAATCCCACAGTTTTCTCTGTGAAATTCGAAAATGCCTTCAATAGCGCGCTTTTCCCAACTCTTGCAGTGTTCGCTTTGTACGAAGTCAAAAGAAAAACACTGAAAAAAAAACACAAAGAACAACAAAATTATTATAAAAATGGCACAACAAAATGGCGACGCCTGCCAGCTGAACCGTTATTTCGGCCTCTGGCTGCGTGTGTGTGTGGGTGTGTGTGTGGGTGTGTGTGTGGGTGTGAGTGTGTGTGTGCGAGGTATTTGCATTTTGCAACCAGGTGCAGTTGCAGCAGCTACAGCAAATTTGCAAATTTATATATTTTATCGAATTTTTTACTGCACAGGAAGCGCATTAAATGCTTGTAATTAAGTTGGACCAGAATTTATGAGAGGAGAGCAGTCAGTGAGTGCCGCATGCCGCTTCGGGTTCGACTTCGGCTTTCGCATCGCATCGCATTTCATGCATTTGCGCTGGCATTTAACACTTGGCATTTCAAACTTTTCAAAAAGGCTTCAAAGGCAAAGTTGAATTAGCCTCGCCGCTGTGGCATGCAGCATGGCAGACATTCCAGACTCGATGCCAGCTGGGCTGTTGTCATATCACTTCGAAAATTTGTTCAAAATGTTAACAACCATTCGAGTCAACAAGTCAGCGAGCACACATATGTATAACAGAGCCATATATATATAAATAATTATATATATAATATAATATATATAAACACAACCGATATCATAGACACATACATAGCCAAGTCTATTAACATTTGAATGAAAATGAATTAAAAGTTGAGGCATTGACTTCGATGGCATTCAATGGCTTTCAAGCTATTATACCATATACTTAATACATAGCATAGATGTATAAAATATATAACAGGAAATCTTTAACTTTATAGACCACATATATGTCTGCTTCGTTTCACTTTTCATGTTGTCTTTACAGAAGTTTTCTTCTACCATTATCATAAAGTAAAATGATCAAATCCAAGTTAATTAAAACTCTCACACAGAAAGTGTCGCTGTCTCCGCTCACAGACTGAGCTCATAGCCTTATGCACATGTAGAAGAAAACATTCCATTACCATACCATTTCTATGCTCTATAACTAGCTGCTGCCTAAATACTAACAATTCCTTTCACATTCAATTAGCATTTTGTGCATTTGAGAAATGAGTAGAGGAAAAAGTAAATAGTTTAAGAATAAGCAAAGGGGCTACTTATTGACACACAATATTAGCTGTTCAGCTGTCCCAACGAAACAAACATGTAAAGCATGTAAATGTTATGTGTGTGTGTGTGTGTGTATACCACATAATATGATACATATTATTGTATTTGGTCAGCAGAGACAACGTGTGCAATTGCTGTGCTTGGTTTGTCAGCATTCAGGATTCTCACACACGCATAGTTATATATACAATATATATATACTCATATATGTGAATGTATATTCATATAGGCCTACATAATGTCTCTGGTGTATTTGGGGTTTCATTGGCATTGCCTTTGAGCCGGGCATAAATATATATATATTTATCTATATATATGCATGTAAGGGTCTTAAGCTGCTTAAATTTGTCTGACTGTCTAACGGCCCAATTATAGATTTGGCCAATTGTAAATTGTATATTGCGTAGGTGTAGACGACCCATTGTTTTACAGCAATTCACAGAATATTTGCTAGACGGCATTTAATCGAAATTAATTGCAAAAGTCACACACACATAGCATAGATAGTTATATGGCTTAGTCTGTTACGCTTATTGCATTGCAGCCATTTCATTGTCAACGTTATTTACAAAGTGCGACAACCCTTGTGCGTAGCAGCAGAGTTGACAGGCAAGAAAACAATGCACACTCTTCCTCTAGCAATTGTTGTTGCTGCTGCTGCTGTTGACACAAGCTTAAAATTTTCTGGCAGATGAGAGCCTGTCCGTTGCCTGTAAGCTGCTAAAGGTTCAGCTCCAGCTAAAGCTAAAACTCCAGCTACAGCTACAGCTCCAGCTCTAGTTGCAGCAACATTTCCGCTATTTTCGCCAGTGTCCCTTTGAAAAGCGAAATGAAAGAGAAAATTGAATTTCGCACAAAAGTTTTTAATTACTCGCATTCATTGTGAACCCATTTTCCAGTTGATCATAAAAACTGCAAGCGTCGCACAGAAATATGAACAGATAGTAATAGACTTGTGATTACTCTAACTAATCTCAGTTGTTGTGACATTAAATTGTTCAAAAAGAGCTCAACCTTAGCCTTGATTCTATTGTGTATTAAGCAGCCGTCGAGTTGCCTTTGCAAAATCTAATACAATTTTCATTTGCTTCACTTGTCTCACTTTCATTTCGTGTCACATATTTCGAATGCAAATGTGATTTCTAGCTCAACTTATCCAAGTTAGCGTAGCTGTAAAAGAAGTTAATATACTAAAATATTTGTTTAATAAATTTTTAACTGATGGAGAAACTTTGATTAAGTTATGAAGAAGAAGGTTAACTGTGTAGTTTTGGAGTTTTCGATTATATTATATAATATATGAATATATACTTCCAATGTCTCTGTCTCTGCACACAAAATATATATATATAACATTCACTCTGAACAGCATAAAGTTGGGCCATAATTTAGTATTCTTACAATTGCCAACACAGCAATAATTCGAAGCTGTTAAAATAGCCGCTTTATATGATTCTGAACGATTTAACTGATCGAAGTCAAACTCATCTAGCTTAATTTGGACTAATAATTACAATACCAATAATAATAATAATAACCAACATTATCAGGCCTACTTTATAAGACGAAAGTACCTCTGGGCTTATATATTGTAGATTGCATGCAGATAGAAATTGCATAAAAATATAATCTTTTTACTTCATGAAACACAAATAGTTAAGCTTTGTATAAGACATCAAAATATTATGTGTTTGTTTAAGTATTAGAATTCAATTTTCAAATGAAAACATTCAAATGGAGAATACAAAGAAATTCAAAATTATAATCTGATTAGAGGTGATTCGAGGTAGCTCAAAGAAGGCAACATATTTGGTATATTGTACCAAAAGTATCCTTCAGTGAATACTTAAGATATGTTACCTAGAATACCCCTGCAAAAATACCTAAAGAAATACTTTGCTCTTTACAGATCTTTACTATATAAAATATACTTATACAACTTCTATGCCCAAGACTATTTCTTATCACATGCCAAGGATATGCTAGCAAAAGTACCCTTCACAGAATAGCAAAGTAAAGAAGGCTCTGTCTGCCCTTTTCAAATCTTTATTTATATAAATATTTCTTATAAAATCTAAAGTCTGACAATGAAGATCTGCACTCAAACCAGACCAGCCCAGACAGTCCGCTCTATAAATGTAGTAAATAAATTATAGTTTATAGACTTTCGCTCTTTCATTTGTTTTTCAAAAAATTACAATAAAATTTGCTACGACAGCTCATCAATTGTAATAAAGTATTCTTGAGAGTCAACCACACCCGACTGCAGCACCCTTAAACTATTTTTTGTTTTTGTTTTTTTGGTATTTTGTTTTTGGTTTGGAATGCGCTTTTGTAAGGCATTCGCTGCTTGCGCCACAGTTGCTTAAACGAACAACCAATTTTTATTTTTCTTTGCTGGAAAACACTTATAAATTAACTTTTTTTTCCGCTGTTGTTGCTGTTGCTGTTGTTGTTGTTGTTGCGACAATTGTTGTTGCCGAGATTTTTATGGCACTGGCAGCGGCCGTGGCAGCTGCAGCTGCTGACCAGCTGGATGCCGGACTCCTCATTAAGGTCCCGAGCACACAAAAATGTCCAATGGCGTTTAGTGCGCAATTATGAGTACTCTTTGCTGTTGTTGTTGCTTTTCTTTTGCAACTGGCCGCTTTGTTGCCAAATTATTTTGCTCCATTATGGCCCACTGATGAAAAAAAATATGAAAGAGAGCGAGAGTGGGAGTGGGAGAGAGAGAGTGAGATAGAGAGAGAGAGAATGAGAAATGAAGAAGAAGATTTCAACTTAAACGTGGCTCAGTTTTTATTTAATTGTTGCCACCCGCGCAACTTTAAGAGAGAGAGAGAGAGAGAGAGAGAGAGAGGGTGAGGGAGAGAGCTAGGTAGGGAATAGCTGGCTGAGAAGGTGGAGCATGCTGTCTGCTACGCCGTAGGCATTGAGGCGTAACAAAGCTGACTTAATGACTCCAAATCCGACTACGGTATAGAAAAAAGTAACGACGCCAAAATACACAATATACACACAGAGCAGAGACAGACAGAGAGAGAAAGAGAGAGAGAGAGAGTGAGAGAAAGAGAGAGCAAGATAAAAAGTGAAACAAATTAAAAATGGCTTTTAAACGTAAATGAAATTTAAGTTTGGGGCTGCCGCTTAAAGGGCTGGACGTCAGCCCCTGTCGGACGCTTGTGTACTTATGCAACGGCAAAGCGCTGTGGCCAGGCGGCTAGTCCTTAAATTTTAATGACGCCTGCTCGCTTTTCGCTTTTCGCTTTTCACTTTTCACTTTTCACACTCTGGCAAATGTCAACAAGGAATGAGCGCGGCTGCTTTCGCCGCCATCATTTCTCATTGGCCGAGGCTGTGAAAAATTATTTACTGACATTGACGAAGATGCGAAGTGCTTATGCCGCGCGGGCCTATTGTGAGCTCAACTTCAACAGCCAACTGGCTGCCATTGTCATTAGACGCGAAGTGCCTTTGGCCAAATGTAATCAAGCATTACACCTTACGTTGCGCTTGTCCACGTGACTTGACGGAGGCAACACGCGCGCTCTTAAATTTCAATATGAATTTACTTTCCTGACACTCTTTTGATTGTAGGCTTAAGTTCAAGTTCTCTGCCAGACAACAGCTCACATATATTATTGTCTCATCAAATTGATTTTAAATATATTTTCCAATTCTTTACATTAATCACTCTTTATGGCGTTCGTCGTGTAACAAGCTTGACTGTATTGAACAATAATCTAACTCTATACAAATTGCGTTATGCTCATAAATCATTGCTTGTTCAATCAAGGTAAAATACACTCTTCCCCGTATAACGGCCGTTTTTCATTAAGCATATTCAGCCAGAGAGTGAGGGAGAGAGAGAGAGCTAGGTGTATGTATATTCTAATGCGACTTTAGTATTTAGTGTAGCTGTGAAGGCTGGCCGAAAACAATAACAACAATTAAGCAGCATAAATTTTCAATTAGCGTGCAACAAGCAAACGTTAGCCGCAACAGCAGCAACAGCAACAGCAACAGCAACAGCAACAACAACAGCAGCTGCCACCGCGTCCAACACTGCGTATACGTAATCATTTGTGACCAAACGATTGTCCGTTGTTGTGGATAGCATTTGGAGTTTGCTGATTGACTGCCCGACCAACTGACTGTGACACGGCCACTGTCAGCAGTGGCCATTTAATTAAACGCCAACTGCAACTGCAACTGCAACTGCAACTGCAGCAGCAGCAGCAGCAGCAGCCGCAAATCTGCCATCGAAATAAAATCAAATCGGCCATGTGGAGGCGGCGAGGCGCTCTGTAGCCAGTGACAGCTGCAAAGAAATATGTTTCGTTGGCATTGTGCATGCATACGGTTAAATGGCCCATTAATTAGTCCAACTAAATGAGATGAGGGACTGAACCTAGCCAGAGGCGTAGGCTTAAATTCCAAATAGAAAAAATGAAAAGGAAATTAAATAAATGTTTTTTGTTTTTAGGCTTTTAACGTTTTTAGTTTTGCCTGAACATTTATTATTGTTGCGTTTGCAATTTCGGTCCCTGTTCAACGCCATTGGCCACGAAACTGCTGCTGCTGCTGCATGACATAGAAATTTCAATGGCAATTGCAACTGTCCAACAACTGTCGCAACGCGCGCGCTATTTGACGCTTTATTTGCCTGCCAGCAGCAATTGAACGAGCTGCAACTGCTATCTAAATAAACATTCCCAGAGTGTTATTTAACTGATTCGCATCGATCAAAATATGTGCGAGCTCGCCGAACTGATTGCACATCTGTTTCACATGGATCCTGGCAAATTGGAGTGCATTTGGTCTGTGTTAGCACCTGAAGCAGCCCATGCAAATTAACTTCAGAGTTCTGCCTGCCACAATGATGCTAGCCATTGTCATTTGAAGTGGAGTTATCACATTATGAGTGTGAAATGTTAATAATATATTGTAGGTACTTAACTGAGTTAATTATCAAGAGATAAGCACTTCAAGCCATCTCTGTCTGTGTCTCATAACACTTTGCATATTGTGGAAAATATCTATTCATGTTGACTTTGACTGGATCAAGTTGCCATATCATATATCATGTGCATATCTGATATGGCAACTTACTCCAGTCATATAGAACAAATATCTAGAAAGAGAAGAAATATATGAATACTGAATCAAAATATATTTTATATGAATATATATACATTATATATTGTATATAAATATATATATTGTTTATGTATATGGTCGGCATAAAATATTAAATAAAAGAAAGTTCGGGCTATGACATAAGTATTTTGTCAAAATATATATGCCGATCTGGGTATATATCAGAATAGCTCAGCCATCACGTTATCCGTAAATGTTGCATATTTTCTATATTATTCGAGCTAAAGTATTACAATTTGTATCTCTTAGGCTCTGTTTCATTTTCATTAAAATATAATAAAATTGGGCTCTGCATCATTTCAGCAAATATTATTTTAACAAATCTGAGCAAAAGCCTACAAAATAAGTTTGCCAAAAATTGTTCTTCTGGCCAGCGCACCAAAATTTAATTTTAAGTATTTCGCTCTATCGCAGTTATCAAATTTGTTGTCTAGACCACAAAATTGATCTTCTTTAAGAACAAAATTACTATAGGATCATATGTACAATAGTTTTATCTTTGGATATCTTTCTCGACCAACTGGAGCAAAAATCGTTATGAAAGCCGACAGACATAGGAAAACTTTTATTGACTTGCTTGGAAATTACAAATTCTGACAACAGCAAACTTAATTTGCTATAATAGCTAGGACAGATAGGAGAACCACGCTGAGAATGGCATCTAATGCGCTCGACTTGTCTTCAAATATCCAGGAAAGAACTGATGTCAAAGCGAGTTTTAATTAAAATTTAAGGTGGATTTTTGAAAACTATTCAGTTGAGTGAGAGAGAGGTTGACTGTATCAATAAATTTATATTTTATTCTTTCTTTTCTCTCTTTCAATACTTTAGATCTTTCAATTACTCCGAGCATTCTGTATATATAAATTGTATATGTAAATTAATATAATTTAATTCTTTGTTTTCCATCTTTCCATACTTCAGATCTATCAAAGACTCTAATAATTCTCTAATGAAACTAACCATTTTTTATTTATTTATTTTATTTCTATAAACTTTTTTATCTAAATCAAACTCTTATACCATATCAAATAACATCGTTTGTTAGAGTATGCTTGCCTCGACTTGACAATTATTGTCATTTATTGCTGTGCGACTCTCTGTGTTTGTGTTTGGGTGTGTGTGTTCGTGTTTGTTTGTTTGTGTGGTGAGTGTGTGGCTGTGTGTGTATGCGCTTTTCATGTTAATAAATTTTTGACATTATCGCTGGCTGCAGATGTCATATTAGTTGCTGTTGCTGCTATTTGGTCAGTGTGCTGCATTTTGGTTCGTTTCGTTTCGTTTCGTTTCGTTAACCAACTGTGCTCGCTGCGCCTGTTGACCACTTTATTTGTTTTTATGTGCACAAATATGCGAATCAAAGTTTATTAATTTACAAATTGCCAACTTAGCTGCAGGCAGAAAGAGAGCACAACAAGAGCGAGAGAGAGAGAGAGGGAGAGAGAGCGTGCATTGCTGTCGGGCACAATATGCATGCCATTGAATTTTTGGTAAAATTATATTTGATTGGCGCCCAGAGCGCTGGCACAAAGGAAACTCATTTAAGTGCGGCTAATTAATAAAAATGTTGCCAGATTTCCATCAAATCGGCTCATATCAATGGGACTAATTTACATTCCACTCTAAGTGGTTGCCATCAATGAATTGATGGCTGACTTTTCGCATGGCAAACGGCATGCGGAGATTTTTGGCAATGCTGCCGATCCCTGGCACACCGAATGCGTAACTCAATTATTCGATGGCACCTCAAAAATTGAATTGCCATTCGACGGCACAGGCTGGCCTCTGCGTGCCTGCCTGAGTCCCCCGCCCACTCCAAGCCACCTACACCATTTGGCAGAGCTGCCTAACAGAGTTCTCCGCGCTGACCATTTTAATGGAAGCAGCTCAACAATTGAATTATCAAAGTCCAATGGCAATGCCTCGTCCCTCTGATATGCAAATACAATTACGAGTCAAATCAATGTGTGTGTGTGTGTGACCCGACATCGTATGAAATGAAATGAAAAATGCAGCCAGCACGGAGGCGGAGGCGGAGGCGACAGGCAGGAAAAAAGGAAACAAAACACTCTTACTTGACAATACCAAAATTGAAAAGTCATAGTTGAAAGGCTGAAAAGCAGGCCATCGTGTGAGCAGGCTCGACTGGGGCTGGATAAATTCAATTCGGCATGTCCATTAGGAGCGTCAATCGACGCGGCGTGGCGCATGCCAAATGAAACTAGGCAAAAACAAATAGAAATGAAATGCAAAATGCAAAATGCAAAGTGCCAAACTAGACATTGATTGACCAGCAACTCAATTGGCCTAATTAGCCGGCCTATAAGACATTACAAAGTGTGCTCTAATAAGAAAATACCATACTAGACATTGATTGACCAGCAACTCAATTGGCCTAATTAGCCGGCCTATAAGACATTACAAAGTGTGCTCTAATAAGAAAATGTCATGATTGATGTAAATAGTCTAAGCGTGAGCTTTAGAACATGTTCAGGAATGCGAAATTGCTAAGACTAAGCTGACTTTGTGGACAAATATCGATTCAATATTGAACTATTTGAAAATATATATTTTATTATTTATTTGAATAGGGATATTGAAAAAACAAGAGTCAACTTAATGATAAACTAATCAAACATATTTGATATGGCACATATGTATTTATAGCCTAAAAAGAACAGACAAATACTTCAATAATACCAGCAAGCCGATGGGGGTATTTTATATGCCAGTCCGCCCTAGTTCACAGCGATATTATTGAACTATAAAAGTCAGCAAGTGTTAATGGAAACTTAAAAATATTTATTAAAGAAACTTAAGTATAATTATTATAAAATATAGAATGAATATAAAAGTAAAGATTCAAAGAAAATATAAAATATGAATTAAAACAAACAGAATGAGAAGTGGAGAGAGAGAGAGAAAACGAATAGAAAGCATTGGGAAATCACTGCACAATGTGGGAGACTTGCCAGATCATCAAGTTTATACACCTGCTTACTCCTGGGCACAGTGTGTGATTTCCCTAAGATAACCTGAAAGCAAGGATTATGTTAACGGCAGAAATTGCCTGAAAATTGAGCTGACTTTAGGCTAACATGACATGAGCTGTATAGAATGATACTTAATGAATGCTTCCCATAACAAATATCAATAATACTTACATCGATGTATGTCAAACTATATTTACTATCTTCTCACTTACCTGAAAACTTAGCTGACTTTATGGCCTACATTAAGTAGCTTAGCTGGCAATTTTAAATATTTAAATATAATATATTCTTTTCTATTTTATACTTTTAAATATTTTCTATTATATATGTGATATATAAAGATAAGAAAAGATACTAGAGTAATACTTTATATATATAAAATATATCCATAATATATCAATACATTTACTCAATTACCTGAAAACTTAGCTGACTTGCTGGCTAACATTCAATGACTTAATTGACAACTTTAATTTGGATCAGTGCAGAGTTTGGAATGTCTGTGATAAGCAGTGAGTGTCGTCCGCTATGGTTGGTGGTCTGCTGCTCTGTTCGGTCGTTGTGTTTGGCCAGGTGTGCGTAAATATTTGAGTGTCGTCTATATGTCAAACCGCTCCTAGACTGTGGGTTATCAACAACTTGCGGCTTCAGCTCGATAAACAAAGTGCTTGCTGGGTAAAGAGCGTACGCTAATCAGGCTGCGGGGCATTCGAGTGTGCAGCTGTTGGCTTTGCGGTTTCCATTTGCCCATTTAAATGCCGGATAAATACTTGATGGGGTCGAAACGGGCAGCGCTGGCAGAGTCCAAGGGTGGTGTGTGTGGGGGGGTCCATAAAATAAATCTGGCCAAACGTAACCGCAGACGAGCTTAAATGAGGCATTCGATTTGTAGAAGGGCTTCAAAAACAAAAACTCAATCTTTATTCAACTTTTTTGTCTAGCAGCGAGGCGCAGTCAAAAGTTGACCAAAAGCTGCTACGCAAGATTAATGCGAGCCACAATAAATTGTTGCAAATGTAAGCAAATCATGAGCTTTACCCACACACACACACACGTACATTCAAGTTTATGAAACAAATGCAAAGTCCTCTGTTTGCCAGATGGCTTTGAAATTAATTGCAATTTTAAGTCAAATGCTCGCCAAGTTGTTGAATAAAAATAGATTAGTAAATGAGTAAATGAGCTAAATAAACATAATTAACAACAACAGACAACAGCAACAGCAAAAGCAACAGACAACAGACAACAGCAAGCAATTTACATAGTCAGAGCATCATTTCAATTAACAAAATCATTGCGGCCAATTAGAGAAAGCAAACAACAGCAACAATCTGCCAAGCGACAGCAACAACAAGTTGAGTAATTTAAGAAAATGTTCGTGCTTATTGACAATGCTCTGTAAGCCATCTAACCTAACAGCCAACCTCCTCCCCTCTCGGCCAGCGACCCGCAACAAGCCCGCAATCGTAAACTCTTTCAACAATTTCATTAATGAAGCCGACTGCGACGCTTCGGAGGCGACGAAGCTGAATTAAATTATGCTAAATGCAAAATTATTTTGTTGCCTTGTTTATGCGTCAGCGAACAAGTTCAGTTTTTCCTGAACACTGACTGAACTGCATCAATAGCTGCACTATAAACATATATATGTATATGCAGCTCGTCTTCTAATATATATTGGCATTGATTTGTATTATCTATATCTATAAATCATCTATTCTATATCATCTATATAGAAAGAAGCAAGAGATACAGATACAAGTCATTGACAATATATGTTGTATCTTCATTTGTATCTGTTTGGGCCCCTTTCTCTCTATCTTTATCTATAAAATTTGCTGCATATTCGTCTTTGATTAACATCTGTATCATCATCTCTATTTATACTTGTAATATTTCTATCTAAGTCAGAGAAATAGCTGCAGATCTATTTCTGTAGCTGTTTTTGCTTGTTCTTCTCAATCTGCATTTTCAACTGTATCATCATCTGTATCTATATCTCTAGCTCTATCTGTATCTGTATCTTTCTCTCTGCTTAACAGTATCTTGATCTCAATCTTTATTTGTATGTTTTTTTAAGTTTTTCTTTCTTTTATCATTCTTTCTATCTATCTATATATATTATAAATAAATATGTCTTTTTATATATATATATCAATCAATCTTCATATAACTTCCTTTGCATCTGTATCTTTTACTCAATTTGTATCTGTATCTTGTTTTTCAGTTTCTGTATCTTTTACCCTATCCATCTGTCCATCTATCCATCTATCTAAATATCTATCCATCTATCTCTCAATCTATCTATTTATCTATTAATCATCTATCATCAATCTATCTATCTATCTATCTATCAATCTATCTATCCATGTATCTATTGTATCTTAATATAACTAGATTTGTAACTGTCTCTGTATCTTTTTCGCTATCTGCATCTTTTTCTCAATTTTGATCTGCCTATTTGTTTCATTATCTTTATCTCAATCCTTATCTATTTCTGCATCTATCGATCTATACTAACTTACATATAACTTTACTTGCAACTGTATTTTTGTCTTTATGCAAATCGGCGTCTTCATTTCGTTTATCCGCATATCTTATCAGTATCTTTGACTTTATCTGCAACCAGATCCTCCTGCATCTATCTATATTTCGATACACAGCTCTGCGCTGAATGCAATTGAAGTGCATTCTCACTTCGAGGTGATTTTTATTCTTTACTGATTCCCGGCAGCTGAGCGTAAATGCTGTAGCTTAATCCAATTACCACGCTCAAGTTGAGCTTCCACAGTAAATTTGACCGCCGCGAGTTGGGACTTTGCGCTGCATTTCACATTGACCTACGACGCGTTTTCAACTGAATTGAGCAGCATGAAATATGGTAAAATGCCACAACAATTTTAAAGAAAGTGAGCTGAAAATGTGTGTGTTGCTGCAATTCGTTCCGCCCGCAAGTTTTTCTATCTGTCTGTCTGTCTGTCTGTCTGTCAGAGCGCTTCGTCTCGCTTATGGCTTCCACATACTGCATCTTTGTGCTCAGCAGCAAACAAAATTAAGCTGTGAAACCCCAATGCAACGCATCTTTTTATCCGATTAAAAGAGATTTTGCTTATTTCTATGCGGTCGAGCTGGTCCCACTGTGCAGCAGCAGCAGCAGCGCTAACAGATGCACTTGAAGTGCGATTCGAGCGCAAAAAACTGCTGGGAAAAGCCGAGCTCTGAGCAGCTAAATTAAATAGTTCCACGACCATGCTCGACTCACACTTGCTTCGTACATAAAGCTAAAGGAAAAAACCAAACCAATTTTGACATATCGCCGGCATTTCATTTGGCCAAACAGCAGCTAAGCTTATAATTGAATCGTAAAAAAGCAAGAAAAATAAGAAAAAACAGTTGTTGCTTGTCAAATTTGGAAAAGCTAACAAGTTCACAGAAATAATATTCAGAGTTGGGCATCCATGTGCCATAAGAATCAAGCTGACAGCTCAGAGTGTAATAAGAGTGTTGCCGGTGACATTGCCAGCTGATGCTGTGCTGCCTGCCTGGCTGGCTGGCTGGCTGTTTGGCTGGCCTGCCCAGTCGACAATCGAGAGCGAGCTACATACAACGGATGACAACTGAGGCTGGCGGCCAATGCGGTTGTGAGGCATTGAAACCAATTAACGAACAATCAACTCCGGGCAACCGCAAAATTCAAAATGCACAGCCAGTGGCCAGTGGCCAGTGCCCTGTCACATATATACGTGTATATATGGGCAGTGTGTGTATGTGTGTGTAAGCGAGCGACTAAGTAAATATGTTTATATATAGCTGGGCACACTAAATATATAATTTTAAATAAAATGTGCGCCATTTAAGCATGACTGTTGAAATGGCAAAGTTCTTCGAGACATCTCTATCTGCATGAGACTTGAAAGTTAAGATATATAATTCATAAATCTTTCTATGAGCTTGATCTTGAGTGCAAATCGTTTCTAGCAACATATACTCGCATGTCTGTGGCTCACTTATGTATGTGAAAGAGCTCATCGAAATGGAATGACTTCAGACATCCGACAGGGCATCCATAGTTCGTCATTTTAATTGCAACATTTTTGTTTCTTTATTATTATTTGTATTCATTTCATTTCGTTTTCATACCCTGAACCCATTGAAAATGGCTAATGAAGGTATAATGGTTTTGTGACAATGTATGCAACAGGCAGAAGGGGGCGTGGCAGACCCCCTAGAGTATATACAGTTGTGTTCATGAAAATAGTAGTGCACTAAGACTAGTTCATGAAAATAGTAGTGCTCTAATACTAGTCGCACTACTATTTTTATGAACACAGCTGCATATTCTTGATCAGGATGATGATGAGCTGACTCGATCTAGCTATGTCCGCGTTAACTGCAAAAGCATAAGACTTCAAATTTTAAATGTATATTTTTTCATTTTTGTTCTCTATAATTCCCCATTTTCTTATCGATCAAAATCTATAATTTAATTGCGTTTCTTAAGCGTAGCTTGAAAAGCACAAGAGCTGAAATCATCTAATTGACACAGACATTGTTTTTCACGGTATTTCACCTTCACCTTCACATGCATGCACAAAGAGCATTTTGATCTGTCTGCATTAAGGAAACTTTCGAAGATTGTAGCTTCAGCTCTTTACAATGTCCAGAGTATCTCGTAGTCGGGCAGTCCTGGGTAGAGCAGTTTCACTTGTTTTTCTCGCTCGGCATAGCAATGCGTTCAAACGATTTAACATAATTTTAATAATGCACACTGCAATTTCCGTGCAAATAGGCGACGACTGAAAAAAGAAACATTTTAATTAAAATATAATAACAATTGGCCAGAATGCTTTAGCCGAACACCAGAATACCCTGTACAACGAATCAGAGTCAGAAAAGGGTATGGAGTACGTCCCGATTGTAGCGAGGCAGCCAACCTGATTTATGTACATTTGCGCAAAGCTAATATACCCGCTGCGGCACACTGTCAGGATCTATAGAAAAAGTGTTCATTAAGAAATAAATCATTTAATAGCTATGTAAAATGAAATTAAATTTAATTGTGCCTGAATTGAGTAAACACAAATATAAATATACGCAAAAAAACAAAGAGCCAACGATATAAAAACATAAACATAAACTGCAATTAACCGTAATCGGTATCATCTGCCATAGCTAAACAAATAGGAAAAACAAACCCGAAGCCCAAACAATCAACAAAATCAAAATTTAATTTGACAGCCAAGTGAACAGTTGACAAAAGAAATGAGATTTTAATTGATTTGCAAATCGATTAAGAATTCATTTCGCACAGCGACGTGACAAGGATGCGTTTCATTGTTTATTTATTCGAGTCCTATATAATAACTATTATGCAACTATATATATATATATGTATCTATGTGTGTGTGTGTGTGTGTGTGTGTGTTTGGCATTTAAATAAGTCATGTTGTTGTTGTTGCTGTTGCTGTTGCTGTACAGCTACAGTCAGTCAGAGTCAGAGTTCTTGATTATTGTGACTTTAAGCAATTTCAGTATCGATTTTTGGAAATTCAAGGCGTGTGTGTGGGCGTGGCTCGACCTTCATGCATAGGCCAGCCTGTCTAAATAGCTGAGCCAGACTCTGAAGTAGTTTGTAGATAATAACAAAAACTTTGTTAAAATTCCCATTAAAACTAAGATATTCATAAAGTCAGGCAGAGCTGTTAAGAATTCCATTTGAATGGAAATTCAAAATGGGTTTTTGTTCTGAAAACCCATTTTGAATTTCCATTCAAATGGAATTTTTAACAGCTCTGAAGTCAAGTTCCGATACTTCGAAATGGCAAGGGAATTGAATTTTATACGAGTTACATATGTTTGCTCAAAAGTTATTTATTTTGGATTGCTTGATGTCTTTTCTCTTATTCTGTCTATTGAGTTTGTCAATCTTGTAACATTATGTTAAAGTTTTGCTTTCAGACAACATATGCATCTATGATTACATTACATTATAGACAATAGCTGATCTCTTGCACAGATCTTAAGCTATATCTTAGATTATAGCTTAATTATCAGAATACGAATTCATTTCAATTCGGGCTTGTCTCTAGTACAGGCTTTGCATGCCAAGTAGCAACTTGTGGCTGCTGCTGTCTGGCCTGGCACGATCGACCGTCTCGTGCCTCAGATTCAAAGTGTTCTCGCTGACATGTCCGCTCTTGCAACGTCATTTTTTCCACTGCTCTTAATGATAATTCTCTTACAGACAAATGCAGTCATTCAAATGCCTTAAGCCGGCTGACAGTTGTTAATCAAGGAGCTTCCTTGATAGTAAACAAATAAATAAAAATAAAAATACAAATAAATATAATCATTCCAAATTGTATATAGTTAAAAGGTAATTGTAAATAATTGATAAATGAAATAAAATAAATGCTTTGCCAGCCCTTCAGAAGCTTAAGCCATGCAATCAAGGCAAAAACAAACAAAAACAGCAAAAAATACATGCAAAACTATTCAAATATAAATATATATATAATATATATACCTAGGCCTAGGCACATACATATATAAACAATATGTAAATCGTGCGCTCTGTTTAAAACACTGAGGCATGACGTTTTAAATTGCACACACAGCGCTTTAAGCTCAAATGATTGAAAGAGACTCATATCGGATCCCATTCAAGTGCAGGTCACAAATTTCAGTTGCAAAAAAAATGTAAAAAAAAAACACAACAGCAAACAAAATAGAAAACAAAAAACTAAGCACAGAAAAAGTAATTCAAGCTTTCAAATGGATACAACAAAAAATGTGTGAATGAACCGCGACGCGGGCGTTGCCAACAACTGAGGCAGTCACCGCGGCAGAGCCAGCAGCAGCAGCAGCAGCTGCAGCAGAGGCAGCAGCAGCGCCAGCAGCAGCGACGGCGGCAGCACTTGGCGGTCATTGTTCCAATTTCTAACCTTTTTTTTTATTTTTCATCTTTTTTTTATATATATTTTTTTTTTGTTCAACTCTGTCTCTCTCCTGGTCTATGCACGTATGTTTATGTGTGTTGAGGAGATTTTTTCAAGTGTTGTTGTTAATTTGTTTGGCAGTGGCGCGCATTTTTCACAGACACACACACAGTTAAGAGAAATGCCAACTGTGTGTGTGTGTGTGTGTGTGGTTAGTAAAATAATAAAAAAAAAAAAACAAAAAAAAACCGGCTACAACGGCGACCGGCTACCCTCTGTTGCCTGGCCGCCCTCCTGGCTGCTAAATGTCTAACCAGTTGTGCCTATGAGCAAAGTGTTGTTGTTGCTATTTTATGACTCTGGATTGGTGTTGTGCATAGAAGCCTGAAGCAGCCGCAACGCCAACACCAACAGCAACAGCAACAGCAACAATCACTGCCACAAAGTACAGCAGTTTAAACATTTGTATTCGTGCCTGTGGCTCACATGTCAGGTTGACCAGCCAACAACAACAGCCACACAAGCTGCACATATATCTCTATATACATATATGTTTGTGTGTGTGTGTGCTAGTAAAAAGGGTTTTAAGTGGTAAACACGTTAAAGAAATGCACAAAACGAGAGAAATGGCAACGTACTCAACCCACATGACTTATGCAGCAGAAACAAATGCCAGAGCGCTGCAAAAAGTAACCCGAAAATTAAAATTTCTGCAAAAAAGAATAAAGTAAAAAGCAAAAACGAATTAACTGAAACCTAGAGAGAAGAAAAAAAAAACCCCCCAGCAGAAGTCAAGCTGAAAACGTTTTAGCTTAAGTAGAAATAAAGAACTACAAAAATGCATTTTAAATAAGAAAGAAATTTATAGAAAAAGTTGCATTTAAAACAAGAAATAAATATGTAGAAAAATATATAGAAACTTTGGCAAATTGATCTAAATATATTTTTAGCTGAGTCTAAGAAACCATCTTAGTAAGAGACCATCTTAGTAAGTAGCTTATTAATGTAATTACAATATCTACAAGGTCTTTAAATGCCTATCAAATGGCTTTGGCTCACAGAAATGTTGCAGCTCAATGGATGCTTGTACATTGGTTTAATGCAATTGAATTGAATTGAAAGTCCAATTGAGTTAAGGCAAAAATTTGGTGGAAAAATCAGGTAGATAAACGAGCGTGCAGATATTTTGCTACACATGGAGAGTCATGTTGTTGAAAAACACAGTCGAGTTTATATCACACACACGCACACTCAGCACTAATATATTGACAGCTAGAGTGGGCTTAACGGGCGTAAAAACAAACAGAAAATCCCCGAAAAATGTACACTGCCCGGCTGGCTGCAGAGGGAAGCAAAAATAGGGTTTCATATAAAACTAAGTGGTAGAAAATGCGCCAAACATGCTTGTCCAACAACAACAATGAAACACTTTTCTTTTTTTTGTGGCTACATAAAAAATATAAAGCAATATAATATGTCTGTGTGTGTGTCTGTGTGTGTGTATAAGCAAATGAAATGAAATTAAGCTGGCGCATAATTGAGCGCGAAAATTGTTTTCATATAAAACTAAAGTGAATTTAATTACGCACAGCCATAAAATATAATGAGAGTCAGCTGAGAACAAAAGAGAAGCGAGAAAAAAGGATTTGATTTAATAATATTTACGAGTAAATATAGTTACGAGTGTTAAAATCAATTTGCTTAGCTATGCTCGCATAACAATGAAACGAAAAAGGGCCAAGCTGAACACACACAGAGACAGAGACAGAGAGACACGTGTTGAGTCATGTTTGTTTAAGCAATTGTATAAAGGTAAATGCATTAGGAGCAGACAGCAGAGACATCTGTAGTGCCTCTAATGATGCATGGCATAGTAGAGTATATAATCTCTATCAGCATTATTTCAGCTTGGCCCATTGATCAGGGACACAGTCTATGCATATATTATTAAAAATGAAAGGCAAGCAAACGAACGTATCAAAGGTATCAATGCATATGATTTATCCACTAGACGGAAAAACATCACAACGAATTATACATTTTGGCCCTCAATCGAATTATTTTATATTCTAGATATTTTCTTTTCAAGTTCTTCAAATATTTAACTTAAAAATCAAATGAATTTCAAAGGCAAAGCTCATCTTCCTTTGCCATCGACACATATTGAATTGGAAATAGTTGCGTTTGCTTTACATAGAATGTGTAATGCAAATATTTGTGCAAATTATTTTGGGCACAAGCTTCAAGTAACAGCAGAGAGCAGAGAGCAGCAAGTAGCAAGCAGCAAGTTTTAGCCAAGTCCACGTCATGGCCACATCATTGCGTGCCGTTTGCCGTATTGCATTCAATTTAACGCACACACACACACACACACATGTACACACACATGTTCACACACACACACATGTACACACACATGCACACAGACATTATCTTCATCGCATCGAAGTTCGTTCAACTCTTGTTCACACCATAGCGCCAAACGCGTTCCCCGCCGCCTGCTGCCCGCCCCGCCAGCCTTGTGTCTGCGTCTTTTGACTTTGAAGTGTAAATTTTTGTTTCAGCTACTTTAACAGCTACCCCAATCCCCTGCTCTAACCCTCTTTGGGGCTATTTGAAGTCTCCTGACGGACATACGCGCAGTTTTTGATTTTGATTTGATGTTCGTACGCTAATTCAATTAGATTTATATGCGGCATTTGACATGGACCCTCTCCCTTCTCGCCCTCGTCCGCTTTTGTGTATCGCTCGTGTCTGCGAGTTGGTTTGGTTTATTTATTCCTGGACATGTCGCTAAATGGGTTTTCTTGTTTTCTCAAAATCAGATCATGGCCAATAAATCAACACTCAATTCGATTTGTGTGCACCAGGCAAATTGATTTGCCAGCAAACATCACCGAGCGACACTTTTCTTTTGAGCGCCATTGGGGGCTGTTGGCAGGGGACTATGATGGTTGGCCATATACCCTGTCACTCTCTCTCTCTCTCTCTATCTCTTTCTCCCTGTGTGTGTGTGTGTGTGTGTGTGTTCAGTTTCCGCTGTTGTCCATATCAATTGATGATAATTTATAGAAAAAGAGTCAATGACAGCAGCGGCAAACAAGGCGAACATCATGTAAATAACTAATCGAAAACAGGCTTTCGAATTAGCTGGCAAACGGGTTGCAGCGGAAATTGTTAATTTCTGCACAGCTTTAATTATAGTCCAGCTCTCTGGGAGCAGGAGCCTGGCGAACTGTGTCACAGCTGCAGCAAGTCCAACCTGACTGGCTAGCTCTCTAGCTGGCTAGCATTATAGACATCACGTATGCGCCCTGTCGGCCGCATTCCAAACACGCCCAGCCCAGCCCAGCCCAGCCCAGATGACAACTAATACAACAGCAGAACAGTAGCAAACCGAGTGTCAATCGGCACATGAACTGCCAATTCAAATGAACTAGCGACAGAGAGCTTCCACTCGCTTGGACTCACTTGACTCGGCTGACTTGCTCCACTTGCTCGCATCGCTGGCCCTGCTTCGTTTCCCTGGCCTTGAACGTGGCAATAGGCACAGAATCGCTCTCTCTCTCGCTCTCTCTCTCTCTCTGCCTGTCTCTTGTTGTTGTTTTTTTTAATTCTAATTCTTTCATTGAGATTCAGAGTCACAGTCAGAGACAGTGTTTGATTGTGATTCGCCTTTTTGCACATTGCGTATTTTGGCGCATTTAATTGAAATTGACATTTGTCGATCATAATTCTGTTTCTTTGACACTTGGCTTGCTTATTGGAGTAATTGAATTTCCATCGATGCAATCGACCTTCTATATAAATACATGTGTATCATCATCATCAGCATTGTCAGTGTCATCATGATGATCATCGCCATCAATGTATAATTCACCAAATGCACAAAAGGCAAACTCTGACAACAGACGCAACAATGTTGATTTAATTAGACGTGCACAGCAAGTCAAATTGATATCGAAAATTCGTCAACGTTGTCGCATTTTCTAACACGTATTACGAGGCGAAAAACAGCGACAACAACAGCAACAACAACAACAACAACGTCGACAACGACAACGACAACGACTATAACCATACAGAAACAGACACTGACAACAATGATGACAACGACAATGACTCTGACAGTCGTTTGGTATGTCAAGCAATGCCCAATGATAGACTATAGCATACCCTACTTTGACTTGTGTAAGCTAAGGTATTTTGGCAAACTCTGCTTGGTTTCCGAATAGAAATTTTAAATAGAACAAATTTGGCTTTATTTGAATGGATTTGATTGATACATTTGATATGTTAAAGAATGAGAAATATCAGATTTGTCTAGATCTTTAAACTAGCATGAAATTTCATTTATGTTCAAAATAACTGTTGATGACTTATTTGCTAATCACAGATTTCGAATTCCTAAAATTGTATTTGTCGAAAAAGCCGCATCAATTTGGATTTGAGCTTGGAATTACTAAATATAATTTAAATTAACATATAGTAAATAACAGTAATAAGTAAGCTTAATAAAAATATAACTAAGCCACAATTATAAAATTAAAAACAAAATAGTGATGATAATAAAAAAAAGTTAATCAATAATAATAAATAATATTAATTCATCATAAACATAAACAATTTGTAGTTGAGTTAGCTAAAATTGCTTTATGCACTGTCAGTCAGTTTATCAATGTGACCGGTGTGTCGGACTGCATTTGTTGTTGATCGACTAGAAAACATCCTCTATTACAGCCTCGAAGCCAGGCGTTAGCGTTCAAAGTAAAGTCCTTCTCAGGTTAGCCCCGTTCTTAGTGTTCCTGCGTCCAGAAACCCTTTCGGTTAAGTCACAGACTCTTCTTCAAGCAACTTTTCTTGTAATGCTAATAATCATAATAATAGTAATCATAATGATAATGATAATGATATTGCCAGCTGTGGGTTATAAAATGCACTTAGTCTGCCTTAGGCACTTGTCCCCATCAATCAAGTGCAAAATCTAGCTCTTTACTTAACCTAATGACAACTAAATAGTTACTAATTTGAACTATAATTTAATACTGCTACATTTGCCACTGCAACTGCAACTAATATACCCGCTTACGATGGCATCTCACAAGAGCCACTGACGTCAAATTGCTGAAAAGTCGGCAGCGTCTGCAGAGAGTCGCCAGCTCCATTTACCGTCGTGCCAGTCATTGTTGCTTTGGGTTTGAGTTTGAATTTGGATAGAGAACTGGCTCTGGTCATTCACATCGTTGCAAGCACCATGCATGCAAGTGTGTGTCTCTCTGTCTGTGTCTGTGTATTTCGTTCATCTTTATATGTTGTGCGTGCAGAAATTTAACAATTGCAGAAATTGAAACTTTTGCTTTGAGCTGTAAGAGTCTCGCAAGCACAAGTCATAAATATGAAAATAAAATGTGCACACGTTGCTCTCGTCTTATATTGTTGCTGTTGCCGCAGACATTTTCGATGCTTAATATGGCAATGCATTTTGGTTTCTTAATGCGCTTGGCTCTGGGCCTGGGCCTGGGCCTGGGCCTGGGTGTGCCAACTTTTAGAGGCATTCAACTTGCGCTTCGCTGTTTCATTTAATTTGATTTCATTGCAGTATATATTGCAGAAATTCATCAATTTTACTTTCAGCTATTTATGACTGACTGAGAATCTTTTTGTTTGAAGCTAAGTTCAAGTCTCTAGGCATAAATCTAATTGATTTGTATGACTTGTGTTTTTGCTACTCTATTGTTTTATTGTAATTTCTTATTACAACAATTTGCAGCAATTTGGTGTTCGTAGACTTTCAAGTAGTTCCATCTGCTTCAGCAACAATTGCTCTTTCACTTTCACAAATAATTATTGGAATGTAATTTTCAGCGATTAACGTATCGCTCGTTCCTTTTCGGCTTGACTCGACTCTTTGTTTGATTTAATCCACGGTTGACATGCAATTTCATTCAATTATCATGATTTAGTGCGCCGCCTTTGGCTGAGCAGAGACCTTTGCATTACGTATTACGTGTAGCACCCACATTTTGTTTGCGCCCTGCCACCCACCCACCACTCTGCATATATTTTTTGCCCACTCGCCTCCCATGGCGCTCCCGAGTCTTGTCTAACAGCGACGCTGTTCGCCACAGCAGCAGCAGCGTGGGAAAACTAGCAAGCTGTATTCGTTTAAAAAGGAAAAAAAAACTCATGCAATTATTCAATTTGCGGCCGCATCGCAACACAATCAAACGATACATCACTTATACGCCCCGTAAAGCGAAGAGCAGGAATAGAGCTTTGCTATCCGACATATCGAACAGCTAATGCTCTTCATTAAAAGTAGTCAGGTTAGTTCAGTTACCTACCAAATTGAACTCAATATATCACTCACACGCCCCGTTAGAGGTGGGGCTAATGCCCCTTCCCTCGACGACTTTGTCAGAGTTGACTTTATCTTGTTTTTCTTTCGCTTGTCTTAATTTGGAAATAGTAAAACTTCAGCTTAAGCTCCCATTTGATAATTGCCTCATCAAGCGCCATCAATTCACAGCCAGGGCAGACCCTGCGAGGGAAATATATCAAATTATTTTTGCACGTGTTGAAAGTAATGAATTCGCTGCGCAAATTAACTTGAATAAAGCACGAGAGTCATGCGAACTGCGACTGCTGCCAGTCGTTGTAGCGAGTGCTGCCTGCCCGCCTGCCTGCCCGCCTGCCCGCCTGCCTGCCTGCCTGCCTGCCGTGCAGCTGGATTCAAAACTAAGCGATGCGTAATGCGAAATTAAAACCAAATTTGCTGGCTAAAGAATCGTTCAGCCGCAATTTGCCAAGCTCATAATAATCGTTAGCTCTTTTTTTTTTAGTCCACCTTGATTAATGTATAATGCTGACACTGCGTATACGCAATACGCAGCGTACAGCATGCAGCGTGCATTATTTGCATTTGCAATAACCAAATAGCATAATGAAAATAACGACTAACAGATGTACGCCAACATTAAATCCATTTGCAGCTTATGTTTTTTATGACTTTATATATACATATAATATTATATATATATATATATATAATGCTGGAGTGGTAGAGTGAATTGCTAGGGCGTCTGACGACTCACAGCATATCACATAGCTCCTCCCATGGCAGAAATATGCAGCAGGAAATAAACGACAAAATGACACTTTCGGGGTGACCATATTTATGATGTGTGTTTGTCTGGACTAAAAAATAATTTGGTTGACAAAATAAATGCACGCAGACAAAGCTGAAAAGGACACTGTAAAGAAGTCCAAGTCAAAGGCAGAGGCCAAAGCAAAATAGTTAAGCACATTTCCCAAAAACCAGGGCCCCAACAGCAACGCCAGCTAAATGTAAATGGAGAACAGACTACAAATGAGAAAAAACTCTTTAAAGGAACTTGACTCTTAGCTACAAAAAAAAAATATTCAAATATAAATTCTGCTCTTATTCATACCACAGATAACATCTGTGGTGTGTGAACCAAACAATGACAAAAACTTTGCCTTGAATTCAATTTGTCATATTGACTCTTTACAGAAAGAAGTGTAAGCTGAGCATATCTAAGCTTAAATCTTTATAATATTCTAATTGGTTTTTTTTACTGATAGGCTGAGTTAAGGGGTTCAATTTTCAACTATACCCACGCTCAATAGGGCTAAGTAACCAATATTCAATCAGTATCAGAAACAGAGTGTGGCACATACAAATTTTTTAGCACACGTTTCAAATTTTCGGTTACTGTTCTCAAACATGAACAAGGAACTTTTGACCAGGCTCAACATAGAAACCAATCGAGTAGTAAATGACATGCCATGTGACACCATAGCAGGAGATAGAAGTTATATTAAGAGGAAAAGGGAAATGTTTTCATTATATAGATAAGAATTTTCAATGAAAGGCGTCGCACTTCGGAGCAACGGGCAGTTCAGCAAAGATCACTTTAGCTGAAACAGTAAAACAAAATTTAGAAAAATTTCTTAAAATATTTAGTGAGTTCAAATAAACTCCAAAAACTCTTTTTGACTTTGTTCAAAGTTAAAAAAATATCAATAAATTATGAGGGGCATATTCTGAATTCAGATTCGAATTCATCATGTCAAAAACTTTCATAAATATATTTATTTTTTTATTTATTTGCTAAAGTCTTTACAGATTAGTGTTCTGCTTTTAGTTACCTTAATCTAAACAGAAATTAGCTAAATATATTTTTTAATTCTAGAAGAAAGAGTTATGAGGTGAAACAATCACAGATGAAGTTCAAATTCATATTTGATAGATTTTAAGTCATGATCCGATTGAGTAGCTGTCAGAGTCTTCTCCTAGTTATGGTGCGTAACAAGCAAATCTTTTTTTGGGCTGCCGTACAAAGACACCTAGCCAGGCTGTTTGGCTAAGAGTCTAGTACCTCGAGGTATTTCATCACATCTTGGATTCTGCAATCTCGCTCGATGTTCCTGATTCATAAGCATGAATTTTCGCAGCATTTTCGCCTGAAGAACACGCAGTTTGGAAAACTTTCGTAAAAATATATTCTGAGTCTTGTTAACTAAATATATTTGTTGAGCTGCTGTCACAGCTTGGCTAAAAGCTGTGACATCTTATCAGCCAAGACAAGTAAACAGTAAACTAGGAAAGCAAATTATAGATAAAGTTTAATTCTAAAAAAATGTAATTTTCCGATTAATTTGAAAGATACTAACTCTTGCCTTGACATATTTTTCGCACTAAATATAGAGAGAAAGACCTATATTGCAACACATCTTTGTTTGAGCTTGTTCATTTCAATGGCATTTTGCAGCCCTGAATTGAAGTTTGTACGCAACGATGTGCGATGCACATTTGGGAGATTTAGTAGCGTATAAAAATTGCACACAAACACAAGCGCTTGGCAAAGAGCAGCGCATTGAGTGTGTGGGTGGCTGGGAAAAGAGCAAGTGCGACTGTGAATTTGCAACAGTGGTGTTGGAGTGGTGGTGTGGTGCTGCTATGTGTGGTGTCAGGCGATGCGATGCGATGCGATGCGATGTGGAGACTGCTGCAAATTTGAAAAAGCAACATGGCAAAACATTGAAGCCATCTCTTGACCACTTTCAACAAATGCAACATGACCAGCCATTTGCCTCTGTATGCGCATATGTGTGCGTTTGGGTGTGGGCAGCTCTCTCTGTGTTTGTGTGTTTGTATTTGCGCTCCAACAGATAGTGCGCCGAAAGCAGCTTAACAACTCAAACTTCCTTCCCACTTGGCACACGGGTCCACTGACTCAATAACATGCCTTTGCTCTGTCGTTGGCGCTGTCGCTGCCAATTGCCAGCGCTGCGACGTCAGCGCCAATCGAATTTGTGTGTCAATCGGCAAATAAGTCGCACCAACAGTCGTAGACAAAATCTTGATGTGTGTGTGCATGTTGCCAACACCTATCCACAGGCAAGGCGCAACTGAAGCAAAACACAAAGTCTAGAAAGAAACATTTTATTTGAAATTTGCTTACAAATTTATTATATAAGAGTATTATATATTCTTTTAAGCTTGACAACAAAGAAGAGAGGCAGAGCAGAAGACGAAGCACTTCTAACTCCATTTGTTTCTAATCTAATGCATTCAAGGCAAAGTGTTTAGATATATTTTCATTTGAATGTAGAATGCATCGATTTTAGTCAGTTTTGTTTTCATTGCGAGCTCTATAATCTCACATTAAACATTTATGGCGAATCGTAAATAAAGTATTTGCTCCTGCTTGGCCGGCCACTGCTGCTCTGTGGCAACTGACGACGCTTCTTCCTTGGGGCTGAGACTGAGGCTGAGGCAGAGGCTGAGACTGCAAATTAAATGGAAATAAAATGCAGCCAGTCGGGCCATGAAAAGTGGTAGAAAAACTGAAGAAACTCGGCTAGCCTGCGAATGATGTTGCAGTGCCACATAAAAGCATTCACACATGTGCAAAACCCACACACATACACACACACATACACACACAGACACACACACACACAGACAGACACACACAGGCACAGACAAAGCGAAAGAAGAAGATAAGTTATGAGCAATTCTTTTTAAACGTTTTCCTAGTTTGTGTATATTTACCTTTAGGATTTATGAGATTAGTTGCCGACATGCACGACGCACACACGTATACGTAAGCATTTCACAAAATCTGTGTCTGTGTGCGTGTGCGTATGTGTGTGTGTGAGTCTCTGTATTATCCATAAGTTGAGGAAAGCTTGCAACGAATGCGACTGCAAATGAAAGCAACTCGCAATTGCATGAAATGCAAGTGGAACAAGTGAGCGAGTCTCAGACAGTAGTCGACTAGCAGATACTCTACAAAGTCAAATGAAGTCTATCAGATACACACAACCTGCAGCCTAATATGCTGCATAACATTTCAGCTGCATACAGGGTATTCACATACTTAATGCAGCTCATAGCGTCACACACACTGATTGTGGAGCAAAGGGAATTGACGAGAGTGAGACGCAGAGAGAGAGAGAGAGGGAGAGCGAGAGAGGAGGAAGAGGCGCAGATATAAAGAAAAGATGCTCCACAGCTGTATTAAGCTGTATCGCACAAAAGACAGTCATCGATGCTGTCGTGGACCGAACGAACGCACACAATTTGAGTTTAAGTGCAGCCACGCGATGTGCACCACTGGAACCACCAATAGCAGCTGCAACCACACACAAGCGCATTATTCCTTTAGTTTATGCGCGATATTGTAAGTGCGGAAAAGAACTAAAATCGTTTGCTTGACCTTCAATTTGAATCTCCACAAGCTGCGAACTGTGATAACTTGAGTTAAGTTCCAGCTAAAAGACATTACAAGGCGGCACTCTAGATACGTAAAAGAATTTTCAAATGCTTGTCAGGGCTTTGTATGCATTAAGATATATGTCTATAAGTAATACAGGGTCTGGTCTAAGTTTTTCTTTTTTATTTGATGAAATATTTGCAGATTAATGTCCTGCTAGCCTTTAGACAGTTTAATAAAGACCAAAATTAATTAAATATATTTTTTAAGGCTATGGAAATCGAACACAGAATATATTGGCTAGGGGGAGAACGAAGCTCAAGTTTATATTTGATAGATCTTAAGTCAAGACCCGCTCCAGTAGGCGTCTGAGTCTTCTCCTAGCTCTAGATCTTTGAGCTGCAGTAGCTAAGCGCTTAGCCAGACTGTTTGACTTAGAGTCTCTGGCGGTATTTGTTGGCTCTTGGATTCTGTCTCCAGTTGTTGACGCCTTGAGGTGTCGCACTATGTACCAAGGCGCCCCAGTGGCAGCCTGATGAATACACAGTTTACTTAGGTACGTCTGGGCAGCATTTCCATACCATAGAAGAGGCCAAGAGCCTGAGCTTGTTGTCTAGAGACCAACACATTTTGGCCAACTTAGGGCTGAATGAGTGCTGCAAGTCTCTCAGAATTGTATTACAATAAACTAGCATTGGGCCGGCTAGCCGCAACACAATTATTTCTTTATCATTAGCTAAATTTATGCAGCTGCAAGCGAGTCCATAGCCTCAGCTGTGACAATCGTAAATAAAATAAATAAATCATTTAGTCTAACAACTCGCAAATGGTGTTTGCTTTAGTTATGGCTGTACTTATGCTAATTATTATGCTCACTATGTTAAGAATGTTATTGCAATTAGTTTATGTGTGCATCCATTACACGCGCCAACTGCAGCGCCAGCCCTCGCTGCTAGCACTGAAATATTTTGATTAAACCATGTTTATGCGCATCTGTATGTGTGTGCGTGTGTGTGTGTGTGTGTGTGTGTGTGTGTGTGTAAGCCCATAAATTGAACATGTTGAACGGCAGCTACAAAATGCAAATTTCGTTATTTGTTCTGTTGAGTTGCGAAAGCAATGAAAATTAATTTCGAGTACATTGCTGGGTGGGCCAGCATTTCCCAATAATTATTGCAAATTGCATTTAATTTCAAAAATATGTTTTATAAATCGAACATTCCTTTTGTCTTGCAGGTAACTATCAACATCCATACAATCCATACAACAACAAGTGATTATTAGGCTATGGTATGCACAGCCAGCAAACTGCAAACTATTCTCGTATCTGCATGAGGTAAGCTTCTGATGTTTCACCTGGCTTTGCATCAATCTGGCAAGCTTGCCAGCTGGGCAGGTTAATCCGCCGGCCCATCCATGGCACTGACTATCAATAAAACACATGAACCAGGCACATTGCAGGCCTTCATTTTAATTAGGCGTTTGTGCTGGCAAATCGAATAACAACGTTCCAAGCCCGACAAAAAAAAAGAGCAAGAGAGAGAGAACAGCGCCGCAGCCACATGGCTGCTTTGACTTGACTGCTAATTTGGTTGGCACTCACAGCGCTGACGTTCGACCTCGCACAGTGTCAGCATCAAAGGGCAACTACGTGGCGCAAAGAGAAGCACCCGCTTCCCTGTCTCTTCTCCTGCTGCTCCACCTGATCCGCCACCTGCCCGCCTGTCTGACTTGTGCCGAATTATGGCGAACGGGCCACATGCCACACGTTGCAACGAGAGGGATTTTGGGTCTGACAGGGTTATTAGCAAACGTCAAATCCACCAATTTGGGCCGACGACAGCCAGAAATTATTTTTACCTTGTTCATAATTGGAGCGCTTACGCTCGTGCCAGTCAGCCAGCCAACCGGACTTTGCAATTAAAAACGCAAATTTATTTGTTTGCCGTAGGCTGTTTTAAGTAATGTGTGCAGAGTATTCCATTGTTCGGCATGCCCCATTCTTTAAAATTGTTTCAATTTACAAACACACACACATCCAAACACATGCATAAATTTTCCCGATCTATACTCAAACTTTATCCTCGCTGTCGAGCTTTATTTTCTGTTTAGTTTTTGCCATTGCGGCTGCCTCTGCTACTTTGTTTTTTGTGCTATTTGTTTAGAAAAATCAAAGTGCACTTTAGATTGCCAGTAACGGGATGTACAGTTCATGGACATGGCTTTGAGTGTGGCCAAACAAAAACAAAAACAAAAGCAAAAACAAAACAAGCAGCACAAAAACCGAATGCCATAAGTTGCAATCGAGTTTCGTATCTTAATAGTTGGGCCAGAGCCCTGACAAACCCCCAACAAAGTTTCGTCTGGGGTCTGTCTACAGACCCTTTCTCTCAGCTCTGTTGTCCATTAAAACTTGTTTTAAACGTTGCTGCAATTGGTAATTAATATAAGCAAAATGGTCAACAGAGAGCTGCCACAAAATTCATAGCATACTTATGTGCGTCAGAGTAAAGGTAAAGTGTATTCCGGTTGACAGCTGACAGGCTGTTTGTTGCCATTGTTGCTGCTGCTGTTGTTGCTATTAGTTGTGCTGTTGACAGCTTAGACTGTAGTCATCTCGTGATAGAAGTGTGTTGGCTCTGCATGCAGCCGTTGTCGTTGATGACGAACGAGTAAATTAAAATTCAAAACAATTTTGCTATGACAAATTCCATTTTATGGCATCAAAATTATGCAATAAATATAAACCGAAATCCGTAACTAACAATGTGACAGAGCTGCAGATGAGCTTCAGACAGAGAGAGATAGAAAGAGAGAGAGAGAGAGAGAGCGAAAGAGAGAGAGAGTGTGCGAAGGTAAAGCTGTAGAATAGGATTTTGAGTTATAACAACAAAACGGCGCAAACAAAATGTTGCAAAACAACAGCAAAGCTACAGCATATGCAAAGCCCGCCTGCATCTCTGCACGCTCGACGCTCTCTTTCTCTGTCATCCTCTTACTTCCTGTTAGTATGTGTGCGCGCTTGTATGTGTGTATGTTGCATGGCGGTGTGTGGACGCAGATAACGTTGGCATTACGTCAGGATAACGTTGAAATTACATTTTTCACACAGACTGGCAATGTAGTTCGTTGTGGAGAAATGGTGGCAGCGCGTCAAGCAAGAGAAGGGCGAATGGGGAGTGGCATAAGGGTCGTCTGACACTGACCGGCACACACATGCAAATTTAGTTGAAGCAACAGCAACAGCACACACACACACACAAAGAGAGAGACTGAGAGCAGCCAAAGTTAAGCCTCGCCAAGCCTGCTGACAACGGCGGCCACAAAACAGTGCGACTGGGAACAGGAGAACGAATCCAAGTTTCCAGGCATGTCCATGGCTACATCAGAATATGCTGGCATTCACAGTCAGCCAGGCAGCCAGGCAGTCAGACAGCTCCTTGCCGAGTAGTAGTCCTTTGCCAGTCAGCCGTCGCCTTTGGCTCGGCAAGGCCAGAGCAGCTGCTCGACCTGCCACTGACACATAAGGTGCATATTATTTCTATTATATTTTTGCATGCATTTGGCAAATAGGATGCACATGCAACTGCAGATCTGCCAGCTACCTGAGCGCTGCTGCTGCGTCGTCTCTCCATTTTCATGTGCATGCCAAAACCCTTAATGTGCGAATTAAAATAATATACATATATGTATCTATCTACATTCGTGGCTTTGCATCTGCTAAAAGACTGCGTATGCTTACTGTGTCAAGAGCTGCAATTCAATGCTTAAAGCTTGCCTGCCAAACATGCTGACCTGACCGTTGGTCGCATAAGAACTAAAGTTAAAAGTTTATTCAACAACAACTTAATGGCAGGACAGTCGAACGCATTAAATTTGTGAAATAGATAAATCCTAAAAGTATGCAACATTTTCTTTAAAAGCCAAACTCGAGCAAGGCCCTCTTGAATTCATAATCTTCATCTCTAATTATATATATATTTTTGGCAAATTTACTACTCCATCTCCATCTCCATCTCCATCTCTATCAATCCAATCTCCCTCTCTCTTATCCAATTCAATTTGAGTTTCAAATTCATTTCTGCTCTGATGGCCCTAATAGAAATCATTCGCATGCAAAGAGTCAATGACTTATGTGGAATTGCTTTTTGGAATTAAACAATACTCATCGGCTTAATGGGCGAGCTGTTGTGATTTAACATTGCTTCAATTAGTTTTCAAGTAAAAATATATAAATGCATAAATGCTGTTAACGTGTATGCTTAATGGATTGCATGTTTGATTGATGGCCATTGTCAATTCGATCGGAGCGTTCAATTTTTGCGTGCACAGCATGTGTGGGCCTTAAGCCTTCGGTCCGGGTCAAGACTTCGATGGCAAAGAGCTCAGAGCTCTCCGCTGAGAGCATAATGAAAACCATTTAAGTGCAATTTCAATTCGGAGCTGAAAGACTTTGAAAGCCATTTTGCGTATGCCTTTGCATCTGCTCAGGCGAAGGCTCAAGCAAAGTCTCGGGCTCAGGCGAACGGACCAGCAACCACCCACCCACCCATCGCATTTTGGTCTCTGCCTTTTGCGTGCCTTCTATGTGTGTATATGTATTGAGACATTCAGCAGAAACTTAAGAGTTTTATGCAATTAATTCGATTAAAAGGTTACCACAGCCACAGCATCCGAGCAGAACGCAGTCAAGTGGGAAAGGGCTGGCCCATAGAATCCTCTCTTGGCCAGCTGACCCTCATCTCCACTTCTCCGCTTGCCCGTTTGTCCATTGCTCCAATTTTGTTTGCCCAACTTTTTGAGCTGGCTGAATGACTTTCCGGTCGCTTGCTGTCTTCTGCACAATGGCTCAATGCTGGATCAAATTATGGTACATCAGCAGTTTGCATTTGAGGTGCGGTTGGAGTTTTCTCATTTGCAAAGCGTTATGCCCGCCATCGTTACGCCAGTGGTTAAAGTTCAGTCAGTGCTGGGTCAAAGTTAAGGACACCGTAGGCGCAATGCCCAACAGGAACGGCGCCAGACACCAACCACACAACAGCATTAACAGCAGCTGTGTCAGCGAACCTTTTGCAGGAGGCCTCAGGTCCGCTGTCGACCCAGACCCGGCCCGGACAGACCCGAACGGGCTACGCCAACACGAAAACCGATTATCTACCGCAAATATGGCCACTTCCGTAATAGCATGAATAGGAATTCCGCTCATCTGAGCACACAATAAGACAGACACAGACTGATTCCGTTTTTAATGCTCGATTCACAAGCTGCACCAAAGCATATTGATTTCGTCTCTCTAAGTGCATCTAAAAACTGTCGATTACAGACGTGAGACTTGCGTACATCTATCTTTACTTGTATCACAGTCACTCGAACTCTGCATTATTTGTATATCTCACTTATGTTGCCTTCGGACTCCTTAGACTCCCCCGACTTTTCTTATTCCTGCCACATACGCTACTGCAACGTTATCTTCATTAATCAAACCGTCAAATAGTTGAAACGATTCCTCTCTCCCGTACCTGCTTGACATGTTCGTTAACATCTCAGCTCGGCACATTGGACTTTCATGCCTACAGTGAGTGGATGGGGTGTAATATGGCTTAATATGTCATGTCCTTAACCATTTGTCAACGCCAGGGATTAGGCGATGAGGCTGCTTTTATTTTACAGCCAGCTGTCAGCGCGCAATCATGCTTCGATTGGCCTGCATTTGCGTTAACTTGCATTAATTCAGCTTTGCAAACTGCGAGGGGGATATTTATGGCTGAGGGATAACAGCTTGGCCTCGAAGTCCCTCAAATATATCACTCTGCCTAATAGCTATGCAGTTTTATGGCGGAGCACAAAGCAAATAGAAACTTTGAACTTGCAAATCGTGCACAGTTTTTTGCACGATTTCATTCAAAGAAAGCTCATATGAATAGAGCCCAAAAGCAAACAGAAAGTAAATAAAAGTCCGAGCTCAACCTAGATACCAATGTCATTTTGTATCAATTACCTTTTAGCAAGTTGGTTGCTTGCAAACGTAGGAATACAATATTTTGGAGGGACATTCGCAAACAGCCAGGAAGAGTGTATGTGTGTGTGTGTGTGGGTGCGAGACCTTTTCGTCGAATTTTGCACGCACATTTCAAATATTTTACTGCATTTTTACGGCGAACGGAAACGGCAGCAACTTTTATCACGTATTGACGGTTGAGTGCCCAGAGCCCGGAACGCCTCCTCCCTGTCCCTCTCTCTCTCTCTCTCTGTTTCATTCTGTCTAGTTACTATCCTGTTGGCACCTTTACTCTAACCAGTTGCAGCAGCTGCCGTTTTAAGCTGTTTGCAAAAGGTGCACCAGAGCAGGAGTCTTCAACTCTCTGAAATCGTTCAATTGCAGCACAAAGTTTTCATTGAAAAAAAAGGTAAAGAAATGAAAAGAAAGAGTGAAAGAAAAGAAAACTGAAAAATTCTTGCCGTTTTCAACTTGAGTGGCAAAACGTCCGAGGAAGACGCAACTACTCGCTACCCCTACCCCATTACCCCCAGCGCCCTTAACAGCTGTTAGGTGGGTGCACAGTTTGCCGGTGCTTAGAGTGCCAAGCGTCCATTAAATGTTGTTACCGCTCGTTGTTTTTCTTGCTGTTGTCGCATCTCGGCCATTGCGTGCATTTAGCCTATTATGCTCGATGCTCCGACTCAGCAGTTAGTTGGGCCAAAGGAGGAAAAAAAGAGCCGAAGAAGAAAATGTTTAATTGAAATGAATTTCAAGTGGGCGGCAACAGACGACCGTCAGACGACCTCACCTCCAAATAACAACTGTGAAAGTTGCGTTAACAAGCTCGTCCAATCTACTCAGAGCGGCAGTGTCTACCAAGAACTGAAGTTGGGCCACTGTTTATGTATCTCAACTATGCAGCTGGTAATTATTTCAATTAGTTCAGAACGCAATGCTTGTCAGTGGTCAGCCTCCAGTCCATCGATGACTACTTGAGCCAAAGTTCAACTTATCCTTGTGAAAACTCAAAGCAGCTGAGTCGATAGCTGCTTTGACCATGCTCTGCACATTATGTGGCTTACACTCTTTCAGTACCTAGGACTATCTCTGCCGTTTACTCTCTGCATTTGCTGATTGGTTTGCACAGCCTGAAGAGTCCTTTGGGCGCTTGCAGCTGGCATCTCTGGTCGAGCTTCACCGAACCTTGTGTTTTTTAAGCTCACTTCTTTTTCTTTTTGTTTAATCTTCATATTAGATTGAAGTGCATGAAGATAAGATGACAACCATACATAGATATACATAGATAGATACGCAAGACGTTTTTGAGCAAGCCTAAAAGTAGGCAATGATTTTTTGCTTTGCAGAAGCTGATTTATGAGCCTCAGTTTTTTGTTTGAAATATTATAATAGAGTTAAGTGCATTTAAGAGCGATGGCTGATTGGCGATGGCCGATTGGCGATGTAAACGTGTAAGGGGTTTTTATAATGCGATAAGAAAATATTTATAGGCCGTGCGAGCCTTTAATAATGCCATTTTGAAATGCTGCAAAGGGTGCGGGAGCTAAATTATGAGTCGCATTACGCAAATGCTGCCAACGCCGCAGCAACAATAACAATAACAATAACAACAACATGACCGGGTCGGTGTCGTAAAGTTGTCCTGGCTGGCTGCACACAGGCCGTCCCATAAAACATGTATGCGCATATGTTGTTGTTGGCCTCTGTGTTTTCCTTTATTTTTTTAATGTTTATTGTTGCCAGCTGATTAAGTTATTATTATTATAGTTTATGCTCACGCGGTCACAGTTGACCGGTGGCCAGGCCACACGCTCGCAATTTATGTGAAAATCGCGCTTTTCACTGGATTCCATTTAATGGCATTGCATACGCATTATGGATAATACACTCAAGTGTGTGGCCTATGAGTGTGTGTGTGTGTGTGTGTAAGTATTTATTGATATACATACATCAATGCCAAATAATGCATGTTGCAGTCAAATGCCTGACCATGCCATACGAACACGCACACTTAAACAGATTCTATTGCAGGCCTCGGCCAAATGTTATGCTGCAGTTCAAAGTGCATTTCAATGCGATATGCATGTCTTGTGTGAATGATATGCGATGCGACCCGCACACACACACACACACACACACACACAGAATCAGACAATCCCACACTATCTCCTACAATGGCAGTCGCATTGGCAACGCGAGGACGCGTGAGCCCTGAAATTTATGCTGTAAGCGCGGCATGCAAATAATGTTAATTTAAATGCGAGTATCATCGGTAGCAGCAGCTATAAACCAACACCAATGCCACCACCACACCGAGCACCACTATCAGCACCACTATTGCCAACGAAACAACAGCAGTAAACAAACAGAGACAGAGACAGAGACAGAGAGAGAGCGAGAGAGAGGCATAGGCAGACGACGGCTGATGTTTTGCCATGGCTATGCGCATACCCTGTAACTGGGTTGTGGCATGGGTATGCCTACTTCCTTACAGCTATCAAATATTTGCGATGAAATATGTTCAGGCGATGATATCTATATTTTAACAAACTATTTTCGAAAAAACTTTTAGCTCACATTTTGTATGCATTCTTTCCAAAAATTCAATAACACCAAATAGAGTGAGGCAGAAAGAGGGAGAGAGACAGAGACAGAGAGAGAGAGACAACATGTCTAGTAACTATTTCACCCAATCATTTTATTTTCGCATTCTTCTAATTTTATTTCTTATTTCTATTTTGTTTTTTAGAAGAGTAAAGTCAGAGATATCATTGCCGTTTGTAGTTGGTGTTGGTGTCGGGGTTTGGGGTTTGAGGTTTGGAGTTTGGGCTTGCTGAAGTTGGGTTCGTTGGGTTTAAAGTGTTTGTCATGTCACACAACGAAATTTAAAGCGCAATTAAATTTTGTGGCATAGACAGCAGCCATAATAAACTGCAGCCATGCCCAGAGGCGTCAGGTGGCCCCCTAACCTCTCTCTCACACTCTGTCTCTCTCTCACTCACCCTCACTGTCATGTATTGCACATGTGACAAATAATTTGGTTCGTGCCTCTGCTGAGCTTGTGATTAAGCTACGCTATAATAATGATAATGATGTCGATCCCAGCAACGTGGCGATAATGCTCTTGTTAATGCTCATAATGTACCCAAGTAAAGTAGCCACGCCCACACCCACACCCACCCACACCCACACACACACCCACATTTATTTGCCAGCTAAATATGCTGGCAAGCAAATTGATGCGATGTCGTACCTTCTACTTAAGCGGCTTAGTTTCGCATGCATACGGATAAGATGTAGCATTCCGTTGAGAATATTTCCTTTTATTTACGCACTCTTGAAGTAGCAGCTTCTAATTAGCTATTTACTTATTATGCAGGGCAACTGTAACCATAGGCAAACACACACACACTCACACACACACACACTCAACCAATTAATTGTATCAAAATGGAAAAAACATTTAACGAAATCCTTAAGCAAAAGCTTTGCTAGAGATACTTGAGGGAAATGTGTTTCCTTTTTTTAAATAGAAATAATATAAATATATAATTATGTATATATATATAGCAGTGTTCATAAAAATAGTAGTGCAGCAAAATTGTGTGTTGAACATAATATTTTTATGTATATATGTAAATATATATATTAATTTACATACTCGTTTCATATTGTTTTCAAAATAATAAATTTATCACTACTATTTTGATGAACACAGCTGCATGTATGAGTTCATCCATATCACACAATATCCAAGAATATGTAAGCAATTAAATTTGAAATTATCAAATAGTATATACTAACCGTGAATTCATTTGTAACAGCAACTCAATCTCTGTTTATCGCTGTTTGAAAATATAATTTAAGACACATAAACATATACACACACACACACACACACGCACACACATGTAGTATATTCTACTTGCTTTATGAGTGCACACACAGAAATATATTCTACTTGCTTTATGAATAGAGCCAGCCGCTTTGGCAAGCAATTTTAATTAAGCGCAAATATGTTGTTTCATGCATTTTTGTTGGTGAGCTGTAATTGAAGTCGAGCCTTCATTAATATTACGTATGCGCATATTGAACAACAACATTTATGGGTTAATATCCGTTATGCTATGACCCTCAACATATATGGCTGCAAATATGTGTGTAAACTCTCATGCTTGACTCTCTGTAGCAGCAGATAATAAATTTTGCATGCGGTTTTGCTTGGCAAACAGCTCGGATCGCCCGCTGCTGCTGCCGCTGCCGCTGCCGCTGCTTCAGCTGCTGCGTTATGCATTCAATTACCACCTACTAATTAAATTCAATTCATTAAAGAATAATCTGAACTTTTTGTGCATTGTGCATCGATTGGCTTCAAATTGTTAGCTCATTTTGTTTAACATTTAGTCGATTCAGTGTTTTATGACCATTTTTACATCGCCTGACTGATGTGTCTTAAGCCTTTGCTTTTCTGCCAGCTAATGTTCAATCTGTGACCTGACAGCTAAAGCGCAACATGACAGCTCAGTATTATAGCTTAAACACACTTGTGTGTATGTATATGTGTGTGTGAGTGTGTCCTTAGAGCATAGCAACAGCTAACACACTGCTGTGACCGCAACGGCTGACGATTGAACAAGCCACAAACTGCCATTTAAAACATTTGCAAAATGGTCAATGGAGCAAACACACAGAGAGAGAGAGAGAGAGGTGTAGAGAGAAACAAAGTCTTATGTTGAATATGCTTAGCAGCAGAAATCGATCTGCTGTTTAGTATTTTGCTGAAATTGTCAGCAAATGCTTGGGCTGGATCTGTGCAAAAGAAGTTATCCCATTCATGACACAGAGGCCCGAAGCCTTGCGTTATTCATATCCAATGCGAGTCCACCTGGCCGCACGCTCCAAATGCTGCCTGAATATGCAAAACGAATTTGATCGCATCAGTGGGCGTGGCAGGCTCTAGAGAGCAGCAGCAGGTGGTATTCAAACGCAGCTAAGAAATGCACGACAATATGAAACAGGCGCCCAAAAAAGTAGGCAACACAAAATGCTGTGTGTGTGTGTGTGTGTGCTGGTGTGTGTGTGTGTTGGTGTGTTTTGTGCATTTGTTAGTTGTCATGTTCCAACAGGCATTTGTGCCAACATTGGACGGCTGGCCATATTGGTCGTTCGTGGCTGGCCTGCTGCTTGCTGCTTGCTGCTTGTTTTGGATGATTTGACGGCGCCTGCGGTGCACTGGCAGTCAAATTACCAAAAATGGCAAACGTGAGCAACGGCCAAGCGGCCAAGCGGTTAACATTTGGTGGGCCAAAGAACATGACAGACAGCATAAGGTCTCTGGGAAATGGAATGTGGCTAATTACTTTGGAAAGTCAAGTTATTAGCGTGATTACAAAGGCAATATATGCACAACTTGCTAACAACAGCAGCAGCAATAGCAACAACTAGGCAGCCAGCTGCCGCAAAACCAACAACAACATAACAAGAAAAAGGCTTACATGGAAATTACCGGATCAGATTCGTGGCAGCAGAACACGGAATGTTGCTTGGCGAAGCGCCCATGCGGTTGAAGTAAAGCCACATCAGCAGCAGCAGCAACTGCAACAGCTGTAATGCAAGAGAGAGAGAGAGAGAGAGAGAGAGAGAGAGAGAGATGTTATAATAATAATAATAATAATAATAATCATAAAACGGCAACAGGAACAAGCACGGTTAGCAGACGCAGTTGGCAGACTCAAGCGCGAATTGGCTGGGCGCTCATATTATAAGATACTCTGGGATTTATGACTGCAGAGCGGGTATTCAAAGTATTCAGCTCACAGATTGACTGACGGACTAATTAAAAGTCAAATGATTTCAGATGTTTGGATATGAGATGTTTTCATCTTGCGTTTGCTCCATGCCTCAGGCGCGACAGTTGACCAGGTGCAATTGATAAGTTGATTTGGATTTAATTAATTTTGCTTTACACTCTTTGGGTTAGTCTGTTTCTGGTCTCTTCCTGCAGTTGTTGTGAAGTTCAGTTGAAATTTGAAATGTGTTTGCTAAATTATTAGTATTTTGTTTACAGTATTGAGAAGGTTTTTGAGTCAAAGAGTCTTTGTATGATTTTATAGTCAGGAGTTGAGTTATCCAGCTATCAATCCTGTCCAATTGATCACTAGGTGAATATCAGCTGCATGTCAGTCAATGAGTTTGTTTTACTCTCTTTGTAATACTTGTATGAACTGACTAAACATGCTTATCATTTGTTCATATAAATTTGATGAAATATTTAATGATAATTATAGATCCTGCTAGCCTTCAGGCTACTTAATCTAAACAGAAATTAATTCAAATATTTTTTAAGGCAATGGAATATGAACACAGAGAACATTGGTTAGGAGAAGAAAGATTTATGGGATGTAACAATCACAGATAAAGTAGTAGGCATCTGAGTTTTCTCCTACTTCTAGTGCGTGGATTAGCAGATCATAGACACCTAGCCAAGCTGTTTGACTGAGAGTCTGTCGAGGTATGTTTTGGCCAGATCTAAGATTTATTCTACAATTGTCAAAGTGCCTGGTTCTCAGGCACTAAGGTTCCCCAAGTTCACATCTTCCTCAGCTTCCTCAGAAGAACACGCAGTTGATTTATAATGCAAATCATTTAGATAACAATTTTGTCAGCTTGGCTGTGGTAAGCTCAAGTCCTTGGCTGCGCACTTTTCCTACAGGATATTTGTTTGTCAGGCAATGAGGCTTGGCTGCGTGCTGTGGCGATGCCGCAGTTCTTGGCTGTTTGTTTGATGTAATTGCTGCGGCAGCTACTGGGGCTAACTGTTGTTGTTTTTAGCTGCTTGCACTTTCAGTTGGCAAGGCGGCTGTCGGATGTCGGATGTCGGTGGGATGGCAATTGCTAGTTTAATGCCCGTAATGCGCGTCAGCAGCAACAACAAAAAAACAGCAGCAGCAGGAGCAGCAGCAGCAGCAATGTAATCACCAAGTACAGCCTAATAACTCCGCCACTTTTGGGCTTGTATCGCGTAGGAGCAAAAGATGCGGTTTTTAGCAAGCGCAATTATCCCAGCCAGCAGCCAGCAGGCAGCAGCCAGCAGCCAGCTCGAGTGGAGCAGTGCACTGGCTGGCAGAAAGGAAGGAAACAGGCTGACGACAGTAATCTCGCAGTGCAGCGGACAGCGGCCGCAGATAACCGCAAATAGTTGAATTGCATAATAGTTGCAAACATTTTATTTGCATTTGGCTGGCGAACGGGCTACGTTGGCGCGTTTATCTGGCCAGCTCGTCCGTCTCTCTCTCTCTCTCTCTCTCGTTGGCTGTCTGTTTTGGGCTCTGTCTGTCTGTGTTAATGTTTGTTAATTTTTAACGCCACATTACAGCGGGCCAAGCCCAAAAAATATGCAAATTTCCTCAATGGAGCCAAAGTTAACTTCATTTGCGTTTGCTGTTGTCATTGTTGGACTCAGTTTTAATGTTGTTGTTGTTGTTGTTGTTGTTGCTGTTGCTGTGGCTGGAACATGGCATTTGTAATTGCAACATTTGATTGCAACAATTTGGCAATTTTGCATTCGATTGCATACTTTGCGGGTTATGTTTATGTTCTGATTTTGCATTTTTGCCACGCTTGACGATGTGCCAAATGAACTACGCCACATTTACCTCCCACGCCCACTCCCACTCCCCTGTGCCAGCCGCATATTAATTGCCATGCAAATTAATTGCCAGCAATTAAGTGCAAATTAAAATGCATAATTGTATAAAAACTTTATGCGCATTAAAACCAAATTTCAATTAAATCTAAACGCTTCAGCAGATAAACGTTTTAGTCCGCTGCAATGCGCAGCATTTGGTTTCTATATGTGTTCTGTCTGTCTTCTTCCTCTGACATAGAGATGTCTCCCGCTTCTTATAAAAATAATTACTTATTACTATATAAGATTCAAATGATTTGACAATATGACTGCATCTGCAGCCAGACGTATGCAATTGCCTTATCAATACGAAGCGCGTCCAGCTTGAGCTGAACTGTGAGAGCTGCCAAACCTATTTCAACTAGATTGAGAGACACATAATTGCATGTGTGCATGTGTGCATGCACACACTGAAGGCATGCGCCAAGTTGCAGTCATATATTTTCATATTAAAAAATATGCATACGCTGCAAATGCAAATGCAAACTGGATGTGGCTGTGGCTGTGGCACTGGCAACACTTTAACGCATCGCCTGAAGATGCACAGGATGTGGCATAGAAGATCCGACAAGCGCAAGTTGATTTTACCTTTGCCTTTGCCGTTGCCTTTGCCTTTGCCGTTGCTTATGCCTGCGTAGTCAAGCTGGCTTTTGACTCTTCAAACAAATACCCTATTTGCATAATGAGTAAGGATATGCCAAGCAGCTCACTTGCTCGCTAAGCTAACAGTCTCGCAAGGTAATGGCTTGAATAATATCTTGATCAATTTTGAGAATACCTTATGATTCAGTTCTTACACAACCACTGCACAGAGCAAATCCATTAGCTTCATCCAATTAGATTTTGCAGTATCTGTAAAGTCAATGGGTTAGGGTATTTCCTGGTCGCTGTCGATATTTGCAACTTTTTAGTTAGTTTTCTCGTTTAGTTTTGCTGGCAATTGCAATTCGCCTGTTTGCAATGCTCAAGCGCGCCTGCGGCTATACCAATTCAAGTCTTGGCAAAGCTCACAAAGGCGAGTTTCTTAGATTGGCTTTGCTCTGCCCGGGCATGCCGTGGCACAGCCTAGCCCAGCCCTTGGCCGGCCGTCTGTTGGCTGCTCGCTTGACTTGGCTTGACATGCCTTTGGCCCACCGCGTAGCCGCATGTTGAACTAGTGCGTCGCTCGCAACTGGGCTCGGTCAGCTAACGGCTAACAGCCAACAGCCAACAGCCAACAGGCAACGGCCAACGGCCAGCCGCAAAATGGCTGTAGTTGGCCCAAACGAAAGAATGTGAATGCTGCCAAAGGAATATTCTTGGCAGCGATTTGGCCACAATTACAACATCTTAATGTGGACAACACACAATGAGTTGGAACTTCCAAAAGGCAGAGATACAGAGAAAAAGAGAAAGAGAGAAAGAGATGAAGAGAGCGAGAGAAATGCTGATTGGGATTGGCCTCTGGCTTTCGCTTGATTAGCTACGAATGATTCTGTTGAAATTGTTGGCATCGTTTCAAAATTACTTGGACTTCTTTTTGGCAGCATCATCATCAATCGCTGCATTGCGAAAATATTCAAAGTGTAATTTCTATATAAACACATGACATGGCTATAAGTTGTTGTTGCAGTTGTTGCTGCTCTTGGTCCATTGTATTAAATTTGTGTGCTCGCTGCCTGCCCTTGGCGTATTTGCTACCAAAGCAGCGCGCGAAGTTTGAAAGTATTCCCTGTTTGAATTTCCTTAACACCTCAAGGCCTGCACAGCATCCAGACAGAGACGCATGCACAAACACAAACACAAACACAGACGAGACCTCACACACACACAAACACACAGAGAAAGAGAACGCGAATCGAGTTTGGTGAACTTTTCAAAAAGCGCTTTAGCGTAAAAACGGCTCCGGTGGGCACCGCAGCGAAAGTGTGCGAAAGATGGTTGCAAAGAGCTGCTGGATGGCTGTTTGCCTGGCTGCTGGCTGACTGGCTGGCTGGTTGGCTTGGTTAGTTGGTTGGCAGTGTGAGCTGGGTAAAGGGGGTAAAGTTTTTGGTCGGCCAAATTTAAATACGCAAACTTTACCTGGCTGCGACGTGGGGCGGCTTGTAATTTTCTTTTAGTCAACTTTGAACGCGCTCGAAATGATTTGCATGCGTCCCGTGCGCCCGGCCAACATGGCGTATGCGTGCTATTAGTTTGCTACACCCCAAGCGACGCGTCGTTCGGCTGTGAATAAAATGCAAGGGCTCGTTCGCACAAAAGATACACAAAATTCTAAAACAGAAAGAAAAAACCCACACACATAAGCATACATAAATATATATAAATGTATATGTATATATGATATGTTTGTAAGTACATATAAAAGCAAGAAGCTGCATTGGAAAACCTCAACAAGCAAATGGCTGCTTGGGTGGAGTCGAGTCAAGCAGGCGCCATGCTTAGGATGCGGGCAGATTCAACAGACCTGACCACGCCAGGCCAGGCCAGGCCCTGCCAAGCGGCAGCAACAGACGCAGAGCACAAAAAAAGCATTAACTGAAAGTAACGATAGGTGGCAAGCAGTTCCACTTACAGTTGCAGTTGCCAGTGAAGTGACAGTGAAAAAACAGTCGAGCAAATGAAAATCTCTGGCAGAACACATATTACATACAATATATGTATGTATATATATAGATATATAGTATACACAATGAAATAACATTGAAAGCAAACATTTCTGCTGCTGCTCGCTGTCTGGCCAAAAAATACCTTGAAAGACTAGATTCTCAGTGAAACAGCTTGGCTAGGCGTCTAGGTACGGCAGTCCAAAGATCTAGAACTAGGAAAAGACTCAGACGCCTACTCGATCGAGTCTTGACTTAAAATCTATCGAATATGAACTTGAACTTTATCTGTGATTGTTACACACCAAAACTCTGTCTTCCTAAGCTATGAATTCTGTGTTCTTGATCTTCCATAGCCATAAAAATATATTTAATTCATTTCTCTTTAGATTAAATTGCCTAAAAAGAAAGCTGGGCAGTAATTTCTATCTATACAATACAATCTTTTTAAAAGAATCTCTTTGAATTTGAGTTTTAAAACTTTTCTATTTGCACGCCGATCAAAATGTTTTGTTGCAGGCGAACATTTGAGCAAAGGAAACATATATATAGAATATGTCAATTGACTTAGAGAGACAGAGAGAGAGAGAGAGAGTTAAAGCTTTAGTTCACTTGAATGTTTATCTGGTTTTTTGAGAGACTTTTATGCTAGGCAGCTGCATATGAGAAAAGATAATCAGTTGTAAGATAATAATAAATACAATTTGATTGTGAGAACTGATAAAAGAACTTATACATTGGCTATGTTAGAAATGCAAATGCTTCATTCCATTGCCTTACATAAAGAAAATTCATTATTAAAATATTCTGTCGCTTACCCACGCTCCTTAGCTCAGACACATGTCGAGTCTCTTGTAACATAATAAAGCACTCAGCATATTTTTGGTGCAAGACTAGAAAGTCTAGGAAATAATTTGGCAAATCTATTTACTCTAATTCAATGTATAACATAATATATTAACTGAAAGATCCTTTGCCAACTCGTGGCCAGTTTATTATGATGTCTTGCTCAATATTGGCAACAGAACAGGAACTCAGTCGACATGCGATGCCAAAAACTCAGTTAACTTAATATAGAAACACAATGAATATATATAAAGGGAAAGAGAGAGAGATGGAGAGAGAGCTTATTGCATTTCGCTTTCAGTGCTGGCGATGTGGCAAAATGTTTTGTAATTATTTGGCATGGATAATTACGCAGCGCATGCAAATCGCAGCAAATGATGTGGCATATTCTGAACATTTTTAACAATTCATTTAGTTTGGCGCAACGAGCAGAATGCGCAGAGCGAGGAGCGAAGGGCGCTGCTTAAAGCTAAAAGTATTCCGCATAATTTTGCGGTTTTTTGTTTGGTTTTTTCGGTTTTTTAATGTTTTTTCTTCTTTTTTTTTTTTGTTAAGCAGCTGCCCGCTTCATCTGCCGCCCATTCATCCAATTACAACCCCCTAACTTAGCTCACATTTCGATTGTCCGTTGCCCGTTGCCCGCTGCCCGCTGCCCGCTGCCAGTTGCCAGTTGCTATATGCGGTTTAAGCCTCATTTCCTTGCACTTCCGCATTTGGCATACAAGCATAGAGAGCGGTACACACGCATGCACACATGGATAGACAATGGCAAATGCTTTTTGGGAGCTTGGCTAGTGAAAAATGCAAAACTTTCATTTGCACTCGGTGCTCGTTATGAAGGGGACCAAGGAAATTGCTGGCGGGGTGAGAGAGCGAGAAAGGGGCTCGGGGCTGGTGTCGGGACTGTGCGGCCTTTAACTCGGTTATCCCCTGTTAGCACAGCTATACAATTTATTAGAGTTTCGTTTTGTTTAGTTCTGCTTTCTCTATGCTTTGTTTCTTCTCCTCTGTTGGAATTGCATAAGTAAATAACGCACGTAAATGCAGTTTTTGTGCAAAACTTCAAACTGCAAATTAAACACCAACAACAGAGAACGCAACACTAACTGAAAGCTAAATGCATGGCAACCAAATCCTAAGTGCTCTATAATTGATAGCTAATAGCTGCTATCAGCATACAAACTAAGGCAGAGAAGCACTCAGCTAGTATATGGGAGAGGCATATCAGTCAAACTCTATGAACGTTCTTCAGTAATGAAAATATATATAAATATTTAAATATGGATCATTTAAGAGTATTGAAGTTGCGGTTAGTGGCCTTCATCGACTGTGCTGGACTGGGCCTGGACGTGGCTGGAAAACATTTTGTGCCGGCCGCAAAACAATTGTGCTACATATATTTAATAAACAAGTTGTTTGTGTCGGTGAGAAATAAACTAATAGAAGCAACAAATACACAAATGGCAACGACATAAACGACAGCTGCAAATGAAAATTCAAATGCAAATGTAAATGGCAGCTGAAGCTGAAGCTGAAGCTGAAAACTGAAAACTGGAACCCTAAACAGGCAATCGCAAGAAAAGTTTGAGCCCTCTTTTTGTGACTTTCAAGTTTTGAAATTCTATGTATGTGTATGTCTCTTTCTCTCTCTATCTCTCTCTCTCACTCTGCTGACCACACCCCCTAAAAAACACAACGGGCACGCCCAGCAACTTCTTTGCTTTGACTACATGCGATATTTTCGTGTTTGGAGCAAAGGCAAAAAAAGAAGCAAGAAATATGTATATCGACGAGGACATTTTCATTTACAAGGACCAAATCAACTGAAGCTGACTGAGGACATGAAGTCGAACATGCAGAAAGTTCCACATTTTCGTTGGGCCCGGCATACTTTTAGGCGGAAGAGAGCACTTAATTGATTTGCAAAGTGGAACGAGGCGTTCAAAGGCGCACAAAACAAAGGACAACATAAAAATTTACAAAAAAAAGCAAAAAATTGGGAGAAAAAAAAACAAACAATACTTAACAAAAAGAGAAGAAGAAGCAACAGAGCGCACACATACAAAAAATTGTGCAAATTTTTACAAGAATCAAAACGATAATGCCGAGCGAATTCAATTTTTTTTTGTTGTTTTTTGGTTTGTTTTGTTTTTGCGCCCGATGCGAGGCAAAGTGACCAGGCGAGAGCGAGAGCAGACCAGAGCAGCAATCGATAAGGAAATATGCGGCCGATGCCGATGGGTAAAGCAAAGGAAAATCAACTGGCATTGCTGTGCTGCTGTCCTGTCCTCTGCTGTCCCCGCCAGCCTGGCCGCGCCACAGCTGTGCATCCTGCTGCTATGGCATAATTTTTTGGCGCGGCATACGAAATGCAAAAACGATGTCAACGAGTGGAAGGAAGGCGAGTCTGGCGCTACGCTCCGATAGCGCATCAATGGAAAGCAATCTGCAAATGTTTTGTTGGCAAAGCATTATTAAACTGGCATTTTCATTTGCAGACTAACACATAGAGAGAGAGAGAGATACACACACACACACACACACAGATACACACTCAGAGCTAGCATATTTGGCTGCTGGCAAAACACAACGAAGCAGCTGCAACAACTAGCATGGATCTAAGGGAACGCTCGAGTGCTTCAATGTGAGGCAAATCCTGCTTTTCACATTTGTATTTAGAGCAGCAGCAGCAGCAGCAGCAGCAGCAAGCGAGACACCCTACTCCGACTCCATTTTCCGTATACAAGCAGCGCGCTTTGCACGCTGCGGCCAACAGCCGTTTAGTCGGTTAGGTTTTTGGTCTGGGACTGGGCAGGGCTGCTCAGCCTTACAGCTGCCGGCTCACAGGCACCGACTTGGCGCACACAGGTAAAGCCCTTGCAACAATTTTGTTTCGTTTCGTTACGTTTGGCTTGGCTTGGCACAGCAACAACAACAACAACAACAACAACAAAAAAGTCGAGTCACACAATTTAAGCCACTGCAAACGACAACAACAGGCAACAGGCAAGAGCCAACAACAACAACGACAACAACAGCAACAGACAACAAGAACAACAACGACGACAACAAAGGCGAATCCACATCATTATGATTATGCAGCTTTTCATCATTTCGCTTCAGCTTTTGCCACACTCACACACACACACATACGTATGTCCCTAGGTATATATACATATATATATATATATATATATGTATTTGCATGTATTGGTTCGCATACGTGTAGCTAAACCTACATTCGAATGACAATGTTAAAGTAAAGGAAATTCTACTTTGTTGCTGGCACGTTTTCCACTCGAGCGCATTATTATTATTATTATTATGATTATTATTTTTATTATTATTTTTATTATTATTTTTATTTTTATTATTTTGCTAGGCTGAGTGTCTTTTGTTTGTTGCTGCATACAGAATTGCTTTCTTTTGCATATGCCTAGCTTCAGCCATGCGAGCTCAAGAGGTAGCTGCGTTTTCTAGATTATATCACAGAGGAATACTGGGAGAGAGCTATATATATTTTATATATATGTTTTTATTATATATATATATTTTATATTTATATTTATTTATATTTATTATTACATTTATTTAATATTTTGTATAATTTTATATGAAACTCAATAACTAAGAAGTTGTCAGACCCAACAGCCGCCTTCTCAGTCTCATCTGCTCTAGTCTTGTCCATGTTTCCTGAAGCTTCTCTATAGCACAGCTGTATGCCAACTCTTCTTATACCAACTGACCGTAAGAGTTATAGTAATTCATCAATAGTATAGGGTATGTTATAGTTGAGTATTGCTGCTGCTGCTGCATGCGTTGCTGCTCTTTGTTTTGCTGCTGCTGCCGCTGCTGCTGCTGGTGCATGTTGGCATTTTATCTGCCTGGCAGCATCCTTTCGTGCATCTTCAACTCTTCGACTTGTGCGCTGTGCCACCCACCGTCCATTTACTTACTGCTTACCCTATATATGTATATATGCATATATATGCCTGACTGCGTGTGTGTGTCTGCTTTGATGAACGCTATTGATAATCGTGCCTGCATATCGCCCTTGTTGTTGCACTCGCTGTCTTTTTTTTTGCGCTTTTATTGTTAGTTCCAGGGCTGCTGGCGCACTGCGACATGTAAATTGTAAGCCAGGGATGAGAGCATAATGCCAGTTGCAGTTACAGCAACAGCAGCAGTGGCGGTGGCAGTGGCAGTGGCGCAGCTAAACACATTATCAAAAGCAGCTTAGGCGGGGCCCAGCTAACGGTTAATGAAAAAAACATTGCCTAGCTTTGGGCGCCACAAGCAACAACAACAGCTGAATTGAATGCACATTTGCCAGAGCAAGCCTTTCAGCACTCACTTTAAGATATCGTTTAAGCACATTTCGATTAAGCCACATAAACTGTAGCAGCAGCAGTAGCTTCCATTGGCCAGCGTTGCGCTGTGCATTCTTCTTGGTTTTGTTGCCGCCGGGCAGCATCATTTTGTATTTTGTATTCCCAGGCGCTTGACTCTGACTCTGACTCTGTTTCTGTCTCTGTCTCTGTCTGTGTGGGTGTGCATATCAGACAGTGGGTAAACGAAGGGCTTGGGGTGTTAGCATAATTCGCTCGATCAAACTGCTAACGGGAGCGGAAATATGCGGCTCGCATTGATGCTGCTGCTGGAACTGGACTACAACTGAGAGTTTCGCTTGAATGGCGAGCAAGACTTTGAGCGAGCCCCATGGGCGATGTCTGACAGACAGCTAGTCAGTTAGCCAGTGAGTGAGTCCACGAGGAGATTTAAAAGTATATAGATATATGTGTGTGTGTGTGTGTGTGTGTGTACACACGCCATGTTTTCCACAATCTCCGTTCGATGAGAGGACACTTAGCGCATGTCTGGACCCAAGTAATGCAAATGCTGCATTCTCATTTTAATTGGCTCGCCGAGCAGCGAGCAGCTGCTCGTTGACAGGCTCCGGCCCCATATTTACGGACATGTCACTCCCTCTGACATGACACCATTTCAATTAAGCCAAGCAATCATCATCGAACCGAAGTGCTTCAAAAAATAAGCAATTTCCACCTATCGACGTCACTCTGCCACGCCCATGCGCCCATGCGCCCATACGCCAATGGGTCAACATCAAAGGGAAATCTTAATGCCAGCATTGGGGCGGGCCTGACGCAAGGTTTACTAATTATGAATTCTTTTTCGGTGAACAGAGGAGAAATAGTAGTGGAACGCTTGGCCCGCTTGCGTTAAGAACTTGACTCAATTTCACTTTTCGATTTGAATATTCGAAATGTCAGGGACTAGCTTGGCAGTGCTTTATTGTGGCCACATTGTTGCCCAACTGCCGGGCTGCCAGCTTGCCAGGCTGCGGCATCATCTAAATATTCATTTAAAATGCGTAGTTGGCCGTCGGCTGCGTTAAGAACGCGGAGGTAAAAACGTATTACGTTCAACTCGAATTGATATTTTCAGCAAACGAATTTTTGAATGTTGTCCTTGTTGTTGGCCCCATCATCAGCGGGCTCATTGACAACAACAAGAACAACAACAACAACAGCATCCACAGCATGGCAGTTGCCTCTGCCACGCAATGCCTCAATACCCTGCGGCGGCTGACGCACCTGCAACGTTTCTCGATTGAATTTTGTTGAGTTGCGGCCGATGGGAGAGGCAAGGAGCGCGCGCTACATGTAGCTTGGCAGCAGCTGTGTCACATTTTTTCATTTCAGCACTCGGCAAGACTTAAAGAGCTGCTCGAACCCTTTAAAACTGGAGCCTACTTTTCATACTCAACAGTGTCAGTCGTTCCACTAGACACTTCTCTCTCTCCCTTCCACTCTCTCTTTATACATATATATATATATGTATGTATATATACATGTCTGTCGTTTTGGGTAAATATTGGCTGCGTTCGCAAATATTTGAGCTACGTTCGCCTTCGTGCAACTACTTGGAACCTTTCCACTTGTGAGTCAACGCACCAACCACTGGGCATTTCTTTTGATGTGCGAGGCATTTACTCTTCACAGAGTCGCTGACTAAGCATAGCTGGCGCTTTATTATTTTATAAATATTTTACAACAATATTGTAAGTGAATTCTTGATTGATTCCTTTCAGTGGAGATCAGCTGAAAACCAATTTGATAGAAAGTTCAGATTCTATCACACAGCTCAAACTCTCTTCCACAACTTGATGGCAGTGTGCACACAGCTACTCTAGAACGTAGAGACTGTGACCCATATCCAAGTCTTGTTTGTGAGTGCATGAAAAGCCTGCAAATTGCACAGAAAATGGACGCTGTGTATACAGATACAGGGCGAGCGAATGTCAAAGCGTAACAGAAGAGGTGCTCAGCTAGGTGATATCGAGAGTGCCCTGTGAGACAATGTTTCCATGGCTGTTCCATATTTGATCGGGTGTGTGGGCAAGCTAATATGCCCGCTCTTTGAATGGCTATTGCATATGGTGTTAGGTGGCTTATGAGCAACGTGTGACACAGAGTGTAAAACTTGCTGCCCACACATATATGTACATGCATTCATCTAGTAAATGCGGGGGCCGGCTTGCGGTTAGTTCTTTGGGTCTGGCTAACATATGTTGCACTTTGCGGAAACGTGTAAGTGTCGAATTCGATTGCAGGCGAAAGCTGGCGTTTTTGCTTGGCTGTCAAAAGTTTCCTTTGAATTTTAAGATGTTTAGTGCTGAGCAAATAAAAGTTTGTAAGTGGCACAGCTGCAAAGGCAGCTCTGCACCTGCGGCTGCCACATGATTTACACACACATTTGGAGACACTTGTTACGTAGCAACACCACCAGCAGCACCAGCAGCAGCAGCAGCAGCAGCAACAGCAAGGACAACAGCAGCAACACAGGTTAGCTACGTGTTAAACGCATTTGTTGCACTTGAAAGTTTTGTGCTGCCCCCCCAACTGGGGGATGGGTGGGGACAAAGCGGATTGGTTGCTAACCAAGTGCATGCGGGACCTGAACTTTGGCACTGTGATGCGGTGATTGCAGCTTTTATTGAGTGGAAAGCCACACACACACACACAGAGAGAGTCTTGGTCTCTAAGCGGAACAAGCTAAGTGTCAGTTAAGAGCGACAACTTAAGATTTTACTTGCTGATATAAGCAAAAATTTGCTGTCAGCTTTTAGGCGCACAGAAGAACACGAACTGTGCGGCGAGAATAACATATGAACATAATAAAGTTACGCACAATAACACGAAAATTATCATAAACATGGCTTGGGGACAACAGCAGCAGCAGCAGCAGCAGCAATAATAATAATAAGAGCTCAAGTGTTGCATGCAGACAGCAGCAGCAGTAACAATAATAACAACAACAACAACAGCAGCAGCAATAAAATAACAAAAATACACAATGTGGCCGTTGTCAGCAACGTTGTCATTTTTTGGTTTTGTCATTCAACTCGGCCGCAAAGATATGAAAAGCACGTAGCCAGCTCCAGCTCCGCATATCTCAAGACGCAGCACAACACATATGCCTTATAGCACACACACACACATACATACACATATATATATATACCAATATATATATATATATATGTTATTCGATATACCTTCAATAGAACTACTAATTACATGCGCTCAGATACTGAAAAATATCAGCCGCATGACAACAACAAGTTCAGCTCTACAATTTGCCTTCGCTCTGCTCTTCAATCAATTATTTGAAGATTCACTCTTTAATTATGACATCCGGCTGGAGCTGTGCCGTCATCGCTTACCGAAATCCGTTGCCAATTTACGCTGCTTACGGTTGCCTTTTGTATGTGGAATATGCCAAAAAAAAAAAAAAAAAAAAGAAAAAGAGAACGCCATTCACATGCCTTTGGCAGGGGACACGGATTACGTAGCTGCCACTGGCTTGGCTTGGCATGCAACTTTGTTGCACATCTACCTATATATATGCTGCATGCAGGCATGCGTGCATGTATAGAGTGTGGCTAGTTGGGCTGGCGTCTCTGTGTGAGTGAGTATATCAATTTGAGTATATAAACTTGAGCGTCTTTTATGCGTGACCGCAAACAAACTGCGAGAGCTGCGCAGCATCCTACCCAGCAAACAAACATGCAACAGCACAACGGCACAGAATCAATATTTGCTGCCATTAATACGCCCTGGCAGACAAACTGCGTTGCGGTTAACTGTTCACTGCTCACTGCTCACTGCTCACTGCTTACTGCCAATGTTCAGTTTTCAGTTTTCAGTATTCAGTTTTCAGTTTGCAGTTTGCAGTTTTTGGCTTGACAGTGTTCACTCTACTTGGCGCTGTCATTGCTGACGCGAGTTAACCGAGCCAGACTGCTGCCCTGACCACTGCTGAAATGCGGCGGGTAAATTGTAAATGGTATATGCCACGCCCACAGCCTCCACGGGCCGGCCGACGGCAGCGAGTGGTCGGCGCACTTAAATCAGCATATATTTCACAAAATTTAAGTTAACTGCTGCTCGACTGCAGCCGATGCACGGCAATTAAAACAAAAACAACAAAAAACACGTAGTCAAAGAAGAAATTATAAGAAAAGAAGAGGCTGAATGCTCGACCGATAGATACCCTACTGCAAGTAGTCAGGCACATGTGAACACGCATGTATGCATGCATGCATGCATGCAACAACAAAACTGCATGGCAAACATCTGACATATCTAATTCTGTTTTAAAATTAAGCTTACGCTTTAGACCTATCATACCCGCTTTGTATATTTGAAGGATATGCAGTCTTTATATGCATATGCATATAGATATATATACATATATATCATATATAAAATGCAACGAGATGTAAAAATGCAGACGCTGTCGGCAATTTTTCTCACTTTGCTGACTTGTATATAGTGGCATGCGAGGCGTATGCGCGACGTATTCTTGCCACATTTTTCACTCATCGATTGGGCTGCCGTTCGCTGTTTTTTAATCGCCTCTATTGTTAACAATTTAAAAATTATGGGTTATTAAACAAGGCTCGGGGATGACGCTACAGCCAAATATGATACCATGCTGTCATTCCTGATTAAAGGTTGACTCTTCAGCAACATGTAGGCCGAAGGACCAAAATATTGGATGCTTAGAGCCTCCAGCAAACTATCTTTAGCAAAGCAAAACTGTCATTTACAAAGCAATAATAGTCTTGGAATACCTTTAACAAAATTCAACTTATGCAAAACGAAAATAGACTGGAGCCAACAGTTTCATGAGCAACTCTGCTCTACACAAGGCTCTGGCGATCCCCACTCATTGGGCGATGCAGCTCTAAATACGCGGACAAACTTACATCGAAACCAACTCGCAATTCAATTGCAAACGAAGACGACAACCTCTGGACAACAGGGTAATCTGGCACAATATAGATTAGAAGAGTAAGAAAACTGTAACATGTAGAGTTGTGTTCATTAAAATAGTAGTGCGACTAAAAAGTTGAACAGCAAAAATTATTATTAAAATAATTAAATAATATAAATATATACGAGTATATTTAAATTTTAATACTCGTTTCAAATTGCTTTCAAAATATTATGCTGGTCACAAAATATTGCTTCAGTCACACTACTATTTTTATGAACACAGCTTTATATACTGAGCCCTAACTAGCTAAGGCTTAAAGCAGCAATTGCGCTATAGAGTCGTAAAACAATAAGCTTTATAAAGTAAATTAAAAAAGAGACAACAACTTAAATTCTTTATAAAAAGATTTTTCCATACTTTTTCTGATTGCATTTTCTGTTCATAAGTATTTTCACCTTTCATTCAAATGAAATTCTAATTGGAAGCTGAAGTAATGAAGTAAACCAAATCATATTCCGTCCATCCTCGCTTTCTGTATATGTATATCAGTAGCAGATATATATATACATATATATAATGTCCGCGCTTTGGCACATAATGTTCATGCTGTTAGGGTCTTTAATATTCACAGTCATCGCTTAACGGCGATTCAGGAGTGCTTATGTTGCTGTTGTTGTTGTTGTTGTGCTAGCGCCGCTGGGTGGAAAAGTGATTAAACAATTTCATTAATTTGACGTCAATGCCACGCCCGCCGATGGCAGCGCCGCCCACAATGGGCAGCTCCTCAAAAGCCAGCGGCTACTTCAAGCCCACCTCTGAGTCAAATATTATTAAAATTTACGAGAGACTTTGCAAATGCCTTTCTTACAAAGTCTTTTCTCATACTTTTTTTCGCTTCTCTTGTTTTTTATCATGCCGCACAGAAAAGCCAATAGCTGCAGTGGAGTGGATAGGTTGATAGATAAAGGTTGGGAGAGTACGGAGAAAGGGGTAGGTAGAAGGGCCAAAACAGGACAGAGCAGGGCAGGGCTGGACTGGGCTGGGCTGGGCGGCACTGGGCTGGGCTGGGCTGGGCTGGCGAGTGGCTCTCGAGACGCACCGTTTGCATTAATGGCTCAAAGTCGAAAAATAAAAGCCATTTTTGTGAGAAGAGGCAACGCCAGCTGCGATTCAAGTGCACTTTGAACCTAAAAGCATAAGCCTCGCAGCCTCTATCACCTCCTCCTCCTCCTCCTGCTCCTCCTCTTGCCACCAACTATTCATCGGTGTAGCTCTCTCCACGTCTGCTTTCCATTGCAAGTGCTTGGGAAGGAACAAAAGGAAATTGTTAAATGAAGTGCTTGCTAGGCGGAACAAATGGAGATGGTGTCGTCCCCTGGCCAGGGCAAAGTTGAAGTGCAAGGCCTTGCCGCAAAGGTAGCTAGTGAAAGTTTTTAATTTACTGTCACACACACAAACAGAGAGACACACACACACAGAGAGAGAGAGAGAGACAGGCACACTAATAGGCACTGCAGCTGCGACAAGTTTTGTGATTGCCTACTTTTTGGCACGCCGCTACTTGTAATCAACGCGTTGCTTGGTCTTGGCTTGAATTTAGGCCACAGAAGCTGCCTTCGCTGGGCCACGCCCCAACACATCTGCTGCTTTTCCGCCGTTTTCGATTTCGTTTTCTCCTGTGCACGGCGCATTCGTGTGGAAAATTAAATTCACTGACTGTCGGGCTGCAATCGCCGCCCGACCGTTCAAAATTCCAAAACACAAAGTACGAATAGAGCACCACGAATTCGCCATACCCTGCATAGAGTATTGTCACTCCATCTCATATTAAAACTTGATTCGAATCATTAACTAAGCAGAGCCAAAGCCAAAGCCAAATCTGCTCAGATCAAACTATGTCACAGAGTCAAGCAAATCGGGCAGAACTGAAGATATATGGATATATATGAAATATATCATATCATTTACTAACCCTATTTTAGCTTCGACAGTCGGCAATACTTTCCTTGAACTTGTTTTTTACTGTCACACCTATTAACATAGTAAACCAGTTACAGTTACAGTTGCAGTTGGAGTTGAAGCTGTGCGCTCTCATTCAATTTTTAGCAAGTGCTGCCTGCCACTTAATTTCCGCCAAAGTTGGTAATTTGCCGTTAACGGAAAGGGCTGGAGCCAGGTGCACAGTGGGCTTAGCAAACTTTTTAGCTGGGAAAACAAAGTGAGAAAAATTGTAATAAATTCATTTGGTCTTTAAGCACTGAGCGAGTAACCTGATTACGTTGCTTAAGTTCATTATCAGATTTATCGCGTTAGAGCTCCACTGTGCGCCGTGGTGTTTAGGCCAACATAAAAGTATTGTCGCCAGCGCAGAGCTGTTGGCAGAGCACACTCTTTCATAGACAAACGTGAAGCTGACGTCGGCTAAATTGAATTGTAATCTGGGTGCACACACACACACACAGAGAGAGAGACGAGGACAGGCGTGTGTGTGTGTGCAGGGCGGAAACGGAAGTTTGTAAGAATGCAGCATCGCGTAGGCATACCACAAAGCGACTCGTACAGCATCAGACCCAATTATTGACGATTTATTCTAGGGCAAACTGAACTCAGCTCAACTGACTGAACGGAGCTGAGCCGATCAGCGATGCGCACAAAATCACTTCCGAAGAGATTTCAATTTTGCGATTACCTAATTGACACTCAAAGTAATGGAAGCTGCCTGCCAGCCAGCCAGCCAACCGCTTGCCTGCCGCCATGCGCTGCCATAGTGAAGCCAGCCAGCAGATTAAATTGTCTTTAAGTTGTCTAAGAGCTAGAAAGATTTTTTAGCACAGCAAAGTTACCTAAATAAGATATAAAATATAGAAGCGTTTCAGGTGTTAAGCGCCAGGCATAAAAGTTAAATTAAAAATGCCAAATTCTTCAATTTTTAGAAAACTGGAGAAAAATTGGAGAGTTTAATTAGACTTTTATGCCTGGCCATGAAAACAGTGTTTTATGAGTCCATCCTGAGACAAGCCATGGAAGAGGCGAGCAAACAGACAATTGAATGTGGCTACAGCGACCTGACTGTTAATGTAGTTTATGGAATTAATAAAGAATATAAAAATAGTCAAAAAGAGATATAAATATATAATATATTATATATTATATTATATATTATATATTATATAAATATTTAAACCTTGCAATTGCAGCGGAAATGATTCTACCAGCTGCTGTTGTTAGTTTGCTGCTTTTTTAAATATTTTTATGATGTTTGAAAAACAAAACAAAGCAAAAAAAAACTCATAAAATGCTGTCAGGCCGTAAAGCACTGCGGCAACCACATCAACAAATTTCCATCCATAAAACAATGTTTATGACATGGCCCAAGCACTGCGGCTTCTTTTCTATATGCTACATATATATATACAAATTAAATTTAACGCTTAAAAATATGCATTAAATATGAAGCGATTGAAGGTTCACAAGATGTCACTCAAAGGTCGAGCGTAAAAGTCTTCTTTAGACGAAAAGTCGTCTAAAGTTTCAGGCTGTGCTTCAGCCTTTTGGTCGAGGTGAAGGTGTTATCAACCCTGTTAAATTGAGTGTAAAATGTAAAGGCAACAATTTGTAATAACAATGATGGCAGCCGGAGTGTAAATAATGGGCGTGTGCACGGCAGGAAGATACCCTGCAATCAGCAATCAGGCGACATCACGAGCAAACGCAGCTGATTACTAGAGTGCTTAGGTATTTTCTAGCTCATCATAGTTTATATAGCTGTCGAGTTTAGTTATCCACTTTTCCTAATTGTACAGGGTATACCAAGGCTGAATAATATAAACAATAATGTGTCGCAAATTGTTCGCGAATGAATAAAACAAAACGGATGTGGAACCATAAAAACTGCGTTTAAAACTCGCCAAAACTCTCGCATCCCCACGCACAACTCACAAATATGGAAACACACACAGATACACTCACACACTCTCGAACGCATACATAGAAGCTGTTGGAAATATGCAGACTGGTCGCTGGTTGCCGGTTGCTGGGCTGGTTGTCAGCCTGGCCAGGATGTATAACATTTTATGGTACAACGGAAAACTCAGCGGCTTCCTTCCGGCACAGTTTCAACTTGTTGTTGGTCAGCAATGCCCCAGCGGCCTAACGAGGGCCGCTCATTAAGATATCGTTTATTGCAAATAAAATAATCAACATTTTATACAACATCTAATATAAAATAACAAAATAAAAAAAAGTCAAGACTCTCAGCTAAGGTGTCTACTCTGTCAAAGCATTGCATTTGAAAAGAAATTCTGCTTTGAAAATTTCCTGAAAATTAAAATTCAATAAATTACATAACTGTTTTTGATTAAATGTACCAAGCAGATGGTAGCTTGGTTATCCTTATCGTATTATATATATATATATATATATATTCTTAATCAACATCAACAACCAAGTCGAGCCTTTCCATATCTCATTCCATTTGTATGTCGATCTAGAAAGTTATGAGAGGAACAGAATAGTTGAAGTTTCTTTGTTTCAAATACCCTTCTGGATATCTGGTAAGGGAATATTGCTTACACCAGCCCAAAGATCTGCTAGTCCACGCACCAGAAGTAGAAGAAGACTCAGGTATTGACTGAAAGTCTATCATATATGAACTTGAACTTTATCTGTGATGGTTGCAACCTTTAGCTCTCTCTTCCCTTAACTTATATACTCTCTGCTCGTTATATACCAAAGCCTTAAAAAATATATTTAATTGATTTCTGTTTAGATTCAGTTGCCTTAAGGTTAGCAGGAAATTAATCTGTAAATATGCCACCAAAAAATATATATATATTTATTTATTTATATAAAGATATAGTAGTTCACCATTTGCAATGCCTCAAGTTGAGCGAACCCAAAAATCTAAACATGTCACAAGACATAAGAGAGTTACCCATGTCAAGTCTCTATGACTTAAGAAACCATACAACCAATATACTCTTTTCACTGCATTAAGCGAGTATAACGAGCATAAGACGTGCGCCTTAAAGCTATACCTAATTATCGTTGTTAATATATAAAATCAATTATTATGCTGGGCAGACGGAGATTTGTGTGACCCTCGGGCAGGATTGGAGCCATGGGAAGTAGCTGGACTTGGGGGCACTTGAACCTGTTTTTGTTGCCTAATATGCTGTAATTGATATGGGAAGATAGTTGAGGACAACTGTTGATTGATGTCGTGACAATAATAGCTTGTGACAGGTTTCGGGCATCTTGACAGATGAGACTTGGCCCAAGCGGAAATACCTGTGAGCCCGACAACTGTGCTGCCCTGAAAGCTATTTATATTTCACAACTGACAGCCGAGCGAGCGGATGACAACGAGCGAATGCTAATTATACGCGATACGAGTACAAACAGCGGATTGCAATTAAAGCAATTGCAATTAGTATTTAAGAGAGCAGAGATGGAAGAGTTGCGGCTGCCCAGATTAGATTGTTTGTTGTTGCCAATTGGCAGTTGGCAGCTGGCAGTTGGCAGTTGGCAGTTGGCAGTTGGCATTTTTGGCTCGTTTCGAATTTCGTTTTAGGCCAAATCGTTTGTGAGCCGAATTGATGAAATTGTCTATTTATTCACACGTCGTTTATTTTCACGTCGAAAATGACTGTGGCGAGCAAAGGGCACTGGAAGCGAAATGGTTGCCGTTGCACTTGATGGCGATAACGAAAGCACTGATGTAACAATACTGATGCCGATGCTGATGATGATGATGCTGTTGCTGTTGACAGTAGCTTACTGATAGGCCAAAACAATGACAGCCGTAGAACACTGGGCAATAACAATAACAGAGCGTTTACCATTCAAACGGAATGAGACAATCTAGTAGCCAATTTAGTCGTAATGGCAACAAAATGTCACTTGAGTCTCGCTGCTGCAACATTGCAAACAGCAATAAGAGCTTAATGCCACAGGCAGGGCAGCCAGAGTAAGATAGACACACTCAGAGAGAGAGAGAAAAAGAGAGAGAGTGTGTGAGCTAGAGCGAGGTAGCAATGAGCTGTGCTGGGCAATGCAAACATTTTTTTCCAGCTCGTTGCTATTTCATTTTGTGGCATCTCTTTCTCCGTCTCTCTCTCTCTCTCTCTCTCTATGTGTCCAAGTTTTTTGTGACATGCCTAAACACTGATGGCAACAACAACATCAAAATACAGAACACGTTTGATGTGCGTGTTGACATAAAGTTTTCGCCTTTTATCATCCTTGAGCCAGCGCTCCGCAAAACCTTCGCTGCCTGACTGCCTGGCTGCCTGGCGGCCTGTCAACAAATTTCACCAATGCTCTCACGATTTTGGTCATTAGCAGACAGCTGAGCTGAGTGGGGCAAGGCAAACTGAGAATTGAGTTCGGTTTTGATTGAAAAAGAAACGATGCAAAAATAAAACTTATGCAAACAAAAATCTGTGCTAGAGGCCACACGAGTCGTAGCTAACATTAAATTAATCAACAAGTTAGACGGCTACACAAAACAATGCCTGACGCCAGGATACCCTGTACTCAGCTATTCATATAGTGAAAGCAATCACAAGCCTAAACTCTTGAAATGCCAAACAATGAATCCCGAAGAGCTTACATACTCTTAAAGTCCTGGCTAAGCTGCGTAGCCAAAACGTGGCTACAACAAATTGAAGCAGCGACCTAAAACTAATTTCAACAACTTGAAGTCTGGCAAAAAAGTAATTTGTTATGGTAGTTGCTGTTGCTGTGCTCACGATGCGTATGAATAATGACAATTGCGAGTTCAAATGGTGTATTGTGGACAGCTATTTTCAACAGGCCCTCTATAGCGCCGACCAGCAATCCCTTTTGGAAGTAGACGCGCGTTTCATGGCCCACTGGCCTAGGTGCAGTAATTGCTGCTATGAGTGAGTCCTTTGTGTCGCACTTCTTCGCCTGTTTGTGTTGGCACTCTATACACTGCCTGCTGCTTGGGCATAGCTAACAGTTTCAGTAGTGTTGAGGAAATGTCTATGACAATGTTCGAGTTAAAGATCTGTAAGATATATACTTATATGTTACATATATGATATCTGCTTAGTTTGCTTAGTCAGTCTGCAGAGAGAGTGTAATTCTTAGAGCGTATTCAAGCATCGGCTTGTGCTGACAACGAGTCAGTTAGCAAAGATGACAGCACTCATAGCGCACATTTCGATTTCTGCCTTTTGCTCTGTTTTTTTGGGAGCCTTCTCTCTGGCTAGCTGTGGCTCTGCTGCTGCCTGGCTGTGATGAGTGCATGTGTTGATGATGACGTTGATACAACCATACATTGTCACGCTCATATCGGGCTGTTATTCCACACACAAACGCACACACAGAAGGGCCAGGCAATTGTGCCAAAGGCAACGGACACGTTCATAAGTACCGAACGATGTGTCAAGGCCTATGCCCGCCCGTTTGCCGCTTGTTATCAGTCAAGCGTTTAACTTGGCATTGCCGAAACACCTTTAAAGAGCATTTTTTGGACATATGAAAAGCAGAGAATTAATCATGAGATGTAAGCACTGATTGGGCTGCATCTAAGCTGAGCTTGTTAGCTCAAAGAGGATGACAGCCAATTTAATTGGCAGCTGGCAGAAGCTGGCAGCAGCTCTGCAGGTACACAGACAAAAGAATGTGGCATTTGTGATTTCATAACAAAGGCAAAGGAATTCCATATCACAATAACGCAAAGTCAGCACAATGCTGAAGCAAACAGACAAACGCCAAGGCCAAGGGAAATGGCTTGCTGTGGCTTAGTGCGCCGCAGAGTGAGTTGAATGAAAATCGGATTCGGCGCCAATGACAATGACAATGGCTGACTTGGCGCTGCGCTCGCACTGTAACATGCTAAAACATTGGTTAACTGCCACATACTCAACAGTCAATGGCCAGCTGACCGCAGTCCCGACAATAACAACTAAAGCGGCGCAAAAAACCAACCAGTGCAAGGTGCAACCAAAAATGGCTTTTATAGCTGCCAGTTGAGAGCAGTAAATTCAATACAACAACAGCAGCAACTGCAACTGCAGCAGCAGCCAAAAATGGCGAAACGAGAAATGAAACAATGAAATTTATTGTGCAGCGCTGCTTGTTTTGTCGCATTTCATGCTGCTGGGTCATGTTGCTGCTACCGCCGCTGCTGCTGCTGCACTCTATTTGAAATGTCAAATTTTTTGTGACTTTGCTCCAGGCAGCAACAGCAACAGCAACGATTGACATTATTGACAAGCGGCTAACGGCAACAGCCAACTTTTGTGCTCATCAGCGTTAGGCAGCGCCGACCCTAAACGCAACTCTCCTCGTTACCCTGCTCCGCTCCCCCCAACTGCCCAACTGCCCGCCTGCTCCTACGCTTCAACTGACAGTAAATTTCAAATTGAATTTATAGCTGTGGGGCTGGCTGCGTGGCCCAGATGAATCGCTCAACATAACATCCCAGCGCACCCCCAACGCCTGCCGGCTTTATGTATTTATGTTTATTTCCATTTTATGATATGCACTGGCGCCTTTTTTATGAACCGCACGTGGTTCATTGAACCAACAGCCACAGCCACTGCCACCGCCACTGCCAGCTGGCACTGCCCGCTACGTAGTTGTGGCTCGGCGGCTTTGATTAGCGCTCAACTTGATTACCGGGCTTTAGTTTTTAGTGTCGGTTTGGGCCTAATATTATATTACTTGGGTTGCCCAACTCAACTCTGACTCTCTCTCTCTCTCTCTCTGTCTCGCAAAATATTGAAATTTTTCATTTATTTTTTTATTGCATATTAAATATAAGATTTGAATGAATGAATCAACTCAAGTATATATTATATATGAAAAACTTATAGAGCAACTGAGTTTCATGGGAAAAGATAAACACTTTCAAATTTATATTACGTATACGCAACATATTTAAGTATCTCTGGCAAACGTTCTCTCTGACTTGAGTTTAATGAATGGAGTTGGACTGTTTGCAGGGTATGTGAGCAGTCGTTGCCATCCTCATTTAGATTAGTGCATATTTGAAGTAAAGCTTTTGCTACCCAACTAACGTTCGCCTTTCGTTTTATTCTCTTCGCAGGTAAATATTAACTGAACGAGTGGACGGACGCCACGGACGAATTGCTATCTGAGAGTGGGGCCAGGACTGTGACTCCGACTGCGGCTAAGCCTGCGCCTAAATAAGCCATTTGTCAGGCTCACTCGTGGTGCTATCTGGGCCCCGTTGGGCCAATAGCCCATGCCCTGCTGGCTGGGCCTGTGTTAATTACACAGGCAGGCGCACAATTTGGCCATCTGCACTTCAGTTCACTAGTCCGCGCGGCAAATGCATTGCCATGTTCATGTCCCTGCGATATCACACACACACACACACACACAGAGACAGAGAGAGAGGGAAAAAATCACAGCCTTTAACACGACAAACATTCATTTCAATTGCCCCGAGTGGCAGCCGCTCCCCTCTTCGACACATTGGCCGCCTTTGTCGACGAAGCGTGCCTCGCAGCACAAAAATGAAATTGTAAAATATTTCACAACATATTTTTGTTGGCGCAGCGTCTCCACTTTCAGCAATCCGCCCGAACATAAATCCACGCCACAGCGCTCGTAAAAGCCTCGTTGCCCCGCCGCACTCTTCAGCTCTTTAAATGCAGAATGCCTCGCCTCGCCTCGTCTGGCCTCGCCTCGTCTTGCGCCCATCGCCCGCCGCCCGCCGCTTATGCTACACATTTTTTTGCTATGCCTGGTCCTTTTTTTGCGTCATGCACTTTTATGACGCGCCGCTCAACTTTTGACCACTTGGCCGACCGCTACATTTTAATATCCACACCGCGCACAAGCGGCGGCCAAGCACCAGGCCAGACTGTGTCCCACCAGCCTGGACGCAAGCACGTCCTGGCATGGCCATTGCCAGCTGCCAGCTGGCGCTTGTGTCGCATTTTTGCGAACGCCTACAAATATGGCCAGATTTCGCACAGTGCATAACTTCTGCCAGGCTCAACGAGGCGCACAGTGAATACAGGCTAACAGCGTTTAGGCGGCTGTGACAGCTTAGACCTACAATTTCCTAATTGCCGGCATACGACACGAAACATAAACAGAAATACGCATACGAAAAGGCTTTGCCCTGCCTTAGCTATAAGCAAAACACAAAATCCCAACATCTTGTTATAGTAATGATTCCCATAGGCGAACTTATAGTTAACTGCAGTTGAAGTATTGATTAGAGTTAGAGTTAGACATAAAGATAGCTTAATAAATAATGGCACAACTAAAACTGTTGCAGTCGAGTGCTAGCAACTGCATGATACTCGTTCACAGTCAAAAGATAGTAAAAGTAATTCTTGGTAAATCTAAAGAGAAAGTCTATATTAACTTAACTCTTCAATTTTGAAACTTAATAAGCTTTATAAGATATGGCTTTGTCCGATTTGTTACGTTCCCAAGGGTGAAAATATATCATTTTTGGGAGCTCAATGGAGAAGCTCAGGAGTAACTTATTTGTTAAATTTTGAATATCAAACTGAAAAACTTTATAGGAAAAAACTATCAATAGTAAATCAATTAAAATCAATTTAAAGCTTCTAGCTCTTAAACTTTCGAAGATATAAGCTTTTCTGAATTGCCACGCCCCTAGTGGGCGTATCAGGAAAATCTTAAAACTGTATCAGAAGATGCTAGCCACGAGTATATATTTTAAGTGATATAACGACAGACGGACGGACGGACGGACGGACGAACGGAAGGACGCATGGACCGAAGGACAAACAGCATTCACTTCATGAATGAGTATAAATATAGATACACTTCAAGTCTCCACCTTCAATACCGACAAAATGGGCATACGGACAGAAGGGCGGACGAACGGAAGGACGAACAGCAAGACGCCAGAAGCACAAAACCAATATACTCATTTCATTTCATGAATGGGTATTAATATAGATGCTCTCCAAGTCAGCTCGTTTCACCTCCCCTTTACAAAGCCCACTTCTACACTAACAGCGCATAAGTTTCGCAATTTATTGCTAATATTCAATAGATTTGGCAGATTAAGAAACTTGTCGAATGTTGTGGAAGGTTGGTACACAGTCACACTTTGGCAGGCAGGCGTGGGACATGCTGTAGCTAAAAGAATAATCTATGCCGATAATTTCTATAAAAAAAAGAAGAGACACAAGAGATTCTCATAAATTGCTTGTTGTTGTAGCTGCCACACTCTATTGAACAATGTACATGCCACGCGAACAATATGCGCTCCTCTCGCCACTCCACTCGAGCTGCAAACTCTGCTGCGTAAAATATGCAAATCGAGAACTATGCGGGCTCAAATTTCCATTGCAGTTGGTCAGCCCAAAAAAAAAAAAAAAAAAAAAAACAGCAACGGCCGTCCGCTTCGTGGCTCAACTTTGTGACCATATTGTTTTGTTGCATGTTGGCCGACCAGCAGCCAGACGCCTTGAGCTATGCGACCAAAATGTGGCAGGCAGCCAATGTTGCCTGTGGCAACATTTTTCGGGCTTGGTTTTTCGCTAGACTTGGCTCAAATTCCATCTAGCCCAGGGCAGTTTGCCTTTGAATACCTATGTGCCTAAGTAGTCCATTGTGATTCCGAAATGGGTTGAGCAACATCATTTTGGACAGAGCTAAAATATTCAATAGAAGATAACTTTAACAAACTCTTTGAGGTCTATTAATGAGGACAAACTTGGAATTAATTAGAAATTCATCTAGAACTAATATTGATGAAGTTCGAAGCTACTTTATTCATATATTCAAAGTCATTTGTATACCCTGCACTCATTGAAAATAAGAATTCGGAGTTGAATGATTTTGTGAAAATATATGTAACAGGCAGAAGGAGGCGTGGCAGAGCCCACAAAGAATATATATTCTTGATCAGAACGACGAGCTGAGTCAATTTAGCCAAGTCCGTTTGTTTGCATGTCCGTCCGTCTGTCCGTCCAGCTGTCCGTGCGTTTGAACGCAGCGATTTTGAGCAGCACAGAAGCTTCCCGTATACTCGTACCATACGCAACTTATCATTTTTGTTCGATAACTCATTCAATTTCCTTCTAATAATAATTAGACTTCATTCTGTAGAGATAGCTTGAATACCACAAAAGATGGAACCATTCAACTTACTGTAATGAATACACCGATTTTCTATAATTCGGATTTGTTTATTAAAGGAGCATAGAATGATTGGAATATCAGCTATGCGCAGGTTTCAGGGTATATCCTAGTCGGTCAGTCCCGACTGTAGCACTCTTACTTATTCACATCTAGAGCTGAACTGAACGCAGCCTTATCGATGGATTTCAGAGCAGTTGATAAAGTCAAAGTTAAGCTTCAACATCAATTGGATTGAGTAGGATGGAAATAGCTATAGAATAGATTTGATAAAGCAATCTCTAAGTCTTCAATATCTAATCTTAAACATATCATGGATAGGTATTCACTGTCACCATGAATGCTTGAAGGTCTTGTTAGACAAATACTAGCATCATATATAGGTTAGCCAAATGTTCTTACCCATTTATGCGCCATATAGAAATATATACGACATATGTCGATAGAGAAGTTTGTCCGGCGCTGGAAATGTTGAAACATTTGCGAAATTGAATAGCTCGAATGAAATTACAATTCGCTTCAATTGCATTTGCAGTTTTGGCTGGTTTGACCCGCGTTCATCATAATTTTAATTTGACAGATTTCATGGGCCATTTGGCCTGTGCCGAAATTAAATTACGAGCAATTGAGCCGGGGCTGTGGCGGGTTACACGGGGTCATAGTTGGGTTTGACGGCCTCGATTGACGTTTATTTGCATTTAATTAATGTGACATTTTAAATGAACTGCAGAATGCAGCGAGCAGCGAGCAGAGTGCAGAGTGCAGAGTGCAGTGCACTGCAAACGATGCCTTCTGATGCGTGAGGGCTGTGGGCGTGGCTGTCTTGTTTAATTTTGATTTGTGACACATTAACGCCAGCCTCGACCAGGCAATTTCATTCAATTGCACCTGCCAGCAGCACCTGCACGGCCTGGACAATAGCGCCGGCTGGCTGTCCGTCAAAGGACTTGTGGTTAGCACAACCGAATGCCTAGCTACACATTGACCCACCCATGTTTTGGCACATGTTTAATAAACTTAAATATACACAGCTGTGTGTGGGTGTCTGTGTGGGTGTGTCTGTGTGTCATGGCGAGACAAAGTAAACTTCGCTGCAGAGACACGCGTAATTAAATGCAGCAACAGCAACCAGATGAGCGCCCACAAACTTCAATATGCGTTACGCATGTGTTGGAGTCTGTGTGTGTGACAATTTGCAACAAATCGTTGCAACATGAATGCAACAGCCAACAACAGCCACGCAAACGAGCAGCAGCAATGACCTAAGCGAAACGTTGTGCCACGCCCACTGGGCAGCCGCACACCTAATGCGCCTTTGTTGCGCATTGTTAACATGGAGCAGAGCCAACGTTGTCGAGGTCTCCTCCCCATCATCCTCATGATCCACATCATCATCATCATCATCATCATCAGCAGCATCATCAGCGCTGTCAACACGTTGACAGGCGGCACAGGTGAGGGTTGCACCTGGTCACAGCCAGCCTGGCTGCCAGGCAGACACATTGACAAAGTTGTTAGTCAAAGCAGCCGGAGGCATGTAGCTGGCAGCCCCTGCACACACTTCAAGAAATCGGGTGGCGGCCCCACATATCAGCAATATATGGGTAGCATTGTCATAATGGATCTGTAGTTAAGACATGAATGATTATGTTGAGCAGGTCAGCTCGTTTTTCTCTCAGTGTAAGCTGTGTGGGTGGTATGTGGGGGCTGCTCCTTCTGCTGGGCGCTTTTGTAGCAAATGTGTTGCTTCCGTCAATTTGCAACGTTATCTGCATACAGCTAACCAGATAGAGGGGCTGCATTCAAGCAGCAGCAGCCAGGAGCTAGCAGCAGCAGCAGCCAGCTGCTCCATACTGGAGCACGCACGTGTGCGCCTTTCGTGTCGACGCATTCGTGTCGGGGTTTTGTACAATTTCATGTTTAATTTCCATAATTTATTTATGTGTGTGCGCTGCTTGCGAGCATCCAGCTTAGTCACAGAGCGATAGAGAGAGAGAGAGAGAAAGAGATAGATGAAGCGATAGAAGCATACACTCTTTGCCAATTATTGGCATCGACGTAACATTGATTGGGAGATTTGTTAAAAGCTCATTACCAAAAATTGACCAAACTCAAAGCTGGACAGGATGCTAAGTGCCTGGCAGTCAAACCTGCCTAAAGTGAACACTCAATGCGATTTCATATTATGAGTAGGCTATATACACTCGTACGTACTTCATATCTTTTTTATGTATATTAATCAAAAATTCATTTTTCGATATCGATTCATATGAGAAAGCAATTTAATTCACTTAGCGATATTCAACTTTACTTCAGGGTAAAACACATTTAAATTTGTATTTATTATACCCTGTATCTCTTGAAAATGGGTATACTGGTTTTGTGGAAATGTTTGTAACAGGCAGCAGCAGGCGTGGCTGACCCCATGAAGTATATATATTCCTGAGTTGGTGTAGCCATGTTCGTCCGTCCGTCTGTCTGTCCGACTGTCCATCCGTATGTCTGTCCGTATGTCCGTCCGTCTGGCCGTCCGTGAGAACGCAGCTATATTGTATTTCAATATATATTCCTGTATACCACACGCAGCATGAGTTATTCATATTTTTCAGTAACTCAAGCCATTGCCTTGTTATCGATAAGAAATCGATACTTAGATTTCATTTTGAAGCGTAGCTAGAATAAACTCAAAGCTGGAGTCTTCAGATTTTTTTGTGTGGGTATAGAAACTTGGTACAGAAACTTGGTATATTTCGAATTTGGATTACCTGCCCGCCCCTCTTCCTCCCATAATATCCAAAAACATGAATTTCACATACTAGAAACTTGTGTTTTGGCAAATATACGCATATGTATGTCATTATCATGCGCTAAAAGTTTAATTAAGGAAGGCCATCTATATGAAAAAGTTATTCAACAATTAAGCAATAGAATGATTGAAATAGCTGCTCTTCTTCAAGTTCCGGGTATGTACTAGTCGAGCAGTCTCAACTAGAACACTCTTCACTTCTGTTTTTTTATGTATTTACAAAAATGTCAAAAGTTTTCCATATGGCAGCAAACTGAGCACTAGACTCCGACTCATTTAGTTTGTCAGTTTGTGACATGTCATGCTGAGAATTCTGTCAGATTCCCTTGCACTAGATGTGTCATCAATAAATTCTTGAGCGTCTCTCGTAACAATTTTGCCATTTGGCCCAAATACGACATTGAGTACGATTCAATTGGCAGTAAAGGTAACCAGCTACACACCTTTTATGGTCACATGTGTGCGTGTAATGTCTTAAAGCAGATGTTGCAAAGAGCGAGAGAGAGAGAGAGAGAGAGAGAGAGAGAGATTGATTTTAAGTTGCTTGAGCTGGGAATTGTGAGTTAATCGCAGCAGCTGATGAGCGGTGTTAGCACTTGTGCGCAAATGAAATCAAATACTCGCAAATACGTTTTAACAGCATCAGATGCTACTGTTCGGTTTCATTTCTGCTTGCTTCCTTGCTGAGGCGTTAATTTGCATGCATAAATATTTCAAAAAGACGCGCGCACAATCTGCCCGGCCCTTGCAGGACCCTCGACTCATTAACTGACTGCCTGACTGACAGAGGGACAGAGAGACAGAGCGACAGACATGAGTCAGTGCCCGCCTTCGTTCCAAATGCCACAATGTTTTGCAGGTGTTGCTCTGTAAGCTGATACGTACCGCTGCCAGCAGGCGGTGGGAGGCGCTGCCAAATGCCAGCAAATAAAATGTAATGAAAGCCTCAGCCAAATGAAATTTTAACACACAGACACACACACACACTCAGACACACAGAGTTACACGCAAATGGTTCGGCGTGTGTTTTTTGTTGTGCAACTTTTCAATTACACGACTATGCAAAAGCTAAAATCACACGCAGAGCGCACAACAGAAGGACGAGCGTGGCAGGGACGTATGGGCGTGTCTGCTTGGCCAACACTATGCAGCCAAATCGCGGCAGCCAAGTGCAGCCGTAACAGTAAAAGTAAATGTTAATTGGCTTTTGTATTTGGCGCGCTTCAAATCACAGCCAAGCACAACATCCTGTCTATCACGCTGATTGGGAATCACAACAATGTCTTTGACTTAACTAGAACTTGCCAGAGCGAACGACGAACTGTTGACTTAATTATGCTTCACTACACGAATTGAATAGCGAGGCTGTGCAAGCGATGCATTTGCCAACTGTTGCCATGTGAATACAGCTGCCAAATTGTCATACTATACGTTTTAATATGTACATACATCATTAGTACAGCAGTAAATAAGATTGTCTATTTAAAAATGATTGGCAAAGACTTACAACTTGAAGTTGGTCTGCACCAAAGAATGTGACCTCAGAGTAAAGCTGCAAAACCATCGATAGTTGCTCCCACTCGATGGTTTCGCTCATCGATAGTTCATACTATCGATCGACTTATCATCAGTTTAAAAGTGAAATTACATTTGCTAAAAATGTTAAGATCAAAATACATAACACAATCATTTTCATGGCAACTTAAATAGTTTAAGAACTAAATGCCTTTATTTAAATAACAAATTAGGCAACTCAAGTAATAATAATTATTTTATTCTTAAAATTAAGACTTGGATTTACATGACATCAACGCCACTTTATGTGATTTTTGCCTAAGGTAATCAATGTACTTAAATTTTTGGATTTTAAGCAACTTCTACGCTCGCCTATAATCGCGCCTGCCTTGGCAAACATTTGCATAATTTTACCTTCCACTTCATTAGCGGATCAGTTAACAGCAATATTTCAGCTATCCGAGACGATATATTAACATCGAACAAAATCTATCGATCTATTGCAAACATTTATGATAATATCGATGGTGACATCGATGGTTTTAATAACACTGGGCTCAGGGTATCGAAACTTGTGAGTCTTTTCTTCTCTCATCTTCTCCTATGCACTTTAAAGTATCTACATACATACATATGTATGTATGTATGTATGTATATTCCTTACTGACATCAGCTTTAGTATATGCAATTCAATCTTTGCAATTTCAACTTGTTAGACATTATGTAAGGCAGAGCAGTTGCTTTCCAGAGTGCCCCTTAAGGTTAGTAAAACGTACTGAGATTGGCTGTGCCCAAAAAATACATATATGTACATACATACATAGATATACTATGTATGTATGTATCTATGTACATATGTGTTTATATATGCAAAAGTTAACCAAGCTGCAGTTATTTGCTGGCAGCATGCGACCTGGCTGAAAGCATACTTTTTGAAATTTTCAACGCGTTTCGCGCGGGCGTCAAAAAATGCGCTATTTGCGACACTATTTAATGCAGCAGCAACAATAAAGTAACAAAGAGAAGGGGAATGGGGGAGGGGGCGGGACTGCAGCACGAATAGCGACAAGAACAATTCCATTTAGCCGTGCCTTTTGCCCATTCTCATGAACAAAATTGAATTCAATTTTTATGGTTTTTTTTTGTGTTTCGCTTAATGCGTTCGGCGCTGGAAACTGTGCTATTAACTTTTCTGGTTTATGCTGCCTCTTCTCGTTGCACAACGACAACAGCAACAGCAACAGCAACAACAACAACAATATGAAATGGAACAGCAACAAGAAACTCATTTGGTTCGCACACTTCACACGGATGGAGGAGCGCAGCTCCCTCGGCAGTTGCCTTGCAATTTTTAGGTACGTCGCGTCCGTTGCCTGCAGTCTCTGCCAAGGATCTGGCTGCTCCATTTTTGTGTCTTCCTCACTCCTGCTACAGCTGCTGCTGCTGCTGCTGCTGCTGCTGCCGCCTCATCTGTGGCAATGTTTGGCCAACCTGTACCCCTTGCTACTTGCTGCTTGTTTGCATTTAAAGTAAAAGTCGCAACATTCATTTTGCTGTTTGTTGTGAAATAGAAAGGGTAGCAAGCGTGGCAGCAGCTTGAGGTGGGGCAGCAACAACTGCAGCTGGGCACTAAAATTTAACAGTGCCACCCACAGTCGCGTCTGTCAATATTATATACAGCGGTTGCAACCTGACTGTGTGTGTGTGTGTGTGTGTGCAACCCCATTTGCAGCACATGCAGCAGTCAAGTCGACTCGCTTGCAACATTCAAGCATAAATATGCATAAAAATGTCGCCTCATTCAAGCTTTTATTGCATTTTATGTTGGGGTCACTGCCTGTGTACACGACGCAACGCCCTCTATCGTCATCTAACTTACAACTGTCTCCCTCTCTCTCTCTCTCCCTCTCTCTCTCTCTCTCTCTGTGTGTGTTTATTACATTTGCATCACGCCTTGGTGCTAGAATATATGAACTATATTTTTATTGTTCCTTCAGTGGCACTGGCACTGGAACTGGCACTGTCACTGGCTGGGCATGCGTGGCCCCTGCTAATGCTCTATTTAGTTTCACAATTTGTGGGCATCGCATTTCCCAGATAGCATCGGCACAATATTATGATATTGTATTATGGCGTTATGCATGGGAAATGGAGATATACCCACTTAAGGTATTGTCATTTAAAGTGCCACTTGCCACACAAGCAACCAGCACAGCCAACACAGCCCAGCCGTAAGGCATCTAAAGTTGGAATTGGACTTCGAGCTGGGGTGTGAGGCGAGGCGAGGCGAGGCGAGCCGAGGGAGGTATTGCATGACAAACGTGGCCACAGACAGGCCACACATAAGAAAACTAGCTGCTAGACACACTTACGAGTAGAAAATGCCAGCCATATGGTAAAGAGAATGGCAATCGGGTAGGGGCAGGGCCATGGCACCCAAGTACTGAGCACCTTTGCATGCCAACGAAACATTTTAGCTGCCGGGCTGATAGCCAGCAAAGGGGGAAAGCTGTGTATGTGTGTGTTTGTGTGCAGAACTTTGAAGAGCCTGCAAGTGCAGAACAGCTTGACTCAAGTGCATTAGTTTGCAGTTTATGAACTGCCTTAGGCCGAGGTAATATGCATTATTTTGGCGCTAGCTGTGCGACCAAATCGTAAATACTTGTGACATTATTGATTTTAGCGCAGCGAATGCATTAGCTTTGCTCGGCACGGAACCGAACAATAGAAATAAATAGTTCCACTTATTGCTTTAACCCAAACACATCCCAGACAAACTTCATTCATATATAAATTAGCTAAGTTATCCTATCTTACCCACATTGAATATAAACTAGCGAAATAATTCAGTTTTTGAATAAGCTTGTTGAGAGTTTTCTGATGAGGGAGAAAGTACTCTACGTGGATTCACTCAGATACATTTAAATATTGTAAATAAAGAACATTTGGAATTACAAATCTATATTTAAAGAAGCAACCCAAACAGAGTGAAAATATGAAGACAAAGCGGAGATAGAGATACAAGTAGAACATAACCGAAAAGAGTTGTTTCTTCTTCTTTTCTTTATGTATCTATTAGACATCTGCATGAACGCATCCAAAAGGGCAATTGAATCATTCATTGTAAGAACGTGTACAACTTTTTCTTTCTACATAGCTCTCGTGTTGTACAGCAGTTAATGAGTACACTAAAATTTGTGTATAGTTCTTTTACTGTACATTATTGCTGTGCAGTTCTTTTACTGCACAGTGAGTTTATTATTTGCTTATTATAAGCAAAACTTAATGAAAACAGGAGCCGATATAGTTTTTATTATTATAAATTTATATTTGAGTGCAAGAACATTATTTTATTTACCATATCATCTGTGGTTGCAATTTTACACCGCTTATAATTGATTGGTTATACTCGTCTGTACAAATAGTTGGGTACACTGTACATGCTTGAATATACTGTACAGCAAAGAGTGAGTGCAGTAATAATACTGTACAGCAAAGAGTGAGTACAATAAAAATGCTGTACTCGTTTCTTCTAGCTACTCGAATATACTATACAGCAAAGAATGAGTACAGTATTTCTGAGAACACTCTACAACTGTACAGTACTATGGTGTTGAAAATGATTGACCTCTAGTATCTATTTCACTCTTGTTGTATCACTCTTAGTCGCTGTGTCTCACTCTTTCGGCTCTCTCTTTATATATCTCCCTCTATTGCCGCTTTCAATCTCAATCTCTTGCTCCCAGCTGCTATTTATCTGTCTCGCTCGTCATCTCACGTTTCATATTTATCTCTTTCTCTCCCTATTTCTCTCTCTGTTTCTCTACTCCTCTTCATCTCCCTATTGCTCTCTTTAGCTCTCTCTCTCTCTCACTCTCTGTCTGTCTATGTCTATGTCCCTCACTCTTTGTCTTTCTCTATCTATCTCTCACTATTTCTCCACTCTCTATCTATATATATATATAGTATATATATCTCTATGTTTCCCTCTCTCTCTCTCTCTCTCTCTCTCTCTCCCGTTCTGTCCCTATTTGTCACTGTCCTCTCATTTTCTCGCTCTAGCTTCTCTCTTCTCCATATTTTACCCCTTTATCTCTATCTTTATCTCCCTCTATCTTACTCTTGTTCTCCTAATTTCTCTCTCTCTCTCTCTCTCTCTCTCTATCTCTCTCTATCTCTCTCTATCTCTCTCTCTCTCTCTCTCTCTCTCTCTCTCTCACTCTCTGTCTGTCTATGTCTATGTCCCTCACTCTCTGTCATTCTCTATCTATCTCTCTCACTAACTCTCCACTCTCTATCTATATATATAGTATATATATCTCTATGTTTCCCTCTCTCTCTCTCTCTCTCTCTCTCTCCCGTTCTGTCCCTCTTTGTCACTGTCCTTTCATTTTCTCGCTCTAGTTTCTCTTTCTCTCCATCTTATCTTATACCCCTTTATCTCTATCTCCCTCTATCTTACTCTTGTTCTCCTAATTTCTCTCTCTCTCTCTCTTCCCCTCCCCTCCCGCTCCACGTACTCTCTGCTCGATTTGTTTAAATGGATATTGTGAAATGATTTATTGTACATTTTCGACAAAAGCTCATTAACTATTTAGCGAGTTTTATTGAATATTCGAATCGCTCGATTGGATATCCAGTAAACAGTGAAATCCGCACTCATGGCTAGTTTTTGGCATTGCGGCCAAAAGGCCAACGAAATTGCTGCGCGGCCGGTGGGTGGGGGTTTAGGACTTTGAATTTGAAATGTTTATTTGACTGCACATTTTGGCTTTTATATGGATTTCGGCTTTTGGCTGCTCAGTGCTCGATGCTCGATGCTCGATGCTCGATGCTCGGTGCTCGATGCTCAGTGCTCGATGCTTTATTGTCATGCATATTTTTGGCAATCATTGGCAAATAGTATTCAAGCTCAAAGCGCAACTGTTTTGCTATTGTTAATAACCATACGATGAATGTATTTGTTGCTGGCATTGTCGGCAGGCCATTGGCATCGTGGCAGCCGGAATTCCTTGAGCGTTTTGCATATTTCATAAACCGAAAAGTGTTCGCTTAGAGCTAGACAAAAACAATTGTCACTGTCATCTGTGCCAGATCCAATCTTAATCCTTTCTCCTTTATCCCGCCGGCTGCCTGTCGTTGCCATTTTATTTTGCATCACAAAATATTCATAACAATAATTTGGTTTTAATTAAAACTGTCCCCGGCTTTCTGTTATTTATTTATTTGGGTCAACGCAATTGACAATTTTACAGTTCGGCCAAAAAGGCAGCAACTTGCCAATGTTGCCTTTTGTCCATACACACAAACGAACGCAAATGTAGGCGATGCGTATACATTATTCATTTTACAAGTAAGTAAACAGTTTATTGTATACTTTTACACTGCTCTATGTAGTATATATATATTGTATGCGTGTATATATATAAATATATATAGTTATATAGAAAGCTCTGCGGGCAAAACTCATAACAATTTAATTAATTTTCCTTTTTAGCTCGCAACTCTTTTACTCTCTCCCTCACTCTTTCAGTAATCGCCCCTTGTCTGACCGCCTCTTTAAGGTAAAATATTTTCAACACCAAAAATATGTTATGTGTGACACATGCCCAGAGGACATATTGATTGCCCTCAAGCACTGGCTGAATGCATTGTAGTCAATTACACTGTGCAACAAAGCTTTGCACACAAGACTGCAACACTGACTAAATGATTCAGAAAGCATTGCTAGGAATCTATGAGCAGAATCCGATTATAGGCAATGCAAACAGGCTTCATATACAATACATACATATATAGAGTGAGGGTCTCTAGATCTATATCAGTATTTCTTGTGGCAGCACTGAAAGCTTCTTACACAAGCATACTTAGTACATACTTAACAGCAATCCCATATATAAGACCCAACAAGTAAGAGTGCTCTAATAGAGACTGCTCGACTAGGTGATCCCCTGAACCCTGCGAAGAGCCGATTTTCCAAGCATTCTCTGCTTCTTTTACATATACATACACACACATAAACCCGCGCTTTGCTAACTGCTTTGCTTACGCAGCGACTGCGCTTGGGCTGCAATATGCCTATTCAAGTATTAGGGGAAATTCATTGTTGAATAAGTTTTTTTGTAGCTGGACTTTCTCAATCAAACTTTCAAACTGTGATTATGTCATTCATATGTATGCATTTGCCAAAGCACAAGTTCCTAGTATTCGAAATACGTTTTTTGCAAATTTGAGGCGAAGGAAGCGTGGCATTCAAAACAGAACAAAAATCGAAATTGTATAAAACATACATAAAACTAAATACAAAGTTTGGGGCCTCTAACTGCAACGACATGCAAGATTTAATTTAATAACTGCATTTCGATAGTTGTTTTTAATCAATAACATTAAACCTAGAATAGTTATAAATTTTTTGAAACAAACTTGATATGCGCGTGCTGTACAGGGACCCACAAAAAAATTTCAAGTCTCTAGCCCTTATAGGTTCTGAGATGGACGCGTTCACACACACGGACGGACGGACGGACAGGCAGAGATGACAGAGACCGTGATCAAGAATATATGTATATACTTTATAGGGTTTGCCACGCCTACTTCTGCCTGTTACTTACATTTGACATTTCAACAAAACCATTACACCCTGATTTCCTATTTTCAATGGGTTCAGGTTATAAAAAATGCCAAAATATTTCTATTAAACAATATCATATCTCACATAAATCGAGGAAATGCAAGAAAAACAGATTTATCAACCTCGTCAGTTAGCTAGAATCTTATTAGAGTAGGAAATGGAAATAGTTCATATCTGGATTTCTTTCAATACGCGTCAAGCTGGGAGGCTTTCGAGTGCAAAGTGCAGATTAATGTCTTACAGTTGCGAGTGCTGCGAAGACTGATCGAGGGAGCCGCGTTCAAATTACCGACGCCGTCGAAGCGGAAGTGAAAAATAACACTTTGTGCGCCAAAGTGGCGAATTTAATATTTCCGGTCCACTACCCACGCTCAGAATTTGGTCGCATAGCCGCTGCCCGGCCCCAGCGCCAGCCGCATGACCAACCACCCCCCTCCGCCCCGCCCGGCTGACCACGGGCCATCATTGTCGTTGTTGGCGCCATTGGTGCTGTTACCGTTGCTACCACTGCTGCCACTGCTACCAGTGCTGCCAGTGCTGCCAGTGCTCCCAGCTGACCTGCTTTCACGAGAATCGGCTTTGCATTCCATACTCTAGCTCCGAGCTGAGCATAGCTCTGCACTTGTGCAACATAGAAAGCATAAGTTTAGGCATTCCAATTCGAAAAACTCTTTTTTCTTTTTTTTTTAAAACTCTTTTTTCAATCGAATTTCTATAGACTTTATAGAAATCTAACAAGAATTTTTATTGCCTAGCTAAAAGCTAAATTGAAACATAAACTTTCTAACTCTATTTCATCCTAAGAGCTAACCTTTTCTCTCTCTCTCACTCTCGGAAAAGAGCACCTAGGCTACGTAGCATAGCCATTGACAGTTTTTGTTTTTGTTTTTGTTGCTGTTGTTGCTTTAGTAATTGTTGGTTACCCTTTCCAATGGCATCGTCGTCTACGTGGCGGCTCGGCGCGTTTTACATTTTGCGGTCGAGTGCATTGAAATTTGGCCGTGTGGCCTGACCCTAAATCACTGGCCAGCGTTGTTCGTACGTTGGGCTGGCTCGCCGCTTCACCGAGACTGCAACAGTTGCCCCGCGGCACTGCAGCCATCGATTATTAACAGCACAGCACAGTGAAATGCAGGACGCGGGCAGCTGGCTGCTGGCTGCTGGCTGCTGGCCGGCAGCCACCGGCCGACCACCTCTTGTCCCTGCCGTTGTATGCTGTGATTTACGCGGTGTGGAGTGTCGTTCAACGACACACAAGGGGCAGGCCCCCCCAAAGGCCGTGCAAAGTTGAGGCTTTAAGCTTGGCCAATGCATTTCATCAATTGCTGGCAATTAAAACGCAAAACGCAGCAATTTCCAATAATGTGCAGCCGGCGTAGTGCCAAACAATTTATTGCCACGCCCCCCATTCCATCCCTAAAATGTTTGCTCGACTAATGCTAATTTCGCGGCGTCTGGCAAACAGCGTCAGCAGCAATAAGCCAGAAGAAAGCTTGTGCCAGCAGCTCGACCAGCCGATACCCAATAAGCGTAGAAGCTCAAAGATGACCAGCTCCAAATACAGTAAACACTGAATATATAAAACAACTTTGACTATGTGTATGGATCTGCTGAGCAGCAAACTTTGCTGTGTTACATATTTGCCTTAGCTGTCAAGCATGCCTGCGCTGTGAGCAGGCAAAGAGTGGGTATAACGAGGCGAATGGGGCAAACAGCAAAAGCGCGTGATTTTATTTTGAATGCGCTTCAAAAATTTGAAATTAATGCGACAAATGTTGCGCGGAGCAGAAGGACACAGTCGCTCGGCATCGCTTGCCTAATTGATTCGATACGGCTCTAATACTGCGTGGCCATGTTGGCATTTAATTTAAACGCAATTGGCCAATAACAATGGCCCAAAGAGCGGAGCGCTCGGGACACCACGCGGAGCAGACAACAAAAGGCATCGCCGTCATCAAATGGCAACTACAAAAGGGGCTTTTAAAGACGCTGTCCTTTTTGCCCCTTTTTTTTCTTGCCTAGCTGCAGCAAAACTTTGCGGTGTCGCGTTGGCTAATGGCGCTGTCTCCGAGCAAACGTACACACACACACACACACATTTACACACACACACACACACGCGTACACACAGCATGCTATACATGCTCTTGGATAATGGCAGACGACGCGACCGGAAATGCTTAGCTGGGATTTCTCGCTGCGACAACCAAAAAGGCAGGCGCTGACAATGTCATTTGTTTCCGGCTACGTGCACTTTGCACGTGCTCGCCGGCTGCTGCTGCTGCTGCTGCTGCTGCTGCTGCTGCTGCCGCTGCTGTAACTGTAGCAGCTGTCAGGCAACTTTTTGAGGGCCAACGCTTGTCACCTGCTGCGGCATGAGTACAAACCCAACTTCAATTAAACATAATTTGTTGAGTTTATAAGCGCCAGCCACAAACATTTATTGTCTGTCTCTTCTGCTGTCTATCCACTTGTCTCATCTTCTGTCTGCCTCTCTGTCTCTCTGTCTGTCTCTGTGTGTGTCTGTCAGAAATTGTAGCTTTTAGTTGCAGCTGCCCCGCCCATAACCACCCATAACCACCCATAGCCGCCCACAACCGCACGACGCCGCGTCTAATTATGCATCTAATTAGTGACTGTGGATGCTGACGCAATTCTCGCCAAATTAATTTTGCAGCTTGTGCCATAATAAAGCCAGCCCACAAAAGATGCACAAAGCCAACCGAAACACACACAAACATACGCACACACACACATATGAAATGAAAACTCGTTTTGCACAGGACATTCTATTCAGAAATTTAACACGCATTTCTTGACATCAAATGCACAAACCACAAAATAAAAGTTTATTTTATGCTCATCCTTTGTGTCACGCATATTTTATTTATACGCATTTAAATCAATTTAATCATATCTGTGACAAGCAAAGCAAATATCCATATAAAACATGCGCATTTACACTTAGCTTGATTAAGCTTTAAATCAATACAAAAAATTCGTTTTTTAATATCGTCGCATCAAAGGAATATCCTGATATTCAAATTTACATAAGCTTTGACAGCCATTCTGGATAATTCGAATTTGTACAAATTAAAATTATTTTTGTACTCTTGCACAAAGTAAGAGAGCATATTGGTTTCGTGCAATGTTCTTCTTACGGTGCGTCCGTCTGCCTGTCTGTCTGTCTATCTGTCTGTCTGTCTATCTGTCCGTCCGTCCATCCACCTATCCGTCTCTCCATGTCTCCGTCTGTTATTCTGTTCATCCATCCGGCCATCCATCTGTCCATCCGCCTGTCCATCCATCCGTCCATCCATCCAATCGTCTGTCCATCCATCCAACCGTCTATCCATCCATCAGGCTGTCCTTCTAACTGTCCGTCCGTCCGTCCGCCTATCCGTATGAACTCCAACCTTTTCACCGCTATTAAAGCTAGAGAGTTGAAATGTGGAACATATACTCGTTGATATCCGCGTCTTATAAGGCATTAAGATTTACCCGATTCGTCCACTAGCCTTAGCCTTAGCTCCAAAATTGGACAGCTATGTTACTTCTTCGAAGGATTGCTTTATAGTTACTGGAAGCGTGGAAAATCTGAAAAAAATTTATCTTCTACAGCTTTACAAAATTAAACGACTTAGTTACTGTGGCCCTCCTCTATTGACTTATCAACAATCATATACAATATGCCCCTTGGGGGCGTGACAATTCGGAAAAAAACTATATGCTCCAAAGTTTTGGACCTAGAACTCAAAAGTTACTGCAGACTGCCTCTTGAAATTTATTAAAAATTACCTAATGGTTTTTGGACAGTGAACAAGTATTATGCAGTTGCTATCACTCGACTTGAACATTTTTACTTATTTTTTATTTCAACTTAAATTTGGTTTTTGGTTACTCTACAATACAAGAGTAATTTTTTAAATGAGAATTTAAAGCTTAGGTCAGTTTCCAGTTTATAGACAGAATCTAGATAGACATACAATACTCGTATATCGGATATTCAGATGTTGCCTGGATATAGTCACGCTCTGTTTTTCCTAGAATATCTCAAACATGCTTATTCAATCAATCCATTTTACGTTTAGCATTTGTGTTCAGCTCAGTGATAATGGACTTCACAATTTAAGTCGCTGTGTGTGCACACACGCATCGAACAACTATATTTTGAATAGTGCAATTAATGACATGTTTTGTTCAACGGGCACATAAATAAATGCTGGATGGATCGTAATCTTTTATGGGCCAGACGACCGACCCACACGAAAAGTTTCGCTTCAAATTTAGAAACTTTTACTTTGTTACCTTATGGCCGAAAACTTAGAATAGTTGCGCCTTTAACTGCCGGCCCATAAGAGTGTTTAGTTTCAAACTATTTTCATGTTTGGCCACTTGCTGAATCTTTGATGTCCTGGCCAAAAGTTGCCAACGGCCGCTATCCTCGAAACTCGATAAATGAATCAGGAAAACGGCGTATGAGGCAGGCGGGGATACGGGCAGGGATACGCAGGGCGCTGCCCTGTTACCCTTGCACGCTTCCATTTCGCCACGACATTATCAAAATGCACGTTATTAGGTATTATGTTGTTGTGTTTGTTTTTGTTATTAGTGTTGTTGCTGTTGTTGTTGTTGGCGCTGGTGCTTCTATTTGTTTTTATTGTTATGGGCAATGTTATGGTTGTTGTTCGTGCTGCTGCAGTATCAACGGTTTTAAAAGCTTACGAAATATTTGTAATTTTGTCACGTTTTAACTTTGGCGACGTCACTTAAAATTACATTTAAAAAAAACTCACACAGAGACACACAAAACAAAACAAAACAAAAAAACGAAACGAAACGGAAGCAAAAATAAAAAACGAATATAAAAAAAACAAGAGTTCATCAATTGAGAGTGCACGACCAAAGGATACGCTGCTCCTGCTCTACAGAGTAGGTTTTCATGTCTAGCTTGGCTTGACTAAATTCCAAATTTATATTCTGTATACGCCCCGTGGGGCAGCCTAGTCTAGCCTAGCCAACTCTAGTTTAATGCAAAGCAGCAAAGCATTTATACCTTGCGGGCCACTTGCCTGGCGTACAGGGTATGAAGAACAACAGAAATAACATTTTGTCTGTCATTTCTAGTTGTTGCTGCTTTTTGTCAGACTGGCAAAAATCAAAAGTAGATGGATGGATGGATGGGTCGGGTCCTGAGTCAGTTGTTGGCATCCTGCCTAACATCCTATTCTGCTTCTGCAACTGGTTTGCCTGGTCTATGACAGTCTATGTGCCTGACTGCAAAGTTGCACACGTGCTGTGCCTTTTCGAGTAGGTTATCAGCAGGACCCTCACACACACAGACACACAGCATTTAATGAAAATCATGCCGACCAGCCGATTGACAAACAAAGAAAGCAATGAGTGCGGATCCAAAGACAAATAGAAAAGCAAATACAAATGCTCAACATGTGACTGGAAATGCTTATGTGATATGCAAAGCAGCCAGTCCCCATCCTCAGACTGAACACCTTGGAGTGCAAATATATAGACAACAAAAAGAGGCTAGCCTCTAAGCTTAAGCAAAAACTTGTCATATTTTTGCAGCCAACTAATTCGCCATGCTCGACACGAAGCCAGGAATTACAAGCGATGTAGACGCAAAGGCATTCATGCTGTCAGAAAAGAGGCATGATGTCCTTCAAGCTTAATGAGAAGCTAAAGACAAAGGCCTGGAGTGGTGGGCACAGCAATTGTACCGATCAGTAGAGATTAGCATACAGCCTCAGCTACTACTCAACAACTTACAATGTAGTTTACAAGGGTATCAAATATTGCGTTTACGACTCGCACATAAATCAGTGTTTGTGCCCCATAGCAATCGCAGCAAACTGAGGCAGAGTCGAGCCGAAAAAAAATGCCTGCTCCGCTCTAAGTATGTCATGAATAGATGGTATTCCATATGGAGATGCCCATTACTGAATATTTAACTCCATAAAATCACAGACTCTGTCAATGGCAAGCGGTAAACGGCAGACAGCAACTGCCAACTGGCAAGTGGCAACTGGCAAGTGGCAAGTGGCAAGTCGCAAGTGGCATGCAACTGCCTTGCATTTAAAGTTTGCACTTTATTGCTCTATCCCTTGGCAAGTCTTGCCTTAGCTCTGGCACTGTTTTGTACATTACCGTCATGAATTTCCATTACTCAGCCAATGCATGGGGCGAGGCGTGGCGGCAACGGCTATGGCCACAAATGTGAGATACGAAGCGCCATAACGCGCCGAGTTTCCAGATTCATCAATGAATTTATCAGTTTTTATAGGCAATTTATTATTTATTGATGGCAATGCCAGTCTGCCCGTCTGCCCGTCTGTCCGTCTGTCCGCTACAGCATGCCAACGTCTGCATAAAGTCTATCCATCTCCAGCCATATATCTAGCATACTTTTCGGCAGGGCGGGCGGTCGTGGCAGACGAAGCAAATGGGCAAGTTACTGGCAACAGATTTCGGACGCTGCGATGCGATGCGCTGCGCTTGTTTATGGCACTTTTCGATTCGCTTTTTATGAATGATGTTCCCAAAAAATACGCATGACATATGTACCCATACATCCCATATACATAAACGACTCTCTGCGTGCCAGTGCAATGCGGTTGAAGCGTAAAGAAATGAAATAGCGCAAGAAAACGTGCAGAAAAACTAGAGAGTGAGAGAGAGAGAGAGAGAGAGAGAGAGAGAGCTTCGAGACGACAACGATGAATGTAATCCAAACTTGGACTAGAGTTATGTGAAAATAATGAAGCTACATAATGGTCTCCCTCCACTCACCCCACACTCACACTCCACCCCTTGCCCCACCCACTTATGTGGCGCAAATTATTGCAGTTGCCCCTTTGCCAACAAATCACGTATACGCCGCTTGGGCCCCGAGCTGAAAATGGCAACAATTTGTGTGGCTGGCATTTAGCTCGATCGAATGTTAATGCCATTTGCGTGTAGCCCTGCCATATTAATTATTTATAATGGCGCATTGATTATTGAAAAGCAGAAAATAACTTATGAATATTACAATCTGCGCGCGACCCACTAAATTACCGCATGACAAATGTGACCACTGCGAAAAGTATTAAATATAATAAATTACAAGACGCAAATACAACACCAACAACAACAACAACAAAAGCAAATCCAAATTTCATGGCACTCAAATGCGAACCGACTGCACAATACTCTGCTTACTACTTAATGCCAAATTAAATCATGAAATTTAGTTCTTATTAGATAAGAGTGCTAACTAGATTTGCCTTCCTTTTATAAGTATTAGACTTGTCTAGCTTACAGAGACGAAAGTGAAATAGGTATATCCTATCAACATCTGTCTATATAGACTGAATAGCAAATACACATATCTATTATTTGTTTTTTATACCCTGAACACATTGAAAATGGGAAATTGTTAAACTGTCAAATGTATGTAACAGGCAGAAGGAGGCGTGGCAGACCCCATAAAGTATATATATTCTTGATCAGGGAGACGAACTGAGTCGATATAGCCATGTCCGTCTGTCTGTCTGTCTGTCTGTCCGTCCGTCCGTCCGTCCGTCCATCCGTCCGTCCGTATGCATGAACGCGTCGATCTCAGAACCTATAAGAGCTAGAGACTTGAAATTTTTTTGTAGGTCTCTACCAGATACCAGCAAAAAAACAAGCTTACAAGCTTACATTATGTCTGCTTTAATAAATACATAACTGAGTATATTTTTAAACGCACATTGGATTGGGTTCAGGGGATCTTCTAGTCGGCCACCACCGATTAGAGTTTTCTTACTTGTTTTAAAGTCATATTGCACATATTTATTAGGTGTCAACAACACAGATACTTATAATGATAAGGTAGAAAACCAAATCTCATACTAAGCTCAAGATAACTTACAAATATATTCATATTGGGAGGGGGACTTTATAGTTGGTAAATCAATTGTCTCAAGCCTGTCATTTGCATACCGCGCTAGCTAATCAGTCTATCACTGCATCTACTTGTGTACCTTCCAAACTGCTCCTCCACTGTATGCAGATTCATATCAAGTATATCTCATCAAGTATACATTCAAAACAAATTACCTTCTCTTCTGTTAGAGTATAATGAATAAATTGTCCAGTATTTTCCAACTGATTTTACGTTTATATACTTGTACATTCATCAGGCCATATATATGTATATAAACATATTACAAAATGCATAAATTACAAAAAAAAAAGGAAAAAGGAAAAAAAAGAAATGTAATATTGGAAATATTTATGCTGCAATAACCCATTGGGCTATTAATATAACAGCAATAAAATTGCATCAACATCTACAAAAAAAAAGAGAAAAAATTCTTTTTAAGTAATAATAAACAATAAATAAAAGCCAAAGTATTTTGTTCTGTTAGCAAATACCCTTTACGCCTTTTTACCCTTTTTGCTGTGCAATAAAAGCAAAAGGCATTGGCAAATTGCAAGTCTAGGCCACCCAGCTGCTGTGAGTCGAGGGTATATCAATATAAATAAATAAAAATTAATATTCAATATTAAAGTTTGCTGTGAAACCAAAGGCAACAAGCAAACAAATGCACTCACGCACAGGACAAAAGGAGCAGCAAGTTAAATAAATAAATATAGTCCCAAAAAGGCATTCACTGAGCTGGGCTGAGCTGAGCTGAAGAGCTCGCCCACAGTGCATTGTGCACTGTGCATTGTGCAACTCAAGCAAATTTTCAGGCGTTGGGTATATTGCTTCAGTGAATGCTCGCTTATTGTTGCCCTAACTGAAGATCCTAATCGAGCTGAGCATTAAAATAATTGATAAATTTATATGAATTTATCTCGTGTTTAGATCTCCATTTCACGCAAATGAAATGCAATTTGCATTACAAATTAGTGGCTAAAAACTTCTGGGGGCAAATCAATTTGGCGAGTCGTGCTGGCTTATACTCGTGCAGTCAGGAGATTCTACATATGAGCTCTTGGCGAGCCTTTCATACACAAACGAATGCAATAAAAAGCCAGCGTGCAGCAGACAACGCGGCGACAGAGCGTTGCCCGCGCAGCAGCGCCTCGGACAGACAACTGGCATAATTGCATGCTCACACGACAGCCAGACAGTCAAGCAGACAGACAGCCAGACAGACAGACAGAGAGACAGAGAGACGGTCAGACAGACGTAGGGGCCACTTCGTTCGGGGACTCATTATTATGCACACAGGCGGCCTATTATTTTTAGCGTCGAAGCGGGCGTCGACCAACTCTCCCTCTCTCTCTGTGTGTGTGTGTGGGTGTGGTTGGGTAAGGGGTAACGTGTGACCGCTGTTTGCTTTTTTGTTGCTGAAATGCAAACATTTTTTAAATATATATTTGATGACTTTTTGCGTTCGATGAGTGCAACGACAGCGACAAGGTGGGGCGGGGCTTGACATTCCATAGCATACTTCAAAGGGCCATCGGCACTTATTAATAACAATGCATGGCGCCTGCTGCCTGCTGCCTGGTGCATGCCACGCGTTGCACGTACTCAAAAGCGCCTATAATTAATGACAAAAAGCAATTTAAATGCAAATAATACACATGAGTTGCCAATTTACTGGCAGCCGGCACACTGCACTGCTCTGCACGGCACGGCATGGCATGGCATGGAGTGGAGTGGAGTGGCATGGCACGGCAGAGGCGACCTGCTAATTATACTGTTGTGACACCCACAATGTATCTGTTGTTGCCGAGGAGTTGCATCTCTGCATCTCTGCATCTTTCAGCGCTGCCAAGTGCTAAACAATTGTGGCCTAATTTGTTTGTCAACGCTGGCAAAATGGCTAAAGCCGGCGGGAAAGAGATGGATTGAGATAAAAACGAAGGAGTAAGAGTACAAGGAGGAGAGAAAGGGAGCGAGTGCGAAGCAAAGGCGAGTCGCGGCTTGATTACGTGCCACTGCATCCAACTGGGAAGTGACTCCATAAACACGTCTAACAGCAACGGCAGCAACTGGGCGAACGTTATGTGACACACGGGAGAAATTAATGCTGCCAAAATGCGCCGGCTGCGCTCATTTCTGCTCTGTCGCTGTGGCACGTTCCCCAAACAGCCGCAACAACAATAACGCCAGCAACAAGGAGCAGCGACGACAGTCAGGAGCCAACAGCCAGCAGCCAGCAGCCAACAGCCAAGGCACAGCCAGCTAAAAAGAAGTTGCCACCGAGATTTAGCCACAAACTTGCCAGCTTTAATACGAGCAAAACATGCTGGCCTGTCTGCGGCAGGCAGCAGTGCTCCGTAAGCTCTGCCTCAGCCCTTTCCCAACCACACTAATACCCTCGCCCAGGTTATTAAAGCTTAGCCATGAAATGTGCAACATATTGATATATTGACACATATATATGTAGGCATTAGCTATGTTCTGGCTTTTCTCACAATTCAAGACATTATGCGAAGGCATAATACATATTATAAACCTGGAAATATATATATGTATTATATATAATATTTCCATTACATTCACGTCACTTGGATAGCTTTTCTATTTGCTTGACAGAGCAGAGTCACTTTAAAGAGCAGCATTTGCCAAGTCTTATCAAATCTGATAACTTTTCTTAAAGTCATCAAGTTGTTTTTGCTTTGGAGCCACTTGCTAGTCACCAGGGTATTCAGTTTTCGTTGCTACACAGATTGAGCTTCCCGCTTGTTTTCTTTTAATTTAAAGAAAGCCGCAGTAGCTGAGTCAAGGACAGCATCAATTCCATTCACAGCAGTAATCGTAATATCAATATGAAAGGCAATGGGCAATGGCAACGATGATAATGTCTCTGGGCACCATCAGCTAAGCATGAGGAGTGTTCGAGTAACTGAACTGACCCTTCCCCATAGTTCTTTAGATACTATCATAAAGCTTGGCATAGATTTGATATCCCAAAGTGTATTTCACGTCGAAAAACTGTAAGCGACAAAGTTTTCCCTCTTTTAAGATTGATTTTCCATTATTTGAGTTACTGAACTGAGGTTTCCGTAAGATCTTTAGCTTCTATTGTGTAACATGGAATAGATTTGTTACCTGAAAGTCTATTTCAAATGGAAAAAGTAAAAGAATATATATATATACCTTACTTTAAGATTGAAATTCCATCATTCAAGTATCTGAACTAAGCTTTACGTAAGCTTTTTAGATTTATTCTATAATCTTGAATAGATGCGATATCGGAAATTGACTTTCAAAGATTAAGATTGTTTTTTCATCGATTGAATTACTGAACTGAGCTTTCCTTGAGGTCTTTAGCTCCTATCCTGAAATCCGAGATTCGATGCCCGAAAGTCTTTACTTTAAGATTGATTTTGCATCGTTCGAGTAACTAAACTATCTTTCCCTAAAGTCTTTAGTTTCTCTCCTGAAATTTGGAATAGATTTGATACCCAAAATGTATTTCAAATCGAAAAACAATAAATCACAAGATTTTTTTTACTTTAAGATTGATTGTCCATCGTTCGAGTAACTAAACTGGCTTTCCTTAACTGAGTTCCCTAAGCTACTATCATATAACTTGGAATAGATTTGATACCCGAAAATGTATTTCGACTCGAAAAACTGTAAATCACAAGATTTTCCTTGGCTTAAGATGGACTTTCCATCAATTGCGCTACTAAACTGAGCTTGGTTTAACTGCGATACCCGAAAGTCCTTACTTTAAGATTGATTTTCCATCATGCTGCAGAGTATTCGATACAGCCGAATAGGATATCATGGAATTGTGGGCACCTTCTTGCTCCTGACTCCGCACTATTCGTCAACATTGTTTGCCATTTTGTTTTTATTATTGTATCCCAAAGCCTTTAAAGTCCGGCACAGGCGCCTATAGAAAATCTCTCTATAATAACAGTGGGTGTAGCCTGGGTTTATTATGTTCAATGTTTATTTTCGTCCCTTTCTGTGTAAAAGTTACGGCTGCTGCTGCTGCTGCTGCTGCTGCTGTTGTTATTGTTGTGCGGTAAAATGCACAATATAAGAGTCTTTTGGGCAGTTGAGGTCTGAAGTCTGCATTAAAGCGCTTTTTACCTTCAATAGTGGGTACAAAGTTCAACTCAAGTGAATTAAATTGCAGACGAATTATAAAAGTGATTCTTAATCAATTTGATTTGAATATCCATTGGAAACTTTTGCTCGACACTCCGAGAATCGATCGTCTATCGCTGCCCTGGCCCAGGGGTAAATGGTGCGTTTTACTGTATAGTAAATTGCTGGCTGATTGCCGTTTCGCAGAAGTTCTGCCATGCGATTGTCCCACAGCGAGTTCAGTGGAAAAACGTCTAAAATCAGCTGGCTCAGCTGGCTTGGATTTATGCCACACAATGACAATGTCCGACTCTCTGAATACTGTAATTTTCATGTTTTTCTTTTCCTTTGCAGGCGTGCGACTGGGTGAGGGTGCGGGCAGCAGCTCAATAGCCGCTTCGAATGCGCCTTGCCCACCGGAAATGTTTCGATGCAACAATGGCAAATGCATAACGTCGCACTGGGTCTGCAATTACCAGAAGGACTGTGACGATGGCGAGGATGAGATGCAATCGTGTCGTAAGTAGAGTCCTTCTATAATACCAATTGGCCAACATGGCAATTACTGCATTTTCTTTCTCTTACCACATCTTGCAGCGCCGCCCGAGTGCGAGTCACCTCAGCTGAACTGCGGCCAATATGTCTTCAATAAGACGTACTGCATTCCCCAGCACTATCGCTGCGACATGATCGACGACTGTGAGGATAAGTCAGACGAGGCGGAGTGCCGTAAGTAAACCACATACATATTTAAACAAATTGCCACACCCACCCCCCACAGGCCGTGTGTCTTCTCCTTTTCAATGCAAATTTGTTGAGTCAGCAAATATTTGCGAGCATCGCAACAGTGCAGCTTCGGCTACACCTAAAACGTGTATTTCCACCTACGCAATCTACACACCCCACCCTCCCCCTGTTCGCTCCTTCACCTTCAGCAGCCCGATTAAATTTACAGTTCATTTCAGTTCAGTTGGGCTCAGAGAGTTTCGTTCGGTTCATGTGTGCGCGCCAACAATTTGCTTAGCAAAATGTTTACATTTTATTATACCAATTTTATTTATGCAAATTTTGCCAAATTCACACACACACACACACACACACACACACATATACACACATATACACACATGCTCGCACACCCACAGTCATACCGCATTTTGTTGAAAGTTAGCTTTTGGCAATTGCAGATTCCCCCAAAAGTTGGCAAATTCCAAAGTTAAGTGTGTGTAACCAAGGTGCGCCACGCAAAGCAAAGCCAGAACCATTTGGTCCTGCTTATATAAGGATAGAGGAGCGAGATTTAGGGAGTTTGATGTGGCCAGCTTACGCGATGGGGGGCATCGCCAAGCACCCATGTCTTTTATTTATTTTTTTCTTGTATTTCTTTTTTTGTTAGATGTTGAACGCTCAAAATCAGCAATTTATGAATTCAATTTCAAATAAGCTTTTCAATGTAACTGAAATGAAGCTCCTGCCCCATTTTCCACGTGGCCTTTCTCTTAATAGTTTCTCTAGAATTCATGCGTCAAAAAGAATTTGTCTTGACTGACTAAACGATTTGCTCGTCTAGAAAGTGAAAATATTTGCAGAAGCTGCGCTTTGGTATTTGTGTCAAATACCTTTATCATGTGGCATCCAAATGAAATACAGCAAATTATAAAATGTACTCTACTCGGGGGGAGTGCCCAACTAGGAAATACCTTGAGCTCCATGGTGAGCTACTGATTACAAGCACTCTAGCTCATATCTCTTCATTTGCACATTGACATACATACACAGACACAGGTCTACATACATACATATGCATGCATACACATACACATACACATACAGCTGTGTTCACGAAAATAGTAGTGCGATTGAGCAACGCTCAGCACTACTATTTCTATGAACGACCAATTTTCAATGCATTTCTCTAAAATCGACGAAAACAAATAAATTCTGACCGAAAATAACGTCATTTGGTTTATGTTTTGTTAAGTGCAGCACTACTATTCTTATGAGCACATCTGTACATACACATACATATACAAAATTATTTATCTTCTAAAATGAGATTTTTCCGATTTAAAAAGGTATCGAAAAAGTGAAAAATTTTGTTAAAATTCTTTTTCCCTAGAGCTGCTATACCATTTGTTCAGTCTTTTCCTTCAAGTGCTCAAGACATGATCAGATATAAAAACTGAATTATAAAATAATAATCGAACTTAATCAACTTGATTATCAAATGACATAAATAATTATGTAACAAACCAAATCCAAAATTTCGTTTGGGCTTACCTAATTTTTCACTCATGAAGGTTATTGAGGTTATTTCCTTAGCGACTCCATTAGTTAAACAATTACGAAGTTTGGGATTCAAAGCCCAGTCTTACATTAAAAAGTTCTTAGATAAAACCTTCTACAATATTTATATAAACGAGATCCGACTTTGAAATATTGGATAGTCGAAAAAGTCTTGGCTTGGCTGGGAAGTTTTGATGCATCCACCTATAGCCCTGACCTTGCACCATCGGACTACCATTTGTTTCGGTCAATGCAGAACTCCCTTAATGGAGTAAAGCTGGCTTCAAGAGAAGCATGTGAAAGTTACTTACTAGCTCAATCAAGGTAATGTTTGCTGCTAACTATTGGAATGTAAGGAGATTATTGTCCTTCAATTGATTTAATTTCTCAACTGATCAAGCTAATATATTCATTTTATATTGCTTCAAGAGATACAAGTTTGTAGAAGGCATTCTTCCCCATCTATGCAACAACTAATTGCAGCTGCCTTTTGTAAATCAATCACTTTGGTAATCGATAGTTGCCTCTTCTCTGATGCAAATACTAATTGAGAGGTACCCAATGCTGACTTGACTTAGTTTATTTTGAAGATGTTGTGCTTGAACGGGCTTTGGATTGGCTTCAACGTTTTAGTTGCTGCTCAGTGCCTCTTCATCTCAAGCAGGAAAGAGGAGATCTCAACAGCTCGGCAGACGGCGGACCATGTGCGGCACATTTTGATTAAAACTTTGGTCCTAACACACAACAAAGGCAGGGTAGACCGAGCCAGTGCTAGAGTGCTAGAGTCAGAGAATCTGAGAAGCTAGCAGCTGGGTGTGGGTGCAAAGGCCAGCTGCATTTATTGCTTGTTATTTAAGATTTATAAATTTAAATATCTTTGAGCGACCAACTCCTAAGTACTCCGTTGCCTTTACAACTTTGCTTAAGCTTTGACTGACGCTAGACAAACGCGCACAACTTTGTCCTCAATGTGCCAGTCCTTGTTCTCGGCCTCGCTCTCGCTCTCGTCCACGTCCTCGTCCTCGTCCTTGTCGTCGTCCCAAACAGCTCTCTCACATTGCTCCTTGTTATAGTTGTTGCTTACTCAGTTATTGTTGTTGCTGTTGTTTTGGCTGATGCAAGATGGCCAATTTGTTGGAAAGCAACGTTTTGCTCGTTCCGCATCTCTCGCCTCTCTATAGGCATTGACTGGCGCAAGATCAAGTTTAAATTTTGTTTTAATTTAATAAGATGCGAGCAAAACTCTTGCTCGGTTTTGATATCCTTTACCCATTGAATATTCTCTTCACCATGGGCATATACAGTGCCGGGAATGCCTCTAACCGGTTGTCTCTCTTTTTTTTCTTCCTTGTTCTCGTATTTCTCTCTTTCACTCTCTCCGTTCCTCTATCTGTTTTCACTATTGTTCTCTCTCTCTATTTCGCTTTATTTCACTCTCTTCTTCTCTCTTTTTTACTCTGTTTATCTCTCATTCCCTCCTTCTTTCTTTATCTCTCTCTCTTTCACATTTCCTCTCTCTCTCTCTCTGTCTTTTTCCTTTATTCTCTCTCTCTCTCTTTCACACTCTCCATTTCTCTATCTGCTTTCACTCTCTTCCTCTTTCCCTCTCTCTCTCTCTCTACTTCACTCTCTTCCTCTCTCTTTTTTCATTCTTTTTGTCTCTCATTCCCTCCTTCATTATCTATCTCTATCTGTCTCTCTCTCTCTCTCTGTCTCTATCTCTCTTTCACTTTGTCCCTCCCCCTGTCTCTCTCCATTCCTCTGTTTTCGCTCTCTTCCTCTTTCTCTTTCTTTCTCTCTCTCTCTCTCTCTCTCTCTCTTGCACTCTATACCTCCCTCTCTCGCTCTCTCTCTCTCTCTCTCTCCCTTTCACACCCTTCCTCTCTCTCTTTCACCTTCTCTTTCGCTCTCTCCCCCTCTCTCTTTCAATATCCCACTCTGTCTCTCTATTTCACTCTCCATTTGTATATTGCTCTTGCTCTTGCTCTCCTTTCTCTCTCTCTCTCTCTCTGCGTAGGCACATACAGAGTATCTCCTAGCCGATCAGTCACTCATTCGCCTCACACTCTGTGTGCGTCTGTCTCTTACAATAATTTATCGCGCTTAAATGGCGACAAAATGTTCGCTCTTATTGCGTTCTTAACTTATTTATTTTGCGTACGTGTCAACGCGTCGTCTCTGAATGCTTTCCCCGTCTGCTAGTTGTCTGTCCTCAATTTCCATGCTGGTGTCAGGGGCTGATTTGTGTGTGCTTATATGTGTATGTGTGTGTGTGTGTATCTGTGTGTGTGTCTGCTGATATGTATTTGCTTTGCGGATGTTTGTCTGCGTCTCCATCACCGTTGGCATCGCCATTGCCATCGCCATCTCCATTTCCATTTGCGAGCACCTTTGTTTGTCTAATTTATGGCATATAAATATTAGAGCGAGCTTATTTCAACTATTTAATTACTTCAGGTGTGCGTTAAGTTGTTTGTTTTGCCCCTGGAAATTAAACGTGAGCTTTTCTCACCGCTGCTTTGCATGCGACGCACTGCGCAGCCATCAGAGCTACCACAACCTGAGGATCTAAGGCTCTGGCAACTAATAGTTTTACAGCAGCTCTAAGCTGAGCATTAAAAACAAAAACAAAATAGAAAAGAAAAATCCGTTCTACGAGGTCAAAGGGTGCTTACCTACCCGGGCAGGAAGCAGGACCATTGAGTGTTTAATTAAATGTCCTTATGCAGAGGAGGCGAGTCTGGTGGTACGGCATAGATGGCTTGGTTGCTGTAAGTAGAGGAACTCGACACGCGAGTGTTTTGCAGCTTTGCTCCTGCTATTGCTGTGTCTGTGGATAGTAACTCGAAAACAGAAATGGCTTCTACCCTCACCCACACTCACACCCACCTGCTGGCCCCCTTTAACAACCTGAATGGAGGTGCGCAACAGAAAAAGAGACAGGCAAACTGCTTTTAATTGCAAACTCGGTTCGGCATCCAAATGCTCACAAGGAGGCGGAAGAGGGGCGGGGACACCAACTAATGAGGCAGCTGCGGCACAAAATGGAAGAAGCGTAAAAAGTGCGTAAAAGCAGGCGGCCAGCAGTGCTGCCCCACCTCTAAAAGGTGAACAACAAAAATGATCAACTCGACTTGTTGTCCGTTAGCCAGAAGTGGGTACATTTGGCATTCCATCCACTACACTTTCACTAAACGTTGCTTCCACACTTTTCGCCGTCTCTCTCACTTACTCTTCGTCCCAATTGCAGGCAAAGCTGTCGTAAACTGTCGTTGAACCCGGCGAAAGTTGCCAACAACTGACGTTTATTTGACTGCAGCTGTCAGGCCAGTTAGACGTGCAGAAAAGCTCTGAGCCATGTAGCCCAGAGGAGATGGACAGTGGACGAGTGGCTTGCCGGTTGGCTGGTTGGCTGGTTAGGTGGTTGGGTGGTTGGGTTGCAACTTGTCGCGCGTAATTACACAAGCCAATTCAACTCACACACACACACACAGAGAGAGAGACACCAACACACGCATACGAATCACAACTTTTGCACAGCGCGAATCGTTTGCCGTCTGCGATAAATGTTAATGCACACATCCGAACCAACGCACCCAGCCCTTCTCCCGGTCTGCCCCTTCGAACACGCCCACACTTACCAATTAGAAAGTGTTGCACGGCATGGCTGGGCTCATATCGTGATGTGAGGGAAGCCAGTGGCAAGCAAAAGCCAGTGGCCACAGGGCACTTCAAAGTTCTCCACTCCCAAAGCCGCCCTTCGACCGACCCCTGCCCGCTGCCCCCTGCCCCGCTAGCCATCGCTCTTCACTGTGTTTATAAAGTGCCAACAACAGTGCTGCCCTCGCAGCCAGTTAAAGTTTTGTGTTCAACTTTGTGCGAACTGAACAAAATGTGAAAAATGAAGCAGCAGTCGAGCAGCACCCCAAAACCCAGTGGCATGCAGCAGCCAACAGTTAACGGCCTGGCAGCCCACAATCCCCAGCCCACAGCCCGACATTCAGCATTCAACATTTTTATGACCTTGCACAAAAGTTGCAGTCAACCGTCCAACCAGCCAGCCAACCAGCCAAGCATCCAACCACCCACTCGTTTGTCATTATGATTTGTTTTTAATGTAATGCAACAGCAGCGAAAGCGAATTTGCAACAAATTGTGCGCGTTAATCTTGTCAATGGCCAAGTGCGAACCAGCCAGCTGTAACTGCAACTTTAACTTCTGGCTCAACTGCAACTGCAGCGGCAATGGCAACGGCAGCAGCCCTCGGTGCTGTTGCTGCTGCTGTACAGCAAGTGTCTTGCCACTTTGAATGTAGCACCCCACGGCTGCCCCAGCAGGGCCAGCAGCTTAACGCTAAAGTGCGTGACACATTCTTTATGCCTTTGCTATGAAAGTATTCTAAATTTATCACGAATTATGTGACACTGAGCCATATATACAAATATGACAATGTCTAGCCGTGGGCATCTGCCTGTTCGGCTTAATTTGATACCCCTGAGCAGTGTCTGATGAAGATGCCAGTAATAATGCTGGAAATGTTTATGATAATAATGATTATGATATTTATAATTCTGATTATGCTGCAATAATAATGATCGATGCTGTGTGCAGGGTGTTTTCAAGTCAAGTACTGCCGGCTATATAACTGTTGCACTTGCTTGGTAACAATCATAATAATAGTAGTCATGATGATAATTATGATGATAACAATGATAATAATCATAATAATCATAATACTGAAAATAATAATAATATTTAAATGTTAGTTGTTATGATCGGTGCTGGTATGTGCTACTCCCGGTTGTAGCACTCTCTCTCTCTCTCAGACTTATTTGCTTTAACTAAAGCTTCAGTAACCATATTGAGTTGCATCAGTCATTGTCGTTCGCCGGCAAGGGTATATGATCTTCAAATTTGTAACAAAGACAGCTTCTGTATCTTGTTTATGATTACTTACCACTCCACAGATGCTTGAGCTCATTCTGGGCAGCGAGTCTGCGTCGCAGTTTGTCTCAGTTGTAGCCTCTATAAAGTTGGACTAGGCGCTCACATTGTCAATAGAGAAGGGATGCTGGGTGGCAGGGTGGTTGCAGATAGGAATGCCGTTGGTAGGGGTAAGCAGGGCAAGCCAGTAACGACGACAGGAATCGTGGCTACCTGCACGCGCACACACACACACACAGCCACACACACACACACACACACACATTTTATTGTTGTGCTACAAAAGTTTGTGCTGCCGGGGAATATTTATACAACTTGGCTTGTTTAACTTGCACTAATTAAGTTTGCTCTGCTACACTTGGCTACCCCAGTACGCCGTTAATGTGAAGCAGCAGCAGTAGCAGCAGCTACAACAACTGAGTATAACAACAGGAATAACAGAAGCAACAGCAGTCAAGACGGGCTCTTTTATGAGTGGCGGATGGCGCTAGGTGGAAAAAAAACCTTTGGAAACTTTATTATGCCTACACCGAAAGTAACTTGAAAGTGGCATAGATCATGATGTCCCGCTCACTATCTCTATCTCTATCTCTATCTCTATCAGTTGCTGTCTCGGATGGCAAGACGTTTAATTCGGGCGGCCCATTGCCAGCACATGGCGCATTATCTGAGCATTCCCATTTAAGCCAGAGCCTGAATCAAGCGGCAATAATTTTGCCACAACTTTCGCTGAGCTGAGCTATGGCCACCTCTTTCTTGTAGCCAGCTTGATGGACTATGCCCCTAACCGTGCCCCGTTGCGGCCCATTGCGGCCCCACGCTGCAACCAACTACTCGATAATTTATAGCACTTTGCCTGCCAACTCACAACTCAAGTGTGCAATACGAGTACAGTGAGCACTCGATGACAATCACGCGGGCATTCTAAAGATGCATTCAATCTTAAGTTCCTGACTTCAATAGCGATCCTAAGCTGCTGAGCTGAGCTAAGTGATCCAATCTTTCGGGTTCTCTATCAGATTATTGAATTGTGTGTAAGACAAAGGCATCTTTGTCCCCCGACACACCACTGTGCGGCGAGAGAGTCTGTGCGAGTTAGAAGCGGGCGGACCGAGCCTGAGTAAGACAGAAGTAGACCGACCAACGACAGCTGGAGGGACAGTTGCGCCCAACGTATCTACAGCTGTGTGCATTACGTATACGCCATGCGTGCCCAACCGTTCTCTTTGTACAATATATGTGTGTGGGTAGATGCCACTGACAGGGGTCGGTCGCTCTTGCTCCATGTTGGCAGCCAGACAACGTCTGGCATCAAAATTTAATGTCTTTGGCAGCAATAGTTGAGCGCATGTATTTTGCAGGCATTTTTAAGTTCCCAGGCGCCTGTGGTGTGTCGAATCTACTCCCTGGCGGTCTTCACACTCCACATCTGTGTGTTGTTTGAACAATAGCAATGAATGGAGGCATCAGGTCATGCGCGTCCATTCTAGAAACTTGCTTTAGGCAAGGGTCTGGCCTGCTGTGCGTCCATTTTCTTGGATCTGAGCTAAATTATTGCCCAATAGCAGCCCGAAGGCAGCGGAACAAGCAGGTCACACGGTTAATTGGCAGGCTCGTCTTTGAAGTGGACAACTGCCAACTGCCAACTGCCGTTTGTCGAGTGTGTTGACATAATGTAAATTTGATTAATTTGTCGTTGCTGCCTCACACACACAGCTGCTAAGCAGGCAGCCTACGCTAACGCAATCCCATTACCCGGAAAGCAGACTTCACACTGTGTACGGGTCCAATAACAACAATCAACGTCAATATCACACCTCTGGGCCAACCATATGTATGTGTGTGTGGGTGTGAGTGTGTGAGTGTGCGTGTGTGCGTGTCTACATGTCAGATGAAGGCTAGTTGCTCTATAATTAAGTGTAGTGACAGGGACACATCCCAATCACCTCAACTGCCAACCACCCAACCACCCAGCCACCATACAGCCAATTAATTTATGTGTCTGCTTGGAACTAACTGCAAGACAAGGACAACAAAAATCAACCTAAACTGTAGCCGGCACTAAAATACAATGGAATAAACTTGCATTTTAAACTTTATATCTGAGTTGTTTGTCTTTTTAAGTCCTTTGACTATGTTTGCCGACAAAATGTGTTTAGTTCTCCTGATGTCGAAACAATTTGAAAAACTATCAACATTACCTATTCAGGGCATTAAAGTCTTGGAATTTGCAGGAGGCAACTCGTTCATAGAGCCAAGCATTTCCAATATACCAAATATATTCCACTTCCATTTTGTTTTGTTTTTGGCGATATTTAGTTTTGTTTCCAGTAACAAATCGAAGTTTCATCTTAGTTTTTAAAGTATAACTTAAAAGCCATCAAAGCTGATGTCACTAAATTTTTTTTTCATTTGTATGTTTCCGACATGATTTTTAACATCTCTCAAATATATATATATATATATATATATATACATATATACATATAGATGCACATATACTGTGTTCATAAAAATAGTAGTGCGAATGAAATCATGGACACAAAAGGTTTAAACATAATATTTTAAAAACAATTTTAAACAAGTATTATATATATATTTATATAAACAACAATATATATATTTTTCACAAAATATTGCTAACCAACATTTCAGTCGCACTACTATTTTTATGAACACAGCTGTACATATATTTGAGTGTCATATTTATGCCCTAAAAAGTTAATTAGGATCGGTTCGGTACCTGCTCATCTCCCCGTATTTAGTTAGTAAATCTATAAAAATATTTTGCCAAGTCAATTTTTTGTGGGCGCAAACGTCAATTGTGCCCATAGTTCGAGTAAATGTCGAACAAAAACGGATTTGCACTTCTGGAAATTGTGCGACAATTTGATTTGATTTGGCTTGCAAATTGTTAGGAACTTTGTGTGTTTTTGTTGTTCTTTTGAACAGTATTTAAACTGAAAGCCCGCCTTTGTTGTAGCCACTATTTGCCCTGATTTCATTCCATTTCGTTTCGTTTCGTTTCGTTTCTCACAGCTTATCGCAAGTGCTTGCATACGGACGTGTTTTGCAATGCGCCTGTTGGGTCAACTCCGGCTGAGGGCAGCCGCTTGACTGGACCGTGTGTGCCCAAGGAGAAACGCTGCAACGGCTACTTGGACTGTCGTACCGGACGCGATGAGGAAGGCTGCAGTGGTGTCCCCTGTCGTTTGGATCAATTTCGATGCGCCAACGGACAGAAATGTATTGATGCGGCGCTGAAGTGCAACCATCGCAACGACTGTGACGACAATTCGGACGAGCAGGGCTGCAGTGAGTATAAGATGGACAAAGAAATGCCTAACATTGGGTCACAACTGTTACGTTTGAATCGCCTTTGCAGACTTCCCCCCTTGCCATCATGCGCAATTCCGTTGCACGAATGCCCTGTGCATTCCGTACAACTTCCACTGCGACGGCTACAACGACTGCGCCGACGAAAGCGACGAGGCGAACTGCACGGCCATCGCCTGTCCCGACAACAAGTTCCTGTGTCCACGTGGCGGCGCCAATGGTGCACCCAAGTGTATACTCAAATCGCAGCTGTGCGACGGCAAGCGCGACTGTGAGGATGGCAGCGATGAGGAGACGGCATGCTGTAAGTATCACCCCCTCCCCCCGACATTCCCCCAACGAAACCACTAACCTGAAATATTCTTGTAGCCATTGACTCCTGTCCAGCGCTCAGCTGTGAGTTCAAGTGCGGCCCCTCGCTGACTGGCGGCGTCTGCTATTGTCGACAGGGCCAGAGCCTGGCGCCAGACAATCGCACCTGCATTGACTTGGATGAGTGCGCCGAGTGGGGTCACTGCGACCAGCTGTGCACAAACACACCCGGCAGCTACACCTGCCAGTGCGCCCAAGGCTACATGCTCATCAATTCGTCAAAGTGCATTGCTCCGGATGCCAACAATCTGCAGCTGATCTTTGCCCACGATCGTGCCATCATGCGCATGAACGCGCACGACAGCGAGCCCAAGATCCTGGCCAATGCCACTGCCGCCGCTGGCGTGGCCTTCCATTACGCCCGCAACACTCTCTACTGGTCGGACATCAAGACGCGTAAGGTGCAATCGCTGCCATTGGATGTATTGAACAGCGCTGTGGCGCCTCTGGACCAAACACTGCCTGGCACTTGGCAGCCTGTGGCGCTGGCCGTTGACTGGGTGGGCGATAAGATTTATGTGGCCGATCTTGTGGGCCAGAAAATTGATGTCTTTGAGCTGAGCGGCCACTGGCATGCCGTTGTGCTGGGCTCGAATCTCACCAGCCCCGCCGATTTGGCACTGGATCCCACTGCTGGACTCATGTTTGTTGCCGACGGTGGTCAGGTGCTGCGCGCTCACATGGATGGCACTCACGCCCGCTCCATTGTCTCGGAGGCGGCCTACAAGGCGAGCGGCGTCACCGTCGACATCATTGGCAAGCGCGTCTTCTGGTGTGACTCCCTGCTGGACTACATCGAATCGGTCGACTATGAGGGTGCCCAGCGTGTCATGGTGCTGCGTGGCCAACAGGTGCCCAGCCCCTCGCGACTGGCGCTATTTGAGAACCGAATCTACTGGACGGATGCCACCAAGAAGGGCATAATGTCAGTCGACAAGTTCGAGGGACCCAGCTCCATACAGGTGACATATAAGGCCAAGGACATACACGAGCCGAAGGGTATCATTGCGGTGCACGCGCTCAGCCAACCGCATGTCTCGAATCCTTGCGGCAACAACAACGGCGGCTGCAATCACATGTGCATCGTGACAGCCGTAAAGGGCGCTCCAACGGGACTCGGCTACCGCTGTGCCTGCCACACTGGCTATCAGCTGCTGTCGGACCTCAAGAACTGCAAGCTCGTCCGCGAGTTCCTAATGTACTCGCAGCAACGTTTCATCAAGGGCAAGGTGCTGGAGCCTGTCATCGAGGGCTTCAGTGACGCCATACTGCCCGTAGTCTCCCGCCGTGCCCGTTTTGTTGGTCTCGACTTTGATGCGCGCGACGAGTTTATTTACTACTCCGACGTGCTGCAGGACGTCATCTACCGCGTACATCGCAATGGCACAGGTCGCGAGATTGTTTTGGCCTCACAAAATGAGGGCGTCGAGGGATTGGCAGTGGATTGGGCATCTAAGAATCTCTACTACATTGACTCGCGCAAGGGCACACTAAATGTGCTCTCCACACGAAACGTTACTCACCGACGCACTTTGCTCAAGAACCTGAAGCGTCCGCGCGCCATTGTCGTGCACCCAAACCGCGGCTACATATTCTTCTCGGAATGGGATCGTCCAGCTAACATCACCCGCGCGAATACCGACGGCAGCGGTCTATTGGTGTTCCGCAACGTGACCCTGGGCTGGCCCAATGGCCTGTCCATTGACTTTCGTGAGGATCGTGTCTATTGGTGTGACGCTCTACTGGATCATGTGCAACATGCCAACCTTGATGGCACGGACATCAAAACCGTCAACTCACGCCTGGTGCGCCATCCATTCTCCATTGTGATCCACAACGATTGGATGTATATCACAGACTGGCGACTCGACGCAATCATTCGACTGCATAAGCTCACCGGCGAGCAGGAGGAAATGATGGTGCGCGAGCCGCAGACTAACCGACTCTACGGCGTCAAGGTTTACAGCCACGCGGTGCAATATATTGCCGAAACCCAGCCCTGTTATTTTAATAACGGTGGCTGTCAAAAGATTTGCTTTGCCATTCCCATATCACAAAATGAGTCGACTGCCGTGGCTAGCCGTCTGCAATCGCGCTGCTCTTGCCCATACGGCGAGCGATTGGCCGAAGATCAAGTTAACTGCATTCCCGATCCCAGCGCTGAGCCACCGGTCCAGCCCTGCCCCAATCTGTGGGACTTTACCTGCAACAATCAGCGCTGCATACCCAAGTCCTGGCTCTGTGATGGCGACGACGATTGTTTGGATAACAGCGATGAGGAGCAAAACTGCACAAGTAAGTAGTGGTCAGGTTCTCTGACACCCTATTGTATTTCGAGAGATGGGAACATTAGTAAGAAAAGGGAATCATTGTAATCGGTTAGCAGATGTTTGTATACCATAGCAAATATACACAGTGACGAACAAAATTGTTGGCACAGCAAGCTTTTTAAACTTGATAGCAACTTTTTAAGAACGTTGAAGTCGGGCGCTAGCGACCCATTCAAGGTACAAAACCAATTAAATCTTTTTTGTAAGGCAGGCAGAAAGGAGTCTGCAGTAACTTAACTGTTCCAGAATCTCCAGGTTCAAAATACTTGAAGATATAGTTTTACCTGGACGAAATGCGGACAAATAAACGTACGAACAGACAGACGAACGGATGGACAGCAAGACGAACATTTCACAAAACCAATATAATCTTTCACTCCATGAACAATCAAGCGCAATCAACTACTTAATGCTTTTTCATGTTCTAACAAGTAAGAAAACTCTAGTCGGTGGTGCCCGACTAGGAGATCCCCTGAACCCCGTCTGATCTGCGTTTTTAAATATACTCAGTTATGTATTTATTAACGCAGAAAAAATTGAAGCTTGTAAAATTCAGTAATAATAAAAATATATTTTTTTTTTCTAGTATCCAAAATATAACTAAAAACGAAATTGTATAAAATACAAATCAACCTAAATACAAAATTTGGAGACTCTAGCTCGAAAGATGTACGAGATATAATTAAATAACTTGATTTCGATACGATTTTTAACCGATAACAATAAAACGGGACAAGCTATCGATTTTTTAAAACAAATTCGATATGCGTGTGCCATACAGGGACCAAGAAAATTTCAAGTCTCTAGCTCTTATATGTTCTGAGATCGATGTGTTCATACATACGGACAGACGGACAGTCGGACAGACGGACAGACGGACAGACAGACAGACAGACAGGGCTAGGCTAAATCGACTCAGCTCGTCTCCCTGATCAAGAATATACATATAAACTTTATGGGGTCTGCCACGCCCCCTTCTGCCTGTTACATACATTTTCACAAAAGCAATTTACCCCAATTTCCCATTTTCAATGGGTTCAGGGTATGAAAACAGATTTATCAAATAATGCCAAAATAGGTCGTACATATAACTTATAGTCTTATACAAGTAGTCTTATCAATAGAGAGATCAACAGAGATCTAGCTTTAAAATGTTTGAGATTCAAGCCAACATTACCCTCTAGCATAATAAGGCATATTTCTTCAACAAGTTGTAAAAATCAATTTCTTTTTATTACATTTGAACAGAACCCACCTGTGGCTCGAACGAGTTCCAGTGCAAGTCAGGACGCTGCATTCCACTGAACTTCCGTTGCGATCAAGAGAACGACTGCGGCGACAATTCGGATGAGGTGGATTGCGGCAATGTGACCTGTGCCACATCACAATTCGCCTGTGCCAATGGACGTTGCATACCCAGCATGTGGAAGTGCGACAGTGAGAACGATTGTGGCGACAGCAGTGATGAGGGCGAGTTTTGTGCGGAGAAGACCTGCGCCTATTTCCAGTTTACTTGCCCAAGAACGGGGCATTGCATACCGCAGAGCTGGGTGTGCGATGGCGATGACGATTGCTTTGATAAGCAGGACGAAAAGGACTGTCCGCCGATAAGCTGCCTGGCCAATCAGTTCAAGTGCGCCGATCTGCGTCAGTGTGTCGAGGAGTCCTACAAGTGCGACGGCATACCCGACTGCAATGATGGCAGCGATGAGCTGGGCTGCCCCTCAATGGGGCCCAACCAATGCAACGTGGAGAAGCAGTTCCGCTGCAAGTCGAGTGGCTCGTGCATACCCATTGCGTGGCACTGCGACGGCACCAATGATTGTCCGGATAACTCTGATGAGGAGGATTGCGGACAGATAACATGCGCCCAGAACTTCTTCAAGTGCAACAACACCAACTGCGTGTTCAAGGCGTACATTTGCGATGGCAAGGATGACTGCGGAGACAACTCAGACGAGGGTACGGAGCATGCATGCGTGCCGCCACCCTTCAAGTGTCCCCATGGTCAGTGGCAGTGTCCAGGCGTGACAGAGCGCTGTGTGAACATAACATCTGTTTGCGATGATACGCCCGACTGTCCGAACGGCGCCGATGAGGGCGAGGGCTGTGATCTGGCCGAGTGCGAGCATCAGTCGGGTCAATGCTCTACATTGTGCCAGAAGACACCCAATGGCGCGCTCTGCGTATGCCCGCCAGGCTCAGAGATCGGCCAGGACGGATTCACCTGCGTCGACACCAATGAATGCGATCCACCTGGACTCTGCTCTCAGCAATGCACGAATACAAAGGGCTCCTATTTCTGCTCATGTACGCCCGGCTATGTCCTAGGTCCCAACAAGCACAGCTGCAAAGCAGTAAATCACACAGCTGCCTTCCTGATTATATCCAATCGGCATTCCATATTAGTTGCCGATCTGAAGGAACAGGGGCTGGAGCGTGTGCCAATTATTGTTGAGAATGTGGTGGCCACCGCCTCGAATATGCACACTGGCACCATTTTCTGGAGCGATATGAAGCTTAAGAAGATATCGCGCCTTGATCACGGCATGGAACCACAGGAGATTATTACCACCGGCTTGGATTTAGTTGAAGGCTTGGCCTATGACTGGATTGCACAGAATCTTTACTGGCTGGACAGCAAGCTGAATACGATTGAGGTGTCCGCAGAGAACGGCTCCAACCGCTTGGTGCTCGTGCGTGAGAGCATCACACAGCCGCGTGGTATGTGCATTGATCCCAGTCCCGATGCACGTTTCATTTTCTGGACTGACTGGGGCGAGAATCCACGAGTCGAACGCATCGGCATGGACGGCACCATGCGCAAGACCATTATAAATACCAAGATTTATTGGCCCAATGGTCTAACGCTGGACATTGCAACGAAACGTGTATACTTTGCCGACTCAAAGCTGGACTTTATCGATTTTTGCTATTACAATGGCACAGGACGTCAACAGGTATTGGCCAGCAGCCACTATCTGCTGCATCCCCACTCGCTCTCCCTGTTCGAGGACACGCTCTACTGGACGGACCGGCAGCTGAACCGTGTGCTATCGGCCAATAAGTTCCGTGGCAAGAACCAAACTGTCGTCTCACATCTGATTAGCCAGCCGCTCTCCATACACGTGCATCATGCCTCGCTCCAGCCGATGTACCCGAATCCCTGTGCCCAAGCCCATTGCCAGCATCTGTGTCTGCTCAGTCCAAGCGCGCAGGAGGGCTACTCCTGTAAGTGCAAGCCGGGCTTCAGGCTGCACAGTGAGGGTCGCTGCATTGAGGAGGAGAATCCCTATCTGATGGTTGTCAAAGGAACTCAGATTGTTGACCTGCCCCTGAATGGTGGCGATGCGCGTGCCGGTGCCTTGGCGCCCGTCATTGGCATCGAGAGCAGCACCGGACTGGACTTTGACCGGAAAGGCGAGACGCTGTATTGGGTGCAGGGCCGTGAAGACGATGACGAAAACTGCACCATTTATACGACACCCTACGGCGGGGGCAACAAGACGCTCTTCCTAGGCGTGGAAAATGGCATTGTGGGCGCACCCTATACCATCGCCTTCGACTGGCTGGGCCGCAATCTCTACATTGGCAATCGCGTGGCTAGCAACATTGAGGCAGTTCGTGTGGATGGAAAGCAAAAGTATCGCACTGTGATTCTGGCCAACAATGGCAGCGAGAACTCCGTCTCGAAGCCAAAGCAACTGGTACTGGATCCAACTGAGGGCAAGCTGTTCTGGATAGACGAGGGAGTGCTTGAAATCAAAATCGCCCGCGTCGATATGAACGGCCAGGATGCACGTGTCTTGCGCAAGGACCTGAAGCATCCGGAAAGTATTACATTGGACACTGAAAAGAAGATGATATACTACAGCACCAGCTCCACGGCATCGATCTGTACGATGGACTACAATGGCGATGACCACCGGATCATACTTGACGAGAAGCAGGCCATTTCGCGTGTACGCAGCCTGGGCGTCCTGGACCATCGCCTCTACTATCTGGATCCCACTTACGAGAAGATTGTGCGCGTTGACCTGCCGAACGGCAACAATCCCAAGACAATTGTGGACAACGAGCCCGAGCTGCGCAGCATGATGATCTACAAGAAGCGCGCATTCATGCAGCATCCCTGCCAAACGTCAAACGGAGGCTGCAAGCAGCTCTGCATACCTGGCACATCTGCCTCAAGAACCTGCGCCTGCGGCATTGGCTATCGCAAGGAGAACGAGATCAACTGTGTTCCCTACAAGACATTTGCTGTCGTCTCGCAAGTTGACATGATACGCGGCTATAGCCTGGAAGACAGCTCCGAGGCTATGGTGCCAATCAGCGGACCGGGCCACTACATTCGCCATGTGGACATTCTGTTCCGCGAACAGTGGATTTATTGGGCCGAGTTTCATCGCGGCTACTGGAACGGCATCTTCCGTTCGCGGCCCAATGGCACCGACTTGCAGCATGTGATCAAGGATGGCATTGGCAGCAATGGCATCCATGGCCTAACCATTGACTGGGTGGCTGGAAACATGTACTTCGCCAACGTGTATCCGCACGAGAACTATGTGGAGGTGTGCTGGCTGGATGGAACCAATCGCAAGGTGCTCGTCAAGAAGACTAATGATGCGCCACGCGAGCTGGCCGTAAATCCCATCAAGCGACTGCTGTACTGGATCGATCATGGACAGCATCCGCGCATTGGCAAAGCGCTGCTGGATGGCAGTGACTGGATACCGCTGGTCACCTCGGGCATTTCGCAGCCACGCGACTTGACCATTGACATGCAGACGCACGATGTCTACTGGGTGGACTCCAAGCTGGATACGATTCAGAAGATTTCCTACAATGGCGTCAATGCCAAGGTCATACGCCGTGATCTGCCCAATCCTGTGGGCATTGCCATCTACCTGAACGACGTCTACTGGGTTGATGGTAATCTGATGAGCGTCTTTAAGGCCTCCAAGCTGTATGGCAACAACAGCGATCTAACCCCCGTGCGCACCAATTTGGAGAAACTGAGCGACATTGCCATCTACGACATCAACAATCAACCAACCGATGACAACAATCCATGCGCCAAGCTTGGCAACGGCGGCTGTGACCAGCTCTGTTTCAGCTTCCCCCAGGAGCCCACGAATCGCAACTATCGCTGCGATTGCGCCACGGGCAAGCTGGCTGCTGATGGTCGCAAGTGCGAGACGGTCAATGAGTATTTGGTGTTCGCTACGCGCACTGAGATTCGCGCCGTCAACTTGGATCCACACTCGACTGAGGTACCATTCACACCATTGACCAATCTGACCAATGTTGTGGGTCTGGACTTTGACTTCGCCGATAATCGTATGCTGTACACCCAGATTCGTCCCTGGGCTAAGATCGCCTACACCCCGGCGAACAAGCCGAGTCACAGTGACATCACTGTGGTGCTTAGCAAGGGCATCAATCCGGAAGGCATTGCCTATGACTGGACCCAGAACAAGATCTACTGGACTGACAGCTCCAACAACTCCATCTATGCCATGAATCTGGTCGGCACCGAGCTAGTCATGATAGCGCGCGTTGAGCGCCCACGTGCCATCGTCTTGGATCCATGCAACGGCACACTCTTCTTTACGGACTGGGGTCGCTTCGGCACCTCTGGCAAGATCTTCCGCACGACAATGGCGGGCTCATTGAAGCGCGCCATTGTGGACAAGGAACTGTCGCAGCCGAGTGGCCTGGCCATTGACTACGATGACCGCAAGCTCTACTGGACGGATGCGGTGCGCGAGAAGATCGAGAGAGCTGATCTGGACGGACGCAACCGAGAGTTGTTGGTGGCCGCCACAATTTATCCATTCGCCATAACCGTTTTCCGTGACTACATCTACTGGACGGACTTGCAGCTGCGCGGCGTTTATCGTGCCGAAAAGCACACGGGCGCCAATATGGTTGAGATGGTTAAGCGGCTAGAGGACTCGCCCCGCGATATACGTATATTCAGCTCCGATCGCCAAAAGTGCAACGTCAATCCGTGCAATATCAACAATGGCGGCTGTGCTCAAAGCTGTCATCCGGCGCCGAATGGCAAGGCCGAGTGCAAGTGCGATGACAACTCCAAGGTGGTCAACGAGGGGCGGATGTGCGCACCTAGAAATAATACGTGCGAGGCCAGTAAGTTCTACTGCAAGAACGGCAAGTGCATTTCGCGGATGTGGTCATGCGACGGAGATGATGACTGCGGCGACAGCTCCGACGAGGATCCCAACTACTGTGCGTATCATTCGTGCTCGCCCAACGAATTCCGCTGCAACAATGGACGCTGTATCTTCAAGTCATGGAAGTGTGATCATGAGAACGACTGCAAGGACGGATCCGATGAGCTTGGATGCACCTATCCGCCCTGTGTGGATGGCGAATTCACCTGTGCCAACGGACGCTGCATTCCGCAGGCGCAGGTCTGCAATGGCGTCAACGATTGCAAGGACAACGCCACCTCCGACGAAACGCACGAGCGCTGCCCCATGAACACCACCTGCCCCCCCAACCATCTCAAGTGCGAGAAGACGAACATCTGTGTGGAGCCCTACTGGCTGTGCGACGGCGACAACGACTGCGGCGACAACTCCGACGAGGATCCGCTGCATTGCGGCCAGCGCACGTGTCCATCGAATAGCTTCCGTTGTCCCAACCATCGCTGCATTCCCGCCACCTGGTACTGCGACGGCGATGACGATTGCGGAGATGGCGCCGATGAGCCGCCAGACTATTGCAAGTCCGAGGGTCGCACCTGCTTCGGCGATCTATTCACCTGCGACAACGGCAACTGCATACCGCGCATCTATATCTGTGATGGGGACAACGATTGCTTGGACAACAGTGACGAGGACAACAGGCACCAGTGCAGTAAGTCAACTAAACACTTGAAGCCATCTTATTGAACTAGGTGCAGCTGGTGAGGCATAGCATCAGGAGCAACCGTTGAGTCGACTTAGCCCTGTTTGTCCGCCTCGGAACCTATAAAATATCACATCTTGAATGCCGGTTTCAAAATGTACAAAATACATGTAGCTAAAAGCTCATAGAGCTTTCATCGATATCCGTCAAGCTAGAGTCCAGCCGGTGTTCAAGCTATCTCCTAGTCACAGACTAAGGGTACCCTTAGCTAACAGCTCTCGATATCCGTCAACCCAGAGTCCAGACGGTGTTCAGGGTATTTCCTAGTCACAGACTCCCAACAAGAGCACCCTTAGCTAAAAGCTCATAGAGTTTTCATCGATAGCTAGAGTCCAGCCGGTGTTCAGGCTATCTCCTAGTCACAGACTAAGGGCACCCTTAGCTAACAGCTCATAGAGTTTTCATCGATAGCTAGAGTCCATCCGGTGTTCAGGCTATATCCAAGTCACAGACGCCAGACAAGAGCACCCTTAGCTAAAAGCTCATAGAGCTTTCATCGATATCCGTCAAGCTAAAGTCCGGCCAGTGTTCAAGCTGTCTCCTAGTCACAGACTAAGGGCACCCTTAGCTAAAAGCACATCGATATCCGTCAAGCTAGAGTCCATCCGGTGTTCAGGCTATATCCAAGTCACAGACTCCCGACCAGAGCACCCTTACATGTTGTAAACTAACTATTTTATTTGCTGTTACGTTGCAGACGATCGCAAGTGTGACGAGGAAACGGAGTTCACATGCGTCGAGAACAAGTCGTGGCAGCGCGCCCAATGCATACCTAAAAAGTGGATTTGTGACGGCGACCCAGACTGTGTGGACGGAGCAGATGAGAATACAACCCTGCACAATTGCGCCACGCAACAGCCCTGCGGAGAGGACATGTTCACCTGCGGCAACGGTCGCTGCATCAATAAGGTACAAACTCGATTAGCAATTTAAGCACAGTGAAATCTAAGTGATGTTAAATTTACTTCCAGGGCTGGACTTGTGATCATGACAACGACTGCGGCGATGGCACCGACGAAGGCAAGTTCTGCAACTCCAAGTACAAGACATGCTCCCCACTGGAGTTCACGTGCCAGAACTTCAAGTGCATACGCAATCAGTACAGATGCGATGGCGAGGACGACTGCGGTGATCACTCGGACGAGGTGGGCTGCAAGAAGGAGAACGTCACCTGCGCCCAGGGACAATTCGCCTGCACCAACGGCCAGTGTATTGACTATGGACTCGTGTGTAACAAGGTGCCCGACTGCAAAGACGAGTCCGATGAGCCGGCCCACTGCAATGTGGATGAGTGTGCAAAGGTGGAGATCAATCAGTGTGGCCACAAGTGCGTCGACACACTCACCGGCTACTATTGTGACTGCAATGAGGGCTACAAGTAAGATCAGCTCAAGACACCAACAAACTTGATTCGTAACAAACTAAACCTTATTTGTCTCTCGCGCAGATTGTTAGCCGATGGCAAGGCTTGTGCGGATGTGGATGAATGTCTGGAACAGCCAGGTGCCTGCTCGCAGCACTGCTCCAACACGCCTGGCAGCTTCTACTGCAAGTGCGACGAGAACTATTATGAGCGCCAGAACGATGAGCACACGTGCAAGCGCAAGGACAACATTCCGCCCTGGCTGATCTTTACCAACAAGTACTACGTGCGCAACATGTCCGTGGATGGCCATCAGTATAACCTCATGCATCAGGACCTGATGAACGTGGTTGCCCTAGACTTTGACATTAAGGAACAGTATATGTACTTCTGCGATGTGACGGCCAAGACCATATTCCGTGCCAAGTACTCGGATGGCAGCGGTGATCAGCCGACGGAACGGGAAGCTGTCATAAGACACGATTCGCACGGTCTGGAGGGCATTGCCATTGATTGGGTGGGACGCAAGCTCTATTGGCTGGACAGGCATTCAAAGAATCTGGATGTCTCCGAGCTGGACGGCACCAAGCGCAAGACATTGCGCAGCGGCGTTGTCGATCCACGCGCCATTGTCGTGCATCCGGGCATCGGCTACTTGTATTTCACGTCTTGGCATCTGCAGGCCTACATTGCCAAAATGGGCATGGATGGCTCGAACTTTACGCGCATCCTCAACTGGAATGACGGCATCGCCTGGCCCAATGCACTGTCCATTGACTACTTTACGGACCGCATCTACTGGGCCGATGCGCACTTGGATTACATTGCGTACACCGATCTGGAGGGCCGACATCGTCATATTGTGCTCTCTGGCAACAGTGTACCCCATGTGTTTGCCCTCAGCCTGTTCGACGACTTCATTTACTGGAGCGACTGGAACCTGAAGGCAATCGTGCGCGCCAATAAGTTCCATGGCGCCAACTACACAGTGCTGCGCAATACAACGCATCGTCCGTACGATTTGCACATCAACCATCCGCTGCGCCAGCTGCCCTATCACAATCCGTGCGGCAGCAACAATGGCGGCTGCTCGCATCTCTGCCTGATAGCCCCACCACCGGAGTCCACCTATCTGAACATCGAGGGCTACATTGAGGAGGGCGCACCCATTTACAAATGCGCCTGTCCCAATCAGTTCTATTTGGCACGCGACTCCAAGACCTGCGTAGCCAACTGCACGTCGGGGCAGCACTTGTGCGGCGGCAGTGATGAGAAGTGCATACCCTGGTTCTGGAAATGCGACGGCGAAAAGGACTGCAAGGATGGCTCCGATGAGCCGAGCACTTGTGGGCCACGCCATTGTCGTGCCGGCACCTTCCAGTGCAAGAATACCAACTGCACGCCCTCGGCGACAATATGCGACGGCATCGACGACTGCGGCGATGGCAGCGATGAGCAAAACTGCGATCTGCCCTGTCCGCTCTCTGACTTCAAGTGCAAGACTAGCGGACGTTGTATACTGGACAGTTGGCGCTGTGACGGCGATGCTGACTGCAAGGACGGCAGCGACGAGGATCCTCTGGTGTGCCGTAAGTATCTCTGATGGGCCCATGATGAGGTTAGGACACGAAAAAAGTATTGATACTTTTTGGTATCGAGTATGTTCGTTATTGATACCGATATTTTAAACTGAAGTTTTTTGTTTCGACATATTTATACCCTAAACCCATTGAAAATGGGAAATCAGGGTATAATGTTTTTGTGAAAATGTATGTAACAGGCAGAAGGAGGCGTGGCAGCCCCCATAAAATATATATATTCTTGGTCAGGGAGACGAGCTGAGTCGATATAGCCATGTCCGTCTGTCTGTCTGTCTGTCCGTCCGTCCGTCCGTATGTATGAACGCGTCGATCTCAGAACATATAAGAGCTAGAGACTTGAAATCGAGTTTGTTTTAAAAAATCGATAACTATTTCCGTTTTAATGTTATCGATTATATATCTCGTACACCTTTTGAGCTAGAGTCTCCAAATTTTGTATTAAGGGTGATTTATATTTTATACAATTTCGATTTTTGTTATATTTTGGATACTAGAAGAAAAAAAAAATATTTCTTTATTATTATTTAATTTTACAAGCCTAAATTTGTTTTACGTTAATAAATACATAACTGAGTATATTAAAAAACCCAGATCGGATGGGTTTAAGGGGATTTCTTAGTCGGGCTCCACCGACTAGAGTTTTCTTACTTGTTGATTTTAAAATATGCTAAATCTAGCTTAAAATAAGCCAAAATGGCAACAGCCTAGGGCCTAGGCCCATCTTTTCACCTTGCTAGTATACAAATTAAACTGAATACTGAATCATCTGAATCTGAATACAGATAAGCGCACCTGCGATGCTGAAACGGAGTATTCCTGCAAAAACGGACGCTGCATACCGCAGCTGTGGATGTGCGACTTTGACAATGATTGCGGCGATGATTCTGATGAGCCTGCCTATATGTGCCGCCAGCGTAACTGCACCACCGGCTGGCAGCGCTGTCCCGGTCAGTCGAACTACCGCTGCATACCCAAATGGCTGTTCTGCGATGGCAAGGACGATTGCCGCGACAACAGCGACGAGCTGCCAGAGAACTGCCCCAAGTGCTCATCGGAGACGGACTTTAAGTGTGGCAACAATCGCTGCATACCCAAGTAAATGACCATAGACCCATAAGATAATAATTACGAGCCGACTTAACTCTTTTATTTTGCTCTATGCAGGCAATGGATGTGCGACTTCGCGGATGATTGCGGCGATGCGAGCGATGAGAACGATGCAATTTGCAAGGGTCGCTATCGCGAGTGCTCCGAGTCCGAGTTCAGATGCGGCAATGGCAAATGCATCTCTTCACGCTGGCAGTGCGACCACGAGGATGACTGTGGCGACAACTCGGACGAGATGAGCTGTGAGGGCTATCAGTGCAAGAATGGCACCTTCCAGTGTGCCTCCGGCCATTGCATCGCCAGCTACTTCCGCTGCGACGGCGATCGGGATTGTCGCGACATGTCCGATGAGATTGACTGCCCGCCACGCTTCCCGGGCGGACGTTTCTGCCCGGAGTCACGCTTCCAGTGCACCAACAACCTGTGCGTCTCCCTGACCGATCTGTGCGATGGCACCGATGATTGCGGCGACGGCAGCGATGAGGATCCCAAGGTCTGCAGCGACTTCAACTGCGACACGCTGCGACGCTTCCAGTGCGCCAACCACCGTTGCGTGGCCCGCTATCAAATCTGCGACGGCATCGATAACTGCGGCGATGGCAGTGACGAGAACAACATGACCCTCTGCGCCAGCAAGCAGAAGCCCTGCGACTTGTACACCCAATACCAGTGCGCCAACAAGCACTGCATCGAACGTGCCCAGGTCTGTGACTTCTCGGACGACTGCGGCGATGCCAGCGACGAGCTGGGCTGCCATCACACGAGCAGCTGCTCGGAGCAGAACCGCGGCGGCTGCCAGCATCATTGCCATAATCTCACGGACGGCGGCTACATTTGCACTTGCTATCCGGGCTACATCATTGCGCCGGACAACAAAAAGAAATGCGCTGATGTGGATGAGTGCGCGACGCGGCAACACACCTGCTCGCACCAGTGTCACAACATGAATGGCACCTACTCCTGCAGTTGTCGTGAGGGCTTCCACCTGTCGGATGGGGCCAGCGGCGTCTGCAAGGCTGAGAAGGAAGATGTGGTGCTGGTGTTTGCCAATGGGCCAGAGATACGTGGTCTGGATCTGCAGAAGAAGGAGGAGTTCGATGTGATTGCATCGGAGAAGCGCATCGAGGCACTAGACTACGATGCCCAGCAGCAGATTGTGTTCTGGGCGGACAGCTACGACAAGACCATCAAGCGCTCCTACATGGTCAACGCGCTGGACGGACAGGCGAAAATTGGTTTTGCCCAGGATCTCAATATGAAGGGCGGCTCGAAGCCAACGGCTGTGGCTGTCGACTGGCTGGCCTCAAATCTCTATTGGGCTGAAGTGGATCGTACTGGGTCGAAGCCGCGCGGTCGCGTTATGGTGGCCAAGACGGATGGGCGCTATCGCAGATCGATTGTGAATGCCGGCTTGGAGGTGCCCACTTCAATTGCGGTGAATCCTCAGCTTGGACGCATCTACTGGGCCGATGCGGGCTCTGCACCCAAAATCGAGGTCTCCTGGATGGATGGCTCCAAGCGACGCCCGCTAATCACAGAGCAAATACGTCATCCCGCTGGCCTGACCATTGACTACTCGCAGGACCACATCATTTACTGGGTAGACACCAAGCTCAATACCATCGAGTCGATGCGTGCGGACGGCTCGCGCCGCAAGTCCATTGTCAAGGGCGACCAGTTGCGTCATCCAGTCTCACTGGATCTGTTCGAGTCGAACATGTTCTGGGTAACGCGCGACACGGGCGAGCTGCTGCGTCAGGATAAATTCGGTCGCGGCGTTCAGGTGGTGGTGCATCGCAACCTCGTCAATCCGTCCGGCCTCAAGGTCTACCACGAGAAGCGCTACAACACCTCGCTGCGGAATCCATGCTACGATACCAGGTGCTCGCATCTGTGCCTGCTGGTGCCTGGCGGACATCGGTGCGCCTGCCCCGATACCTCTGGCCCGTTGCCCTCGCATCGCAGCACCGCTGAGGTCATTTGCGACGCGGCCGCCGAACGGCCACGGCCCGCTCCACGCATCTGCCCCTGCCAGAACGGCGGCCTCTGCAAGGAGGATGATCGCGGCGAGCTCTACTGCGAATGCCTGCCGGACTACAAGGGCGAAAACTGCGAGCGCAGCACAACAGGCGCCTTCGGGCATGGCGGCGCCAATGTAACCGCCGTCGTGGTGCCCATCATGGTCATACTGCTTGTCATGATGGCCGCTGTCGGTGCCTGGTATGTCATCCGCAAGCGTCCATTGTAAGTAGACCGAAATGTAATATCCACATGGATATCCTGAACCCATTGATATGCTACACAGTGGTTCCGGGTATCTTCTAGTCAGCTCACATTTTACAATAAATGTTTTCTTTTTTCTCGTTTCGTTTATTTTTAAACAGCGGCAAGCTGGCGCGCATGCCCGCTATGACCTCTTCACAGAGCGTCACGTTCCGGCATGGTTCCAATGTGGAGTTCAGTGAGAGCGGCTTCCCGGGCGCCTCAGCACCCGGCGCCAATGACATGGCGCCCATTGAAGGCTACAATTTGCAGACCGTGAATGCCAATAAGGCGCGCGACTTTGCCAATCCCATGTACGACGCCGTACAGCTGGGCACCAGCTCCGATCCGGGCATGAGCAATGGCTCAGGTAAAGTATATATTCACGCCATGTAAATAGCAATGGGGCTAAAATGTTTTCCATTTCCACAGGCATCTACGATGTGCCACAGGAACCGTCCAAGTCAAAGGCCATGGGCCACTCCGGCTCCTTTACGGAGCCCGCATCGGCCATCATTGCGCCGAGCAGCATTACGCACAAGTCATCGCCGCAGCTGCAGTTGCGCACGCGCGAGCTGGACCCATCGGCAGATACCGGCAAGGATACCCAGTATCTGGTGGAGGAGGATAAGTCAGAGTGCTGATATAAAGCTAATCAGGCCGTGGTTTCGCTGCCGCTCAGCTGTCGACGTCAGCAGCGGACGCAGCCGCGGCCCAACAGTTATCCGCTGCACGCCTAGCACCGACCTAATCAATACCAATACAAGCAACTGCAACAAGAACAACAACACGAACATCGCCAACAAAGACATCAGCAAGAACAACAGAAACCACCACAACAGCAACAGCAACAGCAACAGCAACAGGGACAGAGCAAACATCACAAATCTTGGCATGCGGCCTCCAGCGAGAGCAGCACAAAACTAACCACAAAAGTTTAAAACTCTATGATATATGATATATGATATATGTCTATATATTCAACGGACACGGACAAGAACAACAACTACAACAACAGAGCTAAAGGATCAGCTGTCAACTGGGCACAGTCCGTTGCCATGTGCATACATATCCATATAAATAGATGTATAGAAAGACATATATATATATATATATTATATATGCTTGTATGTATAGGTATACCTGCTGCAACCTTCGCTGCCTCTCCACTAACTCCCAGCCCTGTGCTTAAACGTACTTTACGCAAAAACAAAAACTAAAACACATATCCTTGGAGACGAACGTGGGCGATAGATCCAAACAGCCAACAAAACAAGCAAACGAAAAGACAAAAACAAAAACAAAAAACAAAAAAAAAACTGTTGCAATTATTATTATATAAATTTATACACTATATATACAACATATATATATACATATATATGTATATATACACTATGTACACTAAGTTAAGGCGGCGCAGAATCGGTTCTAAGCTGAAGCGCCTCCGGCATATTCCGGCCGAAAGAAAAGCCAGCGAATCTCTAAATTTTTAAGCGCCCCGGACAAAAACCCATTTTAAGAGTCCAATATTGAGGCACTTGTGTCACACACACACACACAGCAAACAACTAAACAAAACTTGATAAAACTAAACTGTTTTTTTTTAAAGCCATTTTTTGCGCCAGACTGCGAAAAAAAATGACAAAAAATTTGAAAATGAATTTTGTAAAAAGGCATAGAGTATATTTTCTGAACGCTAAATGACAATATTAACTACATATATATATATAATTATATATATATATATATTCAAAGCAAAAACCAACGCGACGATATGTTTAATGTATGTGAAATTTGTATTTGTTTAAGCAAAAAAAACAAAACAAAAATCATCATTTTAAGCAAAACAAAGCCACAACACAGCAAACAAAATATTAAAAACTCTTCAAGCGAAAAATTTATATTTTTCTAAAAAAAAAAAACTAAAAAAAAAACAAGCTTAATAATATAAATTGCAAAACAAAACAAAACAAAAAAGAAAAGCTTTTGTGCTAGCAAGTTTTGAAGCGAAAAGTATGTAGTTAACAGAGCTGTTAAAAATTCCATTTGAATGGAAATTCAAAATGGGTTTTCAGAACAAAAACCCATTTTGAATTTCCATTCAAATGGAATTCTTAACAGCTCTGGTAGTTAAATGCGTATAATTTAATATATATATATATACATATTTTATATATATATATATATAACATTAAATTTAAAAAAGAAAAAGAAAACTTGAAGTAATTTTTGTCTGTGCTACGTTTGCATTTCTTTGCTGTGGTTAAGTTAACATTCCAAGACATTCCAATAGTTCGCCCTGAGCCAAGCCTCTCTACAATTTCGGTCTTTAAATTTACTTATTTTATTTTATTTTACTATTTTTTTTTTTTTTGTTTTTTTTTGTTTTTAGTAGAAAAGCAAAGCTTTGTTTGCGTGTGTAATTAACATTTATGGTTTATATATTATTTGATTTTATTTTTGATATCTTAACTATGTAATCAAAGGTTATTAATATTTGCTTTGATTTGATTTGATTTGATTTTTTTTTGTCTGCAATTTGTTTGGTCGATCGAAAGTTTTGCAAGTCGTGCAAATCTGTGCTTCCTTTCAGTTAAGCGTGTTTTTTTATAGCATAAATTTTGTAGTGAAAGATGAACTAAATATGTATATGTATGTATATGTACGCTTTCCCAACCAAGTTGACGTCTGGCACTTGCCCATTAGACAACCTGGCTGGCCTTACATCTATATAAATATCTATATATGTATATGTATATGTGTATATGTATATCTGTCTATATACTATGACGATGATAATGTGAAAATATATAAAGAGCGAGAGAGAGAGAGAGAGAGAGAGAGAGAGTATGTATGTATATTTAATGTCAAGTGAAAAAGAAAACTATTTGTTGAAAGAAATTAATTTTTTTTTATTATACAAAAAGAAAAACTAAAGCAAAAAAAAAACTAAAATACAAATAAAAAATAATAAAAGAAAAATGTAAAAAAAAAAATACAAAACACAACCGATTTGTTTCAGTTTGTTTGTTTATTGTTTGTGCAAATAAATAAATTGATATAGTTATTTGTGCTAAATGCTAAAGGCCTAAACATTAGGGACAGACAACTCGCCCAATGGGGACGACACACAGTACACAGAAAAGAGACTGCCTTAAGTTTAACTTAACTAGCATAATGTGCATAGAGCAATGTAGAGCAATTATGCTATTATCTATGTGTTTACAATCAAGAGTTATGCTTAGTTAAGTTTATGTGTTTAGGTATCATTTACTTATGGTTAGACTTGTTAGGAGAATTGCTTAAGTCTTGGTGAGGCAGATGATTATCGTCTTACTTATAAATTTACTTTATGCTTAGGGTATATAAAAAAAATTAAAATAATTCCGAACGATTCACACGCACACGGACACGCACAGTGTTGGCTTAGCTGATGAATGCGTTGTGAATGTGGACGGCTAGCTAATCACTCGTTTTGAGGCGCTTCACCGGCCCATCGCTGCCCTGTGAATTGGAGTCCTCGGAGAAGGGCATGCTGGACACGAAGTCAGCTCCCTGACTGTCGCTCACCACAGAGAAACCTGCACGAAATAAGAAATGTGTTTAATGATACTGCGAGCAGAGCGCGAAGCAACCACAAATCCTGTTTTCATTGCACTCTACACACTCACAAGTATTGGAGTCTTCGGCCGTGAGGCCTGCATAGCTGGGCGTTATTTGGGGCGGCGTGGGCGTGCCCTTTTGCGAGTTCTCCTTGTCGCTGAGTTTGTTGTTCAGCTGCAGCTTGGACTTCTTCTCGCTGTTGGACGATATGGGCACCCATTTGTAGATCTTCATGGTCGTGTCGCTTATGGTCACCCACTTCTTTTCCCAGTGCCGCACCTTGTCGACGGCCTGCATGACGCGCTTGATGTCATCCTTGGCACGACTGCGTGTCTCGGCGCGCACACTACGTGACATATTGTGGTGAATCTGTGAGCAGGGCAGGGAGGTGGCGTCTGAAAGGCGACGGCGGTGCTGCTGGCGGTGCAACTGAATCTGCAATGCGGCTTAGCTTTTTGGGCGCGGCTATGGTTCAACTTCCGAAACCTTTCGATCCACGTCTCTCCTTCGATGTTCCTGTTCGGTTGAACCTAAAAGTAATTGATCAATATTGGCAAAAGTGTTTTTCTTTTAGAAGTGTGAATTAAAGCGAGAAGCGAAAATACATTTATTGTCTAGTGTTGAAAAGTGTGTGTGTTTGATTCAGTATGTTGATAAATATTGAAAAATGCCACTGTATCGATAGGCCAGATTCGATTTTAAGCGATACTTATCTAATCTATTTAATTTGTAGTTTCATTTTGAAAGCGCAGAGTACTAATTTTTCTGATCAATGTCATACAGTACATATGCTTATATATTCCATTATTACTTAATTCACATATCTGTATAACAAAAAGTCGATAGTTACACTGCTATAGCATTCAGCTTCTGCACGTGTGCCAACCCAAAGTAAACGAGAATTACAATAATAAAACGAAAAATAAGATCAATTGGTTAACAAATTTAATTAATTTCTCCAAAAAAAATCAACATCTCTTTAATTAAACTATGGTTTTAAATATTTGTAATGAATTGAAAATGTTGTTTTGAAAAGCAAGAGTATCGATACCTTTCCATCAAGTACGTACACCGCCTTAATCTGACTGACACATGTGATCGATGCTGAACTCTACCTCGATAGTCAATGTGTGCAGTATGTAGATTTTATCAATTAAACATTATCAAAAATTAGTCATATTTTCTAATAATATGCTAATTTGAAATAGCCAAATCATAAATCAAAATGAATCTAATCGATGAATTCTGTTATCACCTATCGCGTACTAAGCACACAGTGTTAGAAATTGATAATATATCGATAAGCATAACAGACCGATAACATTGGTCGAGCATGCATTAGCTTGTTCTGCCACTAACATTTCTTTAACAGAAACCAATTTTTTCGACAGACGACGGGCGAGGAAATTATGCGCAGCGCGTTGTTGTGGTTATTTTTTTTATTTATTTTTTCGTAAATATATATATATACCTAAAAGTGCATAATTGGAATGAAAGGCAAACAGAGAGTGCTCCATTCACAAGTGTATATGCATTTGGCATTAACTTTCGACTGAAAGTTGAGCACACGATATTGCAGGCAACGCCATCATCGTCGTCGCCGTCGTCGTCGTCGCCGTCGCCGTCGCCGTTTGTGTGCGGAGCGGTGTGGTGTGCTTAGGAGCGGAGAGAGGAGAAGCGGACAAACGACGAGGAATATCGCAAAAAAAAAAAAAAAGTTGCAGCAAAAGCAACAACGTGCGTGCGCGCGTGTGTCTGAGTGTGTGTAGAAAGAAAAGCATTAAAAAGCCAGAATAAGAAGCAGCACAGCGGCAGCAGGAGAGAAAAAAGAACGCAAACGAAACGAAAGAGCGCAAGGTGGGAACCAAGAACAACGAACGACAGCAAAACGGGTGACAGGCGCGACAAGAAAGACAAGAAAAACAGGAGTACTAACGGCATACAAATATACTAAAAGGGCGAAGACAGCAGCAACAACAACAACAACAACACCGGAGACAACAACAACACACAGACAACAAGAGCAGCAGCGATAAAATGTTAACCAGCGCCAAGAACAAACAATTCAAATAGTGTTCATTTGGATAAAGCAAAAAAATAAAAAAAAATCGCATTTGCCGCTAACCCCGACACGCTGTGTATATAAATGTGTGTGCATGTGTGTGTGTGCGTGTGGGTGTAGGTGCCTGTGTGTGTGTAAGTGCGTGTGTGGTTGTGCCGATGTGTTTTTATAACACCGCCTAATTCGCAAGCAGCAACAACAACAAACGCTAGCAAAATTATAACAGTGCGAGTATCTGAAGCTGGAAAATCAACACAACAACAACAGCAGCAGCAGCAACTAGCTCGATCCCATTTCACGCATCGTCTCGCCTCGCCGTCTCTTATGTTGTTTTCTGTCTGTCACACTTGCAGTTCCATACGATCCGGCATCGCTACGTCATCGTCATCGTCATCGCCATCGCCATCGCCATCGAGCTATCAAGTTATCGACCATTGCAGCGACAGTTATCATCCTCATAATCGACATCAGCACAGGTTCCCAAACGGCCATATCAACTGACGTTGCAACAGCAGCAGCCACAACAGCAACAGCAACAACAACAACAACACAAACACCAAAAACAATAGCAACAACAACAGCAACACAATGCCCAAATGCGATGTGAAAACCCGTTACATTCCGGCGACTTTCGCATGGATTGTGCTGTTACTTACAACATTTCTCTTCTTCTTCTATCCGTAAGTATCCAAATATACAAATCAAATCAAAATACTTCAGTTTCACTAAAATATAAAGTTTAAATATGTTTTTTTTTTACATAGGGCTATTCTAAAAGTTGTTTGTCTAGGCCTGGCAACAGACAAAAAACTAATCAACAAATTGTTTAGTATCCAGATGGCTCAAAGTCACAATAAGACATAGATAAATACGTACAAATTTCAATATGATTTATGGAGAATAATAAAAGTTCATAGATTCCGTCCAATAGTTCAATCTGGCTTTACTTATTTCGACTGGCAAAGTACTTTTTATACCCTGTACTTATGTGCAGAGCAAAGGGCTTACCAGTTGACGAAATTCCTGTTAGATATGCCAGAATACTCTAGAGTCTATGCACAGAACAGGCATATTATTCCTAGAGTTCATCTCTTTATTATCACTTTCCCACTCTGATTGCAGATAATCAAATATTAAAATTTAGTTGAACTTACATCACAACCATCAGTATGTATTACAGGGTATCTCTTAGTTAAACTCTCTGAGCCGGGCTGGGCTGGGTCGCCATTTATTATCCGTTATTTACTTTGCGCTCATTTTCGTGGATTATAACGAAGCTGCATCAGGACTTTTTCCTAAAGCACCGTGCAGCGTTTTTTCCCTCAATTCAGTTCTTTTCCGCTTCTTTTTTGTGTAATTGTTGGGCTTCTCCACAAGCAAATAGTTTTCCATGGAGTAAGTGGAGCTCGCTGTGGGTGGAGCAACGGAGAAACGGAGACTTGCGTAATTGCATAATTTGTCTAGTTGACAAGTTTTTAGGGTCTAGTGCCAGCGAATATGCGTCACTGGATCGTTGCCGCATTTTCAATATATGCTCTGAGTTTCCACTCAATCGATTATGTATGTGATATCCCTGAAAGGGGCGTGGCAGGCAGGATGATTGAGATGAGTCGAATCTAAATCTAAAATTTAGATTCTTGTTTAGCCCCCCATACACAGTGCAAATGCAACTTCATTTCTCTCGATAACTCATTCTGTTTTCTTATCGATAATAATCGATAAATGTTGATCTAAATTTTAAATTTAGATTCTTGTATAGCTCCCCATACACAGTGCAAATGCAACTTCTTTTCTATCGATAACTCATTCTGTTTTCTGATCGATAGTAATCGATATATTGGCTTGGGCTTTTCTTAAAGACCATAAAAGCTAGAGGTGCCAAATTTACTATATTGATTTCTGTACAGATTATGAAATATCAACTTTGAACAAGTAACACAAATATATTTCAAACTCATTCCGTTTTCTTATCGATAATAATCGATAAATGTCAATCTAAATTTTAAATTTAGATTCTTGTATAGCCCCATACACTGTGCAAATGCAACTTCTTTTCTATCGATAACTCATTCTGTTTTCTTATCGATAATAATCGATGTATTGGTTTAGCTTGGGCTTTTCTTGGAGACCACAAATTGATTTCTATACAGATTATAATATATCAACTTTGGATAATTAACAGAAATGTTATCTGAAAATGTTATCAAGATTTTACATCTGGCCCAAAAGTTACTCAATAACAAATTTCACGTAATGCAGCCTAAGCAAGCATTCTCACTACTCAAAATAGTTTGATCGCTTATCAAAATATTCTTGATAAATCTATTGTATATATCTTCTATATCCAATAGTTATGTAAACACAGACCAATTTGGCATCGAAATGAGAAATTCTAACTTAAAATCAACTTTGGAAATTGGATTTGTTTATTTATTTTTTATTATTGCTTTCACCTCGCTCGTCGACTCAGTTCAGTTGAGCTTAGCTCAGCTCAGCTCAGCTCGGCTCGGCTCGGCTCGGAGTTGATTCATTTATTTATATTTAATTTGATTGTTTTTGTTATTTTCCGGTTCTTATTTAATTGCCATTTGTTTACATATGTGGCGTCATATGATATGTCGCGTATCACCCTAGATGGCTTGGGCGGTATGTGACGTTCTGACGCTCTGCCGCCCTTAAGGCTTCAGATTCGCATTTGAGTCGGACTTTAGTTGGGGCTCGGCTTGGATACAGTGCGATGTGTTTGTACTTTTGGCTTTCATATTATTTCGTTTTTATTATTATTAGACTTGCGGACTTTCAGGGGCTGCAGGCAGTGCAGGGCGTAGAGCAACGCTTTGAATTTCAATATTGTGTGTTGGAACAATGCTAGCTGACGGCAATACTTTGCTTTGGGGCAGCTGGGCGATTTATGGTTGTTGTTTGGCACGCGAATGCCACAGGTTGTGTGGCCGTTGTCCAACACAGCCCAACTGATCCCAGTGCTCTGCTGGCAGATACCCTATAAACAGATTTAAAGACAAATATCTGTAGCATTTCTCCCCAATCAAATATCTGCTTTAGATAGAAAGTAAAAGTGATTGCAATTCAAATATTAGGCAATAATTAGTACAGGGTATGAGAAAATCATCAACTGAAATCAACACCCGGCAACAATGATGACGCGCCCCGAAAAATTGAAAAAATCAACAAAACGAAACGCGCAAAGCACGCGAAATTTGCGAGTGGAGCAACTAAAACAATAAAAAATGAAAACACAGCCGCAGCAACTAACACAAATATATAACAATATGTATGTGTGTGTGTGTGTGTGTATCTTTACATGTATATATGTATATATATATATATCTACACATGTGTTGGGGCACACCGATAGCAGCGCGACAGCAACAAGAACCATTAAAGTGCGTCATTTTAACAATCGGCTTGCTCGTAGCTCCGACCTCCCCACTGCACGCCCAGTCGCCATTTCCCACCCAAATGGTCACACCATTTGTTTTACCTTCGCTCAACTTCCCTGCCGCTGCCACCGCCACCACCACCACCAACGCCCCCGCCCTTGCCCCAAACCCCACCCTGAATAGCGTTCGCCAGGCAACCGTTGATATTGTAAAAAAGCCGCCGCTGAGCGATTTACCTTGCGACGGTGTCGAATTTTCCACCAGTTGCCCAAAGCGCGTTCACACACACACACACACACACACACACACGCACACACAGCTTATTATTGTTGCTATCTATTTGATAATTCCATTCGAGGCAAAAACAAATTTAAACTTTCTCAATTGAATTTTTAAACACAGTTGTAAGACAAATAGATAGACAAATAAATACTGAATATAATAGAAAAGGTCGAACGAAATACTGAATACTTTATAAACTATATACTATAAACATATAACATAAGTTGACTCTTGTTTTGTCAATATCCTTTTGAATAAATAAGTAAATAAATAAATAAAAATGCTATACAGAAAATTGTATATTTATAAATTACTTTATCAACATTGAATTTGTTTAGTTTAGCTGGAGATCTTTGTTACCTTTTTGTAAGTTGAGATCGTATCTGAAGATATTATAACTCTACTTTATTTATTTATTTATTATATTTCAGCATTGTCACAATAATTCTTAATAACTTCCAATTTACCAGCTGCAACTTTGAAAAGTCTAGACAAATATCAATTTGCTTGACTCTCTGATAGGTGCTTATCACAAAAGTTCGCATTCAAACAGATGGCCAATGCGATCGATGGTATAAATAAATATAAATTTATTTTCATTGTGCTAAAACCTAAGCTAAGGCTATAGATTCGACTATTCAGTCATTCGTCAACATCATATATGTTAAATATATATTTATCGGCAGTCAGGTGTCGTCTCAGGTGCTTACTGACTAAACAAAAATCTTCTTCTTAGGCTGCCTCCCATTTTAGATTCAGGCCGATTGTTCCGCATTAACCTTCTAGCTGAGCCGTTCTCTCAGGGAGACAGTGCTCAGTTGACAGTGTTTTACTTGCTTATTTTGTGCTCCGCAGTTTTTATTTATTTTTGTCTTTTAAACTTTCGTTTAATTTGCAATCGATTGATCTAGTCCATCGAGCTTTTTAATAAATTAATTCAGATTTAACTTTTTCACTGAGTCTTTGTCGAGCATCGTTCTTCCATTAGCTTCAATTCAATTCAGTTTAAGTCTGCGCTCAACTATTATGTAAATGCAGCTGCATTCGGCACTTTTCCTCGTCTTTTGTAGGTACTTTACAAAGGTAACCATAACCAGAGAGAAAGAGAGAGAGAGAGAGAGAGTGAGCGAGCGCAAAGCTTTCCATTTTGCCACTGCTCTAGAGCGGGTGTAATTTCCGCTGTCCATCATCCGTCCATTTTTGCCATATTCCGCTGTGGCTGGTCGACTTTGTCGACTGCACCGAAAGTTCTCCATTTTGTATACATATTCATAAATAAATAATAAATATTATATTATATTTCGCTCAACGAGTAAATTGCGGCATTTAACTGATTTTCGCGAACGCCTTTGTTGGCTTGGCAGCTTGCGCACGAAACGAAATGAAATTCAAACGAATTGTGACCAGTTTCAAAGTAACTATAATTAAATAAACACCCTACACAGATAAATTCTGACATGGGGTATCATGCCCCACGGCTTGATAAGCTCAAATTCCAGTCGGAATAGTCGAAACTTTATAGCTTCTAGGAGCCACAGAGCTTACTAGCTAAAGATTCTTATAGACAGTCTTTTTGCCATTTCATTTCTCGCTTTGCTCTCTCGCTCTCTATCTCTGGTAACTGTTAAACTTTTACTCTCGATAGAAAGGTGTAAAAACAAACATAGAAAACTCAAATTGAAATGTTGATGACATGCATTAGTTGAAGCCTGGAATATAGGCGAGCTTTTCCATCAGACATTGTCAGCCACCTGTGGAGGACCATAGATAGAGATGTACATCAACAAAGAACATATCCAGTAAGAACATATCAAAATATCGATTAAAATCGAAGTAAAATCGAGTTGAGATATCGAGAGGGCAAAGTAAAGTAGTTAATATATAGTATATTGCCGATTGACTCAGTTTCTTCATCCTTATCAAATATATTTTTGTGTGTACTTTGCCATCTGCTTGCTACGCACATTTGCACAGCAGCAATATACCCTGCCTTGCCTTTAGCCTGGGCTTAGGGTATAAAAAAGAAAATAGAAAATGAGTCGGCTGACAGCAGATGAAGCAGCTACAATTTTCAATTTTCAATTTTCAATTATTATTATTTTTTTCTTTTTGCCGCTGAGCCGTTTCAATTAAAAGTTGTAATTTGTGTTAAAAGCATTTCAAGGATTTAATTTGATTTTTGGGGCCGTCAACGAACAGCCATAGCATAGAAACTGTTGCTGCTGATATTATTTGGCCTTTTGTTTTATCAAACTCAGTTATTGGCCACCTTTTGATGGACATGAACCAGCAAATGTGTGTGTGTATGGGGGTGCGTGTGTGTGTGCTCTTGAAGTGCTCCAAACCAAAACCATTTTACTAATTATATTAGAGCAAACTTTGCCTACGGCTTCAATTAGGCCACATTCTTGAGCGCAAAGCTTAAGCTAAAGAGCGACTGGAGGTTAGCTGCTAAGCTATGTCCATATATTGTATATAGATATATATATAGTACATAGTATATGTGGAGTTGTAGATAGAATCGAATTAGCACAAGGCAAATATGATGGCAAAACTTTTCTTTTGGGGCTATGTGCCATGTCTCTGCTGTACTTAGTCATTTTGTTTCTCAATGCTTGAGGGTCAAAGTGAAAACAACAACAACAACAACAAGCAACGCCTTCGCATTGCCCGCCCACAACTGCGTAGCCTGCCAAATCCAATCCACAGATATTTCCCTTTTCTGCTGACCAGCGCGCTTCGCCCCTCAATTCCTATGCGTATTTTACGATAAAGTGAAGTAAAGTTTGTGCCACAATGCGAGGCATGTGACTACTGCAGGCATCAACTGCGCCCACATGCCACATGCCACACGCAGCTCACGGATGACATGCAGGTAGAGCTTCAACTAACGCGGCGAGAGAGCAAACTTTATTTGAATTTGTAACTTGCAGCGGAACTGGGTATCTATACATGGTTAACATATACAACATAAATATATAATATAAGTGTATAAATATATATATATAGAGAGAGAGAGAGAGAGAGATAGAGACAGGTTTAGATATAGAAAGAGCTTGTAGAAACAGGGTATCTGTGAGTCGAGATTGCGCGTATTTGGTGGACACAATGATTCACAATGCCAAGTCGAATCCACTTTTATTTATACTGTCTGCGATATACCTTAGATCTTATCGATTTCTAGTGAAACAAAGCTAAAAACTCTTATCTAGAACTTGACGGTTTTTTTTGGTGAAAATTTAAATTTAAATTTAATTTGATTAAAATGAAAATTAGGCTTTGCTTAGTAATGGGCCTCTAGGGTAACTGAAAGTAGGACAGACCCCGCCAAAGCTACAAAGACGTTGACTAACATTTTATTATGCGCTTTAAAATCAACCCGTCACCCACACACACACACACACACAGCAGTGAAATTGTACATACAATGTATGTTGCACACCCACTCATCCACACACGACCCTCACACACTATCTCTCTCTCTCTCTCTGTCTCTGTCGCTGTCTCTGTCTCTTGCTTCCTCTGTCTTTTACTGTTGCTTCGCTTTGCTGCTGCCATACCTTTTGAGCTTTTCCGTACGTTTTGTCAACTTGTTAATGAAAATAAATTTTTGACGCTGCCGTCGGCGTTGACTACGACGTCGACGTTGCTGACATTGCTCGGTCTCGAACTTTTGCTGATAATAATAACAAAAAAAGACATGTGCATACTGTAGTTGCTGTTCCCATTGTTGTTGCTCTTGCTGCTGTTCCTATCTCGTTGATAATATCCGCCGGTCAGCGCCAACCTCAACAACAACACAAAGCATGAAAACACTGGCAATGAGAAACAATAAACAAAAGCAAAAAATACCATAAACAACAGGCACACACACACACACACACGCACAAAGATTTGAAAGCTGAAACAATAGAGACATATATGTAACCAAAGGATACCCTGTAATGTTATAGCTTGGCGAGACATAGCTAAACAAATAAACTTTATTTATTATTTGAAGCATTACGAATATCAATAGAAATACCAATATATAATGCAAAATCTGAGCTAGATATTAGATTAATAAAATATCAAAAAGTGCATAGAAAACTGCTCTCTACTCAAAGCTCATCTCACACATTTTATACAGGGTATTGGGCAAAACGTCAGCAGCAGCAAAGCCACCGTCATTGATTGTTAGGTAAATTAAGCCGCACCGAGTCGAGTCGAGTCGAGGCGAGGCGAGTCGAGTCGAACTGAAGTGTCATTTGCACGCCTATTGCTCGGCTTTGCCTTCTGCTCGGTTTGAGCTTTGACTTTGGCTTTAGCTTTGGGTTGGGGATTGTTGCTGCTCTTGTGCTTGTTGTATTATTGGGGGGCGATGCTTCATCGAGCGATTTGCGATGTCTAATTTCAAAGTTTATAAACTAGAGAACGACAGAGAGAGAGAGAGAGAAGAAATATATATATATATAAGCAGAGCAGCACCTTTCGCCTGCCAACGCCCACTGCCCACCACCCACCGCCCACCGACCACTTTCCATTTACACTTCGTTTGTCATTGCCATTTCCATTTCGATGCCCATTAACATTCGCATCACTTTGTGCCGTGTACTCAAATAGCAATTACGTTTACGTTTACGTCGACGTCGACGTTGACGACGACGTTGACGTTGACGTTGCCATTGCCGTAGTCGCCTCGCTCCTCAGCGTATGACGTCGCCATTGAGCCAAGTGCCTAGCAATGACACCAGCCATAACTAAGCCTGGTGCGCTGCTTTTTCTGATTTATGCATGTACGATTCGATTTTCATTTTGATTCTGGTAATTAAGCAATTACTGGCTCAAACAACTAAGCCTTTCCATCTGCCCATCGCGTCCAAGCGACTGTTCAACACCTGCTCGCTGTTCCATAACGCGCAGCCTAATCGAATTTATAATGCCATATTGATTTCTTCGTTTGCTGCTGATATCGATTTTCAAAGAAGACGCTCTCAACACTGTTCTTGAAGCTGTAGATTATCGCATTATATATTTGCTGTTTTATTTAACTAGCTTCTGCATATGTCATGGCATTCGCCTGATTTGCATATATTATATTAATGGCTGTCATAAATAGTTTATCAAATTATCAATTAATTCCAATTGCAATTGCAATTGCAATTTCAATTCAGCTGATTTAACTGCATGTCACGTTAGTCGATTTCTCTTTGTTGCACGTAATTGTCAAAATACGCGCCTATCAGATGCTTTTATTGTATAGCAACTGGAAATGAATATTTAAAGGGCAAGTTGAATCTGAAATCTATCTAAAACTACAGAGAAGTTCGAATGTTCAGATTGTAAAATGATAAAAGCAGTTCTATATATTGTATATGTATAAAATAAATATATATTTATTATATTTAGATTTATACTTCTATATACATATATATTCAATGCAGTTTGTTTGTCATCCAATTATGCCTGTCTGTACTCAACAATAAATGTAATAAAAGTATTGCAAGTGGCAGTGTTTGCTTTTAGTTGATAATAATTGTTTTACTATGCAACTGGAACACAGCCAACAACGCGTTTGTGTCGCAAAGCAATTTAAATGCAATCAAAGCCCAATCAAACTCAATCTAATATTGATTTTTTTGCATAGGTTTTGCATGAGTTTCCAGCAAATGGAAATTGTGATATTTCAACTATGTGGCATACCCTCGAGCGCTCTCTCTCTCTATGTATATTTATTTATTTATATATTATATATATTATCTTTATCATATATACGAAATTGTATAAGCCAACAGTTGATAATCTGAACTACAATTTCAGAATATTTAGTTAAAATTTGTAGAGAAGAAAATGCCATCGTCTGTAGCCACACCAGAGACTCGAGTGCTGTGAGTCTGGTTAACAAATGCGGTGCTTTGGGCCAAGATGAAAAATGACTTCCTGTTGGCGTTGTCACCGACTGCTGACTGTTGATTGTTGGCTGCTCTGGGAATGAACTCAGCTTCTTGCTAGAAAATTACAAATTTTAATTAGTACAAAATCTACGCATCAAATGCAAAATAAATGGAAAAAGCGTCACCAGACGGCGGCACAATGCAAAATGTTGCCTAAAAGTCTCGAAGTCAGCGAAGTCGAGCGCACATCGAGTACTTGTTGTTGTCCCACCATTTGGGGGCCACTACCACACACCCTCTTTGTGTCCCCTTGTGTCGTTTGAGTCCCCTTGCCGCACCGGTTGGTTGCCTGTTTTAGCGGGTGGGTGGGTGGTTGGTTGGTTGCCTAGAGAAAATGGAATTGGAAATGGAAAAATGTTTCACGTCTCGACGCTGGCAACATTGAGCGAGATTATTTTTAGCGATAAACAAACACACACACACACACACACACGCACACATATGCACAAATACACGCACATATTACGCATACGCCACAGAGCACGTCGCAGTGCCTCCGAGTCACTCATCCAAATTCAAAGCGGGGCTAACCAAATTAATTTCGCCGGCTGTCATAACACATTAAAAAGCTAGCAAAAGCAAAAACCAAGACAACAAAAAAGAAATATATATTATATACATATATAAAAATTGAATAAAAAAGAGAGAGAGAAAAAACGATACAATCTACTCTATCAACACTCGACTTTTTCTATCTTTAAGTTTTGGAAGCGTTTTCCCTAATGTCCGGCCACATACATATACAGACGACAAACATATTTACTTGAGAAGTTTTATGTTTGACAGCGGCAACAGTTTGGTTTATTTAAGACCACAAATTTGGGGCAGCTTCAACTAATTATATATTTAAACAAATCGCAGCAGTTGAAAAGAAATCTTTTCTATATGCCGTAATATAATGATAATATGAATGTGCTTCAATATTTACATATCTCCAATTGTGGCATGCTTCGATAATAAGACTCAACAACTGTTTACAGAATAAACAAAAGAAGCAACAGAAAAAAACCTTTGCGAAGCTAACTACAGTAGTCGCTCGAGAAGTAGAAACACAAACTCAGTTTGCCATATTTGTGCTCTGAGCAATCAATTACATAATATTATGATGAATAAAATGATTCCATTATTTCTCAAGTCTCAAGGAAAATTGTTTATAAACAGTTGATTTTCTTTCTTTACAGTTGAAATTTTCAATATTATTTCAATTGAATTTCGCTTGTTTTTGTTTGGGGCAATAAACGTCTGCAAGAGTCAAAGACCGAGAATATACAAATCGAAGTTTTCCCCATGTTAATTCGATTCAATTATCATTAATGTTCAACTATGTTGATAAGATATATACATACATATATGTACCTATATATCTATCTATATACTTGTGCACATTCTTTTTTGGCCATGTGCGTTTCTATATGAAACTAAAATATATATAAAGAAATATCTATACAAATAGGCACATACACAGTTTTAAAGACTACTCAATAAACTTAAAAATATAAAAACCTTAAGCGAAAATACATTTGGTAGAATTTGTGTTGCCCTGCCCATAGCATATCTCGTTGTTGGGCAAACCTCGCTAGTTTTTCACACAGCGCTACTTGTGGCATTGGATCTGTAATCCGAACGCACACACACATGTATATATATATATGTACATATATATATTGTATATATATACATATACGTACTATATACAAACCGGCAGAGACGCCGAGTCCAATACTGACGCAATTGAAATAAACAAGAAATGAAATTTGGGTTATATATTTGCTATTTCTTCTAGTTTTAGTTGTTAGACACATAGCTGTGGCTTGGGCTGGAACTGAGGCTGGTTAATCAACGGCAAACTAAGAACTTTGTTGTGCTCTCAACATTTACGCAACAGAAAACAAAACTATGCCAGCACAACGTGTCAGAATAAAACTGACATGCATACCCTTACACACCTTGAAGTAGCTTAGTCATACACATATATAAATATATATAATATTGGAAGCTGATTAAGTTCTATTGATGCACACTTTCATACTATCTACAATTCTTAAGGCATCTGAAAAACTTTTGAAAATATCATTCGATTTGTATATCATATAGCTCGCAAGAGAACAATCGATAGCAAATAAAGTATTTAAGTATATAGAGTAAATCTATGATATGTGCTGCAGGGTACAGGATGATAATACTGCTTAAGACTGTTTTAAAACAAGCTGACTATAAGACTTGTACAAAAGGTTTCCTATCTGCTTTATTTGAATCAAACATAAGTTAAAATGGATCTTCATAATAGCAAATAATAATATATGTATATAAATGCAGCTGTGTTCATGAAAATAGTAGTACGGCTGAGCACTGGACAACAAAATTGAGTGATGAAAACAAAATATTTTGTAAACAATTTGAAACAAATATTTTGTTTTTTTTTTTTGTTTTTACAAACTAAGGAACTTAGAAATATTAACAAAATTTAGTTGTTCATGAAAATAGTAGTACGTCTGAGCACTGGACAACAAAATTTAGTGATAAACACAATATTTTGAAAACAATTTGAAACGAATATTTTGTTTTTAATTAGGTGTTTTTTACAACTAAGAAACTTAGGGCTTGAGAAAGAAATATTAACAAAATTTAGTTGTTCATGAAAATAGTAGTACGTCTGAGCACTGGACAACAAAATTGAGTGATACAAACAAAATATTTTGAAAACAATTTGAAACGAATATTTTGTTTTTAATTAGGTGTTTTTTACAACTAAGAAACTTAGGGCTTGAGAAAGAAATATTAACAAAATTTAGTTGTTCATGAAAATAGTAGTACGATATAGAATACAGATTACATACGATATATAGAATACATACGATATAGATACAGAATAAACAATTTGAAGCGAATATTTTGTTTTTAATTTGATGTTTTTTACAACTAAGAAACTTAGGGCTTGAGAAAGAAATATTAACAAAATTTAGTTGTTCATGAAAATAGTAGTGGCTACTTAAAAAACAGAAAAAAGACTATCTAACATTAGCCTAACTTCACAAATGTTCATATATAAAGCATGTAATATATGTATATATAGCAGGTCAATTTTTGATATATGCACTTTGTAAATTACAAAGCTTCTTCGTAATGTACGGGTCCATTTGCCATAGTTGAGCTGCCATAAAGAGCCAATAGGCCAGAAAGGGCCCACATAGCTGACTGACCTTGCACTGTAGCCAGTAACCCAGTTAGGGTGAACTTTATGTGCTTTAAGCGCCGCTTTTCACTGCAAAAAAAAAAAAAAAAAAAACAACGAAAACCAAAAAAACAACGAAAACTGTAAAAAAGCTGAAAAAATCAATTTTCAGTCTCTTTCCCGCAACTCATAAATAAATATTTAACTTTATATGGCGATGGCGCATGACAACAGGCAGGGAGGACTCTTCATTTCGCTCTGCCATTTTGGAGCAGCAGCCTAAGCTATCATCATCATCGTCGTCATCATCATTATTATCGACCCAAAACTGAGTCACGCCCGTTCTATGCTATGCCGCCTCTGGTTTGCCCTTCATGACTTTGTAAAGTTCTCATCTGCTTAAGCTGCAATAACTGAGCATTTTTTTTTTTTTTTTTTTGGTGTATTCATTTCAAGTTTTCGTCAATTGCCCAATAACCCAGCAGCGAAACGGGCAACAATGTATTCTAACACCTGTCGACGCTAATAAATTGGAAGAATATCAAATTTACTCTACTTGGGGCGTACACTAAACTAAGTGTACTTGTGCAATAAATAGCAAAAAGTGATTAGCAAAGCGCTCGTCCTCGTCTGACTATCAGTTGACTGATTGATGCTGATTAGCTGATCAGCTGATTAGCTAACAAGCTAAATTCTTAATAAATATGCTAGACAAGGTGAAACAGATCAAGTTGGAATATGGATTATAGATTAAAAAAGTTTAAGCTCAAAATAAATATCTGTTTTAGGTATTTGGAAAATGAAGTTGGAGAGTAGAGAAAAATATTGCAAAATAATTGTATTTGGTACTGCAAAATCAATAAATTGCAAAAAACCTGTTGATTACTAAGTTCTTTTTTGCATTTAAACCTTTTTTTAAGCACTCTCTATATATGCATATATGATGTATGTGAATATATCAAGAGAGAGAGAGAGAGAGAGATCTATATATATTTCATTTCTTTGTATCTAAGAGTTATATATCCAACCTTCAGCCTTGCTTATCCTAAGTCTACAGGATCATGGCACGTTTGAGCTGAACGCATTTGATGTCGATATCATTTACGATTTCGATAATTGGCGCCTGCCTCTCTAGCATGAAGTGGCAACTCTCGTATTTCTAGCCACTCGCTGTGCGTGCCCCATTTTGGCCCAGCGACGGGCAGTCGGATGACGCTGGCTAGCCAGACGATGACTAATGCCCCCAGCTCTGCGATAGTGAATGATATTTTTGTATACGCTCGTGTGTGTTAGTCTTGGTGACACAGGGCGCAAGGCAGAGTGTGGCAACAGGGCAAAGAGAGAGAGAGAGAGAGCGTCATTATGTGCGGTGCCTGTTAACTTCTTTTGCAATGCATGCAGCTACTGCTTCAATTAATTGCACAAAACAATTTAAAGGGTCGTCAGCTGCAAAGCCACTCATACTACGTCCATGTCCATGTGCCTGTCATTTGGGCCTTGGCCATAAACTGTGACTGCAAGCGTAACAGCTACTGCGACTGCGACTGCGACAGTCACTCGCGACTGCAGCTGACAGTGTGGCCTCTCGCTATGTCGCATTACACAAGAATTCAATTTCCTCAACAGAATTCCGACAGCTAAGGATATCAGCTGAGGCTGGCAGGCGCTGTGCGTTCACCTAATGCACCGGATATGCCCTTGCGAAGGCTTTCAGTTTACAGTATCCACTTAGCTGCCCGCTGTGAATCTATTCACTTCAAATCTAGTTGTCAAGCTGAGGGAATTGCGTTGCGTTGCGTTGCTTTGCTTTGCTTTTGCTTTTGCTTTGCTTTCCAGGAAGTGGCGTCCTTGGGTCCACTGAGCATCGGATTTTTTATCTGTTGCAGGCAAAATGTAAAATTCTAATGAAATCAATGCGAAAATATGAAACTGAAAAGTTTGCCTTTGATTGATACTTTTTCTAGAATTGAATTCCCAAATCAATTTGCGGTATTTAAGGTAAAGAAAATATTTGAATTTAGTTAGTTTTAGTTGGTCTATTTAGTTCAAGCCAAAGTCAACATAGCTGCATGACAGGACTACATGACTACGGACTTGATGCTGCCAAGTACGTTTCTAATTTGTTTCAATTTGATGGCCAACATTAATTGATGTCTGTTGTGTGCCTGTTGGGCTTCAGTTCTGGATGTTTTCCTTTGTTGATTGCATGCTGCACACAGTTAGTTGTTGTTGTTGCTGGTGTTGTTGGTTGCTGTTAGGCGCAAATCTGTCCTGCTGGCTTTTTTATACCCTGAACCCATTGAAAATGGGAAATCAGGGTATAATGTTTTTGTGAAAATGTATGTAACAGGCAGAAGGAGACATGGCAGACCCCATAAAGTATATATATTCTTGATCAGCTCGACAAACTGAGTCGATATAGCCATGTCCGTCTGTCCGTCCGTCCGTCCGTCCGTCCGTCCGTCCGTCCGTCCGTCCGTCCGTGTGAACGCAGTGATCTCGCAAACCACAAAAGCTAGAGATCTGAAATTTGAAATGTATACTCGTGTATATCCTACGCAGTACGAGTTCATCATTTTTTTTCGATAACTCATCCCATTTCCTTATTATCGATAAAAATCGATAACTTTTCTTCGTTTTTGAATACCGTTATAGCTATAGATTTCAGATTTACTGTGTGTATCCGTGTAATGAATACAAACATTTTGCAATTTTTGGATTTTGGATACCACGCCCCCTTCCCCCCAAATTTGAAAAAAACGTATTTCAAATACTAGAGACTTGTGCTTTGGCAAATACATACATATGAATGTCATTACTACGCTGTAAAAGTTTGATTACGAAAGTACATCTAGAAGCAAACCTATTCAACAAATAAGTTTCCAAAATATAGCACTGCAGCCCGCGCGCAGTCGCTGCGTAAACTGCGCAGTAGCAGAGAAAGTGCTTGTGCGTGCGTGTGCATGTGTGTGTGTATGTGTTGTTTGTGTATATGTATATATAAAAGAAGCGTAAAATGATTTGAATATCGCATCTTCGCAGGGTTCAGGGTATCTCTTAGTCGAGCAGTCTCGACTAGAGCACTCTTACTTGTTTTTATATATTCCTGTGTCGTTGAGGACCTGCAGCATATAGTCACGACCTACATTAAGCACACAGACTCACAGTTACACGCTGTGGGTGCAAGTCGGGTTCGGTTCGGGTTCGGGTTGTTGTTACACTGGATAAATGAGTGCAAACGCCAGCAGAATCCGTGAGTAAACTTATATAGCAACCGATGCCAAATCCAGCAGAATCCGTGCTCGTGCCTATGTACGTGCTGCTTATATATGAATATCCCTCTCGCTCTGTCTTGCTCGGTGCTCCATTTTGTAGTTCTCTCTTTAGTCAACATGACGCCGCTTTTAACTTGACGGCAGGAAGAGCTCATGTCTCATATTTCCTAAATCTCCTTTTAAGCTTCTCCAGCCTGGATTTGGCTGAGAGTCGAGTTGAGTCGAGTTAAGTCGCGTCGAGTCGCCGAGCCGCTTATTTATACCAAATTAAAATCTAAGCATGTAATTAGAATTTTGTAATACGAATCAGGCTCCCTTGCTTGCTTAGCCTGTAAGCTGAACTTAAGGGAACAAACCATTTGTCTTCTATATTATAGAGTTGAGTAAATCTAAATCGATAAAAATCATTGAGAACAAGTGTTGCATGCACATAAGTATTTCGACTACATGCCCTGGGCGGTCTTTGTGTCCTCTTTACTTAATTCGGCCATGGAATGAAAGTGTATAATGAATGACAGAATTATATTTAGAGAGTTTTTCTGTTTAATTAGTTCACTTCGACATACAGAATGAGTCTAGTTAGTTAGAGTCGATTTTAATTAGGCAATTTGCTGAAATGCTCGCAGAACACATTCACAATTTATGCTGCAGCTTTTGGCTGCCACTCGGACAAAGTTGAACAAAAGTTTTATGCAATTTGTTCAAAATGTGTCCTTGCACCTGCCAGTTGCCAGTTGCCAGTTGCCAGTTGTCAGTTGCCAGTTAGCAGTTATCCAAGGCTGCACGTGACCTTAACCGTAGCTGGAACCCAAATACGTGTGGGTGCTGCAGCACGGACTCGGCATTTTAATTTCAATGGCGAGGGCTGTTCATTAAGTAGTTCTGTTCATCAGCATAGTTTTTGGAGCAGTTTTTCAAATTTGTTTAAAGTGGAATATGAGTGATATTTTAATAGCTAAAAGTAAACTGGTTTTTACACTTGGATAAAAGCATACTAAAATCATGAATATTAGTAATATCAATAGACTAAATATAATATATAATAGTTACTGCTTGAAAAGGCAAATATCAATTGCTGTTCACAGACTCAAATACATCCATCTATCATCTGCAATCTAGATTAAACGTGCATGAAATGATTTGTTTTGCACTAATTGATTAAATCTCTAATTGGAAGTAATGAATAGCAGAATTAATCGAAATTTGATTGCATCATGAAATTATAACAAATTCAATTAGATTTGAAACTTATCTTCAGCATTTAGCACTCTTTTATTTGCGATAGATAATTGCTTAAGCTGAATGCTTTGAATTGCTTCGGGAAATCAAATTGAAATTAATATCTTGGCAACAGAAAATCAATTTGCAACGAGAATGCTGATGTATTTGAGTTTAATTGGTAGTCGGATTAATTTACTGTTGCCAGCTTACAAGTGTTTCGAAGCGGATTACATGCCACTTTGTCCATTCCTCTGGCTATGAATTCGTTTGCGTTTGCTATCACAATGGAATCAATGCCAAATGCATTTAGAAAACTGCTAAAAGTTATGCACATCGATGCAATTGCAGAGCCTCGTGTGTGTGACGGCTCAACAAGCAGTTCCAGTTCACTGGACTCTAAAGTGATTACATAGGTTTGGATAAGAGTAAGAAAGACAGAGAGATAGAGAGAGTGTGAGAGGGAGAGGGAGATTGGTATGGAATTTATAGCCAAATTGTTGGATGTGAATTAATGTAATTGATAAGGGTTATGCTTTCGTCTTCTGTTGCAGCTGCCAATACTATGTGAAGAGCCATCCGTGGGTGCTGGCCTATCAGGGCGTCATCACGTTCTTTGTGCTGGCCAACTTTACGCTGGCCACATTTATGGATCCGGGCGTTATACCCAAAGGTATGTAGCGTGCTAAACGGTGCCCAGCGTCATCCGCACAGCCTAAATTTGACTGCATTCTAGCCTCGCCCGACGAAGACTGCGAGGAGGAGTTCCGTGCACCGCTCTACAAAAATGCCGAGATTAATGGCATTACCGTCAAGATGAAATGGTGCGTCACGTGCAAGTTCTATCGCCCGCCTCGCTGCTCCCACTGCTCTGTGTGCAATCACTGCATAGAGGTAAGTTTGATGCATCACCTGATGTCTTCGTATTACTACAAGTCCAACTCACTTTCGTTTGCAGACGTTCGATCATCACTGTCCCTGGGTGAATAATTGCATTGGCAGGCGCAATTATAGGTTCTTCTTCTTCTTTCTCGTCTCACTCTCAATCCATATGCTGAGCATCTTCTCGCTATGCCTGTTCTACGTGCTCAAAATCATGCCCAACATCAAACAGACGGCGCCCATTGTCGCGTATCCTTTTTTTCAAATCATTATGCAAATGTGAGCTCAAGTTGGCAAGTGGACCAAAGCATTTAGTGGAAGGACGAGAGTTGCTTTGAGTGATGCTTCCATTGCCATTGAATCAGCTCAAGTTTATACTTATCCTTTATCAGTTTAGCTTCGATAAGTAACTAAAATTTGTCTTGCAGCCAATGAAGATATTTTCTAATTCAGCTTAAACATTTAAAACATATATATATTCTTTTGTCAAATTGGTTTAGCGTTAACTTAACTTAATAGAATGATACTGATGGGTCTGGTCACCGTATTGGCGATACCGATATTCGGGCTAACGGGCTTCCACATGGTGCTGGTGTCGCGGGGTCGCACCACCAACGAACAGGTGACAGGAAAGTTCAAGGGCGGCTACAATCCGTTCTCGCGCGGCTGTTGGCACAACTGCTGCTACACACAGTTCGGACCACAGTATCCTAGGTAATGCAGTGTGGCGTGGCGGTGTGAATTGAATTGAATGAAATAAATAACTGAGCTTTGTATTTGTGAGCAGCCTTCTGAAGCCGAAGAAGTACGCATCGCGACGATCGCAGACGCAAAATCAAGCCATAAGCACCATATGCAACGATCGGACCAATCAACAGACCAACGCCGGCAGCGGCAGCGGGGCCGGAGCCGGTGGCAATGGCAGCACAGCCGGTGGTGTCGGCAGTGGCATGCGCGGCACCGCGGTACAATATTCACCCCGCTCCTACTACGAGTCGAGTCGGGAGAAGCGTGGAATTCAGGTAAAGACTTATATGGCCGAGGGCAATGGTTATAATCAACGGTCGGGCAGCACAACGCTTTATAGTAAGGTGGGTAACATTTTGCAAACCAAAACGAAACATTGCAGTAATTGCTATGCAAAACGATTATAATTCTATCTCTCTATAAACAACTATAATCATGTATCTACTATATCTTTGTACAATCTGTATCTGTATCTGTATCTGTATCTTTGTTTGTGTACATATCTGTCTATAACATTTGGCCAACTTGGCGACTGCGACTGCCACACGCAGCTCAACTGCTGTCGCCACTTGTTGTCTGACTTTCAATTTTCATTTAATCTCTTTAATCTCTTGTTTGGTTGAGTTCAATTGGTTTTAATATTATTTATTTAGTTTAGTGAGAGTTATTTGGCTTGTATCTAACATTTGACCACGCATTTCCTGACTGCTAACTAACGCTTATTTGTCATTTTGATGCCTGTTTAACATGCGCATTGCAATCGTTAACTGGCAATTGCTTTTGCTTCACTTCTACTCTTTATCGTATTTATAAGTTAATCACGTCCTCACGTCCAACATCTAATGCATACATAACTCTCCCCCATGGCTCTTCATGTAACTACATATATATATAATATATTTATACAATATATTGTATATATATATATATATATATATATATGTATATTTAATGCACAGTTTGTTTGCCCGTCGACCCGTAATTATTGATTGGCTTTTAGATTAAAAACAAAAAGCAACAAACTTGATCTAAGAACTGCCGTTGCCATCTGAAGTTTTAGTTATAAATTTGACGCTTCCTTTTGCAGTGACCTGACCCGGCCACTGTCCTTGCTTGTTAGACACTTTTGTAACATAGTCGTAGCCGCTTTTTGGTAACAGTAATTGCGCAATAGTTGACACCTTAAGTCATACCTACAATAAATCACTGCTAACACACACACACACACACGCACACGCACAGAATCTATCACAGTTGAATAAACAGTAAAATTCCTTAACACTTTTCGTTATATCGCCAAAAACAGTTTCTATTCATTCTCTCCCTCTCTCTCTCTCTGTCTCTTTTGCTCTCTCTTGTATTTGCTTAAGCTTGGTTTATTTTCTTGCTAGCCTGCACTTGCGTAGATTTTTAAAGAAAATGCCATGCAATAGGGAAGAATAGAAAGTCCTTGATGTAACTTGGTAAAAATGACGCGTTTGCATGTCTGTCAAGAACAAAGCATAAGCCGAAACATATTCGGTGAATTCAATAGAATTTGTATATGAACTTATGTAAGGTGACGTGGCTGTCTCAACCGAACCGAACAGCCTTTATAATCTGGTTACATACAATGAAAAATGCACAAAGTTTCTGAAGTAATAAAAAAGATTTTGATTGGAATTGTACCAAAATTCAGGATAGAAGACTTTAAATTAAAGCCCACAAAACTTTATTTGATATATCTGAAGACTCTGGCATAAATGTGAAGGAAGAACAAGGCATAGCAAACGATTGTTAAAGAAGCGCATTGCACTAAGCCAATATACTCATTTATACATTGAAAGTAGAGTATTATTTGTTGACTTGTATGGGCTATCTAACTTTATTCGATATATTTGAAGACTCTGACATAAATGAAAGAGTTTGGCAGACAATAGAAAACGATAAGCAAGGAGAAACATTGCACTAAGCCAATATACTCGTTTTAACATGGAGAGTAGAGAATTATTTGTTGACTTGTATGGGCTATCAAACTTAATTTTATATTTTTAGAGAGTCTGACATAAATGAAAGAGTTTGGCAGAAAATAGAAAAGGATAAGCAAAAAGAAACATTGCACCAAACCAATATACTCGTTTTAACATGGAGAGTAGAGTATTATTTGTTGACTTGTATGAGCTATCTAACTTTATTCGATATATTTGAAGACTCAATAAATGAAAGAGTTTGGCAGACAATAGAAAACGATAAGCAAAGAGAAACATTGCACCAAACCAATATACTCGTTTTAACATTGAAAGTAGAGTATTATTTGCTGATTTTCATACATGGGCTATCAATGTACACTAAATACTTGTATTGTTGTTGTTTTGGGAGCGTATTTAGTGCTTCGGTCACAGCCGAATATAAATTAATTTGTTGCATTTTCCGTTTAGTTTAGTTTAGTTGTGTTTACTTAAATTAAAGGCTTCGATTAGTTTGCTCTTTTTTAGTTTGTGTATTCGGTTTCGTTTAATTTCAATTGTTGCATGTGGCTTTAACAACTTTAGTTTAGTTTGCTGTTTACCTAATTTGAAAGCTTTTGCAAAAGTTACTGCTCTGTTGTCCACATTAGTTTGGCTGCATTTGTGCTGTAAATTCGCTCGCAGATTGTTGTGCAACTATTTTTCAATTTAGTCTAGAACATTTATATGAACTAAATATTGGTCAAAAAAAAAAAAAAAACAAAAAAAAAACTCTACACTTTCTGCAAGCACCGAAAAAGGTAAAATCAAAAAATAAAATAAAAATAAAAAATAAAAAAAAAATGAATAAAATAAAATATCTCAAATATATAATTTGTAATTCAATTATTTTACTTAATTAATTATTTTTTTAATACATATTGATTGATTGACTTGAAATTTGTCACATGATTTTTTCTGTTGCTTCTCCTCACTAAAGATTGATTTAGAATTGAATGAAGATCTCCGAAATTTGAAATCACTTTCCCAATTTTAAATATCTTTCAATATATAATCTATCTATTTTTGAAACTCGATAACATCTTTTTGTTTCTCTCTCTCTCTCTCTCTCTTGCTCTCTTTATTTCCTTCTCTACTCTTTGTGATCTGAATGCCCAGCAAATCCGCTGAATTACGTAGCTTTGACCTATCAATTCCTTTGTGCAGTTCATATCATATACCCATTTATCTACATCATGCCTTGCAAAACTCAAAACTACAAAATCAGAAAAAAAAACAACACTGTAAAAAGAATACAGTTGCTGTATCTTAACGTGGATACGGGCATCATACATACTGTGCGTTATATCTATACAGGAGACAAACTATTAGCATCGTTCACTTCTGGCCAAGATTGGGCGTTCAACATTCGACAATCGACACTTGGCATTTGGCATTTGGCATTTGGCAATCGATTCATTTGTCCAACCCACACAAAACACACACAAGTTTCGTTTTCATTTGGTTTCAAGTACAAATCGATCAATCGCAACTATTCTTTTTTTATGTAGGCCTAAGGTTATATGTGTTGAGCACTCTGTTGGCTTTTTACTAATCTGTCTAAGCGATTTGTGTGCGCTCTACACTTTTCACAGCTGTCGCCGGGACGCGAGTGCTCCGACACGGACCTGGAGCCGCCGCCCGCCTCACAGAGTCAAGACTGCGAGCCGACGCCGCCGCTGCAGCGCCACAACTCGACCAACTTCTACCTGCCACAGGTGAGCGACACGACGCCTGGCATCAACATGAGCAACATGAGCAACATGAACAATGGCAACATTGCTAGCGGTGCGGGTGGTGCGTCCAATTCAGCGCAGTCTGGCGGCGGTGGCGACTCCCCGCGTCACTTGCGCATGTATCATCCACGGCACAGTCCGCACGCGCGCACCAGGTAAGTGGATGTTAAATATCACAATACGCGCTTGCCTCTAACATTTGTTTAATTGCTTTTAGGGGCCTGGATCCGCAGCGCGGCTACACGAGCGATCCACTGTCGCCGGACCAGCCTGGCGGTGGCTATGTCGTCAATGGTCAGCAGGGCATATCAGTAGCACAAAGCCAGCGCGGTGGCACTACAACGGCCACGCCTACCATGCAACAACGAATTAAGCCACTGGGCGTGGCCACACCACTTGTCAGCGCCAGTCCAGTGAGAAGGTGAGTGGTGTCTGAGTCGACCCATTGCAGCAGTGGTGCAGCCGCCACAAATCAATTCTCCAGCTAGCCAAATATATAATAATATATTATATATATTCATGTGCTGAGCTGCTTTTTGCATTGATTGATTGTGAAATTGTGCTTCAATATGTTGTTGCTGCTGTAATTGTTATTGCCATTGCTATTGATGATCAGCTCGCTTATAACGATATAGCCGCGCAAGCCTATGCGTGTGTGTATGTGCGAGAGTCTTGAAAGAATTGCTGTCCCAATGCGGTCCTCAGTTGTTTATCGTTGACATTGTATTGGCTGCTGTTGTGAGTTCGCTTGAAGAGTGCATTAATCCTAGGGCCTGTATCATATTCGCAGTGCTCACTGTACATTCCTTACTCATTGCGCACGACAGTGAGCGAGTTGGCAATAAGGCTTGGAAGGTCAATGAACCACGACTGTGTCCATCACTCCGAACGCGAACTATCCCTTTTGTATCTATGTAGCTTTCTCTCTGTCTCTATCGCTCTCACTCTCGCCCTCTCTGTATATATCTATCTATCTCCCTCTATTTCGTTTTACCACTTACATGCTTTCGTCGTACACATTTCTCCCTCTATTTGGCTTCGTCCTTTGCGCTCTTTGCCCAATATCTCATCAACATATCGTGTATATATCGTATATATTTAGCACAAAGCTTTTTCCCCATGATTTTTTTTACACACTTTTCAACTAATTATTTTAAAACTTTTCTTTTTTCCGTTTTCTTTGTTTATTTTATTTTTCTCGATGTAGTCAATACTCAAATTCTGAGAACAGTACTAATTCCTAGGCTTAGCTTACCAAAACAAACAGAAAAGAAAAAAAAAAACACTAAGAAAACCAAAAAACAACAACAAGAAAACTAGAATTAATGTGAAAAGTGAGACGATATCAAATTATGATTACGATTACGATTAATTATATATCTATATATGTATTTATATATATGGATAGATAAGAGCCTACGTTGAGTAGAGTGTTTACTATAATACAAATTACACTGTGTCAAGCAGAAAGAGGCGCACTGCAGAATTCAGCCTGAGCCCGAGCCATATTCTGAACCAAACAAAAACCTGAAACAGATTCCCAGTCAAAGTTCTTTTTGAAAGAACTGTGTCCAAGCGTTTCCTACATAACTGTCTACGTATTTATATGGATAGACGTCAGACGACGACACACAACGGGCGACAGTTGTCTTTTTAACGTTTCCGTCCACACACACACACACACAAACACACCCACACCCACACAGCCACACACACACTCTGACACACTCCTAGAAAAAGTACCACAACGACTAGCGTCAACACCAAGCGCACCCACTCTATGTACTACTACTACCTTAGCTTTCATTTGATTGAAGGTGAGTGAATTCTTGATTTTGGTGCCGTTTCACTGTCTTTTTTCATGACGTACCCTTGCAGCGGGTACTATACATGTCACCAAGTGTGGTCTATTGAACTGTATACTTCATATGAGTATGAGTAGCTATGTATGTCTGTCCATCAACTTGCTTTTGTGCCCCTTTACATAGTAAGAGAAAGCTCATCTCGCTGTCCGTAATAAGTTAACTTAAGTGAAGATGAAACCTAGTCCTTTTTATTGTATTTTAATGCCATATTAACTGGTTAATGTCCTCCTACCTTTTAGGCAACTTAATCTAACCAGAAATCAGTTACATTTAAATATCTTCTTAGGGGAAGCAAGAGATTTTAGGGTGCAGTTGACACAGGAGAAGTTTTAAACGTAGTTCGCCTATGGGTAAGCAGCCTTCTCTTAAGAGAGATTGCTTGTACTGAAATTCAATTTGACTATTAACCCATTGACAGCCACAACGACTGTGGCCAAGCGGGATCTTGGTTGAGTGTATAGCCCTTGGCTGTATGTCTGCAAGGGTATTTTAGCTTCGGCAGCCCCGAAGATAATTCGTATCTTGTTTTGTTATTTTCCGAGACTCACCTCATCAAATCAAGGCACACACTCAGCAGGCTTTGCCCATTCTCGGTGACAATGCTGCTTGGGAACTGGGCACAGTAACAAATCATTCACACAAATACGACACACAGACACGAAAATCCGTCAGGCTAGTATCGAAAATTTAGCCAAGCAATCAAATTCTCGTATCCTTGTTTTGTTGTACACCTATACAAATTTCTCATTTTTTTCTTTCGGCAAACAAGTTGAATTTCGTTAAATTGCGGTGCAATCGGTTTATAATTTAATACAAAAAAAAAAGAAAGACAATAAGCATTATGAATCGAGGCAAACAGCAGCCACAGCAACCACAGCAGAACTCAAGCCGCGTCCGGCCGCTGGGTCTGTTGGATAAGACACTGCCAATCCCAGCCGCAACGCCGCCACAGCTGCGCAGTCGTCGCCAATTCCAGTTCGATGGGATGAACTTTGTGACGAATCCAATGTTGCTGCACAGGAAACGTGGTGGCCTGGGCGGCGATGCTGGCGATGGGCGATTCCCAGCGCCAGACGAACAACGGGATTCATCATCGTATCGTTCGTACAAAGCAGCGAAGCTGCCAACGGTCAGTCGCCTGTATAGACGGGGCAGCTGCCAAAGTGACCTATCCATTGGCAATGAACTGAACAGCCCCAGGGTGGCGCCGCCGACGACCGGCAATCATACGCATGTGCATGTGGTGCGTCAGCCCGAAGAGCGCCCAGTTTGGCGGGCCGACAATGTCAGTGGCAATCAGCAGGCCGGCGGCGAGGATGCCTATAGCAACAGCTACAACTGTAACTGTAGCAATAGCAGCGCCAATAATAGCGCCAGCAACAACATTAGCACCACCATCAACAACAACAACCACAGCAACAGCAACCACAACAACCACGCTAGCATCAGTAATAATAATAATAATCAAGGCAACTGCGACAGCCACAACCCCAGCAGCAGCCACGCCGAACGGTTCCAAAAAGTGTTGGCCAAGTATGGCAAGCAAGTTGCCAGCGACGAGTACAGCGTGAACCACAGCGACATAAATAACACTAACAACACTAGCAACAACAACAACAACAACAACAACACAACCACCAACAAGGGCAGTTATAGCCATAGTATTAACCCCAACGGCAATATGACCAGGAACTACACCAGTCGGTTCACAGGCAGCACCTACAGTAGCAACATGGACTGGAAGCAGAACATGCAAGAGGAACCGTACAACGATCAGAGTCCAAGGGAGCAACCCATCTTCCCGCCACGGCCATATAATCGAGCGCTGAAATTGAGCGGTTTCCGCTACGGCCAGATGCGCGCCGGTGGCGGTTGGAGTTTGGCTCTCGCCAATGACTCCAAGATGGACTACATCACATTGGCGGGATTCCTGCTGGGCTATCTGACATCGAACTTGCTGTTCTTCCTATGCTGGTACTTCACCTGGCTAAAGGGGCAGGTGGTGAAGCTGCGCAATCATTTCCTTGGCCAAGCGAATCTCTGGGAGTTTTTCGACTTTGAGGACACCACACGCTATTCCATGCAGACCAAATTGCTTCTGGCCCCAATCATACTTGGCTGCAGCATCCTCTACTGTGTCGTCAACGTGCTCCATTTGCTGATCAAGCTGGTGCGTGCCGACGTTCCACGCACCGTTATCGATTTCGTGCAGCGCATCGCCCGCAACCACTGGCCCTAGACGAGCGATCCGTGAGCGTCAAATTGCAACTCAAACTCAATCAAAATAATCGGTGGTCACCCACACACACACACACATACGCACACACACACACACACACGAAATGCAGTGGGATAAAAATGGTGTCGAATTGTACTTAATAAATACCAAAAAAAAAAGGTTTCACTTCTAAATTGGTCTTTACATAACCGATATAACTGATAACTGATAACTGATAACTGATAGTCGATAACTGATAACTGATAACCGATAACCGATTACTCAATACTGTCTATCGTTGGGCCTTTCTGTTTGTGGCCCCGCAGCGGCCTCCTCAGTCTAACCTCTTGTGTTCGTTCGCGCTCTCTGCAACATGTGCTGTAACTCGTTACTAACCCCTCAATGTTTGAATACCCTAACGATATTGTGGTCCAAGTTTGTAGCCTAACCACAGCGCCAACACACATACACACACACACACACACACAGATACACCTGCATACACCCACCACAACTCATGAAGCACACACAGATTGGCATTCTGTTAATCTGCTGTCTAAGTCCTAACCTTAACATGGCGCGCTGTCAATGATCGCAGCCTCAGTGTTATTCGTTAACATAACTCGCTCTCTAACTTGGCTAAGCATCATCTTGTAGCATTCGTCTCTCACACACACACTCTCGACTGGTCCTCCTTCGCAGATCCAATCCGGGCACACCCACGCAGCCACGACGCCCCGACTTCATCGGGCTGAACGCGCAGGCGGCTCAACAGCAACAACACCAGCAGCAGCAGCAACAGCAGCAGCAGGCGGCCGCAGCGGCAGCTGCCTACTATGAATACACCAGCGGCCTACCGCCGCAGCATCCACAGGCGCCAACGATTCAGCATCAGCAACAATTGCTGCTGCAACAGCAGCGCGTCATGCTGCAGCATCAGCAACAGCAGCAGCAACAAGGTGAGTATTTGCTCATGCTATAATATCTTATAAAGCTCTTGTTAATCCTCTTGTTTATGCAGCGCTGCAGCAGCAGCAGCAGTCGCTGGCACAGGCTGCCTATGGCGGCAGTCCGCAGCGTCGTTTCCTGTCTGAGGGCGAGCTGGTGCGACAAGGGGCTGGCGGCGAGCTCTCCTATGCGCGCTCCAACAACACTGTGGACAACATACGCGAGCTGGCTGGCAGTCCGCAGCGCGGCGTCTACATGTGGAAGGACACTTCGCCTGGCTTCGGCGCTGGTGGCGTGGGCGGCGGACCGGCTACCGTCAGCATTGGCAGCAGTGCGGGCACACTGCCAAGCAGCAGCAATACGGGCGGCATGATGCAGCATGCGCAGTACATAACAGCCGGCGGTGGTGCTCATCCACTCATTATGACCCACTCACGGCTGCAGGACTATGCCAATCAGCAGCAGCAGCAGCAACAGCAGCAGCAGCAGGCAGCTATAGCCAACGCTGCAGCAGCAGCTGCTGCCTCATATCATCGCTCCAATCCAACAAGTCCCACAACCCTGCCCCAGACGTCCGGTGCACAAACGTACATTCTGCGCTACGGCGGCGGCGGCGGCAGTGGCGCCGGATCAGGGCCACAATCTGGCAGCAGCGGCAGCATTGCCAATATGCCAACCAGCAATGCCGGCACTGGATCTGTCGGCTATCAGCCCCAGTTGCGCGGCGGCGTTGCAGTCTTTCCGCCTAACCCGCTGGCCGGCGTCAATGTGAGCAGCGCGGCTGGGGCGCTGCAGCCTCAGCCATCGCCACAGATTAAACGCAAGCAGACGCCAACGAGGCCAATGAGTTTTGTGCGCGCTCTGGAAATGACCGATTCGATGGAGATGCAGACACTTGAGCAGCAGCAAGCGGCAGCGGCGGCTGCTACGATTGCGCGCAACAATGGCGGCCTGCCCAGCGGCATCCCGGCGAGCCTGGCCCAACAGAATGCAGCAGCTGCCGCCGCTGCAGCTGCTGTTGGGCGCAATGCAGCTGCCGCCGCAGCTGCGGCTGCATCAAATGCTACTGGCACACCAGATCGTGCCAGCATCTATGATATGAACTATGAGATCTCCGTATAACCCGTGGTGGTGCCCGTCGTCGTAATGCCACCCGCCTCGACAGCCAGCAGTGCAGTTGTCACGGCAACGGCCACGGCCACGGCCGCCTTCTATGCTCAGCAGCAGCAACACCATCAACAACATCAACAACAACAACAACCAGCACCACCACCACCACCACATCAACAACAGCACACCATACTTAGCCACGGGACAGAGGCGGCGGCCTACGCTTCGGTGCCCGTACCCATGCCCGTGTCCGTGCTGGTTGCCAAGCACTGCAACGGGATTAGCCAGAGTCCCCTCAACATCAGCAAGACGCCCAACAAGCGCAAGTTCTCCACGTTCTTCTGAAGCTACAGTCATATATATATGTATATAAGTATATATACATATATGTATATAGATAGATAGATAGATGTATATGTATGTGTAATGGGATATCGCAAAGCTGTTCGGTTCTGCTTGGTTTCTTTATTTTTTTATTTTTTTTTTACTTCTAACGTATTGTTCAAATTTTATTTTGATTGATTTATATTTTGTAATAATTTATTTAAACTTTTTTAAATAATTTACATAAGAATTTAGAAGTTGGCAACACATTTGGATGTCGCAAGAACTGTAAATAGAGAAAACTATTTGTAACTATCAGTTTTTAACTATAACGCATAAGACACAGGAATTTTCTTCATATATATATATATTTTTTTTCATTTATCGTTTGACCATGGGACAAACTATGGTAGGATCCAAATTAGTTAAGTTACGACTCTCGACTCGCTCACAAGCGAGCAAATGCGATTTCTTTTTAATCAAATTGTTCACGAAATTATATATATATATATATATAGTTTCATATATATATATATATATATTCGTATAGATAAAGCTATATATAAATATTTGCATTGCAATCAAATTGAATATATATATACATATATAGGCAGTCAGGTCAGATATGAAATGTGGAGCTCGAGTACGAGCTTAAGTAGCAATCTACATTGTATAACTATGTACTACTACAACTATTGAAACTACACCTAATGAAAAACGCCAAAATTTGTAAACGAAGATAACTTATTATATATATATATATATATATGCATAGATATATGTATATATGTGTGCGTGCGTGTGTGTGTGTGAGTGTGAGTGTGCCTATATACAGTGGCTGCTAGTAAATCATAAAGCTTAGGCATTTTGAATTTCTTTTCTTTGTAACGAACTTGACTTGCTTAACTACTAAATTTGTTAATCACACACTTTTTACTATCGAAATGAAATGAAATTTGGAATTTAGCAGCGACCACTGCACAGCTATGTGTGTGCGTATATATGTGACTATCTATGTATTCGACGCTTACAGCTCCAACAGCTTTCAATAGTCCAGAGAGAGAGAGAGTTTCTTTCGCCTGACTTGTGTTGTCTCCAATGTCGTCCACTTTGAATTATTCTATGAATTTTGTACATAACTGCTGTGTATATTTATGTGTGAAATAATCAGTATGTTGAGGCCAAATTGTTACAGGCAAGCATTTAATTGTTGTTGTTGATGTTGTTGTCGTTGTCGTGAAAATTGATCAGCTTAACTACATACTACAATATACATACATACATACATAGAGAGCGAGGGAGAGAGAGAGCGCTGTAACAAGTTTTGGCCCAGGCTTATTAATCTGTATATTTATAACTTTGTTGTTATTTTTTTAAGTGCAATTAGTGTTTATTTTGTGCTCTGCCGCTTGTTAATAATCAATCAAGATGACTTCGAAACAATCAAACTGCGACCACAATAGGGCTTCTTGTCATCCCTTCTTGCTGGTTCCGAACCTCGAACCCAGAACCTAGAAATCCCCTACCCAAATCCCGACCCAGTTTAGAGAAATTGTATTGAATGGGAATCGATTGAAGCGATTTGCTTTTAGTTTGCTACAAAGATAACAAATGCAAATGCAAATGCAAATGCAATGCAAATGCAACAAATGAATAGAATTAATGTTTGTAATAAAGCTAGGCTATAGTTAATTGAGTGTTCATACACACAAGGGCCCACACAACTTATGATTGAAAGTCAGCGAGAGGCGTGAGTGACTGGCATGGAGGAGACCCATACCCTCAGACTTAACTCAATGTAATCGTAGGCGTGTGCAACACAGAAACAAGGCGTAACAAGAATTAATAGTCGAAGGCGAAGTATTCTAAGTGTTTTTTGCTAACAAATTAAAATAATAAATTGATGAAATTATAGATATATATATATATATATATATACCTACATATGGGCATATACATGTGTATATGTATGTCTGCATGTATATTTAAATATATACATATATGAAATTGTAACTGAAACTGAGAAGAAAAACAGAAACAAAAATGTAACATTGTTTTAGATTTTTATACCAAATTTAATTAATGTCAAATCATGTTGTTTAAACAATATATACATATATTTATATAACAAAATATATATATATATATACACTATTTTTTGTATGCCGCATTCAGTTAGGCAGACAGAGCAACTCAAAGAGTATCTGCCCCAAATCACATCAAATCAAATCAAATCAAATCAAATCAAATGAAATGAAATGAAATGAAATGAGAGTTAGCAGACGACGACGTTGCATAGTTGCAAACATCACACGTGCGTTTTTTTTATTGTTTTTTAATTTAATGAAAAAGTTGTTTTTTTTTTTTGTATACTGTGTGTACTTTGTAAAATATACAATAACAAATTTAATAGCAACATTAACAGCAAGGCAATTAATATATAATAAAGATAATGAAAAATAAACAAAAAAGATTTGTGAGTTTTATTTGCAGCGATGAAACTTCATGAATATATAATATATATAACATTTCACAATATCACTATAAATTATAATTGTAAATGCAATTCTGTAATATCTTAGCTAGATATATGTGAGTGTGTCCTTATAGTATGCCCATGGATATTCTCGAGAGAAAGTCTTACCTAATTTATAATTCATATTTAAAATTAATAGGAACAAGTAAGAGTGCTCTAGTCGAGACTGCTCGACTAAGAGATACCCTGAACCCTGGGAATATGCGATATTGAAATCACTTTACGTTTCTTTTATACATATATGCAAACAACACATACACACACACAATCACTTTCTCTGCTACTGCGCAGTTTACTCAGCGACTGCGCGCGGGCAGCGCTTGGGCTGCAGTATGGGCTATATTTTGGAAACTTATTTGTTGAATTAGTTTTCTTCTAGATGGACTTTCGTAATCAAACTTTTACAGCGTAATAATGCCATTCATATGTATGTATTTGCCAAAGCACAAGTCTCTAGTATTTGAAATACGTTTTTTTTTTCAAATTTGGGGGGAAGGGGGCGTGGTATCCAAAATCCAAAAATTGCAAAATGTTTGTATTCATTACACGAATACACACAGTAAATCTGAAATCTATAGCTATAACGGTATTCAAAAACGAAGAAAAGTTATCGATTTTTATCGATAATAAGGAAATGGGATGAGTTATCGAAAAAAAATGATAAACTCGTACTGCGTAGGATATACACGAGTATACATTTCAAATTTCAGATCTCTAGCTTCTGTGGTTTGCGAGATCACTGCGTTCACACGGACGGACGGACGGACGGACATGGCTATATCGACTCAGCTTGTCGAGCTGATCAAGAATATATATACTTTATGGGGTCTGCCACGTCTCCTTCTGCCTGTTACATTGAATATCGCATCTTCGCAGGGTTCAGGGTATCTCTTAGTCGAGCAGTCTCGACTAGAGCACTCTTACTTGTTCTTTTTCCTTTGGTTGGAAGCTTGGCCACAAATTAAATTTTAAAAAACATTCAAAAATTATTACTAAAACTTTGTTATCTAGTTATCAGATTACACAATTCCAACTATTTTAATCGTGTAAACTTTTAAGGCGAATGTCAGATCTATGCAGTCTAGCAAGGCTTTGCATTTGTGACATTAGCTGTCATAGCGGAAATTATTTTTAGTCGTGCTACTTTAGACTTTACCTGCATTTAATCCTGTTTTATTTTCGAATAAAAAGTCTAAAAACTTTGAGAAATAATCTCAAGAAGAACCCAAAAACTAATAATGATTCCGGCAACAGGCACTGGGACAACATTGACGACTAACTCAGTCGTGGACACCACGGTGCTCATGCACAGATTCAACATTCTGACGTACAGCACATCCACCCAGACAACCTCTGCAATTGACACGCCCATACCGAGTCCACCGGTAACCAGGCCGGAGAACACTTCAACGCCCACAGAGAGTGTGACTGCGCTCTTTACCGACCTCAACGTAATGCCATCACGCAAATCCGATTAAGCAACCAGCCTAACGACAAATTACACAGAGAACAACCAACCAAATACCTCAACATCAAACAATATTATAATTGGTAAGCGACATTTGCTCCAAGTCCATAGACAAAGCTAATCTCAGCTATCCCAAACTCAACAGAAATTATTATCATGGACACTGCAGGGGGGAGAGTCTTACACAGCAACAACAATTCGTTTTCCAGGATTTGATTTGAAATGGAAAAAGAGTTTTACACGATCCAAATTATATGTCAGGGACATTGCAGGGAGGAGAGTCTCACATAACAAAAACAACTCCTTTTCCAGGGCAAATGTTTGATTTGAAATGGAAAAGAGTTACACAATTCATAAATTAGGACACGTTCCAAATTCTATATAACACTGGAGCAATACTTATCAATTATGGTCAACTATCTAAATTGAAACTCAGAGACCAACTCGGCATTAATTATGGTGGATCAACATTCAAGATCTCATCATATCAATGTCGGTTGTCGCATTAAGGATGAAATGGAATGCAATTGTTAAGTTACATGAGCTTCTCCATTTATTATTCCGAAAACAAATGTTCTTTAACAAACAATGTGATATGCATAAAAGTACAAACAAAACCTATTAAATGCTCATCGTATCTAGTTTTGTGGGAAAGTAACTGCAGCAGCTCTTTCCATGATGCGCCCATTAGTTCATATGAATATATTATATATTATATTGGGTCGATCACTAAGTACTTTCGTTTTTATACCTTGAACCCATTGAAAATGGGAAATCAGGGTATGTTTTTGTGAAAATGTATGTAACAGGCAGAAGGAGACGTGGCAGACCCCATAAAGTATATATATTCTTGACCAGCACGACAAACTGAGTCGATTTAGCCATGTCCGTCTGTCCGTCTGTCCATCCGTCCGTCCGTCCGTCCGCTAGAGATCTGAAATTTGAAATGTATACTCGTGTATATCCTACGCAGTACGAGTTTATCATTTTTTTTCGATAACTCATCCCATTTCCTTATTATCGATCAAAATCGATAACTTTTCTTCGTTTTTGAATACCGTTATAGCTATAGATTTCAGATTTACTGTGTGTATCCGTGTAATGAATACAAACATTTTGCAATTTTTGGATTTTGGATACCACGCCCCCTTCCCCCCAAATTTGAAAAAAAACGTATTTCAAATGCTAGAGACTTGTGCTTTTACAAATACATACATATGAATGTCATTAGTACGCATTAGAAGTTTGGGTACGAAAGTCTATCTAGAACCAAACCTATTCAACAAAAAAGTTTCCATAATATTGCCCATACTGCAGCCCAAGCGCTGCCCACGCGCAGTCGCTGCGTAAACTGCGCAGTAGCAGAGAAAGTGCTTGTGCGTGCGTGTGCATGTGTGTGTGTGTGTGTGTGTTGTATGTATGTACATACATATATATAAAAGAAGCGTAAAATGATTTGAATATCGCATTTTCGCAGGGTTCAAGGTATCTCTTAGTCGAGCCGTCTCGACTAAAGCACTCTTACTTGTTTTAAGATGCTTTTTTACATAGTAAACATTATTTTATTTTTAAAACAATTAGAGAATCTGAAAGCTTGAACTATTAGCTATTTTTCCACGCAGTCCCTATCACGATCGATGCATTTTTGAAGTCGCTTAGACTGTTTAGACTGGAGCTAATTGGAGACCTTAATTTACGGACAACCCTCTGACGTGGCATGTGGCACGATCGGAAAACCATCTGCTTAACACGCTGCTTGACTGAAGAGTGCACTCTTCCTGAAAAGTCCCTTATATTTTATTATACTAATGTTATAACAAATGAACGCTGTACATGAGCTGTTCAGTTGCCTTTAATTATAACAAATTGTTAGGCGGAACACAGTTCGCCGGGTCCGCTAGTATATATACACTTATAGAGTTCGACTTCTATCAAAAGACCTCGTTGATTTGTATTCAAATTCACAAATCTTAAGTTTTAATAGTCTTTGCTGCGGCCACATGTGGAAAACAGCAAAAGTTCTTCACTACCACGGCTACAACTGCTCTTTTTGGATGCAATAAAAACAGCTGTATTCCTGCTGGATATTCAGGCTTAACATGACAAATTCTTTTTCACTAACTATATAAAACGAATAAATAGTATTCTCCATTAACAGTTGAAACCCTTTTGGACAAATTCCTTATGGACAATACCCGTCGAATCATGAAAAGTAATCAACATTGTCTTGATTCGAGACTTCTGAAAACGCAATTTTTGTGGTCTTGGCTCGCCTTTGGAAGAGCTGACCTTAGGTCGTCATTTAAATCCTCACGACCATTTTTAAATCGTATAAACTTGAGTGCGACTCATACAATTATTACCATAAACTTTTTTCATCAAGTCTCAGCGAATTTTGTTTCAAGTTGAACACCAAATTTTATATTTGCTCTTTGTTCCATTTTTGTTTTATTACACTGGCATATTTTAGCCTGTAACTTTCACATCTGTCATCCGATTTACATGAATGTAGGTGCATTGGAAAGAGGATATATCTTTTTGGTGCTGCATAGTTCTATGGAATGACGCTGCATGTTATATGATTTAAATACAGGGTGGCGCAATAGAACGTGCATATTGCGTCTTCTTTTTTCACGGGCTAAACAGTGCGCGGGAGGGGAGAGCCTAGCGTGGTTAGCTAGTGGCACTCGTTGAGTTTTAGTAGCCATGAATCACCTCGACGGGAAGCGTCGCGTTTTTTGTGATCGCACGTTTTACGGGAACGGTCGTTCATACATCTCTACAAGGCGACTGTATGTTTCTGAGTATGGATTAACACACATTAATGAAGCTCTGAGTACAAATTTAATTAGAATATGGATAAAGCGATTTGAAGAGACCGTATCCACGTTTAAACCACCAGCAAAAGGTCCACCAAGACCGTCTAGGACCACAAACAATATTGAGAGGGTGAAGGAGTCAGTACGATCTGCGATCGCGTTTAGAAGAGTGCCGTCTCCTAGAGGGCCATCATTTAGATGTTATTTTTTAATAATAAACTACATTTAAGTACCTAATCATCCTATCTTTTATTTCAACTATACTTTTTGTATTTACTTTTTTAGCCTATACTTAATAAATGCACGTTCTATTGCGCCACCCTGTATAGAGTTTGCTTATGTAAGTGTATGTAAGTGCCAGAGAGAAGCTTTAAAGTACCAAAATACATATATGAAAGAAGTAAATAATAAACAAATATAGATTTATTTCAAAAAAAAATTTATTGAGTTTTATTTTAATACATACAATGCTTTTTTTTGTTGTTTATCCACTGATAATGTAAATGTGTATGTGTGTGTGTGTGTGTGTGTGTGTGTGTGTGTGTGTAGGTGTGTGTAGGTGTGTGTGTTTAAATTGTTGTTGCTCAGTGTCAAAACGATGACGTTGAATATGGTTATGCTATAGCGTATGCGTTTAGATATAGATATATAGATATAAATATGTATGTCTGTATGTTGTATGTGTTACTATTTAGATGTATGTAAATATGTGTGCATGTTCAGCGCTCCAGATGCACACTGTTACAAAAATTACATAATTTTATTATGCCTTCTATTTAACGTATAAAAACTTGGTTAATTATTTTATAAATAATTTGCTATGCGTGTAAGTATGTATGTAAATATTTATGTATATATATATATGTATATGTATATGTATTGTATGTATATATCATATGTACTGCATAAGACATATGTATGCAGTTGCACATAAGTATGTATGTGCATGCGCGTATATTGAGTAAACATTTATCGCTTGTATATGTATATATATATGTTGTATCTAAGTCCTTTAGGTATATATGCATAGAGATGTGCCTTGTCTACATTCGATACGTTATGTACTCTTGCTGCAACACAGATCGAGCACAAGCACAACAGCAACATCTTTTATGATAACAATATACACTTAGACAACATCGAAGTATTTATTTTACTCATTAATGGGGTATATAAGGAAAATTGTTCAGCCGCTGATGGGCGCTCAATGAGTTGAAATTCCCAAAACAAAACAAAAAAAACCACACACAAAATAATTCTGCATTTCTCTGCAAATGGAGCCTGCAAAGAGACTTTCTGGCCGTTTCGTTTAAGCTAATACTTATTGTACATACATACAACATCGTTTTGTTGCTTGGCTTTGCCGATATTTCATCATGTTTACATACATCATTCATATCATATCTTGTGTTGTGTGCATCCTTAAGTGCTACAGCAAAAAAAAATGCATATTTGGATATTAATTTTATAGAATTATTGATATAAAAAAAAACCAGTTACTTATATCTAACGTTTATCTAATTAACAAAAAAAAAAGAGCGACGCAAAAAAAATGTAATAAGGCGCAGTTCTTTGTTCAAAGATTAGCCACATCTATATATATATATATATATATAGTATATATTCGATATATGAAACTGAATAAACAAAAATATGCTTCAAGCTAGCCATGGCATACACCCAGCCATATGGGCACAATGCAGCCCCAAGCTCGTGTCTAAGCCTAGCCTATACACTATAAAGTACACGTGAGATGATTATTTCTATATATATACATTTGGCAAACGATGCTGCAGTTGCAATTTGTGGATGCACGTTACGTTGGAGCGCCGTCGATTAGAACTCCTTCAGGCTGCCGCCGCGCTTTAGCTTGGTGAGTCGCTTGAGGCTGGCGCTGAGCATGCCGCTGGAGCCACTGGAGCCAGTCGCCGCCAGACGCTCACCATCCGAGCGCCAGTTGCTGTTGCCCAGACCCAAGGTGCTGCGATCGCGATCGCGTTGCGTAAACGTGCCACGGAAGCGAACACGGCTACGACGCTGCTCGGCCACGCGGCGCCACAGGTCTGTCAAGGGCGGATGGTGCTGGTGCGGGTGCTGCTGCAGAGTGCAGCAACACATCAACTCCTGAGATTATAACTTTTTCTCCCACACCACGATATGCGCATCGTTGGAGTTTGCCGTCAGCGGGGAAAAGCTGCCGCCGCCACCGCCCGAGCCAGAGGCAGAGCCAGCAGCCGTGCCACACGTACCGGAGACGCCCTTTTGCCCAGGCGAGTTGCCGCTGCTGTTATACCACACATGCCGCCAATAGCCTCGGCCGCCCATCAGGGTGATTACTGTACGTGGTCCGTCTGCGTTTTGTTGCTGCTGCTGCTTCGAGTTCTGCTTCTGCTTGCGCTTCAGTGTGGCAACTGCAGCAGGCGCTGCTTGCTTGTCCGAGGCGGCCGCCTGCATGTGCTTGAAGCCATCCTCGGACTTGGGCGCACTGTTCGACTGATGCTGATGGTGTATGTCGGCGGTGGTCATCAGCCCGTTCTCCGATATGTTACCCAGATCGCTGCCGGTGCCGGAGGTCTTGTGGCTGGCGCTGCTACTGTTGCGCGATACCGATCGGCCGCCAAAGAGCCGTATGCCCATGCTCTCCTCACTGCCCGAAGAGGTATAGAGACTGGACGACTTGGAGTCCACCGACCAATTGGACAGGTCCAGGGAGCGTGGTCGCGAGGCCTTCATGCGCAAGCGCCTGTCCAGGGTGCACACCTTGCCGGGTATGGCAGCCAGCTCGGGGTCAGAGCGGCGCATGCCCTCGTACATCATGTCCATGAGATTGCCCTGCGTGCCCTCTTCGGCATCGTAGTTCTCCTTCACGAAGATCAGCTTGCCGTACAGCCCATACACATCGCAGTAGCCGTGCTCGCCATGCTGCGACAACGCGCTCGCGTTTGAATGCAGCCCAGTGGCACCGCTGGCAGCAGCAGCAGCTGCTGCAGATCCCAGGCCACGCGGCAGCGTTTTGGACATGCGAGAAGTTGAATCACCGCTGCCGCTGCCGCCGCCAGCACCCAAGTCCCGGAACCGTTTGCGATGGAATGCGGGCGAGTTGGCGAGCGAGGCGCGTATCTTGGCGGTGAAGCTTTGGTCCAGCGAGTGTTGCTTGTCCAGCTTGGAGCAGCGTGGCGAGGAGGAGGCCGCCGAAACGCTGATCGTTGCCACATTGGAGTCTGTTGCGGCCTCGACGCTTGGATCCCGCAGAATGGACGTTGCCGGTGTCGACGGGCCTGAGCCAGCGACAGTGCCAGCGCCAGCGCCTGGTTGAGCGCTGGAAGTAGATCCATGCTCCTCTTTGGCCAGATCGCGACGTAAGATGACTGTGGTCTCCTCCAGATCCGTTTCGGTTAGCTTCTTGGGATCCGCATCGATGGCGGGCAGCTGCAAGTCCTCGCCCATGCTAGGCACACTGGGCACCAGCGGAGCTGACATTGTTGCGCCGGCCATTGGCTTGTACGTCGGGTAAACTTTCGGTATGAGTGGCAGCAGGAACGTGATCGGGCCAAAGTGGGCGTGGCAGGACATATTAATGCCACCACTGATAATGGGCACGCCCTCCAGGCGGGGCAGTGGTATGGTCACAGCAATGCCCACATTTGTACCAACCCACAGCAGACCCTTGCAAGCCATCAAAGCGGTCACGTAGATGGAGCTATTGTTCAGCGGCTGCTCCTTTTTCGCATCGTAGCGCAGCACGCTGGACGCAATGTTGATGTCCTGCAAATGCTTAAAGGTCTCGGTGTGGTAGAGACAGAGCATGGTCGAGTTTTTCAGCGATATCCAGAGGCCGATGCCCGAGTGCGCCATCAGATTGACCTGCTGGCTGGCGCCGTGCTGCACCTCAAAGCTGCGCTGCAGCTCGCCATTGAGGGCGTTGAGCACATAGACACGATTGCTGCACGATGCATAGATATTCATATTGATGGGCAGCATGCTCGGCACGGACATGCCGGAGTCGCCGAGCGACACGTGCTGCGGATCGCGCAGCTGCCAGACACCGTCATGGGCACGCCTAAAGATCAGGACGGTCGCATTCGACAGCGACACATAGACAGCATCAAAGTGGTAGAGAATGCGCTGCACGGCGCCCGGCACCGCATAGCTGCCCAGCTGCTCCTCCTGCTCGGGATTGCGCGCCGAGTAAATGAGCAGCTTGCGACTGTCCGTGCCCAGCCAAACGAGATCGCCCAACAGGCTGCTGTGCTCCTCACGCGTGCGACACTGGTCCAGGCCCTTCACAAACTCCAGTGCCGACACCTGCGTCTCCACCAAGTCAAAGGCGCCCGCCTCACGCAAATTGCCAGCCTGCTGCGGATGCTGGGCCAGCACGGTGATATGCGATGAAGTGCCATCGCTGCTGCACATCCACAGATAGTTCAGCTGCTTGTGCCGGCGTCGCGCGTTTCCGCTCTGCTTTGTGTCATTGGCGATGCTGTAATAGCATCCACAGCGCACCTGCGAGAAGCAAAAGGAATAGTTTTGTAGTTTTCAATTGGCATAGATTTCTTAAATAGATTTCAGTTGACATTAGCAGAGGTCGGAGAGGCAAGGCATGGACTGACCATACATAGCTTATATGGACGGAAGGCAAGGCGGACATTGATCAAAAGGTTAGGATGGAACATAGTAGTAGTGAGAGAGAACTATTTGTGTGTGAATAAGTTAAAGTGAAAGAAGTATAGTAGTCGCAGAAGACGCGTGCCAAAGAGTGTGAATGCTGATTAGAGGTCTGGATAAGAGGTGGATAATGCTCAAAATTCGTTGGGTGAAGTTGAATGCGAAACCGAAGATGTTTGAGTGAGTGAGTAAGTCTCGGCCACACAGCTTTCAAGCGAGAATAAAACGAAGTGAATGAGTGGGGAAGTTCGTGTGCAATTCATTCGTTGCGTTTCGAATTCATTCGAATGCCAAACCAACGTTTCAATTGCTGTCGTGCGCAGTGTTGCCGAATCAGCTATTTTGTAGCTAGATGTGGCTACTTTTTAAGGCCGATTGCTACAAAAATTTTAAAACAGCTACAAATCTGGCTATTTTCAAAAATTATATTTAGCTAAAATAAAAGTGAACTAATAGCGGAATTAGTGAGTTTCAAACATTTTTTCGTGTGAAATTTTTAAACATCACTGGGCAAAATGTATTGCATCGATATCACTATCGATAACGATCACTCAAAAACTTAATATCTTTTCGCGAGCGTCACTATTAGGGCTGAAAATAACGCCTAAAGATAATTATAATCGCATGGCTACAGACGCATGGCTTACAAAGCCAGAGTTCAAAGACTATGTGAGAAAAGTGCCCGCAGATCCTACGGAAGTGTACTGCGTTTATTGCAAGTGCACGATAAAGGCAAAACTCTTTCATTTGCAAAAAAAAACATGTTTCCAATAGAGTTTTGGACAGCAGAACAAAATTACTTTCGAGGTGGAACCATTACCCAAAACTATTGAGCAGGAAGTTGTGTTGTGTCTTTTTGTTGCTGAGCACACTGCCACTTCCCAAGTTGAGCATTTGGCACAGTTGTGCGTTCGCAAAAAAACACTGTTTTCTTTTTAGCTACTTTTTTCAGCTATTTTAGAAGCAAGTTAGCTACTTTTAGCCCTCGGTTTAGCTACTTTTGCTGAACAAATTTCGGCAACACTGGTCGTGCGTTAGGAAAAAATAGAAGCCTGAAGCGAAGTGTGGTCGTTTCGGCCGGCCTTTCGGGTTCGGCTTCTTTTCTTCGCCTATTTCTTATGACTGCTTGAGTAATGCGACTGTGTCTTCGGCTCTGCCGAATTTATCATTACGCCTTACGACTCATTTAAGCTCACGCATTTCGCAGAATGAGGCACAACACGCATTAGCTTCATTGTGCCTCGCACTAACTCAATTCAATTCAATTCGAGTGCACTCAATCTGAAGCATGTTGTGAGTGAAGCCATGCTGATATTCCTAGCATTCCTGCAAGTTTGCTGAGGTAGAGAGTCTGTCCGAAGGACAAACTCGTGAAATTTGAATGTGACATATTCAAATTTCACGAGTTTGTGACATTTTAAAATTTCACGAGTTTGTCCTTCGGACAGACTCTCTACTAAGGAAATGGGCACACGGTACATCAAATTGAACCTATTCCTCGGCATATTTGAATGTCCAATTATTGGAGTTGCATTTTGTTGTCACTCACCTCCGTTTGATGCTGTGACCGGTAGACGGGCATCGCCTTGACAAATAGCGGCATCTTGCGCGACTGCTTCTGCTGGACAGCTTCCTGCAGCTGCTGCTGCTCGTAGGTGTGCAGCGTGGCTTGTGGACTGCCGGGTGATTGCGAGGCATGGGCATTGGGATGCTGGTGATGTGCATGCGAATGATGTGGCTGCGACACTGAGCGCTCCCAGGCGGGCGAGTTGTTCGGATCGAGTGCCAGCTGAGCAAGTCTCAGTTCTGTGATCCACTCCTTTTTCACATTCGGTGTTTGAGTTTGAAAGGTGAAAGTCTCCTCCTTGCCGGACTTGTGGCGGCCAATTAGCTGCAAGCAGCAGGAGTCCACCCAGGCCATCTCCTCGTCCTTGCGCTGTATGGAGCCCTGTATGGTATTGAGCACGTTGCGTGTTGTATTGGAGTTAAGTTCCTTGTAGTTGCCCTTGAGGGTGCCGACCAGGTCGTGTATGCGTGATATAACTTCATAGTCGTACATCAGGGTGCTCATCTCGTTGCACAGATTGTCCGCACCGTTTGTGAGCTGTGCGGCCGGCGAGCTATGCGTATCCACGGCGGCAAACGGGGAGCCCAGGCCAGTTAGCCCAGTCTGTCCATGGCCATGACCACCGAGCGTAGCATTGGCATAGCCGCCGGCGCTGTTGGTGTTGCCAGTGCTGCCATTCGACTTGAGACTGCCGCCACGATTCAAACCTGCAGATACGAAAAGTCGTTAGCTGAGCTGTTCACCTGGTCGAATTCAGGCCAACCTACCTGCTGTTAGTATTCTCGATAGTGTGGCGGATGCACTGTTGTCCACAATTTCGACATCATTGACTGGGAACATCCATTTGAAGGTGAGCTTCTCAGTGGCACCGAAGTCGTGCGACTGCTTGGGCGCAACGGACACGCAGATAACCTTGTCGTTGAGCAGCAGCAGACGGCGCTGCTTGCACTTGACAATGAAGCCGGCCTGGTTGAACTCCATGTGGGTGACATTGTCCTCGCGCAGCAGATAGCGGGCCCGATTGCCGCAGCTGTCGCTGACACTGTTGAGGGCGCGCGTGTTAAACGTGCCGCTAATATGGCCAAGCATCTCCTTGAAGGCCTGATACTGCTCCGCCACACGCTTGCTCTCGTTGAGCAGCTCGGCGAGCAGCTCCAGTTGCGACAGCGCCAGTTGCAGGGACATGCGATCGTGGTGACCCTGGGGCGTGTACTTGAGCAGGTCCTGCAGAAAGAGTATGAACTGGGGAAAGCGCTGCACGGGCTTCACCATCAGACCGAAGAAGGACAGGCGATCGTGGGCGCTGATCTGTTTGACCTTAAAGAAATCAGCTAGCGCCGATTTGCGCTTCTCTTCCATTTTGGCCAGCTCCATGGCGGCTGAGAAGTTGTTGATGAAGCCCGAGTATATCTCCAGCAGCTGCGGCTTGCCAAATGCGCTCACAAAACAATCGCCGATCTTCTCATCCCGATCCCAGTTGCGCACACATTCAGCCAACGAGATGCGGAACAGCTTGTGCGAGTGTAGAATGTCCGGCAAGCAGTGGAACAGCGTTGCGATCTTTACGGGATTCAGCACTGGTGGACTGCACTCCTCCAGCGGCTTCTTGTAATCCTGCCAAGCAAAGCGAAAAGAGAGAAATTGTTCAAATATTAATGAGCCATTTAATAGCTGCTTTGCTCCTGCTACAGATGTCGATGTTTTACCAAAGTTGAAAGATCTCTCTCTCTCTCTCTCTCTTTTCTCTCTCTGTCTCTGTTAGCCGTTCGAAATGCTGGGTATTTTTTTTTTTTACTTTTTAATGGGTGTTCAACTAATTTTGTAACTACTTTTTTTTTGTTAAGGTGGTTTGAGATGGTTAAATGATTGATGCTTCGTGTAAATTGTGGAGTGTTGTGAGTATTAATGAGTTACAGATACAATTTACAAAGATGTGTGTGAGTGTGTGTGAGTGCGTGCGTGTGTGTATTAGAATTGGTGTTAGTTATGACGGAGAGTGGCGGCATATGACGGTGGGAATTGGATGGCATGTAAAGAAGAAAACAAATGAGTTGTCATGAGAGTTAACATTAACATAAGTCGGCGGATATTAAAGCCAACCCGTTTAAGGCTACAGGCTAAAATAATCTGTGGGGGGAGAACAGAAAAGAACTGAATATACTATACATATATTCGGTTAACCGAAGATCAAATACTCTCTAAATAATGTATTCGATTTGTTGCCTGATATGAGAAAAAAAGAAACAATCGCAAAAGCTATAGACAATTCAAAGTTTTGACCGCTTGCACCGATGTTGAGAATGATAATAGTATTTTGGGTTGTGCATAGTATAATATTCCATGGCAAGGGAAACCCATCAACAGCGTCCCATTTGAAGAAAGACAACGCACTGTGTCACAAATCAATGAAAACGTTAGCAAAATTGCATGAATTGGGCTTAGAATTGCTTCGGCATCTATCGTATTCGCCAGAGCTGACTCCCAAGAGAATTCCCGCTGCAAAGAACTTGTTTGCGTCGATGAAGAGGTAATCGCTGAAATGACAATTAAGAAAACTCTAGTCGGTGGTGCCCGACTAGGAGATCCCCTGAACCCCGACCGATCTGCGTTTTTAAATATACTCAGTTATGTATTTATTATCAAAAAAAATTTAAGCTTGTAAAATTAAATAATAATAAAAAAATTATTTTTTTTGGCTGGTATCCAAATTAGACCAAAAATCGAAATTGTATAAAATATAAATTAATAAAATTTAATTGAATACAAAATTTGGAGACTCTAGCTCCAAAGATGTACGAGATATCGATGAGATCGACGCGTTTATACATACGGACAGACGGACAGTCGGACAGACGGATAGACAGACGGACAGAGCTTAATCGACTCAGCTCGTCTGCCTGATCAAAAATATATATACTTTTTGGGGTCTGCCACGCCCCCTTCTGCCTGTTACATACATTTGACAGTTTAACAAAACCATTATACCCGGATTTCCCATTTTCAATGGGTTCAGGGTATAAATATGCTATCGAACAATCTTCGTATTGCCCTAGAAGGCAACTATATCAAATTTCCTAAGTACGAACTCTTCAACCTTAATGACTTATTATGGCAATTGGTTCAGGTTTTTAAAACTGAGTTCCACAGATGGACAGACGAACAGATCTGACACAAAATCTTTTTAATTTTTGAGTGGACTGACCGAAGATGTTCTGTATTAATGTAGGATAAAAAAAAACTCCAAAAAATTTCAGCCACAAGGCAGTCATGACATTTGACTGACATAAGTATGACCGACACGACACGGCCGAAATTTAACATTTATTTATTTATTTATGGAAATTGATAAAGCGTACGAAATATCAGAATATTTAATTTATTATTATACATGTCCAACTATATGAGACTTAATCCAATTTTGGCTAACAAGATGACAGCGACAGCAAACAATAAATTGCAGTTTGATGGAGTCCACGATGGGGACGAAATTCTGGAACTGGACGCGAATGAGGTAGAATTGGTGGCCGATGTATTCGGTAAGGTGCAACTGTATCTGCGATCCGACACAAACAGGGGCTACGTCAAGCTCAATGCGCCTGGCTTCTACAGTTTTCGATTGCCGGAACAGCCCGATGGTGATCCAGAGAGCATCACACACAACGAGGACGATGACTCAAGGCTAATTGACAGTTGGACAAATGAGAGCATGGAGGAGCTCAATCTGATAAAGGAGGAAGACGAGGCGCTACTCGGCTGCATCCAACGAGACGAAGAGACTGGCGAATTCTACATACTGACGCCCCTTGAGATGGACGTGCTGTTGCAATCCGAACTACCAGCTGATAACAGCGAACAGTCAACCAGCCTCGCTGCCTGCGACTCCACAACGACCATAACCGACATTGGCGGCGATGAAAAGGACGCGTCGCAAACGACACTGACAGATAATACGGGACCAGCAGTTCCACAGCTAGACGAGGAGGCCGATACGGGCATACTCTGCGAATACGAGGTGTGCAAATTTGTGGTGCCGCAGCTGAGCCTGAATTTCAAACTAACACTACACGTTGGCGAACCAAATGAGGATGACGTCGACACCAACAACGAGAATAAGGATGAGGATGATGGCGACAATGAAGACGTCTAATAGTTGCCTATGATAGCAGCTTTGGCAGCTCAACCCACAAGGCAAAGTCAACCCCAAAACCAGAAAACAACGAAAAAAAAAACCTTATTGTAAAGCAGCTGCACGTAATTCTGACCCTGTTTGAGGCCCCCAATCCTAAACTACAATACAATTGTGCTGGTTTGAATTGATAAATTTTGTGTTCAGAGTACATGAGTGCTTTGCTCGTATTCAACACCGTACGCATGTGTCGCTTCTTTTGCTTCTGTACTCACATTGACTAGACGTTGCAGTGTGGCCACGTATGAGTTCTCGCTGTGCACAATGGCGGCCACGATGTGGCGTCGCTTGAGCTGCTGCTGGGAGAGGCCGGGCGGTGCCGGTGGCAGCATTGGCACTATGAGTCGGCTGTGGGTGGTGCGTGCGGTGCCGTTGGCCCGACTGCCCGGCGGTATCATCAGATCCATATCGAAGCGACTATTCTCCGTCGCTGAGTTCTCATCATCCTCGTACTGCAAGACGGTTGGCATTATGAGTGCTGCAAATTGAGTTTGGGGGTTGGGGGGGACTTACCTCGGGCACGCCTGGCATCATCTTGCTGGCGCCCAAATTGGCCAGCTTCTGTGGCGAGGCGGCGTCCAGCGTCGCGTTCGCTGTCGCTGCCTTTTGTGTAGTAGCAGCGGCTGAAGCATCCGGCATATCGAAACTGGAGCCGGTCAGCTGGCGACCATCGCGTCCTCCCACATCGTATTGATGTGAGGAGCCACGGCGTATGGAGAACCAACGCGAAAGCCGCCCGCCCGGTGATTCACCGGGTGCCGTATTATCCGCATCACGCTGAGACGATGCTGCCCCCGAGCTGGTGGGCATCGTGCAGGCGCTGGCCCGGCGCATAATCATGTTGCTGTCACGGCTGTTGTTCTGGCTGGCGCTCTGACTGCACTGCGGCGGCTGGCCGCTGAGTGTGTTTGGATTGGCGCTAGAGGAGCTCGACGAGGCAGCCGTGCGCCATTTGTCAAATGACAAATGCTGCTTGGCCTTGTTGAAGGTGGAACGCAATTGCGAATTGCGTTGGTTGCCGGCGCTTAATGAACTCACGCTGCTGCTGGTCTGCTCCTCTTCGGTAAAGTTCTCCTCGTCGGAGTGGCTCGCTGCTGGCGGCTCTCGTCGTTCGCGCCCCGGCGATTTTGTGTCCCGTTCGCTGCTGCTGCTCGCGCTGCTGCCAACACCGACACCAACACCAACGGCAGCCTGGCCACCGTTGGCGCTGAAGCTTCCGCCGGCAATTGTGGCGCTGTCTGCCTGCTGGCTGATCTGGCAGCCCTTTGCCCGCTGCTGCTGCTGCTGCTGCTCCGCAATGCGACGACTAAACGCGCTGTGCAATTGTGCTGTGGTCACGCTCGCCTTGTGACTAGCGACCCCTTGACCTGGCGCTGTGATGAACGACGATGTCTGCTGCAGATGCTTCGGCTGTGCCTGTGGCTGTGAGTGCGACTGCGACTGCGACTGTTGATGCTGTTCTTCCGGCTCTGCCAATGTGTCCTCCCATGAGCTGGAGTTTAGTTTGTTTTCATCTGTAAAAGAAAAGACACAGAGTGTGAATACGGATTTAGCTGATTGATTGCTGGATGACGCCATCCGCTAATGCTTGCAATGATTGGCAATTAAAAGGCGGCACTTTAACGCCAGCTGGATTAAGCCAAGTGGCTGGCTCCAGGCGCGCGCTAATACGCAGCAATTGCCAACGACATTTGGCCATGTGCAATGGCATGCGTGGGCTGCCCTCAGGGGCACAGCATCAAAGTCAACGCCGACGTCGCACCACACAGAGTTGGACCCAGTTAGTTATACCCAACTGCCAGATACCCTGTTGCCATGATCAGTCAAAGTTAGGCTTTCATCAAACTACAGCCAAATAGGCCAATTGTTTATATGCTGGCAGTGCAAATGTTGATTAACTCTTTAAGAATTGAGCTCAATATACACATTTCGCCTACATGTACAGGGCACTCAAATCAAAGTTCTGGCCAAGCACAAGAACTGTCGTCGCTTCGGTCGTAACTCGTTAGCGCCGGCGGCTGGCTGTGTGGGTTGCTTTGAAGTGGCCATGGCCACAGGCGGTAGCAACCAGCAACCAGCAATTGGCAACCAGCAACTGGCAACGAGTTAACAGCAACAAGCGACGCGAAACAACAACAATATTGAAAGCAGCAACAACAACACCCACGCGCAGCATTAGCAGATTTTTGCATTTGCCTATCGGGCACTGACTGACTGGCTGGCTGACTGGCTGAGCGAGCATTTATCATGCCGAATACAAAACGCAAACAACACCAGCCGTGACAGACAATATGGCAAAGACAACAAGAACATTGCGATGGGGACATAACAATTGCTGCTGAGATTGCTGCCAATTCACGTGGTCGTAATTAATCATGCAGCAAAAGTATGCGATAACTCTTAATGCTGCTGCTGCTGCTGCTGTTGTGGACACAGTCCTTAACCCCAAAAAGGGGGCGTGGCCGGGCTTGGCGCTGCTCTAATGTAACATCAATAACAATGGCAACAAGATAGACACTTGCGCAAGAAAATGGCCGACGACTGCGTGGGCAACAAGCAAGAAAATGTCGGCAGACAAATATTTGCCATTTTCCAGGCATCTTAAACTGCCAACATGTGTGTGTTAAGTGTGTGTGTGTTGTGTGTGTGTGTGTGTGTGTGGCGCAAACAGTGGCTGCCACTGGCAGACTTACCCATAACCAACTTCCCCCTAACAGCTCGCTCTTACAAAAAATTGAGTTTGTGTAACTTTTATTTGGAACCCAACGCGTTTAGCTATACCCTGCACCCCCACTAAATGACTGCATGGGACATATATGTGCGCTAGTCCCTTGCAGCATCAGCTTTTCGTCTCCTATGTACCTGCTGGGCATTTTATAGTCGCGCCTTTAAGACGCACATATAGCCCATATTAGTACTAATGTTGTTATTTCTGCGCTTCATAATGTGCCAAAGTTTGGCATCTCGCCGAAAGGCATTCAATTGATTGGGGCTAGCGCTTAATTTGATTGCTCCCCAAGTTTTGCATGCATGTATTTGTGTGAGTGTGCTCGCAAATCCTAAGTATATGTATATATATTTTGATTAACATGAGTCAAGCTAAAGTTTCAGAGCGCGCTGCTGAGCTTGAGCTCGTAATTAATATCGAATAACTCTTTCCTGTATGCTTATGTATAAGCAAATGCAAATAATGCGAAGAGGCTGGCATATCTTAAGGGAAATCTGCTTGGTTTACTTTGGCACACACAGCGTATAGCTTACAAGAATTCTTGTATATATAGTATAAATAGACTAATTTCAATATCTGATTTGAATAAAACAACAAGTAAGTTTGCTCTAGTCGGGACTGCTCGACTAGAAGATACTCTGAACCCTGTGGCGAGATGATATTTCAATCATTCTACACTTCTTTTATACATACATTACAAACAACTTATGCACACACACACGCATAAGCACGACCTCTGCTTATGGGCTTTACTATGGGAAAATAATTGTTAAATAATTTTTGTTCTCAAAGCACTTTCTTAATGCAATGTGCTGGGCATATTAATGGCGTCCAGATGTGTGTATTTAACAAAGTAAAGTTCTCTAGTATATGAAATAATAATTTATTTCGAATTTTAGGGATGCAAGCGGCAAGTATCCACAATTACCAAAACCTCTGTAATTAACACAAGGACCCACACAATAAATCTGATCCTACACAATCTCTAGCTCATACGTTATTTAAGTTACACATAAACAAGTAAGAAAACACTAGTCTCCCTGATTAAGAATATATATACTTTATGGGGTCTGCCCGACTGACGCCCCCTTTCATACATTTGACACTTTAACAAAACCCTGATTTCCCATTTTCAATGGGTTCAGGGTATAAAAACGCAATCAAGCTATCGATTTTTATCGATACGAATCAAATGGAATGAGTTATCGAGAAAGAAATAATAAATGTATACCATACGCAAATATCCATTTAATATTTCAAGTCACACAAGTCACAAGCGTTCGTCGTTCTGATCAGATATCTATATACTTTACGGTGTCTGCCACGTCTGCTTCTGTCTGTTACATACATTTTCACAAAGACATTAATCCCACTTTGGGTTCAACAGGTTGCTGCCAATGAAAGTGCCACAAAAAGCCTAATCAAACAACCAAACGGCTGGACTGGACATTACGCATACGCACAGTCTGCTGTCACGAAATGAATTGAGCTTAGCTTAACTAAGCTTTTGCTCTGCGCTGTTCTGTTCACTTGATGACATGATTTGTGCTGTGCTCTGTGGGCAGCGTCGTTGCAGTCAGCTGAGTTTGCTGCCCTTGGCTAAGAGGCCAACTCAGCACATAGTACATGGGTAAAGAGTTTTCTTGACTCGTTTCTTGGCTTGCCATCAGCCCACACACACGCGCTGCAGCTGCCCACAAGTGCTGACCACTGGCTGTTGCTTTATATATTTCTTTTGATGCATTTCATCTTATGGCTTTCGGTGCGGTTGTGCAATGAGCAAACGCAGATTACGTATACGCAATGTTGCGAACGCGAAGATTGCACATTAATTATGGTTAAATGCAACTGCTGAGACTCACGCTCTGCTCTGTGGCTCTGCACGCCTTTTGCTTAGTGCGTCGATTTGCACAAGAGCAAAAAGCTTAAAAATAAATATTAATCATACGCCACGCGAGCCGTGGAGGTGGCAAAAACGCACCATTTGCATAACAAGCCCAGTTAGCCGGCAGCCAGTCAGCCAGTCAGTCAGGCAAGGCAGTCAGGCAGTCAATCAGTCAGTCTGTCAATTAGTTATTCAGCTGAACGAAACCGTCGAAGAAGTTGCGAGTTCGTCAGCCGAGTTGACAGTGTTTTATTCATAACTTCGGCCGAATTGCAATTGGTTGGCGTGATTAATGAGCTTCATTAAACGCGGCTACAGAATGCCCACAGAAGAAACGCGGACCGAAATGCTAATGACTTGCGCATTTACTTAAATTATACAAATTATATTTCATTGTTTGGCAGCTCAGCGCTGCCCACACTGAAAGCGAAAACGTAAACGAATGCAAAATTCAAATCAAATCAAAACACTTAAGAGTGAACTATCAGATACCCTAAGCTCCAGAAGAAGCTTTTGCTCAAAAGCTGAGCAACTAACTCACTAACTAACTAAATTAACTTATGTGTGACAAACTGTGCACATTTATCAATCAAAAAACTAAGAAAGTTTGGCTAATTGAGCAAATGGAAAAGCCCATGGCAACGTTGGACTGCACTAAGCCCGTTTTACTTTTTGCAACGATTGCAGGGTATGCAGAAAAAGTAAGCGACAAGTAGACGTGCTTTGGACAAGTTTAAAAGCTGTGGCTAATTGAAATGACAGCGCAAAGTGGCCACAAAGTTGGCATCGAATTGGCTTTTAGCCTGGCTTAAACAGTCTAAACAAAGTTGTCTGCATTTGCTTTATTACTACATTTGTCTTTGTGGCCAATACAAATTCAGGTCAGGCAACATACACTGAGAGAGTGAGAGATAGGATCTGGCAGGAGAGAGAGAGAGAGGATTTTTAAGAGCTGGACTAAATTTGGACACAGCCTTGGCCACTGGAATGCCAATGGCAATTGCAATTCTCGGCTTTGTCCCAGGCGAAAGTCACCTGCTGCGCTTTATGCAACATGCGGTCTAATGAGGCCACAAGGCAGTCAGCCAGTCAGCCAGTCAGCCAGCCAGTCAGCTACACGCCATTTGCCAGGTTGTTGCCAGCTTTGTCAGCTTGCGGCACGAGTTCCAAAGTAATTTCGTGTGTCTGAAATTGAGAAGTACGCAGAACGCTGCACGCAGCACGCAGCACGGAGCACGGAGCACAGAGCACGGAGCATGGAGCTTGGAGCATGGGGCACGGAGCGCACATGCACTTTAACCAGCGCATAAGCTCTCAAGCAACTTAGCCAAGTTTCTAAAGGGCGACACATACTTGTAGTGGGCGTAAGAGCAGCTAGCTGCTAGCCTGGTTAGCTGGATCTCATTACGTGCGGTTCCTGCCACGCTCAGACCGTAACACGTGTGTATAATAAGTGTGGAAATTGCTTTCTATTTGCAATTTTGATGACGTTGCCAAAGCACAGCGCGTGCCTCTGCCATAAACTAATTATTATAATGTAAATCACACACGCAACTCAAGATGAAGAAGATGGCGAACTTGATTTGGGTTTGGATTTGGGTTTGATGGGGCCGCCGCCCAGGAAGCTGCGCGCTCGCGGCAATAGAAACTTCATAAAATACCAACTGGCTTATCCACTCACATAATTATAAGCACACATGTGCGTGTGTGTGGGTGGCTCCAATCTGGGGTATATGTAAAATGAAATACAGGCATCACCGCACATTCGCGGCATGTCTTTGCTGGCAAACTTATCGCGCTTATAGTGGCTGCGCGTCTGCCCTGTGATACGCATTTGCTCAAGAGCTTTAATTACCTGAATTTCATTAATACTTATTATGACAAGTGGTTTTAGTGGCCTCCACCTTTTAACATAATATATAATACTTGGGTTAATTTACCAATTATTTTTTATATAACAAATTAAAATGTGAGCAGATGAGCAGCAGCTGCTCATTAGTTTAAATCGGGCTACGAATCTGCTATCAACTTAAAATTTGCCTTTAACTTGCTTCACACTTAAGTTTCAGACGCACTTTTATTGGTATTGGCAGCTAAAACATATAGTGCTACGATCAGTTTGCTATATTACTATGCACACAAATGTTTAGCTATTCATATATGTTAGCTTTATTCTAAGGATAACTTTGGTAAGCAACTAAATGCATGCGTCAAGGCTCAACTCTGAGCTATTTGAAATGCAATTTTGTTTTATAATTGGAAAATAGTATACAAAAATCGAATATTTTTATACGTTGTGTACTTCTAGACGATATTTAAACATATCATATCTGATGGACAGACTAAACAGTTTATAAAAAACTTACTTATATTAAAGTTTTTATACTATTTAAACTTCACATAAGACATAAAATAGCAATCCAAATAGTTATCTAACTCTATCTCTAGCTCTATTTCTAAAGCTGTCCCTAGCTCTGTCTCTAGTTCTGTCTCTAACCGTATCTCCAGATCTGTCCCTAGCTCTGTCTCTAGCTCTGTCTCTAACTTTATCTCTATCTCTGTCTCTAACTCTATCTCTAGCTCTTATAGGACTTTAGTTATGCTTCATATACAAAGCTCAAATAATACATATTTATGGATTCTTATTGATATTAAACAAGGTTAAAATATGGAAAGTAAAGAAAAAATGCCAAAATTGCCTCTAGATCATGCATTCAGAAGGACAGAGAACGAACAGGTGAACATGACTAGATAGACTCAGCTCAGAAACATAGTCTTTTGGGGTTGGGCATACAGATATTAAATTTATTGAACACGTATTTTAATATATAATATAAAATATATTCCTAATTCTGTTCAATTTGGTTGCGAGGGCCTCCTACTGTTGCAGTAGACTTAGTATGAAGCTGAGAAATGCTGTCAAAATATTATCCGAGTCAGTTTGCGTCTTGTCATTTCTGACTCGTACCCTTCAATGCTCACTCTTTGAGAGAGAAAGAGAGAGGAAAAGACAGCTGTTGCTGAGTAAGAGCGAAATGGCACTGTAAGCCATTTAGACAGGGTCGTTAGCCAGTGAAGGAAGGAAAGGCGACTAGAAATTGTCAGGCTGCAATAGCAGATTGTCGAAAGCGTAAAGTTATAATGAAATGTCACTAATTTTATTATTAATATTATTTTATAGTGCAGCTGTCGTTATCCTTGGCTGCCCAGCACTCTTCGCTCACTTATATTTTGCTCTCAATATTTTCGCCAACACAATTTCATATGCATTACACGTGTAAGCATGTTTAAACGTAGATAAACAAACGCAGTAAACATATTAGTCACAAGCTTGAGACAGCGCAAGGGAAAGCCGAATCCAGAACATGTGTGTGCATAACATGTGCATATTTATACTCGCATGTATGTGCATGCGTGGCGTGGCGTGGCGTGGCATGGCTGTGGCACACATGTGCTCCAATGTGCATTTAGATTGCGGGCCATCATCATCATGAGCATCCTCATTATTAGCATGGGCATCATGTGCAGTGGGAAAGTACAGCTGAAACTGTGTCAGCCAGAACGAATTGAATGAAGATGAAGATGCAGCCACCTAATCCGCGGGCTAATAATAAATGGCATCAGAATTAGGTAGTCAGGCGATAAGTCAGGCCCAAGTCAGGTCAGACGAGTCAATTAGAAATTAGCGAGCTGCTCGAGCTGCCAAGTGATAAACTTGTTCAGTTTAACGATTCGATTACTCAAATTGCAATCGACAGGCGCAAGAACATTTCAAATGTTCGTTTTAAGCAATAAAATTTACATTTTTACACCTTTTGTTGGGCAACTGGAAGAGGTCTGAGCAGGATTGAATGTTGACTTCAATATATGTACATATATTTGATCTGGTTTCTGTATAGAAGAATGTTGAAGCTTTTAGAGCTGTATTCAGTATACAATATATAATGACTTGTTGACGTTGGAAAAATTAATGGGAGACTATTTAGAATTTTCGAAACTAAAATTACAATTTGGCAGTGATTTGAGACCTTTTGCTTGTGCTTAATATATTAGAGCAAAACCATCAACAGTTGCTCCACTCGAAAGTTTCTCCCATCGATACTAACGATGGTTCCATTGATCGACTTTACAGCTCTATAAAACTGAAATTTCATTTCCTTAATTTCCAAATATTAAGACAGAATTAAATAAATTAACTTTCTTTTATAATACAAATCCTAAATTATAATATCGTGAACTACAATAAATCACTTCATTTTTTAGACTATCAACATCGAACTAAGTCCCTTGAGCTATCGCTAAATGAATGTCAATCGATATTAGATGGTGCCATCGATGGCTTTAACAGCTTTATGCTATATGATGTTTTGCAGAAATATAAGTGAATTTCCTTATTTAAATTCTTTAAAATCATTTTTAAATACTTTTTACAAAGTAAAGACCCTAACTATGACATATTGTTCATATATAATAATATATAATAATTGTATTCATTTTTATTGACAAAGCAAAGATTTATTTGATAACTTTTATCCGATTGGCTAATATTGAGCTCTAAGCACAGGAAGCATTAGCTGTGTATTTAGAATCTAGAATATTACTGTGATAACTATGAATAGAGTCTACAAATTTCTTGATCAAAATACTTCAGCTTAAAGATAGCTAGCTCAGACTTGCCTTCTATGAACCACTTTACTACCATTTACTAACATTGATTTTCCCTTCTTTAACATAGCAGAGCGATTGTCATTTATAGGCATTGTCGAACATAACATTTTCTAATGGACATTCCATAATTGACACAATGACAATATTTTGAAAAAGTTGCGTGCAATCAGAAAGACATTGAAGCGTTCTACTTTGCACTCTTTGATTGTCTGTTTGTTTGTTTGTGGTAGAATGTGTCGTCCGCACTTTAGCCACAATTGTCCTTAATTTAGCTTGCTTGACTTTTAGTCGTTGTGGCTGCTTCATGCATAAACTATGAGGCCAAAGTGACTGACAACAGACAATGTGACCAAAGTTGACCTTGGTAAGCATTCACACACACCCAAAGAGAGAGAGAGAGAGAGAGAGAGAAAGAGAAAAACACGCAAACACACCTATACAGGCACACGCGACAACTTCCCCATTTACCAACTTTCTTCGGTGAATGGGGTTTAATTAGCAATAATTAACCATGGGCGGTTTTTTGCTTTTTTTTTTTGTTGCTTTTTTTTTGTATCAAGTGAAGAGTTGCGGACTAGTTTGCATCCATATTGAGAGCTAGTCGTACTAGCATGGCCACGTACCGTTAGCAACGTGCAACGTGCAACTTGCAACGTGCAACGTACAACTTGCAACGTGCCAGTTGCAATGTGTCCCACATGAATTATTTAGCTGTGCTCTGATTGGATACCTTGGGCATGTGAAAATGCTGGAATCGAATTAAACTGTTTGCCTCATCGCATGCGAGCGAATGCCACAGCTAGGCAACAACTACATATCTGCCGGCAGTTGAGCTGACCCTCCCAATCCACCATCAGCAGCAGCATCATCATCAATGGCTGGGCAACAGTCGAGAACAGAGAACAGAGACCCTTGTCAGGCGCAGTGCAAGTCAATTGCTTTGCCAACTTGACGCAGAGCCAGTGCGTCCACTTAATGCTGGATAGACACTTGCCAGTGCTTCTGTGTGCAATTGCCACTGCTGCAGACACTGCCACAGCCACTGCAACTGCAACTGCAACTGCCGAGCATGCAAAGCACACACACATCGACACAGCCATAGACATGCACAGGCTTTTGGTTTCTACCTATTTTAAGGAATTTTCTTGATGCTTTTTAAAAGGAAACTCGTCTCGAGCAAAAGAGAAAGATAGATAGATACAGAACGAGAGAGAGAGAGAGAGAGAGATGCTGCCCGGGTGCCGATAGAGAGGAGTCAAGCGATGCTAGATGAATGTGAATGTGAATGTGGGCCCTTAAATGCCACATGCCTTTGACTATTTATAGGCGGGCGCTGAGCTGCAAACAATGCGGCGACGTCAAGTGGCCTGACTGGCGCTGCGGCCCCCATTACCCACTTGCCTGCCCCACTGCATCCACATTCAGATACCCAACAGCAGCAGCAATCTCGACTGTAAAACTTGAGCTCACGGCTTTGGTGTGCTGTTGCTCTTGTTGGTTTTTGGTCACTAGCCTTAGCCAGGCTAAGGTAAAGTGCCAACGCCAGCGACAGGATGAGCGCTACAGGACTTGAAAAGGCTGCTGGCAGCTGACATTGCTGCTGCTGCTGCTGCTGCTGCTACTGCTGCTGCTGTTATTCATGAGTAGAGGACTTTGAGCCCTCTTTAAATTAAATTTACCGAGTACAGCTAGCCGAGCTAGCTGGGCTGGCTGGGCTGGCTGGGGGTGTGCTGTACACATATCGAAACCAAGACATGAAAGTGCACACCTTGTCAACATTTCAAATAAGCCCGCATATATCTGAATTTAGTTGGAATGAATATGTCTTGAATTTCATTAAATTGAATTATTAAGAAGTAGGAAAGCTTTCGTCGAAGGTGTCCCACTAGAACCTCGACCGATCTGCGCTTTGAAATATACTACATAGCTTGTGAAAACAAAACTTTCGCCAGGAGTTGAACTCACATCTTCTCGGCAACGCTTACCGCCTCTACCAACAGCGCCACTTCACTGCCCGAGCGTCATCTAGCAAATCTAAAGTAGAGCAGCAACTGAAAATTTAAACATATTTCAATCGCAATTGCAATTCTTAGAATACACAAGAATGTACGCATTCGAAAGTATGTGTGCACATGTGGAGGAAAAATGCGTACGCTTGGCACTGCTTGGCACGTGCTTTTGCCAATTGGCCAAACGTTTTGCTTAGTAACTTCTGTGTTACCGTACGGATTTCAATGAAATGTTTAGCATATAATCTACATATTCTATGAAATATTTTTCAATTTCGCAAAACTGAAAACTCTTGCACATATTGGCTATATTTTCAGCTGAACTTAAATTTCATGAATTTTTAAAAGTCGGTATCCAAAATGTAGCAAAAATCAAAATTGTATAAAATACACAGAAAACTAAATGCAAAATTTAAAGACTAAAGCTTCAAAGATGTACGAGGTATAAAATAATTACTGAATTTTGATAAGGTTTTAAATCGATAACATTAAAACGGGTATATTTATCGATTAGTTGACAACAAACTCGATCTGTGCGTGCTATACAGGGACCTACAAATATGTCAAGTCTCTAGTTCTTATAGGTTCTAAGATCGACGCGTTTATACACACAGACAGACGGACGGACGGACGGACGGACGGACAGACAGACGGACGGGCGGACAGATAGACGGACAGGGCTAGATTGAGTCAGCTTGTTGTCCTGATCAAAAATATATAAACTAAAAATATACAAATAAAATATATGGGGTATGCCACGCCTCGTTTTTCCTGTTACATACATTTTAAGAAAACCATTATACCCCGAATTCCCATTTTCAATGGGTTCAGTGTATAAACAATGAATCAGTTAGGCCAATTTTGTAACAAGTCAAGTTTAAAGGCCAACAATAATCCAATTACCGAGCATAAGAAACTCGCAGCAACTAAACAAATCTGTTGACAGAGTGACGAATCTTTAACTTGCTTTAGGTTTTGTTTCGTAGATTTCAGAGCAGAAGACTCTCTTTGAATTTGAATATTATTTTATTTGGTAGCATTTGCTGAGTATCGTTGGGGCTTGGCATATTTTTGGCTAGCAGCAAATGCAACATTGCGAAATATAAGCAGCCAAGTTTCACTTTTTTTTTTGTAGCTGTCAAATGTATGTATTTATTTGGAGTTTTCCGTCGCGCTGTTCTCTTATCAAGAGGAGTCGTCGCCCCGCTCGTGCCCACCCGCCTGACCGACTCTGCCCATGCCCAGCTCTGTTAGTTTGCCAGGCGGCCTGCATTTGCCCTTTGATTGTTTGCCAACGCGTTTTTTATTTATTTATGATATTTATACATACGAAATACAAACGCAGATATAAACAACGAAAATGTGTGTGTGTGTGTGTGTGTGACACGGTTTCACTTTCATTGGCGCTTATCAGAGATGATTTTTTTCTGCTTTAGCTAAAGAGCTGCGTTTGTTGTCGCCGCCGTCGCGCGTAAGCGCAGTGGCCCAATAAACGACTTTGTATATGCAGTTGGACTTAGAGAGCGTGTTTCCAGCAACATGCTAAACTGCATTCAGACTGGACTCGGACTCGATTATGAGAAGGAGGAGGAGGAGACAAGCCACATGGCGGACATCAAAAAGAGTCGCTTTCTTGCTCAAATTTTCGGTAATTGCAATTTACATAAATTTTGTTGTCAGCTGTCGGCAGCCGGCAATTTGCGCACATTTATAAACATTTTGTTTTCTGCTGATGTTGTTGTTATTATTGTTGCTGCTGCTGCTGCTCATTCGGCTAAAGACAAAACAAAAAGCAAAGCGACGCTATAATTATGGCCAACAACATAATTTATGAGTCTGCCTGATGAGCCTGACCGGCTGCCTGGCTGGCTGCCTGGCCGGCAGCACAATTACTAAGGCTGACTCGCTGCGCTGTGACTTCAATAAAATAATAAGCAATAATAATAATTGATCATAAGCGAGTCGATCAAAACTATTCGAAAAATGCAACAACTAAATGACTGCCAAAGGCAGCTGGAAAAAGCCAAGTGCAGTTGCCAAGAATGCGCACAAGTTCAAAGTGAAAGTCAACAGCAGCAGCAGCAGCAACAACATGGGGACAGGTGGTCCCAGAGCCAACAATCGAGTGGACATTAAAAGCAAAAGTTGGTTTAAAAAGCTGTAAACTACAAGAATTCAAAGTCAAGAGCAACTTGAACGTTGTAAGATTTGAAATCGCATCTTGAGGCAAATCAAACTATATCAATAGTAAAGCAGCTTTAACTTAATAATTTTCTTAAAAAAACAATATTTGAAACTGGTAAATTTGTTAAGCGTCTAAACACTGCTGTCTTCTAAGCTGACCAAATTTCTATAACAAGAGGCACATAGCTTAAGATTAAAATTACGTTAGCTTGCAAATTGAAATCGAATTGAGACTTGCCGAGGCTTGTCAAGTGTTCGATTGCAATTGGAATCTTTCAACTGTTTTCGATTTCATGTCAAGCCGCAACGGAAGTAGCTTTGATTTGTAGTGCGTCTGTGTGTCTGTGCGAAGGTGAGTGCCATTTCCCGTTATTACGGCACCAATTGCAGCTCAATATCAAAGACAAAATGCAACCAAATGTCAAAACTTTGCGGTTGACAGCATCAACCCCAGCCACAGACCTCGTCTCCCCCGCCTTTTAGAGTGCGTGCTTGTTCGTCATCTGGTTGACTTTGAGGAAGTTACCATGCGGCAGACACGCCGTATGCGCCCAGTCCCACCCGATGCTCTTCCAACTTCAGCTTCAGCTTCAGCTGCGCTCTAGGACAGAGCCAATGCCCTCGACGGCGAAATGGAAATGCAACTGCAACTGCAACGCAGCTTTGGCTTCATCTGTGTTGGCTTTGTTTACGCATTTTGTGTTTTTTCCCCTCTATCTGTTTGTTATTGTCCACTGCGTTGCACTCCCGCTAACCAACATATTGTTGCTCAGCTTCAGCTTTGTTCATCTTGTGCATTTTATCTTTGGAAAGTGCACACACAGAAACCCACCCACCATTGATGATGTTTCCCCACTGCCGTGCCCAACCCTCAACGCTGTCCCCAACGTTAGCCCCCGGTTCAAACTCCAAAAACATCCATAGCTCCATTGCTGTGTTTAATATTAAATTTCGTTCATGTTTGAATTGTTGTTGTTGTTGCTGTTGTTATTGTTGTTGTTGTTGATGTTGCCGCCGTTGTTAATGTTAATGTTGATGTTGATGTTGGTATTTCTTATTGTTGTCTTCTTTCATGTCTTACACGCATTTCCATTCCATATGCATTTTTCTTCGTCTTCGTTTTCGATTTGCATGTCAATTTTCGTGCGTTTATTTTGCTGTTGTTGTTGTTTTGGTTGTTGTTGGTTTTGGCTTTGAGATCGTTTTCTAACATTAATATTATTATTATTGTTGTGGTGCGTTGTTAACCATCTGTTCACATTGGCGGCCCAAGCGGAAGTTCCACTGTATTCTCAACGTATTTCTAGCAAAGAAAGCTTCATCAGTCTGCTCTAGGGACTGCCCGACTAGGAGTTACCCTGAACTCTGCGAAGAGCTGCTATTTCTTCTATTCAATATCTAAAATATACGAAATCTGTGTACTGCTCGTACTGCGTATGGTATACAGGAATATGTACTTAAAATTTAAATTATCTGGCTGAACGGACGGACGGACAGATAGACATGGCTAGATCGACACAATTTGTCGTCCTGATACAGAATAATCTCTTCTTTTTGGGGTCTGCCACGCCTGCGTCATCCTGTTACATCCACTCTCACAAAGCCATTATACCCTGTAATCCCATTTCAATGGGTTCAGGGTATAATAAGTCACATATTTATTTGTACTTCGACCCGAATGCATTTCATTCAAAGTATGACTTAGCATTAATATTGCAATATAGCACATATGTTTGTGCAGTCCTTGATCACATCATCGCTTCATTTGAGAATCAATCTGATTATATTGTAAACACACACATATATATATATATTGTATATATATATATATATATGTGTGTGTGTGATCGGCAGCAGCCTCGCTCACTTAATTGGTAGTCATGATCACATTTGTTTCACATTTCCGCCAAACAAAAACGATGACTGAACCGACCGAGTGGCGGACTTAACTAACACTTAATTGAATATCTAGTTGATTTGAGCTGGACGTGGCTGGCGGCGGGGTCCCGAGTGTTGGGGGTGCCGTGCGCTCGCTCATTCGCTAAATGAATGCCATTAATAGGTTTTTGGCAACAGGTTAAGCGACTCTCGAACAACTCGAGGCAACGCAAATGCTAAATGTCATACGGCAAAAGGTAATCGTAACAATAAGGCACATACTATACAGCTGGACATGTGTACGACTATGCGATGCTCTGCAGCTTATGGCATGATCACTGGATATGTGAATATATAGAAGAAGAAGTTTCCTCTTTTACAAGTTGAAGATTGATGAAGCAGAGAGTCAAGTGAATATTTCTAGCTGACTTCACTTTGGGAGATTTATGAATAATTAACACACAAACAGTCTTTCAGCTGTCTGTCTTGTCTGGGAGTTAGGGTATTATAATATTATAACAATAAGAACGACGACAACAGAAAACAAAAAGCAAGTCCAATCAAATAATAAATATAGTCAGTTAAGCAAACTCGTTTCGTTGTCGGCTATTTAAAGCTGTCGAGTAATGCCAAAATACACACGCACAACAAACAAACCAACACACACACTCAAACACACACACACATGTACATAAATATGAAAAGTATTTTGCTAATATTCATTAATGGATTTGCGACACATCTTGCGATAGTTTGGCTGCTGCGCAGAAGCTGTCATAACGACAAAGCCGAGATGGAGATTTATGTATGTGTATGGAAAATGTTAATATTCATACATATGTATGTAGGCACGGACTGGCTTTATGATTGATTCTTTGGCGCTGGGTCAATGCGACATGTGGCGGCACGCAGCACCATGTCGATTGCAACACTCGGCTGGCATCCATAGGCGACAAACTTGACCTTAATTTGGCAACGCCATTGGCGCCATTGCGTGCGGCCAGCCAACCAGCCAACCAGCCAGCCGACAGGCCTGGCCAAATTGTGTTACCACATAAGTGGGCCACTTAACCTTTCTGGTCAGTGGTGTGAATGTGATAGTGCATGCCACCCAGTGGCCTGTCAACTGCCTGCTGCAATTGCCACCTGCAAACTGAAGTCAATTGCCACCAACTTCAGATCCATCTCCACCTCCATCCACCTCCACCTCCAAATCCGACGTGCGCTCAGCTCAGCTCAGCATGTGGCCAACAGGCAAATGCAATAAATGTGTACAACAACAGCACGAACAGCAACAGCTATGTAAACAAACCGAATGTGTAACACACAACCTTGAAGTTGTAAAGAGCCTCTAGTCGAATGCATTGCGCAACTGGCCAACTGGCAAATGGCCCAGACACAGGCGGCCGAGTTGTGCGTGGCTGTGGGCGGTTCTCTGCACTAATTTGTTCAAGAATTCAATTTCGCTGGCATTAACTATGAGTTGCGATAAAATGAAAAAATAAAAACACAACGAGGCGCCACAAATCTTGATAAAGTATATATAAACGAACGAAAGTATTTAAGCATTTAAGCACACGCATGAAATGCGTGAGTAAATCGATTGTTAAGCTGCGACACTATGGGTGGGGGATTATCTTCAAGGTGCATCTGTACCTGTTGCTCCAGCCGTAGCTATTTGTCTCCGTGACAACCACACAAACAGCAAACGAATGGTAACTGCTAACTGCAGTTGCATACCTCATACCTCACACATTCGTAAACAACAACGACGAATGGCCGCTTACTTTTGATCAACATCAACATTAGTTAGTTGTTGACTGAGCGCCAGAGAGATAAGCATTTCACCAAATATGTCAAATGAACAATGCAAACGGGGAGACAGACATCGAGTGCTCGATGGAGTTGCAGATACCCTGTAAGCAGCGCAGCAGCTGCATTCCTAGAGTAATTTTGTAGTGTGAGCTTATAGTATAGCCCGAGTATACCCCTCTTCGATTTCGTATAGCGTATAAGCACATACTTGCAACAAGTCGCATATCCATTATTCATTAACAAACAGCAAACAACAAACGAGCAAACAGGTGGCCGAGAAAGTGCGTGCGACTCGATTACACAAATTGAACAAAAATCGTATAAAATTGCACCTGAGCTTTGAATCGAATGCAAACAGACAAAATACAAGCACGAAATTGAAATCTAGGCAAATAGCTGTACAAAACTACAAATAGAATTGCATAATTTGTGTGTCGGCTTTTAATTAACAGACAAACGTCATACAACAGCTAAGTGGAGCAACTGTCAAAAGTCGACGACAGGCAGATACCCTGCAGAATGAAGTTCAATTGATATATCACCTCTCAACATGATCACTTTGATCACTTTTGTATGTAATATATTGACTTAAGCTCAACTTTTTGATACAAGTTTGTGGTCAGCACTTGTGGTCTCTCTATATAGTCTATATAATTGACATTAATATGAACTAAAGCAACTTATGTTCTAAACAATAGTTAATGGGAATGTAATTAGGATTATTGTAAATATATTATATCAATTTAAATCTCGAGTTTCACTACTTAGACATTGCAGGGTATATCAAGCATTCAGTTTTTAGTTCAAATTTGAATTCAACTTGGAAGCTGTCAGCGCAAATTGAATTTGTAAGCGCTGCAATTACAACAACATTTAGGCCAGGCCGGGCCGGGCCGGGCTGGGGGCTTGGCGAGCCGCTGTTATCGAGAAACGCAACTGGTTTCCACAATGATTAGCATATTTTCATTTTCTATGCTGCAATGGATGGATGCGCTAAATGCCTGGACAAACCGTTCACAGCTTGCTACGGCGCGAGCCAATTTGATAGCTTAAGCATTATGCAATGCATTTCGGGTAGCTTAGTGTAAATGATATGGGCACTTGAGCAACTGGTCAACTGCCCAACTGCCCAACTGCCCAACTGGCCAACTCTGGCTGATTGGGTTAGCTCATTCATAATTCATGGCTGGGCACCCACGCGATCTTCGATTTTTCTTCGATCTTCGACAGCTTCATTAGTTGCCGCGGCGGCGTTAATGAAAATGCAAATGCGACATTTTCCACATCGTTAAAATCGATGTCTGATCGGTTTCTCTGCACACGCCGCACAGGAATGGTTCAATGATTAAATGTGTTGGCACACACACACACACTTGAATTTAAACCAATTCCGTGCTAAGCTTTGGGCATACCCACAAATTAACATAAGATCCAGTGACAGCTGGCGGACATTTAATATCCAACCGAATGCGGCATTTTATTCAAATACGCAAAATATCAACAGCTTGCATCGAGTGAGCATTGTTTGGGGTAGGCATATTCCAGTATCGTAATACCTTCGGAAATTATACAAACATTTGCATACCCTGAACCCATTGAGAATGGAAATGCAGGGTATATTGGTTTTGTAACAATGTATGTAACAGGCAGGAGAAGTAACAGACCTCGTTAAATATATACAGCTGTGTTCATAAAAATAGTAGTGCACTAATACTAGTCGCACTACTATTTTCATGAACACAGCTTAATATTATAGATCAGGACAACGAGCTGACTTAAGCTAACCAAGTCCGTCCGTCCGTCCGTCCGTCCGTCTTTATGAAGGCAACAATCTCGTTAGTGTTATCGGTAAACATCGATAATTTAACTTTGTTCTTAAGCGTAACTTGAATGCCGTGAAAGTTACAGATTTTAGCTATATTGTGTAGTAATAAATATAAAGATTTTATAATTTTTGGATTTTGAATACCTCCTCCTTTTTCCACAAGTTTGAAGAAAAACCTATATCAAATACTATAGACTTTTGCTTTGGCATATGAAAGTCAAAAGTTATTCAACAAAAAAGTCCCCATAGTAAGTCCCATCAGCGCAGCCCAAGCGCAGTCGTTGCGTTAACTACGAAGTACATAAGCAGAGCGAATGTTTATGTGTGTAAGCGTAAGTGTTGTTTGCTATATATGTACAAAGGAAGCGTAGAATGATTGGAATAGCAGCTCTTCACAGGGTACAGGGTATCTCCTAGTCGTACACTCCCAACTGGAGCACTCTTACTTGTTATAATTTCATCTGTGCACGAGTCGACTTTAGATGCAATCAGGTTATTACAATTGTTGACATGCATTAGCCGAAACTAAGCCGAAAAATCTCGTTAATAAATCATTCAAGCAGATCGTAAAGGCCGAGATTAAGGCATTTTATATATCTATTTCATAAGCATAATTATATATAGGAATGATGAAATTGCTTTGGACTTTTCACATTCAATTCTTCGGCAGGTAATTAAAGAGTTGGCCATCATATCAACTGCAAATATAAGTCGTGTCTTTAAGTCCATTAGCTGCTGGAGCGTATCAGAAATAGCCAAGAGAACGACGGACATTTAAAAAGCTTTGAGCACTTAAGGCCCACAGTCAGTCAACTGACAATTCTTTGAAGTGCCATCGATACGAAGTTGTTGGCGCTTGTCGTACTGTCCTAATGGCCATTTAAGAGCTGCGTGCTGGGCGTGTTCACAATGACATTATGTAGGCTTCGATCACGATCAGCAAGCTTTATGCGCAGAATCAGATAACTACAAGCTGAAGCTATATTTTGTTAAGGAAAACGCATTACGTATACGCCCATTGGACGGACTTGTACTCTTCTTAAGTCTTCTGATGAATGTTACATGAAATCACTGCGTACGCAAACTCTTATTCTAATTACAAGTCAATATTTTATCAATTTGGCCCAAACGAACTCCCACCAGCAACAACAACGCATTGTAAAATGCAAAATAATTTTATATTAGACTTAATAGAGCTTTATGCTGTGCTGGGAGCCCACTACCACGGCGTGTTGTAATTTTAGAAAATTATTTAAAATCCCTCAGACGCAGCAGATTATTCGTCTCAAAGGGCAAGGCTGAGCGGGGACAACAACAGCAACACGAACACGTAAAAAAGCAAAGAATTTTATTATTATTAAATAAAGCCAAAAAGGGGCCGCAAGAGAATCCTTTAAGCTATTCAGCTGTGAGCTACCAGCTTCTGGGTTCTTATGAAAGGTAAATTTAGCTACAACTCGCTGCAAAAGCCGTCCGAACTGGGCTGAGTGAAAGCATTTACCCACTCATTGAGCTGTTTCGAGGGAGTGGGCGTGGCCATACGCGCGGGCGGGGCGGATAGGCATACGAAAACATAAAGTCCTAGCTGAAGGCGGTTAATCTTGCGAAATGAATTTACTATACTCTTGTCATACCCTGTAACGATTAAGAATATGCCAATGCGTCATACCCTTCGGCAATTGATGAGAATATAATCAGTTAACAGTTGGAGACATCAAGTTTGGCTAAATGAATTGCCAAATGTGAATTAGCCAAATCAGATTTAGTTGTGATTATGTTTTGCCCTCCAACTAACTGAATCAACATGAGAGAGCCTAAGTTTGATATGGGAATTGACTATGGATTGTGAGAGTTTGAGCTACCAGCTAGAAGCTTATGCAGGGTATAATTACTTCGCCCACTCTTGACTAGGGCAATTTGACTTGCTGCTGCTGCTGCTGCTGCTGGCAGTTGGAAGTTGGAAATTAATTTGGTCGTACTCAAAATGCGCCTGTAATTTACAGCACATTCTTCGAGTGGAGCGACAAGCAAATAAAACATTGTGCCAAACGCGCCCACAAAATGTTTTGACAACCAAGCGACAAGCGACAAAACGGCTAAATGACGATAGGGAAACATTGAGGAATGGCATGAATGTGTGTGTATATACATATATTTATACATAGCTGTGTATATTCCAAGTTGAAAACCTAAAAGCCAAATAGACCATGACGACAAGCGTTGTTTCGGGGGCCGCATCGCAGTCAGTTGTTGCTGTTGTAATGGAAACTTACATTTGGGTGTGTTCTGTTGCTCTGCTCCTCACTTATGAGACAATAATATATATATATATATAGTATATACATATACAACAAAAAAAAACAGACAAAACATAGCAACAATAACAACTTTGTTATAGTCAAAGAGCCAACTAAAATGTGTCCATGTGTGCGCCTATGTGTATTTACGCGCATGTACTTAGATTAACTGGCTGCGGGGCAATCGGTGGCAAGGTACGGCACAGGGCGGACATGTGTGTCACACGGCAGTCAGAACGCAGTCGTAGCTCCGCTCACCGGAGACAAACGCGACATTCATTCGACTACGATGGCATATCACATTTCAAATGCGCAAACATTTAAACGTGCCAAATGCCACGGGAGGCCTCTGGCCACAGCCGGAGATGGAGGCGCTGTCGCTGTCGCTGCCGCTGTTTCTGCCGGAAAGTTGGAATAAGACATACCTGACGCAGGTGCGTGATGCACTTACTCGACAGCTGCGTTTATGTGTGACCTCTTCTGTGGGTTTTTGTATTTTCTGTTTTTGTTAGTTTTTTTGTTCTGTTTTTTTTTTTTTTTTTTTTTTTTTTTTGTGGTGCGGTTGGGGCTGTGACTAGCTGTGACTGTGGCTGTGACTGTGGCTGGTGGCTAAGAAAGCTTTGTATGCAACAAGTGGAAAACACGTTGTATGGGCTAATTAAGATACGGTAGTTATTCTCCACAGTTAGAATGCGCCGCTCACAATCAATGGGGTTTGGCTTGGGCTTTGTGCCGCACAATCGAATCGTTTCGTTTGAATGCACGCGACATTGACTCACCTGAAAAGAAATGGAGGAAGCACAAAATTTTAAGGTTAGCTTTAAATGCAACATTATTGAGGCTAATATAATTGATGTGTGGATGTATTTGTATAGAGCACAAAAGAAGAGCTTGATTAGAAGCAAAGCGATTTACTACATACATAAATATTACACTTTTGATTAAAGACATAATTTGGTATGAGTTGAGAGAGAGAGAGTGAAAGCGCAAGTATATATATAGATATATACCATGTCATCAAGTTTAAATATATATATATAAATTATATACATATTCATTTTCATTGTATCAGAATAAATTTTTATACCCATTGCAAATGGGATATTAAGCTATAATGTTTTAGTTTCTTTTAATATCTACCAAAAATTAAGCTCAATTGCAAATCGACGACTTTTCTAGAATAACAAATTCTCACTTTCTTATGTTAGGCACAGCTGCACATATACAAATATTTGTTATTTGATAGTTTATTATTATTGTATATCACACACTTTAAACAAGCTTTAAGTTTCACATAAATATTTTAATTATTACAATATTTTTTTGCGTAATGGAATTAATATATATATCGTGTCAATTTGCTGAAATTTCCTTCTTAACTGCGCCGAATAACGAATAACGAACACGCACGATGCACTTCTCTAGAATGACAATTTCAATGTCCAATGCGGGTCATAACAACCCTGTTTGAATGTCCTAAGTAACCATCTCGTTCGTCTCTCTCACTCACTCAGGGAGTGAGAATTAGAGGATAGAAGCCAGAGATGCGAAGACGCAAACTCACGCGGATAATACTTTGACAACTACTCTCTCTCTCTCTCTCTCTCAGCTTCACACTAATACTCCTGCAACAGTAATCAGACAATCACGAATTGAGAAGCTTAGAAAACAGATTCTGCTACATATATAAATATATTTTATATATATATATAAAATATATGTTTAACTCTGTCTTAAACTAAAACCAAACGGAAATAAACTTCAAAATTCCTGAAAGCTCGCTCGCAACTGCCTAGATCTGTCTGAATAAAAGTGCAATGTTAATGTGTATGGCATTGGCTATGCAGTTGCTGTTTCCGTTTCTATTCGGTTTTCTAATTATGAAGCTGCAACGCGTCAGGTGGATGTGGGCGCAGGCGCCCACACGCTATAGAAAACAACAACAGCAGCAACAGTAACAAAAGCGACTAAAATCAATGAAAAGCAACCAAAATGCCGACAAACGAAAGTGAAAATTGCCGTTGTTGCTGTAGCTGGTTTCGCTTTTTAGTTAATAAGATAAATTTGCAGTCGCTGCCGGCTTAGGTTTTGAGTTTTGAGTTTTGAGTTTTGAGCTTTGAGGAGCTGCGTCAGCTGCGATGCGAGCGCCATTGTTTGTGTCTAAGGCGCTTAAAATATTTCACGCTTTTCTTTGCCCCGTGGGCGACATGCAAATTGAATGCGAGACAATGTATTAAACATGCGCCTAAACAACACACGAACAGTTGTTTGCTTGCTCTACGAGGGCAGTTCGATTGGTAATCAAACTGCATAATATTATATATATATGCAAATTGTCATCTGAAACCAAGTTGGAATGCTGCTCAAAACGGAACAAGAGTTTTATGTCAACTCAAATGTTTCTTTCCAACAATTAAATGTATATATTAAGCCATTATATGTAACTTGATTCACAGTTGCAGAGATTACTTTAATCAAAGATCTATTGAATGTTATATAGCTTAAAGTAATTGTGTGTTCAACTGGTAAAGATATATACAATGAGTCAAGAGTCTAGGCAGGCTCTGGAACTGGCACTGTAAAACGTTTATAGCGTAGGTATTATTTCTGTCTTTTATGTTAACTCAAATGTTTCCAACAATTAAATGTGTATATTAAGTCATTTTATGCAACTTGATGATGAACATTTCTATTATCAAAGATCTATACAATACTTTTACTATTAAATAAAATAGATATAAATATTACAACTATAATTTGTGAATCAAGTGCCTAGGCAGGCACTGTTAACCGTTTATAAAGTAGTTTTTATTCCTGTCTTATCCTCAAGTGTCAGTGCCATTCGAACCGTTAGCTAACAACTTCCAACATTTGATTGTAAATAAAACATGTTTACATATCGAATGGAACTTTCTTAATATGTTAAGGCATAAGACAGATGGCATGACATTTGCATGTTTCAACAGTTTCCGTTTATGTTTGCATATTTTATAATGCGGCACAATTTATGGCTCTCTTTTGAGCGCCCCTGCGAGAGTTGGCGTCATAATAATCAACAGACTCCAATGCACAACTAACCCAATGGACATATATGAATATACCCAAGCCAAAGAAAGAAAATGGAAAACAAACAAACGTTGACAAATTGCAATATTAATTTTTTATTGATGTTGAGTTTCAGTTTCAGTTTCAGTTTCAGTTGCATTCGCGTTCCCATTCGCATTTGCATTTGCATTTCAAATCATTTATTCAGCCAGGGCCCCATAAAACGTACATAAAAATCAATTATAAACTGCCCATAAGCTGTCATAAAAAACGATTTTAATACATGCTTTAAGTAGTGTTTGCATGTTCAACTCCCACGACAAAAAACGCCCCCGACTTTGACATTGAAGTTGCCACAACAATAAAAACAAACAAAAGCAAGAGTGTATACACACACACACACACACACACACGGACACACACACAGTCACTGGGTGGCTTTGAATATCGTTTATCGACGGCTTCGACGACAGATTCGTGATGACAGATTGCTATCAATGGAACCAAGCCTCGCTTGTCTCAGTGTCAATGCCAGGAAATACTCGTTACCAATTGTCGCGAGGCAATGTCTACATACAGTACAGTATTCTCTCGTAAGCTCGAAATATATTAGAAATAAAATAACATAAATGTTGTCAGGTCTGATTGGATTGAGTCTGACAGTTGCACAGGTTAGACTTCATGGCAATATCTTTAACGTACAGATGGACATGCTTATAACGCATTGAGTGTTCGTTTTAATTAAGCATATGTATGCATGTAAGGTAGAAGGAAGGAATCATAGCAGTCTCTGCTCTGCTAAGAATAACAGAATCATTTTCACCTGAAACAACATTGGAGAAAGATTCACATTATAGATACAAAAGATAGATAGAAGTCGGGGAGGGATTCAAGTTCAGGATACTAAAAACAATTATCCAAATTGCTGAGAAGCACAAACGAGAGACACGAAGATAAAAACTTCTAAGAACGATATCTGAATAAAAGTCAAGCTAAGCAGCTACTAAGGCCGCTCAAGTTGAAAGTGAATTTGAAGCATTCACGCAGCAAGCGACAGCAAATTAAATGCTCATTAGCATATTCCAAGGAGCCAACTGATACACCCAGATAGACATTGGGGACAGACGGATGCGGCCACGCACGATTTCACAGGCAGGCAGGCCAGGCCAGGCCAGGCCAGGCCAGGCTGGCAGGCTGACTGGCTGGCTGGCTGGCAGGAAGTCGATTCCGGTGGCGATGACGACGCACCGTCAGCGATGAGAGCATGAGTTTGATGTTGACAACAAAGCGTTGGAGCCGCCTCAAAGCGGCATGGCTTAGCCGAAAGCTGAGAGCTATGTGCATGTGGGGAGGGGATCGTCGGCTCTTAGAGTTGGGGTGAAATAAATTAATTTGCTTTACTTTACGTTGTATTTATGCCCTGTGTGAGTAGCTCTCGTTCCCTCCCTCCATCCGTATGTCCTATGTCCCAACAACTTGGCTTCTCTGTGCCACATTGTTTGGCATATTTCAGCGTCTGCTCTGCCGCTCCACTGTCGGAATGGCCACGGGACTTGGAGTTCTATGCGGTTCCTTTGCGTGTCATTCAATTTACATTAATTTAGTTGATGTTCCAGTCGCGGCTGAGGGCGGCACTTTGGCAGGGGCGTGCCCTGGCAATTTGATTAGCCAACCGGGCAAAGAGAGAGACAGAGACAGAGACAGAGACAGACACACACAGAGAGAGAGAGAGAGCAAGGGAAATGAAAATGTTTCCTCTATCTTCGACAGTCTGTCAATCAATCAATCGGTAGGCGTGGCAGACGCATCTCAGCCTGACTCCGAGCTGTAACATTTTCAAGGTGTCATCTGCATGCGCGGGTGCAGGCTGTAGTATATCCAATTTGACCTTTGCGGGTTACTTTACGCGAAAATGCGAAAATTTCGAGAGCGGGTCAATGGCCCTCTGGGCGCTGTGCACCACGGTGCGACCCAACCAACTGGGAAAGAAAAGCAACAGAGTCAGCACTAAAAATTCTGCGAATACGCTTAGGCAAAGGAAAGCCAGCGAGCGGTCGATCGGACGGACGGTGGGCCGTTCTTTCAATCTGACTGGGTGGGGGGGACTGGGGCGATTCGAGCGAACTCATCCAATTCGAACGAATCGCAAAATACTCAAGCGACGGTTTCGTCAATGGAGTGTGGTGCACATAGTGAGTCACACCTGATTAACGGGAACGGGCCAAGGGTTTCGCCAAGCTCCCAGCCGAACGAAAGTGTGAGAAAAGAACCGCAATTCGTTGACTGGGTTACTCTGTGTAGCCAGCCAGCCAGTCATAAATTGCACACGTCAGCCAAAAAGATACAAATGTATCTACACGCTGCATGCTACTACAAAGTTGCTTCCATTGATGATGTTGCGCCAAAAGATTTTAATTGGTTTGCCCGTTCGCCCAGTTTTGTGCGAAGTTTGGCAGCGGCCTTTTCTTTGCTCTCTGGGCTTTTCAACAAGTTTTCATCTCTTGCGGGTATTATTATTGCACTCGTTGTTTTGTTTTTACCTATATGTATATCGCTTGGAGCTTTTGCACACTTTTTTGTGTGTTGGGCCTTTGTTTAGCTCGAGTTTATCAAAATGTTTAATTTTATTTCTTTGTCGCTCGACAACGACGACGCCGACGACGACGACGACGCGCACATATTTAAGTCAAGGACGTGACTTTTGTAGCAAGTTTTGCCCTTCGGCACTGCACGCACTGCCGCTGCGACTGCTGCTTTGGGTTCAGTTTTTTGCCCCGCCAGCCAGTTACAGTTTGTGACCATTAAACAAATATGTCTTTGATTTCAGCCAAATAGTTACTCATGTTTGTCACGCTGCTCACAGCAACAACAACAACAATAACAACAATAAGAATAACAAGCTGAACAGCATCTTAGCCTCGCATTTGTAATTTGATTATGTATTAGACTCTCGCATGAATACATAAATCCAAATGTAAAAGGAGACAGGACATTTTCCAAACATTTACTCTGCTAAACACATTCAAGGCACGCATTTTATTTCGGATATAGGTATATATATAAATCTATCTATCTATGTGTAATACTATTTGTCCAGACGGACTGGCACACTGGGCACACTGATTGATTGCTGATCAACGCAGCATGAAAGCTAACAGCAAATATATACATACATTTATTATTGATATATGTACATATTTGTCTGAGGGCACACACAGACAGCAATACAATCACGTTTATTAGATTGCCAACACAATTTGTGAACATGCAACATAAATGAAATGCGATACCAAATGTGAAAACTTTTGGGAGAAACGCAAGACTTAGAATACCCTAAAAGATGTTGTCTGTGTCTGTTTATTAAATATTTATGTATGCCTAGGTTTATTTTTGGATAAAAAAAACATATAGTTTCTTTAACCTTTTCAAAGTCAATTTCAATTGAATTCAAACACAAATTAAACAAGTAAGAGAGCTGTAGTCGAGACTGCATGACTAGGAAATGCCCTGAACTCTGCAAAGAGCTTATATTCTAATCATTCTACGCTTCCTTTATGCATATGTCATACATAACAAACAACACATGCGCTCGTGGGGAGGTATTCAGAATCCAAACTGTTCCAAATCTGTATATTTATTACAGCAGAATCTATAGTAAGTAGGCGGTTTCTATCTTTTATGGTATTCAAGCAACGCAAAACAAGCAAAGAAACTTATCGATTATTATCGATGATGAAATGGGTTGAGTTATCGAAGAAAACAGATAAACTCGTGCTGTACTGAAATACGGGAATATATATTTAAAATTATCACACTGACAGACCAACGGGCATGGTTATATCTATTCAGCTGATCTAGAGTATATATACTTCATGGGGTCTGCCACGCCTTCTTCTGCCTCTAACATACATTTTCACAGAACTATTAAATCCTGAATTCCCATTTTCAATGAGCTCAAGCTATAAATTTCAATTTTCAGGCTTTAAAAAATTGTTTGCCAGCAATTTGACTTTCTCTAAAGCAACCAGCGACCTTTGACTTTTTAGCAAATTCCTTTTCCATTACCACACATTAATTATTAAAAGGCTATTAGCTAATCGCAGACGTCAAAGGATAAGGCTAAGAAGCCTTGGCTTGGGGCAAACAGCTAATAGCCTTTTGGCCAATTTAGCTTGTCGTTAACTGTTATTCGAAATAATGCTTCGCAGTTATTGACGCACACAAAATGCAGCAGCTGAAATGAGGCCAGAGTTATGCAGTTGTCAACACTTGGCTTTCGTTTTGAGAGCAGTGTTGACTAACGCCATTGACTGCGATGCTTTTGACAGCTCCATTTGCTCAGCTGCTGCTCAGTGCATTGGAGCGGGGCCAAGAGTAAATAGCTAATTGGAAATTGGCACACCTGCTGTGCCAGGGCGCAGCCCCGGACGCCCAGACAATGGGATAAGCTGACCAGCTACTATATTGCAATTTCTCAATGATTCAACAATTTAAATTAAATTCACATTCAAATTTTGCATTCAACTTGGGCCGCGGCCGCACAGCTACCACAATCAAATTGAATTTCAATTTTGTTTACGTTCGGTATTCGATCATCGATATAAGTTTAGTCTTGACTTAGATCAGGCATAGAAACTATGCCAACTAAATCGAATTTGGCAAAGGTATTCCATGAAACTAAGTATTCCAGAACTTGTTTCATTTTTAAACATCTTTGATATATAGAAATTGAGCAAAGATATACTGATATGATATATTGGTAATGGAAATGGGCTTTCGTTGTTTGGATGGAACAAGAGAGATGAGTTTGATCAGCAATTTGGATGTTCGTTAGCCTTGATTATTGACTGCACAGGCTTTGCCCACATTTGAATAGCTCATGCCATTTTCAGCAAGAAAAACAAAAAGCACTTGGCAATATGTCGGCCAAACGGCAGTCAGCCTCGATTAGAAATGCCAAAACTTATAATTGAAATGTTGTAAAGACAACAACAACAGCAGCAGTAGCAGCAGCAGCAGCAACAGCAACAGAAAACAGAAAACTGAAACAAACACGTGCCATTGAAATATGCATTTTAATTTCCTGCTCGAAATATACGTTGCATTTGACTGATATGACAGCAGTTGAATACCCTGCCAGAGGGCCATGGGGTCAGCTTTCCTGTTGCTGTTGCTGATGGCAATTAGCTGCTGCTGCTGCCACTGCTGCCATTGCTGCTGGGACAGACAATTTCACCGACCGGGCAATCAATCAAAGAAAGTTTTTCCAATGCATTTCAACACAATTCGGCAGCAATTAGATATATTAATGACAAGCGCTGCCGGCAAACGTAAAAAATCTGTTATTAATGAGCTCTGGTCAGGCAAGCCAAAAAGAGGACAGTGAGCGTAAGCGATGCAAATTTGGATGACTCAAGTGTCAAATGGATGACATGTTGAGAACGCGCACGACACAAATCGATGCTGGGAAGCTTTGGGCGTGAACAGAGCTCGGCGGAGGGCCAATGCAGCGATTGCGATTGCGAAAACCGACGCAGATCACGCAGATCTTGCTCACCCACAGCGAACTTAAAAAGGGAACAACAACTGTCTATCAACAACAGCAACAGCAACAACAATGCCCAAGCTGAACGCACAGCATTCAAGGCTAATTGTGCAATAATTTATGAAATGGCAACACAAACAAAGCAACCAATTTAAATACAAATATACATATGTGTCTGTCATGCATATACATACTTATACATATGTCAGTCAGCTATACATATATGTATATTATACTTGCTGCATATATAGTGCTTATTTCGAGAATACAATTGCGAGGGGTGAGCCAAAGGCCGCAGAGTTTGGGGCGCAATAATTAAGAATAACTCAAAGAGACACATTTAAAAACATTGAATTAAGTTATTAAGAAATAAAAATAATATAAATATACCCTTTGGAAATATTTAAGCAAAGGGTATGCCAGCATTTGAGTTGACTTTATGCGAGCTACAATATGTGTTAATCATTACGCGCTAAATGCTTGCATAAATCAGTCTTAAAGCGGCTTAAACTGTTCTCTATTAGCTAAGCAAGTTAATTGATCTAACCATAACAGATCCAAAGGACTTGAATATATGCTAAAAGAAGACTTAAGCGGAGATAGTCTACATTTAGCAGCTGTATATATACAGCTTTGTTCATAAAAATAGTAGTTGAACGGCAAAACTTTGTGATAAACTTAATATGGGGAAAACAATTTCAGTCGCACTTCTATTATTATGAACAGAGCTGTATAACTTGATATATTTGATCTGATTCTAAGCTACATATTCAAATATGTAATACACATAAGGATAAAGGATATATAACTTAATCTTCACTCATCTAAGTCACATATTCATATATGTAATAAGCATAAAGATAAACTATAATCAAGTTGATCTCTTCTTATCTTTCTCACTCTTGATAGCTTGCTTAAGGTTTGCCGAATGCCCATATACTCGTTTCACCGTGTGATCAGCATTTGTTGGCCGCCAAGACAATGTGCAAATCATAGCCGCAATTAAGCGCCGACAAATGCTGTGCAACTCACTTAAAAAGTCATCACATGTATTTTTTTGTTACTTTTTATTTTCATTATTTTTATTTCTTGTTCGTTTTTCTTTTTATTTTGCAAATAGTTTTAACAGCACTTTGTGACTAAACGGGAATGGGCAAATGAATTAAAACTTGAGCACGTACAACAACAATTCGAAAATAGCAAATAGCAAATTGCAAATTGCAAATTGAATGCAAAGTCTAGAAACTATATGAGCTTATGACACCGCAACGCTAAAGCAATTAAATTCAATGATCCAAATGAAATGCAGGCAAAATAAACGTAAATTCAATTTGGAAAATTATAAACAAAACGCAAAACGAAAATGAAAACGCAAACGCAAACTGCTTAACAGCTTCGCCAATTGAGCGGTGCACAGGCAGCTGCCGCACCACCAACTGCACCACCAAAGTTCCAAATTGAGAAATGCTGAACTCTTGACGTTCGCACACACACACACACACATGTGAATAAACAAATAAACGACCCGTTGTTGTTGTGTGCCATTCAAATGAATTTAATATAAGAGCAAAAGAAGCAACAACAACAACAACAATTGGCTAAGCTTCCGGAATTAAAGATTCAGCAACAACACGAATTCAAATCCGTTTTTGGCAGCCGGCAACAAACTTTAGTAGGTTCAAGGCAAAAACAACAACGAACGCGTTTCAACCACAAAAAAAAAAACTAAAACAAAAACGAAAATTCATCAGAGCCAACAGCGACGCGAAATCTGGTCAACCGGTCAACTAGTCAATTGGTCAAGTGGCGGCTGATGTCCATGCGATGCGGCTGGGCGCTGGACGCCGGGTTCATGGCATGACAAACACCCAATTAGCTCTTGGGCGCTGCAAAGGGAAAACATTCGATATGTGCGACCGACAACAACGAACCAAACTAATGGCAAACACACGAATACGAATACGAATACGAACACCACTGTGGTGCTGCGTCCTGCCAATCAAATGAGCACTTTGACAAGACACCACACATTGCTCTGGTGGCTCGACAAAACAAAAATCAATGCTATTCGAACTTAGATAAGTTAGTATACGTTCTATTTGTGTGCGGCCGCTGAGTGTCAAATAGCACAATTTCTATATATATAACAATTATATATTATATATACGTTAGTGTTCATGAAAATAGTAGTGCTCATCTAATTCGGATCGAAAACTAATATTTAGAGCGCTGTGGCAACTCAAAAACATCGTCTGTTGCAGGAGTAAGTATTTGTGCGAAAAGTATATGTAAAACATAATATATGAAGTTCGACTAAATTAAAATAGTTTTCCCACTACTATTTTCATGAACAACTAAATTTTATTACGTTTTTTTGCTTGCGAATCTAAATGCAAAAGTATTAAGTAGATCTATATTCTGGGCTTAAGTTAAATTGCTCACCTTCCATTATGTTTTTACACTTTTAATTTTGCGCCTAATAATGAAATTTGAGATTTTTTCACACTTTTGCCGGAATAACAATTTCTAGACGCTTTACTTTATAGACTGACAATCATAACGACCCTGCGCAAAAAGGCCTACATAGCCATCTCGCTCTCACTCAGCAAAAGCTAACTTTGTCTCTCTCTCTCTCTCTCTCTCTCTCTCTCAAGGACACACTACAGGATAGAAGTCAGAAATGAGAAAACGCAAACTCACTAGGATAATATTTTGATAACCTCTCAGCCTCACCCGAATACTAATACTACTGCAACAGTAAGAGGCAATCAGGACAAAATTGAATAGAATTGGGAAAACTTTGAAAGCAGACAACATCATCAATTCTAGAGTATCACATCATAAGCCATCGAATTCGTTAACACATTTGTTCTCGAATATAACTAACGGAAAATGAATAAAGAAGTTGTTAGAAAACAATGAAATCAGGCAAAGAGCCACTTTAGGTTTATATAGCTGTTATTTCACAACAAACAAAGCATGCAAATATCTGTTTATAAATAAGCACAAATTCAAACTCAATAATGAACAGTTCAACGTTATGTTTACTTCCTTTTCAGCATAAACATAGAACACATGTAAAGCATTAAAATACTCGAATTATAGGGCATCGCTGAGTCGAGCATTGCCAATGAACATACTGTGAACTTGCTTGTTGCTGTCACTGTCACTGTCCGCTGTCTTGTTTGACAAATTATGAACACGTTTTTGTATTTAAATAATGATTTCACGTCGCTGTTGGTCTTTCGATTTTTGGTGCGTCGAACTGCCCCTCGAACTGCTGATAAGATCGATTGCCGATGTCACCGATGACGACACTCGGAGATAGACCTTCGATTGAGCGCTCTGTCACTGTCCCACTCTCTCTCTTTCTCGCCCTCCCCACCAGCAGTGGGTGGGGCGAGGTTGTAGGAGAACGTTGCCATTGCAGAGTGTTGTTGGCTCTGTTGGCCAGATTCACAGCAGCCAAATTAAGATGTTGGCAAGCGAGATTATGTAGGCTGCACCGAATGGTCAGCAAAGATCAGCATCGATGCTGGGGTGCAATGAACCAACCGTTCGAGAGTTGAAAAGTCGAAAGGCAAACAGATTGAGCCGATGAACACAGATTATACAACAAGCAATCCGCATTCGAATTGGAATTGAAAATACAAATTGGGCTTTGACATTGCCGATTGGCCATTGCCCACTGGCCGGCCACACACAGAGCTCTGATCACCGATCACCGATCACCGATCACCGATCAACGATCAGAGATCTTAACACTTAACACTTTGTGACTGAGTGGTCAACAGGTTGACTGACCGAGCAGCTGCTGCTGCTGCTGCTGCTTTACTTGTATCTTACATCTTTTGCTTATTAATCGTTAACAATTTTGTGATAATGCAAAAGTGAAAGGCAATTGCCGATTGAATACTTTTAGTGGCAACTGTTTTTATTATTTGCCAAATGGTTTTCAGACTGTGACACACTGCGGTCACTGCTGGGTCACCGGCGTCCCTCAGTGGAAGTCATAAGGAATCCATGAAGCTGCCTCTAGTTGGATTATATATACCCAACAATAGCTGAACGGACAAGCAGTCAGTCAGTCAGTCTGTCCATACGTCATTTAGCCTGTGTTAGCCGGCTCTTGCTGCATCCCTAGAGATGAGGATGAGTCAGTCGTGAGATGTTTGTGTGATAATTTTAGCTTGCCATGTTCTGCCGAGCAATAAATGCCAACACACACACACACACACACACACACACACACACACACACACACACACACACTCACACACACACAAATGCTAAGCAGCCGGTACAGTGAGTCATGGCGAATGGCAAACAGCGAAATGCGATGCAACGCAGTTAGTTTTGGCAGCCGCAGATAGAGACAGCGACAGAGACATATGCATATGCCGAATACACAAAACCAGATACAGTTCTTGTTATTCTTATTGTTGCTGTTGTTGCTGCTGTTGATATACGTATAACATTAAGTTCTCGCACAACATGACTCACATGCAGAAGAGGAGGGCTGGAGATTTCTGACCACCAGCGTTGTCCACTCCTAGCGCAAAGAGCTTTTATAATTGTTTGTCAAATGCTTACCTGCAAAGAGAGGAAAAACAAAGAATGAAATAAGATTATTACAGTTTATAGATTTAATTATAAGATTAGATTTGCCGACTCCAAGAGCTTGGATCTTGGCATTGATCTTAATAATAATCTAGAAGCGGAAGAGAAATGAATTTAGTATATTTCTAAACTAGAAGTAGTTCCTGGAAGATGCTTTAGAATATATCCCAACTTATCCAATTTATAAGACAGACAACCCTGACTCATATAGAAATGCCCTTTTTATCCACTCTAAACTCTTTGCTGATAAATCAAAGAAATATGCCAAGCCAAGACTCAGTTGGTCTAACTTGACGAGTCGATTCTTATTGGAAGTTGTTTTCGTAGAAAGTAAAAGTAAAAGGCGCCATAAGCTGCGTGTGGGCATGGCCAAAACACAGTGCGGCTCATTGAAAAGTGAAAAGCATTCGAGAAAACAATACGAATAGAAATACAAAATGCGAATGTTATTACGAGGCAACAGTAACAGCAACAGCAACAGCAACAGCAACAGACGGCGACTAACTAATTGTTAGACAGCGAGTTAGTACCGACTTCAGAGCGAGCAAAAAGAGGGCAGGGTGGCAGGCTAATAACTTAGTCGAAAGAAAAGTGAAAAGAGCAAAACGCTCATAAAAATAAAAATAGAAATAGAAATGGACATGACAATGACAATGGAAATAGAAATGAAAATGGAAATGGACATGGACATGGAAATGGAAGTGGAGAATATGGAAAAAGCCAACATAAAATGAGGCCGGCGCGTAAATTACAAATCAATATACGATACAATATGCATGGGCCAAAACCTGCCCATTTGGCCGGACGATTGCCTCTCCCATATAGTCCAACAACTGACGTCGGAGGCAGCGCACTTGAAGCTCTTGTTGTGGGGGGACAGCCAGGCTGCTGGCAATGAACCCCGGCCGAGGAATGCACTCGGAGAATGGGCATCAAAATGAAAATGAAAATGAGTTGTCGTTGTCGTTGTCCCTACTGCTGCTGTCGTCGTTGGGCTCAAGAGTTTTCTTGCTAAATTGCAGCAATAGCGCCTAAATCCAAATGCCGGCGACAAAGCGACGACAACGACAACAACTTTAATGACGCTGTACCAGCAGCAGCAGCAGCAGCAGGAGATGCCGTGCCACAGCCAGGCAACCAGGGCGAAGTTCTATCTTTGGCACACAGAACTTGAAATACTCTTGCATAAGAGTTTAACTGAGATCTGCAACTGCAAAAGCATGGTGTTCACAAAAATAGTAGTGCGACTGAAATGTTGGACAGCAAAATTTTGTGATAAATATAATATTTTGAAAACAATTATGCTTTGCTTTCAATCCTGTATGAGGGACAGACTGCTCAAGTTTGTGTATAAACTCACTATATACACTTTGCAGGCGCATGCAATGCAGTTGCTGTACTAAGTTAAGCAGCAGCATAAGAATGTGCAACGATTTCATGTGTCAACAAGACCAACTGAACAGAGCAAATCCAGACTGATGTTGACTAGAGGCGCATAATAATAGCAGCTGAGCATGTGCACGTAGATGGCCGACTGCTCAATACTCTGCTCCAAATATGAGCTATGAAAAATGGAATCTGCTACAGCCTTTACTAGTTGAAGCCTTAACATTTTCAATTGGCATTTCAATAGAGACTCTTATGAAAATATTGTGACATGTTATTGAAGGAATCATAACGATAGGCAGATCAGGCAGCTTAAGCTTACGATGCAAATGAAGTTGATGTCAAGGCATCGTCGCTATCGTCTGGTCAATTTGAAAGCACCATGCGGCTGATTCGTTCATTGGCCACGTTAAGACGACAGCAGCTTAGCGCTTTGATAAGGCAGCCAATTCAAAGCTTTCAGGAGTCAGCCAAGGGCCAATGGCCTGAAAATGAGCTCAAATTTGACACTTTTTTCTTTTTCTTTAAATTTCCCGCTTGACAATTGTGGCTGTTGCCTATTTGCGTTTATTGTTAACTTTTGTAAAATGCGAAACTTAAGAATTGCAATCGCTAAACTGAAACAAACTGAACTTAGTCCGCCAAGCGGCTGACAGCTGGGTTGCTGCTGTTATCAGTCGAGTGAGTATGTGTGTGTGTGTGTGTGTGTGTGTGTGTGTGCAGCTCAATCAAAGCAATAATAACAACAACAACAGAAACAGAAAAAATAATTGTTCACAGCTCAACTGGATCAGTCAACTGGCCGCCTTTTGCAAATACCACCCAAGTGGCAGTCAGGCAAAAACAAAGGCAAACAGCCAATTAATGAGCAATTCACAATGAGAACGACGAATGAATGCTGACGCGGAGTAGGAGGACGATGATGATGATGATGATGACGCTCTTGATGACGAGGATTGGCTGCGCTGATTGGCATGAATACAACGCATGAGCAACTGCCGCGGCGATAGGCAAATCTTTTGGCAATGATTGTTGTGGAAATTCACACACAGCAGCAACAGCTGATTAAAGCGAATTGCTCATTATAATTACAATGAGTACGTCTTTTCCAAATCAAAATCCAATCAAATACATTCCAGTTCAGGCCCAAACTTTGATGCATCACACACCTAACTGAAGTCTACCTGCGTCCAATTAGGCTGCACGAGAGGTGACGCAAGAGAAATCGAAAAGCAAATGCTTGATTCTTGCTCGATCTGGAAAAGTCGTGAATTTGCAATCTGCTTTTGTTTGTTTGTCTTATCGCTTATTAACTGTGTGTCTATTTGATTTGATAATTGATAATCAACTCGCCGTTTTGATATCATTTGCAATGCCATGATAAAGTCTAGCTTCGAGCTATTGCTTTGACTCGGACTCGACACTTGTTGTTTGCCATGAACTCTTCAAAATGCTGCTGCTGCTGCTGCTGCTGCTGTTGTCGCTGTCATTAATAATGAACGTATTGTTATCGCGCATCATTACAAGTCATTACAAAGTCAAGCGCGCGATTTGCACTTGCAATTTCTTCTTTGTTAATACGAAACACAAATATTTTGATAAACAAATCGCCTGTCAGTCAGTCAGTCAGCCAGAGCTCGCCCCGCTGTGTGCTTCAATTCTTTCTTTGATTCTTCCGATTCGCCCCTCAAACTAGTTTCAAATTTAGATAAACAGCAGGCTTGGAGAGTACCTGCAGTAACACACACTGCCAGCCAGCCAGTTGGGCAAATGTGAATGGCCCCAGCAAAACATTGTCAATATAAATTTAGATTAAATATCAGCAAAGCGCAAAGCTCAAAGCTTTTGACAGGTTTTGTTCTCCGTCGTCAACATTTACACACACACACACACACACACACACACACACATTCACATTCGCATTCGCTTTCGCATTCACAGATTCACAATTGAAGCTCGTAGCTGTTGATGCGTGTCAAGAAGCGCGACTCGCTCTCCGCCGCCTCGATATTCAATTGTGCAGGCATTAGTATGATAAATGATATCAGGGCTTACAGCCCGGACGGCTATCTGCCGTTCATTGTGTGTGCTAGTGTGTGTGTGCGTGTGTATATGTGTGTGTGTGTGTGTATTTGCTCTTTGCATTCGTTTTGTTGTGCGTTTAGCAGAAAAATTTATGTGCATACGCATTTTGTTTTTGCTGCCCAGGCCACAGTTCTATGCCCAGTTTCTGCTACAGGCAATCGCTACACACTGCAAGCGAGGGCTATTCGTGAAGTTGCCTATGCAATTTTGCATAGTTCATTTGCTTAATCTCAAGTTTGCAAGTCTTTTGACTTATCTTGTGCCAAAATAAATTTGATTGTCTTACAAAATATATGCAAATTTATTATATTATAGTTTTTTTTTATTTTTTATTTTATTTTACTATTTATTATACCCTGAACCCATTGAAAATGGGAAATCAGGGTATAATGGTTTTGTTAAGCTGTCAAATGTATGTAACAGGCAGAAGGGGGCGTGGCAGACCACATAAAGTATATATATTCTTGATCAGGGAGACGAGCTGAGTCGATTTAGCCCTGTCCGTCTGTCTGTCTGTCCGTCTGTCCGTCTCTCCGTCTGTCCGTCTGTCCGTCTGTCCGTATGTATGAACGCGTCGATATCAGAACATATAAGAGCTAGAGACTTGAAATTTTTTTTGGAAGTCCCTGTATAGCACGCGCATATCGAGTTTGTTTTAAAAAATCGATAACTTTTCCCGTTCTTTTGTTATCGATTAAAAACCTTATCGAAAAGAAGTTAATAAATTATATCTCGTACATCTTTGGAGCTAGAATCTCCAAATTTTGCATTTAGTTTCATTTATATTTTATACAATTTCGGTTTTTGTTATATTTTGGATACCAGCCAAAAAAAAAAAATTTTATAATTTTTTAATTTTACAAGCTTAAATTTTTTCTGCGTTAATAAATACATAATTGAGTATATATTAAAACGCAGATCGGGCGGGGTTCAGGGGATCTCCTAGTCGGGCACCACCGACTAGAGTTTTCTTACTTGTTTAATTTAAGTTTTTGTTTTATTTTACTATTTCTTTTACTTTGTTTTACAATTCATTTTACTATTTATATTAATATTATTTTACTATTTATTTAATTTAATTTTATTTATTTATTTTGTTGTTTATTTGATTTTCTTTTTACTATTTATTTGATTTTATTTAACTGTTTATTTTATTTTATTTTGTTTCTTTAACTGAAAATATTTGATCTAATTTAAACATTTTTTCTACTTGTACAAGATTTGATATTTTCATAAATGTTTCTTTAAACTTTTGTTGTCTTTAGCCGATTATACAAACAGCTTTCGTACCTTTTGCTATGTTATGTGAGCCGCGCATTGCCGATCTACTATAAATATATATCCATATGTATATATTATATTTTGTTCGAGTGAGCCACGAATCGAAACGCACAAGCGTAAAATAAAACTTCCCACTGCGTCTCTATCATCAATTGTGTTATGGTATTTGAATTGATATAAATTACGAATCGCTCGCTCGAAGCGACGCGTCGCTGGCTTCCGCACTGGACGGGACGAGTTTTCCGAAACAAAACAGCGAGCCGCTGGACTTAAGCTAAACACTATCTGGCTGGCTATATAGCAGAAGCAATATCGATGCCATTTCCTGCCGAATACGAAACGAGCAAGAATATGACAGTCGTGCATAGCCGACTGCACAATGCTCTCTTAACTGTTTAACTATCAATTTGTTGATCATGTTGTCCTAAGCTAAAGAAATAGGCAAGTTTTAACATATTCTTTGTGGCACAAAAAGCTAATATACCCGCAATTCAATTAATAAACAGCTATATACAAATTATGATAAAATCAGAAATGCGACGCTTATTAAAAATCAGTTAGGCATACAAAAAAAAAATATTGTTTATGCAAATGATATAATAACGCCCAGCGCAATGCCAAGCGACCCGTTGTAGCAATTCAATTAGCAGATAAATTATTTTCACTGGCGCATAATTTATGTAAAGTTTCGGGTGTAGCCAATAGACCCAGCCCCGCGCCAACTTACAAATATCAAAGGTCGCGAGCAGAAAAATCCAATAGATACAATAGGCACAGAGATTTCGAATTCCTATGAAAAGTAAGGTCCAGAAGCCATCAAAGTGATGAAGTATAAATATATATATACATATATTTATGTATAAAGTAAAGTTCAAGGTAATTTATGAAAAAGGAAACAGAATGATTTAATACCCTGCAAAATGAATGTAAATTCGATTGTTGAAATCGAATATGCTTCAAGCTGTGACAAGACATCATCATCAGATTTTGTGACCAATGTGTAGAGCATAGAAATACTATTATTAAGCATACGACCATTGGGACAAGAAAAATGAAACCAATCGAAGGTCGAAAATCATATAAATCAATAAAAGTGGAATACAAAAACAAAACAACACAAATCACGGCATTAAATATTTGATTGAAAACTGTGGGAAATCGCAGTAGCAATGACAGCCGATAAAGCAACGCCAGCAACAAATCGATGTGCCACGCCCCCTTCGCCCCTCCCCCCGGCTAACAAACAACAAATTGATTTACAAAATTTCGTTAAAGATTGCCAAGTGACGGGGTGAAGGGGGGAGGGGAGGGGAGGTCAGTGAAACAAACCAGCCACACCTGCTGAGGGGCGGGGTACAGGATATATGTATTGTATATCCTGATTTTCCACGCCTCATTTGGCAGTCAATTAAGGGCATCAGCTCGAAACTGAAAAGCAGCCAGCCAAATAGAGGAGAATTCGATTACGAGCACTGCACAATAAGATTAATAATCTGCTTTAATTAAGGGAAATTCGATAGGTCAAACGAAATAACGATGGAGCTTATGATGGCTATAAAAGTGCGCAACGCCTGCCAAATACCCTCTAATGAAATATCTCAGTTTATATAAGAATATTGTAAACTTAAAAGTTCAGCAAGTATATATATATATATACAAAGAGTCCAAGCTTCTTTGCAAAGTTCTATGCATAAGAAATTTCTAGTTGAGCATTTCATACGCCCACGCTGATGTTGCCCTGCAGGGTATATTCACGTAACAATTCAGAGGAATCGCAAAGGTCATGTAGCTGGGGGCCTGGGGGCTGTGGGTTGTTTTTGCGCCATATTTGCATTGGCCATCATTAGCATGGCTTGTGTAAACAGCACCCAGGAGCTAACAGGTAACAGCTAACAGGTGAGATATAACAGGTTGCCGCCCTCGACTCTCGCAGCATGAAATATATACGCGCCACACGCAGCGACCATTCGAACTGTTGCTGCTGCTGCTGCTGCTGCTGCTCCACTGAAGCTGCTCGATAACGAAGGGGTGACTAATTGGTAACATGATTTGTGCTATCGCCAACTCTGCTGCGCAGTTTGGAATCTTTTCTAATTACCGTGGCTGTTAGGCTACATTCCGTGGGTGGAAAAGATCGACCTGAGCTCTGCGAATATGACTTGCAAAATACAATAAATCAACAGCAAAAATTGGCAAGCGCAACTTGGCCCAAAAAAAAAACATAGCTAAACGTCAGTTTAATTAGCTGAACTAGGCCACGAAAAGCGTTTAAGCTATGGCAATATCTCTCAATAAGTGACGCGATGAACAGGAGTTGCATGTATGTATGCCAATAACTGGCTCTGATGACAGCTGATTGATTTGAAAACATTTACAAATGTTGTTGGATTTGAAAGACGTCACTCAAATCAAAAATAAATCATTTGAAAAAGCTGTTAACTGGCAGATACCCTGTATAATGACAGGGCAAAAAGCACATTAATAACCTTTATATATACTCCTAAATTAAGCCCATTCAAAACTCGACTTTATTAATTATGTTGACAAGTAATCGAATCAGTTAAACTTTGTTTCACCAACGCTACAGGGTAACAAAAACAAAATTAAACAAAATATTGACAACTCTTAATGATGCTCAATGCAAAAGGTTAATGTTAACATTTGCTTAATATTTCGCAGCTGCTGCGACGCGACTCGAGTCGAGTCGAGTCGAGTTCAGGCCGCCCGACAACCTCGGCAAAGGCGCCTCGCATTTGTCAAACAAGTCAACTTTGACTTGCAGCGTTTGCGCCTGCGCAATTGCGACGTCTAGTCTAGTCTAGTCTGAGCGCTATCCTGGCTAACCGGCCGAATGGGGGAGTACGGGGTGCAGGGGCATAGCTGTATCTGGTTGTATCTGGCAATGAGGCGCATGATTGATGATGAAAATGTTCACAAAAGTAAAAATACAAAAAAAAAAAAACAAACAACTTCAAATGAAAAACGACACGAATGTTGAAAGCCGTTGTGAGAGGCAAACGATGTCGACGGCAATTGCAATAGCGTTGACAATGACGAAGACGATGACGATAACGATAGCGATAGCGATAACGATGACGCTGACGATGACTGTGATGTCGTCTATAATAGCTCTGGTCAAATGTCAACACCGCAAAATAAATAATATTTTACTTTTTACTATTTTTGAAAGCCAAACTTCCCAGCGAAGATTCAGAAGACACAAATCTGTTGATTTGATGCCCTGCTTTGCTGCTGGTTGAATACAAAAGCCAAAATCGAAGATATATATACATATATACTTATGATAAATGGTATAAAGGTAATACAAAATAGAATGCCTAACAGGATAATAACCCAAATCATACGATTCGGCTAGCTAAAGATTATTTTGCGTACCATGTTTTAGTTCCTGGATCTAAATCCCATCGAAAACCTATAGGAAGATGTTAATGTAGCTGTGGCAACTGCAAAGCCATCATCCAAAGCAAAGCTCAGCACGCGTGGCACCAACTTCCTCTAAGGCAAAGCCAGGACCTCAGCGATTCCATGGCACTATACAAAAATTACGAATTTCGAATCAATTTTTAGATCAAAAAATATATTTAAAACATATGAATTTAGACTAATGTTGAATAGTTTTTCCCCCTTTTTAGTAGCCACTACTATTTTCATGAACAGCTACATTTTGTTAACTTTTCTTACTCAAGCCCTTTGTAACGAAAAACAACTAAATTAATAATCTTAAAATTCGTTTCAAATTGTTTTCAAAATATCTTTAAATTTAGTGCTCAGTATTAACTACTATTTTTATGAACACTTCTGCATATATGTATCTGCTCTGCTGACTCACACATATCTCTGTGAATGTTCATGCATGAATTGTTTGGCAAAATGTAGCCAAATTTTATTCACTTTATTTATTTCAGTTTGAAAGTCTTGAATGGGTTTACCGCCTCGTAAAATCATTCGTGTATCGATTTAAGGATCTCATATATCCTTTTTGCCTTTCTGTTGGGCCCAACAAAAGAGCGCTGCAAATAAAACTGCAAATCGTTTTACGTGTTGCCCAAAAAGTGTGTATCGACAGCTCGCCGCTGCGTATACAAATTACAAAAGAGTATATTGGCTTTCGTGCTGTAGATCTAATTAGAGTTCCGAAATCCAATTGGAACAGTGCAAACACCAATCCAATTCAAAGCAAATTGAGTTGTGTCAGCAATTAGATTGCAAGCAGAGCATTGTTAGGTCGTTGATAGCCGCTTGCAATGTTCTCACACAAATGTGTTTGCGACGGTTCTTCTGCCTTTTTTTTTTTAGGCGCATTTTCCCAAATGCAAAATCACGTAGCCGCCGTGTGTGAAGCTGCTGCTGCTGCTGTTGCTGCTGCTGTGTGTGTGAAACTGTCATAAAAGTGAGATAAACATCGCTTCAACAAAAGCAACAGCAGCAACAGCAGCAGCGACAGCAGCTACAACTCGAGCAGCGTCTGGAGGCGCACAAGCGTGCTCAAGATTTACGGCTTGTTCGGGGCCGGGCCATCAAAATAGTTGAAAACAATTTACTTGTGCATAAAGCCGACAGCTGCTCCGCGCTTCAAACGGAAGGTTTATGATTTCTCTCTCTCTCTCGCTCTTTCAGTACTGCCAAAAAAATAATAATGTTGACAATAACAATGCAACAGCAGCAAATAGCTGGTCAGCAGTTCATTGCTGGGGCAACTCGACTTTTTAGCCAGTTGTTGACACATTGCTCTAAAATAAAATTAAATAAAAAACAAAAACAATTTTGTGGGCGAAGCGCAACAAAATTTGTTTACTTATGGCTGCAGTTGACATAATGCCAATGTATGTGTGGCGAGTAAGTGTGTGTGTGTGTGTGTGTGTGTGTGTGTGTAAAGTTGATTTAGTGATATTGCCTGTTGGGCTTCCTTTTTATTTGGCTTGCTTTGCGACTCGTTTTTCTAGCCTTTTTTCGGCTTTTCTGTCTAGAATTCTAATGCACAGCCCCACGGCGTGCCCCCTTCGCCTCCACAGCCCTTGCAGATGCGCTGAACGTGGGAATTCAGCAGCGAGTTCAACTGGAGTTCAGCACTGTGTGGATTAGTTCCATTCCTCCCTCCCCCCATCCAACGGCAAGATTGTTCAGATCGTAAATAACAATTCGTTGGCCGCGCAAGATAAATCGCTATTGACATTCAACTTAAGCTATTTATTTATATATATTTTTATGGCCTGAGAACTAGTCGATATTATATATGTGTCAGTTTTCAGTTATCTATATATTTATATATATACAGATATATTAAATTAAATATATTTAGATATATCTAGATATTCATCTAGATATTTGCTGCATTTTCTGCTATTTTCAACTGAATCATTTCGGATTCGATGCGAACGATTGAAAGTTGCTCGAGAAACTCGTTTAGATATTTAAAAAAAAAAAAGGGAAAAGAAGAGAATTAAAATTTCTTGTTGTCTTTGGGGTGGTTTCACTGTTGTTTTTGGCATTAAGGCACATTTGAAGCCCGCAGCTTAACAGCGCCTGCTAAATATACGTAAATTGCAAGTTAATGAGCTCAAGTGGCCCAGCGACAAGTCGAGAGAAGCGCGAAGCAATGTGTGCTGGGCTCGCCCCCTAAGACAAATAAATATAAATTCAAATCAAACGAACAAAAATTGTGTGCGTTCGCCCGCATCGCATTGTGACTGCCAGCGAGGGTGGGCAGTCAATGGGTGGGCGGTCGGTCGGTCGGTCGGTCGGTCAGACACAAAGAACCAAGCCGGATCCCGATGTCCAGAGCCCGACCCAAACCCATACTTAGTGCTGGACCCATGCCCATCAATTAAACTGACAGCCAGTGCCCATTACGCGCTCATCAGCGCACTTGGCCCTAAGATAGGGAGCAGCGCGAGAATCAGGGATGAAGCCCGCTCAGAGTGTGTGAGCTGGGCACATTAACTACAGCGTTTGCAGTTCAATTAACTAGCAGTTACAGTTACACTTACTGCTGCAGTTGCAGTTGTTAACTGTTAACCAACTGACCTTTGAGTGCCACCATTCCCGCTGCCTGCCTTGCCTGTAGCCCCCCTCCACCAGCTCAGTTCAAGTGTCAAAATATAGTGCTAACACGATATGCCATAAAAAGCTAAGCTGTACTTTGTTTTCCAATTAACAGCTTGAGCTCTACTCTCAGCTTGTTTACACTTTGCCTCTTGATAGAATTGGAGCTTATAACTAGATTTCTAAATATTACATCTATATACCATAACTAGTATATATATATGCATACATAAATACATTAGGAACTCGAATGATATCAACAACACAGGCCAACAGAGTTTAGTCAGCAAGACGCAGGCTTTTGAGCTGCTGATTTAGAACCTGATAATCGCTGGACTCTAATTGGCATTATCTAACATATTTGCATCAATAGAAATATCCATAAACATGCTTTCATATAGGGTATAATATAATATAATATAAATATATTATTCGAATCTTTGACGTTTGGAAATGAGTTTTATACACGTTCATGGAGTTAAGAAGGGTTTTGTGCAATGTTCCTCTTGGGCTCCGTCTATTGAAACTGATTTTATTTGGAATATATGCTTATTGTTGCCCTCGTCCCATAGAAAGCTTAGATTTCTTCCATTACAGGCGTGACAAGTCGCACAATACTATATCTAGTATAATAGAAATGCTCGCATTTAAAGAGTTTGAGACTTGAAATTGGGAATATATCAATGATATATACTATATTTGAGATAGTATTAACACTAATGCCTAAATACTTGACTTGAAATTGGGAATATATAGTCGTTAGACAGTCCAAGACCTGAAATATTTATAGTAAATATAACTATGCACATTTTTATACCCTGAACCCATTGAAAATGGGAAATCAGGGTATAATGTTTTTGTGAAAATGTATGTAACAGGCAGAAGGAGACATGGCAGACCCCATAAAGTATATATATTCTTGATCAGCTCGACAAACTGAGTCGATATAGCCATGTCCGTCTGTCCGTCTGTCCGTCCGTCCGTGCGTCCGTGTGAACGCAGCGATCTCGCAAACCACAGAAGCTAGAGATCTGAAATTTGAAATGTATACTCGTGTATATCCTACGCAGTACGAGTTTATCATTTTTTTTCGATAACTCATCCCATTTCCTTATTATCGATAAAAGTTGATAACTTTTCTTCGTTTTTGAATACCGTTATAGTTATAGATTTCAGATTTACTGTGTGTATCCGTGTAATGAATACAAACATTTTGCAATTTTTGGATTTTGGATACCACGCCCCCTTCCCCGAAAATTTGGATAGCAAATCGTGACTGATTGCATAATGTTATATACAAATTCTGTTATAATTTGAGAAATGTTAGATCTAGAGTCTTGGTAATTGGAATATATACTCGAGTAGACAACTATTTATATATGTAAATAAAATGAAAATATATAGTTTGTATATATATACTATATATAAGTATATAGTAAGTATAGTCTATGAAAAGCGTGGCAAATTGTAAAGATCTATATCTTCTAAAGTTTAGAGAGCTTGATACTTAAAAATTCGATAATTATTCCTATAAATAAAAAAATATAAATGGCTCTTGAGGGCGTGGTAAATCGGAAATAAACTATATAATTTAATATACTCCAAAGCTTTCCAGCTATAGCCTATATACCTATGATCTACTACAGTTTCTCTCTGCAAATTTCGACAAAAATTACTTTTTTAATTTTATTGTCATGATTATTCAAAACTTTACAAATATAATTATATTTAATTTGAAATCTCATTTGAGCTGCTTAAATAATTAAAAAGATCAACAAACAGATCAAAAAAAAACAACAACAAAAATAATAAAAAGTTGTTCGAGGTGCTGAAATTAGTCAATTGTATTATTCAGATATTCCTAAATGTTTCAGTCAACTGATTCGAGTCGCAATGATATATCAATTTTGTTGATTACTAATTATAAGAGGCTTTAAAAATATTGTTTATATATTTTCAATTGACTTCAAGGTAAATAAATATGAAAACAGTTGGATTAATAAATTATGATTTATGCAAATCAATTGAGATTTGAGATTGGAGATTTGACACGAGCTTTGTGTCCGTCAATTGTCAATTGTGAATTGATCAGAATTATGTATTCACAATGAATGTTTCTAACTAACACATTATTCTATATTAATTGTATTTGAAAGGATCTTCTGGATAGACAATAAATCGAAATATTTGTGAACTTTCCCTTGCGTGAGCGTAGGGCGTGTGGTGAGGGAGGCGGGGGCAGCAGCTGCCAAGACTTACATTTGTAATTAACTTGAAATATATAAAAATAAAAAAAGTAGAGGGGGCGGGGCTGGGGGGAGAGAGAAAAAAACAACAGTTATACATAGTCTAAATGCATTTCTACACGCAAATGAAATCGAAACCGAAAATCGGGTTAAAACAAAACATTACAAATGCAATGCGACGGGGCGTGACGTGCAATGGGGACGCCGACAGTGGGTTGGGTAGCCAATAGTGGGGTGGGGGGTGGTTCGAGGAATGAGGTTCCACCATGTGAGATGTGCCATGAAAATTGAAAATTGAAAATTGTCAAAAAAAAGAAGAAGAAGAAGAAGAAGAAGACGACGACGACGAACAACAAATTAATCAATGTAACTGCAACTGCAACAGCAACAACAACAACAACAACAACTGTCTATGTGTGCAAGAGAAGTGCAGCAACAACCACAACAGCAGCAGCAGCAGCAGCAGCAGCAGCTAGGTAAACTGCGTGCTGCAAATTGAATTTGGTGGGTGGGGAGTTGCGAACAGGCGGGTGAGAGAAGTGGACTTGATGCAGTTATCTACGCACCGTTTCAATTTAATTTGCTGTGCAGTTATCTCCTGCCCCTGCCCCTCATCCTCCATCTCTGTCTCTCTCTCTCTCTCTATCTATCTATGTCTCTTGAGTGTGCGTGTGTGTGGCCCCAAGACTTTCGTTTTCATCTTAGTTGTTGTTTTAGTTAAAATCATTAAATCTTCTGCTTGTTGTGCTGCATGTGTGTGTGCGTGTGTGTGTGCCGAATGTTTCTATAGATGTTTTTTTTGTTTTATTGTTTGCAGTTGCAGTCAGCGCTGTTAGCAGTTGGTAGTTGTAAATGGGCACAGTTATGATGTTAGTTCAGCAAGTTGGCGATTCGCTTTCACTGTCTGCCTCAGCCCGAGTCCGAGTGCGCGTCCGCGTCCGCATCTAATGTGCATTACTTTCCTATACCCTGTATACCTATGGCAAGTGCATGAAAAGCGTCCAAAAATCATTTCAAGACAAAAAATTTGATTTAATTCTCAATTATTATTAGTCTTCTGTGACATGCTGATCGACTTCTAAATTATTTTGTAACTACATAAAATGATTAAAGATTGTTTATTAGAACTAACAAGAACATAGGGTATTCTCTAGTCGAGAACTTCTATTGCTTTCACTTCTATTACAGTTATTGTTGTTGTAATTGCAGTGCTCTGCGTGTTTAGCTGCGTATCTAAAAGATATAAACAACACGCACACACACACACACACACACACACACACACACACACACACACACACACACACACACACACACAGACACACGCACGTTGGCCTAAAGTTTTCAATTTGATTTCTTCTTCTTATAATTTGGGATCTATGTCGTCAAGTGACAACAGATGACGCAACTTTCCCAAACCCGAAAAAAAATAATACAAAAAAATAAAACAACCGAAAAACTTGGCTACGGTTTCTATTTATGTGCACATGCATGTTTCCCGACGCGTCGCCTGTTGCCTTTGCTTATTGCTGTTGCTGTCGTTGTTGTTGTTGTTGCCGCTCAATTTCCATTTGGGAAATAACTCAGTTTGCTGTCAACGTCAGGCATTTCGTTCGTATTCATGTTTTTTGTGTTCTCCTGGCTCAGTTCCGATGTCTCACTTGAAGCCCCCCGCCAGTCCGTGCCTAGGCCAAGGCAAGCAAGCAAGCAACAAGAACCGAAAGGAGTTTTGTTTGAATACAAAATACAAACACACGCACACACACACACACACACACATACACATTTTTTGAACACGCATTTACTATAATTATTCAGAAGCAGAACCTTTATGGATAATGATCAAAAAGAAGATTGGAAATTGCAGCAGATTGTATAAAAGATCACATAAATTAGAGAAAATTCTTAATTTACAGTGTACAGTGAATACTGTCTATAGTGATCAGCTCGTCTCTATGATCTGTCATCATAGAGTACTTTTTGAAAGATTTAAATATTTATATAAATATATTTAAATATTTATATTTTTATATTTATATATTTATTATTATATATTATTTATTATTCATTATTCATTATTCATTATTCATTATTCATTATTTATTATTTATTATTTATTATTTATTATTTATTATTTATTATTTATTATTTATTATTTATTATTTATTATTTATTATTTATTATTTATTATTTATTATTTATTATTTATTATTTATTATTTATTATTTATTATTTATTATTTATTATTTATTATTTATTATTTATTATTTATTATTTATTATTTATTATTTATTATTTATTATTTATTATTTATTATTTATTATTTATTATTTATTATTTATTATTTATTATTTATTATTTATTTATTATTTATTTAATTTTTATTAATTATTAGAATTGTTAAGAAATAATTTAAAAAAATATTAAATTATTTTTATTCATTATATATTTATATTTAAGTCAATTCATTTTAAAAATTTCTCCTTTTATTTGAGCAACTTAAAGTTTTTATTGGCAATCTCATTGGAAGTCCATTGGCACATCTACGCCAATATCAGTTATTTGACTTTTTGATAGTTCCGTCTCATAAACTAAGCCTGAAATACGTAGTCAAAGAGCAAATACTATGCAAGCCTAGCAAAAACGCCATTCCAGAGAATTGGGGCGTTGTCCTGTTGGGAAATTAGATTCCCAGACAAAAAGGTACAAGCCAAAAGCTCTACCTAATGGCCATACAAAATTGTGAAAAATTGTTTTTATTAAAATTAAATTCGGAGAATTTTGGCATATTTAAAAACAAAAAAACAACAAAATTTGCAGTGAAATGCCTTGAATTTTAGACATTAACTTGAGGGTTTTCATTTAATATAACATGAAAAGCAAAGAGATCGATGCATAAATGCTTAAAAATATTATTCTGCATGCACACACACAGACAGACACACACACACACACACACACACCGACACACAGACATTCATATACATACATATATAATTATGAATATGCAGATCGTTGTGTGTTGGGCTTGGGTTTGGCTTTGGTTTTGGGTTCGGTTTGCGTTTGTTTTGTAGGCGCTGGAGGCCAAAATTGTAACCGCACTTGATACGTCTTCGAATTTGAATCCGAATTCGGTTTGCTCTGAAAGGGTTGAGGGCCAGGGTTTGGGTCTGGGTCTTGGCCTCTTCTTGGTATTGCCAACTGTGGCCCGGGGCCGCGTTTCGTGCTGCTGTTACGGTTGCCTTGCAAAGGCCGCGCTAAGCCGGAGGCTAGCGGCAGCTTAAAAAGTTAACTCCAAATTGCAGTTTGATATGCAGAGAACACACACACACACACACACATACAAGTACATATTTCAATTAGGGTATATTTGGTTGTGCTTTCGCCCACTGGCTTAGAGTAGCTCTAAAAAAATACTTCTTTATAATTTTGATTTTTTAGATTTTTAGCTGAAGAGCTAAAGTATTCAATATTGGATATTTCACTCTGCATATAGAGTATTGCGCAGTCGGGCAAATGCCGATTGCAACATTTCTTACGTGCTTTTCTTATCGTCAATTGCTCCTTAACTCCACATTCTACTCCGCCTGCCCGACCGATTCCCAAGTTACTTTATTGCCGTTTGAGTTTTGGTTCGCCTTCTCGTGCACAAGAACAAATAGTTCCAGGAACCGCAAAGGCAAGCCGAAAAAAAGAATTGAAATGCAACAACTGCGTGTTGAATTTTGTATATGTAAATATGGCGTATGCTTTGAATGCGGGACAGCTCGAGCAACGGACAGCGGAGAAAGAGGGCAGTGACAAAAACAAACGAAACAAAAATGCATGGCGTGTGGCAATTAAAACTGCGCGGAATGAACGGAATGAACGAACCAAAGACCAACACCGCACAAAAGGGAATCGGGATAAACAGATTGGATTGATCAAGACAGATTTAGGGATGTCAACAGAATGGGAAATGCATTTATCACTCTTGACAGTTCCAGTTTCAGTTCCAGTTCCAGTGCCAGTTCCAGTTTCACTGTTCTAGTTTCCACTATTCTTAATTTCTATTTTGCATTGCATTTGTAATTTGGCATTGCAATGCGCAAATATTAAATGCAAAACGTAAAATCACATTAATTTGCAATTGTTCTTTGTGTCATTACCTTTTTTTTACGCCTCTATGACTCTCTCTGTCTCTCTCTCTCTTTCTCTGTCTGTCTTGCGATCACGCTGATAATTGTGCTCAGCTTCTTCCTTTTTCTGCTTCTTATGTGTGTTTTGTGAAGGTGAAGTCACTGCACTTTTTTTTTTCTTTGCTGTTTTGCTATGACAGCTGCTGTTGCTGTTGCTGGTACCGTTTGTTCTTTTTCTTTCGGTCAAATACCAATTGTTGTTGCTTCAGTTGCTTTCTTTTTGTTTTTGTTAATTGTTGCAGTTGTTTGTTTGTCACTGCTTAGAACCCATCTGTAAGCGCCGCACAGCTTTTCGATTGGTTTTTCTATTTTCTACTTGCATTCGCTTTCGTCTGTCGTTTAACTCATCTGCACTTGTTGCTATTGGCGCGACTGCTTTATGCTGTCGCCGGCGCTACCTTCCGGCAGGGGCGAAGCGACCGAATCAACAAAAAAAATTTATAAAAAAAACAACTCACAAACACTCAGTTGAGACACACGCGTTGCGCACTTAATGGTGTATTTCTTATTTGTCGCAAAACAAAAATAGTACAATCAATTTCGTACTTGCATTAATTAATGGGCAATTGCAACTGCAATAGCTCTGTGACCGAATGCATCATTGACGATTTGAATTCGAAATTTCTCACTGTTATTGGCGGCGAGTACACGTCCTCAGACCTCGACTTCTGAAATAAGACTGTTCCGCAACTTAACAGGCGCTGTTAATCCAGAGAAACTGTTAACATACTCATGAGAGCTGTTAAATACTCAAAAGAGCTGTTAGCCGCTGCTCGCTGTTAAAATAACAGTTGCGCTCTCAGAGAGCACACACAACATTGCCTCTGCAACATTTGCGCACTGCAAATGTAAAATTATTTCTAGCCGAATTTCCTTTTGTGCAATCTTAAGACACTTGGTTTAAGAAGTGCTGCATATATTTGTTTATTATACTCTGATTTTATTTAAAATTGTTGTTATTTCGTTTAGCTATGGGAATTAACAGTAGACAGATTTATTTATTTGGGTAAACATCAAATTGTTATTATTATTATCATATGCTATATACAAACGAGTTTATTTATATTTCTATATTTTACCTAAATACTTTTCTTTATTTATTGAAAAAAAAAATTTTTTAAATTCTGCCATCGTACTATAAACAAAATACGAACTGTCGATGCTCTCGGGTTGCTCACAAATCGTGCTGTTAACGTAGCGATTGAATCGAAATTTTATGAATGAAAACAGAAAATGAAGAGCTGCCAAATCGAAGCGCAGCTTGAGAGCGAGTGAGAGAGGCGATCAGAGAGTCGTGCAAATGTTTTTTTTTTTCATATTCCGATTCATGTTAATGGAAATACCCAGTAGGAATTTCACGCATGCGTTTTGCAATACAATTTCACAGCTTAATGATTGTAGCGTATGTAGAACAGGATTATGAGAGTAAGTTAGCACGCGATAAAAAGCCTAAGGAAGAGCAAGATCAATTTCGTTTATCTAAACAGGCTTTTGTATAAGCGATATGGACATTGATATGGCCTCTGAAGAGTGTCAGGTTGTATTAGCACTGTTTCTAGGAGAAGGAATGCTGATTTCAGTAGTTCTTTAGTCTGCCTGGTTCATAAGAACCAACACAATGGACCAACTAGCTCACACACACACACGCACACACGCACACACACTTCCAGCGAGTACACATTTCACAGAATTCTTCTGAAGCCGTGACGCAAAAAAATAAATAGTTCTGAGCTGCTCTTGATGCTGTGTTTTTGCCCATTCAAATCGCAAATGGTAAACAACAATTGGGCATTGGAACTGAGCTCTTGGCCTGGAACCAGCACCGATAAGTTGCGACGGTTCCGCTTCTTTTTTTTTTTTTTGATACTTCAGATGGGGCATCGAGATCGAGGCAACGCATGACACACCCGCATACAGCGCACACATACATACATACATACATACAGCTCGGTGAGCGAGCAAGAAAGAGAGTGAGTGAGAGTGCCCGAGAGAGGGAGCGTGTGAGAGCTGGAGCGAGAGCGGCTTAGCGAGATGGCGTTAGCTGATTGAGAACAATAGTGGCACCGGAAATTATTGCATCTGTTGTTTTGTGTTTATTTCTGCTGCATCGCCACCGCACTCCTTCAGTATCTTCTTCCAATGCAAACACACACACACACACATACATGTGTATAGATATCTTTGCATGTATGTATGAACGAACATATGTATGTATATCTGTGGCTGTTTATATATTACTTGTATTTTGTTTTGCGTTTACGTTTGCTTTTGTTTTTGCATTGCTGGTCCGGCTACACTTGAATTGTTTTCAGCCTCTGCTTTTAGTTGCCCTTTACAGTACGACAAATTCTGCTGAAATTTTCAATTGCTGGCAAAAAGAAATAAAATAAGAAATACAAAAAGAAATAGAAATAAAAAGAACAGGAAAAAAAAACTACCAGCCGCGCGTACTTGAACGGCAACTGGGGACGCCTGCGCAGAGGCGTTAACAGCCGCGTCTACGGCAATGTTTGCTTCAAGTGCAAAGTGCAATTGTGACTGTGTGTGTGTGTGTGTGTGTGTGTGTGTGTACGCCCCCACCCCTGTCGCTCTTCCTGTTGCGCACACATGCAGGCAAGCACACCAACAATGGATAACAGTCCATATGGCTGGCTGTTAACGCTCTGACAGCACACTGTAAATTCGCATGGTCGTTAACAGACTGCGTTTGCTGAGCGCCTGGCCAAACGGCGAATGCCATACGGACGACTGACTCTCTCTCTTGCTCTGTGTGTGTGTTTAACATCTGCCATTTCCACTTGCTGATAAGCTGATTGGAGCTGCAACAAATCGCCGCGCCTGTGCGGCCAAGACAATGCACCTGCATTAAGAGCCCTCAATTTACAAACTTTACAACTTTACACTATACTAATAGATGTATTTGCTGTTAGCAAGTGCATTTGTTATTGTTCTTGCTAAACTAACCCAGCAGCAGCTAAGTGAGAAGTCAAAGCGAAGGCACACAGACAGAGCAGCTGGCGGCCGGCCCAGCCCCTCGCTCACCTCTCCTCCGCTCTCCTCCACTCTCATTCATGTAATTTCGCTTTTTATTTGCCTGCGTCCTCTTGTGCCTGTCTGACAGTTGCATGGGCGCCGCGCTTCTGGTGCAGAGCAGCAGCCGTTGCCTAGGAAGCATGTGAATCTCAAGCATTTCTCTCTCGACTTTTTTGTAGCTTATGTTGAAAATTAAAGATAATTATGATTGCCGGCAAGAACAACAAGCAGCAGCAGCAGCAGCAAAGCGCAGACGCATTTACCTCAGTTTGCCACACAGAAATCATTCATACCGCAAATGCGAACACAAGAAGCTGCATCTGTCCATGTGTGTGTGTGTGTGTGTGTGTGTCTGAGAGATACGCATCGTAGCAGGGGCAGCCAACAAATGATAATGATAAAAAAAGTAAAATAAAGAATACCGAAACAGGTAAGAACATCCAATGCTATGTTTTATGTTTTGTTTTTTTTTTTTTGTTATGTACAATACATACATAAATAAATTGAAAATAAGCACAAGACAAGCGAAATGCAGACAAAGGTAGCTACAAAGACAGCGAAGCAAATGAAAAGAGAGAGAGAGAGAGAGAGAGAGAGCGAGAGAGAGAGGGGGAGAGCTGGAGGGGCGGACAGGCTCTCGCTTGAACTGATGAACTGGCGCTGATAACAATCCGAAGCAGAACCTAAGGGCAGAGGCACAACATATGTAGTATATGCACACACACACACACACACAGCACACACACACAGCACACACACACAGCACGCACACAAATTTCGGCTTGGTGAAAGAAATTAAGACAAATCAAACAGGTTTCTGCTCACTTGTCAGGCACAGCGCATTGCCAGTGCCTTCAAAGACCGCCGTCTAAGCCCAGGCCCACAAGACGAACGAGAGGAAAAATAAAAAACCCATCAAGGAAAACCCAAAGAAAACCCGAAAATATATATATGTATGTGGCTGGCAGCACAAGGAAACATATGTATTTTATTTTGATTTTCATGCAGGTAGGACGACATGAAAATGATTTCGTAATTACAAAATTAACAAGTCACTTGGCCCAATTGAGTGACTGAGGTATGAACTGTAGCCGGCTTTAGCCTGCCACAGCTTTCCAGCCAAATGCGTGAAAGGCCAACAACTACAACAACAGCAGCCTTAACAACCCTTTGCAGCGTGGAAAACAACTTCAACCCCAACCCCTGTCGCTGTCCCTGACCCTCTGCCGCTGTGAAAACCGCATATAAATCAAAGTGCCAACAATAATAATGAATGCATGAATGAATGCATGATAAATAGTAAATGAGTGCGTTTGTTAGACCAGGTAGCTAAGTGGTTGCCAGGGCGCGCACACACCCAACCACTTTCGCTCGCCTATTTGGTAAGTGGAGTCAGCCTAGGCCACCAGCAGGCAGCCAACCCAAGGCTGCCTACTGCATACTGTTTATATACTTACAGGGTATCTATCAGCACATACAACAGCAGCAAAACACATGTAAGGAACCAACCCCAGGCTGCATACTGTGCAAAAGTCTTCTGTTTCCATACTTACAGGGTATCTATCAGCACATACAACAACAGCAAAACGCATGTAAAGAACCAACCCCAGGCTGCCTACTGCATACTGTTTATATACTTACAGGGTATCTATCAGCACATACAACAGCAGCAAAACACATGTAAGGAACCAACCCCAGGCTGCCTACTGCATACTGTGCAAAAATCTTCTGTTTCCATACTTACAGGGTATCTATCAGCACATACAACAACAGCAAAACACATGTAAAGAACCAACCCCAGGCTGCCTACTGCATACTGTTAATATACTTACAGGGTATCTATCAGCACATACAACAGCAGCAAAACACATCTAAGGAACCAACCCCAGGGTGCCTACTGCATACTGTGCAAAAGTCTTGTGTTTCTATAATTACAGGGTATCTATCAGCACATACAACAGCAGCAAAACACATGTAAAGAATCATCCTGTTGACAGGCAAGCGTTTTGCTTGTCAATTGTTGCGCTTTGATTTGATTCGATTTCATTTTTCAGACGACTTGTTACACAGGTAAACAAACACTCGAAACAAAGGCCAGACACACACACACACACACACACACTCACACACACACACACATCTAACTGACATTTGTTGACCTGTTGCTGTGGGTCACGTGTGTCTCTGTGTGTGTGCTTGGTGGTTTGAGGCTTGGTAAGTCGTGCCTGGCCAGCTCTTTAAGACTGATTTCGACATGGAGCATAACTCGTATTCGATTGGAAACATTGTGACTTATCGCCCGAGAGAAGATTTCTAAGTGGATAAACAAATTTGTAGTTGGGTGGCATCGAGCCAACGCTCAAGTTCTGAAACTGTAGGAAATTTGGAATAAACATTCGATCAGACTATAGCACTATAGCTATCAGAGCTGCCAGGGCTACTACTTGGTCTCAGTCGGAGTGTTAGTCAGAGATTCGAAAGTTCTTTCGCTCTCGGAAGTTTAGCGTCTGAGTCACTCTGGCCGTGATTAATGAACTCGGGCTCTGGGCGCAAACACTTTTTGCAGGCCTCATCTTCGGGTTGGAGCTCGTCTCTGGTCGCTTGTCAACCCATGTCAGCCGGAGTTGTCTATGCCGCCTCTCTCTATAAATATGCATTAATTGCCGCAGCACAGAGAACTGAGCTCGCGATCTCAATCTGGGATCTAGATCTTGTTCTGTAGCTGCATTAATATGCGGCGAGTGCAGCGTAACAGATGCATAAAACATGACAAAGGGCGACGAGCCATTTGCATTGTTGCCTCCAGGCCGATCGTGTGGGTCAGGATGCAACCGCTATATACACGGACCACACCACGAACACGGACCTGACCACACACACACACACACACACACACACACATACACAGAGAGATGCTCCGGGGCTGGTCAAAGGTTCATGCGGGCAGTGAGCGAGCTGACTTGATGGCTTTGGCTTTCAGCGCAATCATCAAACGGCTCGTAAAATGTTGTGGCTGGCTTTGTGGCCGTCGCAGACGGCTTTCAATTAATTGGAGGGGCAGTCGCGTCACCTTTTGGGGCCGCTAATTAAAACGCCATGAAAACTGTTCATGGATTTGTGATTCTATTGATGAGGCTGGATGGAGTTGATTTTGAATTCAAATTTGTATTTCTAACGGATAGGTTGCAGCCATCTAAGCCAACTCATTATCGACGCGCAGCCAACCTAAATCAGAACAGCAGAGCCGAAGGAGGTGGAGGTGGAGCTGGAGCTGGACCGAGTGAGGGCAACATGTGCGCCTTGTCATAATTACTTATCAGCGCCACTTTGGGCCAATGATTGAAGTGCCTGCTGCCGACTCTATTTGCATAATGAAGTCGTCTTCTCATCTCATCTCGGAGAGCCCATCACGCTGCCTGGGCCACCACTTACTCCACTTAAGTAGCAGCCCAACAGCCACACAGCCAACATATCATTTCTCCCTCTCTCTATCTGTTCTATCTATCTCTTTCTCCTTTCCAATTTGTGTTTTGTTCTGCCAAGGGGCCAAGATCTTAGCCCAGACACACATTCAACATTCACTTCTAGCTCGCCCAATGTTCCGTTCTGCATGTTTGGGGCCTTTTGATATACCCATATCGGCGGAGCATTATTATTGTTATTATAGTCGAGTGCCTAATGTAGCCCCCACCAGTCATCAGCAGTCGATGCATCTTTTATATTTGTCTTCTCATTTTTGTGAGCTCGGTTTTGTTTTATGCATTTCTAATGGAGTTTCTGAATATATGTATCTTTGTTTTTACAATTCTCGCTTGGATAAGCAGCTCAATGAAAGTGTTATAAATATGCATGTAAGCTTTCCAAATGCCCGAGTCGTGACGGAAAGTGAAACTTCTGGCCCACATTGATAAACGGGCCTTTTCTAAACTCAGATCAAAATACCTCAATTTATTTAGACTATTTATGGCTCCAAGAATGTTTATTAAGAGTCCATCCAGACTACTTTCTCATGTAGTTCTAGTTGACGATTCTTCTTTTGCACAAACTTGGCTTTAGAAAATATTTAAAAATATATAGATATAAAGTGGAGTATGTTTGTATATATGTAGATAAAGTAAAATATGTAGATAAAGGCAAGTAAATTTGAAAATATATATATTGTATAATGTCAAGTATATACAGGGTTTGTCCTATTACTTTCCGGACAACCCCTATTTGTATTTATATTAAATAATTTTTCATATTTTCACTTATTTGCCTTAATCACAGCTTGAGCTACGGCCGGAAAATGTGGCCGAAAAATGCAACAATTGCCGTGGCTTCTCATACGAAGCAGCGCCAGGCCACTGTGAGCCAAAAGAGCAGTCTATGTGCACTTGGTAGCTCCAATGCGGACTTGGGAACTTGCTGCAAAATGATAGAATCAACAAACAGAGCTGTTAAGAATTCCATTTGAATGGAAATTCAAAATGGGTTTTTGTTCTGAAAACCCATTTTGAATTTCCATTCAAATGGAATTTTTAACAGCTCTGTCATCAAATTACTAACTGAACCTGTCTTCACCCTTCGTCGTGATGCGAATCTGCATAGGGTGAACTGTGGTCCAAATGCCAAAAATGTTGGCAGACATAAGAAAAATGTAGATACAGAGCTGAAACTTGGTGCAGTTTATGGTCCTGGTATTTACAGGGTGGCGCAATAGAACGTGCATATTGCGTCATCTGTTTTCGCGGGAGCCTAGCGTGGCACTCGTTGAGTTTTAGTAGCCATGAACCACTTCAACGTTTACGTCGAACGGTCGTTCATACATCCCTACAAAGCGACTGTCTTGTTCTGAGTATGGATTAACACACATTATTGAAGCTCCGAGGGCAAATTTAATTAAAATGTGGATAATAATACTTAATAACTGCAGGTCGATCAAACTACGCCTTCATCACCGCCCCATATAAGTCAATGTCCTTGAAAACAAAATGTATACATAATCAGTATACCTATATACATTTTAATTCATTAAGGCATTCATTTTAATCTAAATATTTTATTTAAATTATAATTTAAATAATAAAGTTTCACATCTAAATCGAAAGTCTGGTCATCGATATATGAATCCACTGCAACGGAGCAGCAGATTGGAGGCTACACAAATAGATATAGTGATAAGATGATAAGACACAGCAGCATGTTCGCTTACTTCTTGTCAGCCCTCTGAGGTTGAAAAGAATAAGTTTTGCCAAAACGATTGGCCAACTGTAAAGTCGCTCTCCCAAAATCAGAATATTTGTAGGTTGGTCGTAAATCGCATAAAACACAATCTAACAAGTAAGAACATTGCAGCCAGGCATAACCGACTTCAAACGCTACTAGCTGCATTTTCTGATTTGCCACGCCCACAATTGGTATATATGTATATATAATTTTTGGCAAATCAATAGAGGAGGTCAATAGTAACAACAGCAAATACTTGATTTGCCATGCCCTCTGTGGGCGTAGATATATCCGCCATATCTTTTTGATCTTGGGTTGTTAACGCACGTATACGATCCAAATATCAACTCTCTAGCATTTCAACTAACAGGCTTTCTGACAGGCCGGAAAATGCATTTTCTGATTTGCCACGCCCCTAGTGGGCGTATCGGGAAAATCTTGACACTTTATAATTCGAAGGTATGCACGAGTATATGTGCCAAATTTCAAGTCTCTAGCTTCAAAATGGTTTGCGTTCATACGGACAGACGGACGGACAGCAAGACGGTCATTGCACAAGCCCAATATACTCATTTCACTTTCGTGAATGAGTTTAAAAAGCAATTAGAATTTATTAATAAATATCGATATATTGCAAATAAAAGCTATCGATAATTTCAAATAGGTGATATTTGGAGAACTCTAGCTCTGAACTAAACTGAATTAAATTGAGTTGGCTCTTGATTCTGATTGAATATGCTGACCACGCCCACTGCTGCCTGTTACAAGCAAAGCTCCAAATCTCAGTGGACTTAGGCTAAATGAAAAATGTTTGTTAACAGGTGAAAGCTACGGCTGTAATGTATAGACTTGCCTAAAAGTATGCAGTATTTGGCTAATTAGCCATGTAACTGTCATGATAACATAATAGATAACTACAATAGACGAATTAACGTATTGAGTTTTCGCAGTAAAAGTGTTTGAATTCAACAGATGCCATCCATGGGATCGCCCTACAAGATTCCTCCTGTAATAGTTGATTAATTTTTGTAAATATTTTAAATAATATACATTTTCCGTTAATTCAGCTGTGATCAAAAGTTCTTTCCTTTAAATGTAAAATTAGATAGCAGAAAGCTTCTTTTATAATATAAACAAATTTGTAACTAATAAAAAAAAATAGCTGAAGGTCAGACATTTTCTATGAAAGTCGATATAAGATAAAATCTTTTTAGAATCAAATCACTTTAGTCTTATGGCAATCAATAGAATTACAAGGCCAAGCTTCCTATATGGAATACCTTTACGGTCTTCAGCCAATAAAATTTAAATTCTGCAAAACAAAGCGCTACGAAGATGGTCTGCAGCCGTCTTGTTTGTGAGGAACTCAGTGACTAATAGAGATCTAGCGATTCCTACAGTCGCAGCTCCAGATATGCGGAAAGACTGACAGCACATTCAAGCCAACTCGCATCTAATCTGCTTCAATCTGCTAGCAATGACAACAGGCGAAGGCTGAAGAGACTAAATCCTCTGGACTGCAGGAGACTTTGATGAACTTCAAATATTGTAGAATAAAATAGAATGAGGAATAAAAAAAGTAGAGATTACAGGTGTAGGTATATGGGTGCATTAGGCTATAGTCTAAGACAATAAACGACAATAATTTGAACTGAATAAAAGAAAATTGACTTAACTATTGTAGTTTATATTTGGTAGACTAGCTAAAGATTACAGTTCAGACATTTTCTATGAAATCCACAGACAAAATCTGCTTAGCATCATATCAATCAAGTCTTTTGGCACTCGAATTCTTAAGAGAATCAAATTATTCAAGTCTCTAGCTCTTATATGTTCTGATATCGACGCGTTCATGCATACGGACCGACGGACAGTCGGACAGACGGACAGACAGACGGACAGACAGACGGACAGGGCTAAATCGACTCAGCTCGTCTCCCTGATCAAGAATATATATACTTTATGGGGTCTGCCACGCCCCCTTCTGCCTGTTACATACATTTGGCAGCTTTAAAAATCTTTGCTTTTCCACATGCCAAATTCATTGATCAAATTCCATATACAGAAGATCGGAAGTTGCTTTAGTCAAAGACTTAAGAATCATTTAAGAGTAGTGCAATGTTTATGCATATATATATATATATTTATATAGTCGTGCCTATATGTATACTCCTTGTCTGCCCCTGAGACGCATTGCCAGTAGGTTGCATCTGCCGTTGATGGCCGTCCGTTTGGTGCGCATGGCAGGGGAAATGCGATGCAATCGAGCATCGGAACGAGTTTAGATGCATGGCCTGACCGTGTCGATGGCAAGATCTTAACCCATTTATTTACACTCATCAACTTGCCGGCAAGTGGCATTGAAGTGGGGTGAGCGGTGCGGCTGAGGCGTATTCATTGATGGCTTCTCGAATGCGCATTTTTCTTAATGAAAATTCATTTGCTTGTTTTGCCTAATGCCTCGCCCCTCCACTCTCACAGACAGTGGCGGCAATTGAGAAGAGTTGGTGCTGCTGCCGCACCACCACCACCTACAATGCGGGTCAGCTATGTAATTCAATTTGAGGTCTATCAACAGTGGCGTTCGAGTTGATGAATCTGCCACAATTTTCATTGGGGTCGCATTTTAATTTTATTAATTTATTAATTATTACATGGCCTTCTTTCTCGCTTAGTTAGGCATTTCCCGTTTCTCACAGTGTAAGACGCGCATTAGCTTGTAGGTGTAAATTGAATGCAACTGGCAACTGCAACTGGCAACTGGCAACTGCAACTGCAACTGGTTGCTTCATTAGCAGTCGCTTCAGCTGCCGTCGGGCAATCACAGTTTTTTTTTTTTCGGACGCAACTCGAGTCTGGCCATGGGCCAACCTATGCTGGCATAGGTGTTGGTGCTTCTTTTTCTTCACACCTTTCTAAAGAATGGAGAGTCTAACAAACCGCGTGGTCGCCCAGCAGCCCAACAATGACAACAAATGAAATCCATACATAATCATAATACATAATAATGAGGAAGGCATGGGGGAAGCAAGGGGGGCACAGCAGCTTGTTGCAATGGAGAATATCAGCTGTCTGGTCGCACCCCGCGCTACACAAACACACAGCACACACAGCACACACAGCACACGCAGCACACAACACACAACACACAACACTATACAAAGTTGGCTATATGTTCTGGCATTCATATTCTAATAGGCCACTTAAGATGCACAGAATGCAGACCCATTGCCCAGACAATGGGCCAGACAATGAGCGTGTAGGAGAGACACATCCCAGTCGCCGCGCACTTCCAGCTGCAGTCACACACAGCGCCAGCTAAGACTCTGGCCCCAATATATTTTTTTCACATTAAGCTTAAGTAGCTTTACTCATTAAGATAACAACACTAACACACACACAGAGACAGACGAGTGCGTACAGCTTTTAATTACCCTGGGCCCTGCGGATTATGCAATAGCATCAACTGTCTGACTGTGCCCCATTCCAGACCCCATTTCCAAGCATTCCCTTAACCATTCCCATTCCCACTCCTGCGTAAGGTGTGCGTTGCGCTCTAATTTTATATAGGTCAGACACAACAACAACAACAACAACGGCATATTCCCTCCAAATCCACAATTTTATGGAGTGTGCAGCATCTGATCAATATCAAAGCGACCAGCCAATGCCAGCCCATTAAAAACGCTTGCGAAATCGCTACCGAGCATTGGGGATAGGGCCAGCCAGACATTGGCCCGGTCTCGCCTGACTCGGGCCAGCTCTGGCTGCAGAATCAACTTTCGAATGGGCGCCGCCTTACTATGCAATTCTCTTCAGTCTGTTGCTGTTGTTCTTGTTGTTTATTGCAGCCAACAACTGTGGCAGTGTTGCCCAATAGCTGCAACCAAACTGACAGACACTGACCAAATCCCTGCAGCACAGGTCAGTGCAAGCCAGTGCCCTGCAGCAGTAAATCCATAATGGGCATTAGACAATGTGCAATGGCATCGTTCGTATATGTCTAGTTGAGCTAAAGATATTTATAGAAGTTCTCAAAGTTCTATCTGTGATTTCAGTTCATTTCGCTATACAGCTGTGTTCATTAAAATAGTAGTGCGACAGCAACATTTTGATATAAATATAATATTTTGTAAGCAATTTGAAACAAGAAGAATAGATATATTCAAATTGTTTTCAAAATATTATGTTTATCACAAAATTTTGCAGTTGAACATTTCAGTCGCACTACTATTTTTATGAACACAGCTGTAAGTAACATATTTAGCCTGAAATAGACTTATTTGACTATTTGCTTTAACTTTGAAACTTAAACGATATTAATTGCGATAAAATGTAGCCAGCATAAAGCTGTAAAGCTGTATATGCAACTAGAGAATACCCTGTAAAGCCAAATTGTTTGGGATAAGCAAAGGCAAAGATCTGAATATTCTGAATCTGTCATATTCCAGAACTATAAAAGAGAAACAATTCTCTACAACATATAAAGAGTAGTAGAGTATCATGCACAGTGGAAACTGAACAGTTGTAATCCAATAATTGCAGGGTATTCGAATGCTGTAAACAATGGAAAAAGTTTTTGCAGCAGGCGAAGTTTTCGGCAGAGTCAAAGGCACAAAGGACAGCCACAGCGCTTTGTGCGCATGGCTGCCCAAGGACATGCACAATGGTGTGCACACACACACACACACACACACAAATGGTATTTATGTAGAGAAAAGCTATTTAAACATTGTTACAGTTGCGTAGTTAATCCTGTAGACGGCAAATCTAGCATGTAACAAGGATACACAGCCAAAGTCTCTGCTGCAGCCAGGATGCAAGTGTGTGTGCATGAAAGTTGTTAAGTAAACTTTTACGACTCCACAGTCGATGTATTAATCATTGCATATTTATAGGTCTGACGCGCCGGCAAAGGTTTAAAGATCGTCGAGCTTATAGTTAGCTCAGATTTGAAATTTCGATGCGAACAGCAGTTTAAATTGATTGTTCATGAAAGTGTGGATATTAACGGAGTGCATATAAAAATATTGACAGTTAAGTGATTTAGTTAGTTGCTTAAAGCAAGATGGTCAAGATATTTTGAAATTTCTTTAAGCTAAATGATATATTAGCCAGATTTTCATTTAGCTGCTATCAGTCAGTAGAGAGCTTGACATTGACTTGGCTCACACACATTTAAAGCTCTTGAAGCAGGTGTGCTTCATTTCAACTATTCGCAAAAGTTACTTATATCAACTGCTTTAAATTATGAATCATGAATCCTTTGGGGCAGGTCTCAAGGATGACAACTTGGCAGCTTGTCAGCTGAGCCCCGTGACATTGGCAAACTGATTGTGATTGCTGTCTGGTTGCGAGAAACACGCTGCTGCTGCTGCTGCTGCTGTTGCCTGCTAACTTAAATGGCAAAAGGCTTCAAGTGGCCCGGCCCAAAGCACATTTCTGCTAAGATGGCGCGTGGCCTGCACGTGGCTGGATGCCACGAGACGGGCCAAACCAAGCCAAGTTATCAGTCAATGCAGACACAGACGTCGGGATTCACGTGCCGCTTCTGTTATGGCCGGTAAGCAATTCCAGCTAAAGAACAATAATTTGATTCAATTAAAAGCTCGTGTTTCATTGTCTATGCCGGGTCGCCGTATGCTTCAATCTGTGGAGGTCCCGTCGAGACCCGAGTGCCCTGATGCCACAATACCAAATGTTGGCGAATGACGTCGACTTTGACGTTGGCGCTAGCAACAAACACGCGCAGGACCCCATAAACAGCGATGAAAACAACGGCCAGTTGTTATTTCACGATATAATGAACAAGCTCCATCTACTGCTGTCATATCGTTAGCCGTATCGACCGACATGAGACAATTGTTGATTCTATACCCAGCAAATCGAAAGTGCATAGGGTATGTGGGCTCACCTCAGCTCAGGATGTATCGAATGCTGAATGACACTCTGAATAGAAGCTCCAATCAAATGATTCCGACTCAACATTTTGTAATTATTGTAGTTAAGACATACAAACTTAAGAGTTATCCAAAAAATTACTTGAAATAAAATTCATAATTAAAAAATAATTATAATTTTAATAATAATATTTAGAATATTTCCAGGAGCTGCGCTTTGGTATTTGTGTCAAATACCTTTATCATGTGGCATCCAAATGAAATACAGCAAATTATAAAATGTACTCTACTCGGGGGGAATGCCCAACTAGGAAATACCTTGAGCTCCATGGTGAGCTACTGATTACAAGCACTCTAGGTCATATCTCTTCATTTGCACATTGACATACATACACAGACACACATCTACATACATACATATGCATGCATACACATACACATACAGCTGTGTTCACGAAAATAGTAGTGCGATTGAGCAACGCTCAGCACTACTATTTCTATGAACGACCAATTTTCAATGCATTTCTCTAAAATCGACGAAAACAAATAAATTCTGACCGAAAATATAATTTGATAAGTAATAGGTCGAATAGGATGAATTATAAAAAAAAGGATTTTAAATAAAATGTTTAGTTGTTTTTTTTTTATTATTTAATTTAGAAAAAATTGGTGACAAAAAAAATATTAAATTTAAACTTTGTTTTATTCATTTATTTATATATTATTTATATTATATAAGTAATGAGCCCAAGTTTTTTAGAAAATAAATATCAATATTAATATGTATTTATTTAAATAGTGAAAAATAAGTATTAGATAAAAATGTAGTATTTTTTTTTTTATTTTTTTTTATATATTATGTTAAACAACTTAAATTATTTTGTTCAACTACATATCTAAGGAGTATCTCGCAGTCGATCATTCGTGTTAAGAGCAACTGCAACTGCTATTCTTGTTATCATTGTTATGTGCCACACGTTGCAATAACACGTTTCTAGCTGTTGATATGTTACAGCCATACGTTGCGGAATACTCCTACGCACACCTGGATCAAAGCAATCGCAGAACTGAAGCTTAAAGCAAGATTTTTCCAAATCAATTTTGCTGCTTTTTACAGAAATATGTCTTTCTACATAGTTGTAAGACTAGCTGTAAGTTTTCACTTCAACTGCAGCTTGACATTTCCATACTCGTTCACGAAGTGAACAGTGTATATTTGTTTTTGCTTAGTATTCGCCTGGACAGCAAGGCGTCTGTCTATGGAATCTATAGAAATTGATATTTCGAATATGTTCCCTATCAGTTTATAAAGTATTCAGATATGTATGCTATATCTTATCAACATTAAATTAGCCGGGAGCTAAAATTAATTTGAAAGCAGCTTCACACTTTAATTTCAATTCAGAGCAAACAGTGAACAGTCTTGGCTTGCAGCATCAGCACGTGCCAACTGCCTGCGGCATATCCGCTGTGGCTTAGTTAGCTTCACAAGTTCATTCTACTTTTTAAATCAACAGTCTGTCTTGCTATTGTTGGCCATCTAACTGACTTTGCGCAAAATAATAATAAAACAGTCAACAGAACTTTTGATTGCCAGAGAGAGAGAGAGAGAGAGAGAGAGAGAGAGAGAAAGAGAGAGAGAGAGAGAGTTTACTTACTTAAAGCGATAGATATCGATCAAGTTCACTGTTTGACTATGGAACCTGTTTCATATTCGATTGTTTCCGACTTCAACAATCTGTTGCATCATCTGCATTGATGCTCTAAACACAGAATTCAGCTTTTGTGTTTCACTGATAAACATCGATGTTTAGCACAGAATTTTATTACCTTTTATTATATGTATTATATATAGTTTATTCATATTTATATATCGTATATTTTTGTATATCAAGAAATATGCAGCTAAGATTGATTTCTTAATAGCTCACTGTGATTCTGCTAGCAGAGCTAGTTTGTTTGCCCATACAAGTGTAAGAATATGACTTAGGGAAATATATATGTATATATATATATATATATATATATATATATACTCGTATATATCTTCCATTCGTATAGCGCACATATTTCTGTTTTAGTTAAGGTCTCGTCCATAGTGCACAAAGCATACACACGACAGCATGTGTGGACGAGTGTATTCGCACATGCCCCTTTAGTTAGCTGCATGATTCACAGACGCTGCAACTGAATGCTCCATACTAGTGAGTATAAAATACATATAAGTAGAACAGAGACATGGGGCTGGCTGCTGCTGCTGCTGCTGCATTTGGCATTTGGCGACTGTCTATGGCTGTGGCAGTGACCGACCCGCAGCCAGTTGAGATTTCAGCTGAAGTTCAATGTGCGCTCTGCGGCATGCCACATCGCTGGCACGTCGTCGCACAGTTCCGCATATTTGTGGGCACTGCTTGGCAGCAGGTTGGTTGCCTCGTTGTTGCTGCTGCTGCATGCTTATCAAAGCAGAGTTCTGGCTGTTGTGAATGCAACGCTTTGATCTGCCAGCCATATGTCTCTGGCTAAACGACCGGCCAAACACTTGACCAATTCGAAAAGGGGGCGGCTTGTTGCAATCGTCTGACACGCCTTGCGGTAATTATGTAAATTACCTATCAACAACAACAGCAACATCAGACCGACAACAGCAACAAGTAAATCAACAACTTATCACACAAAAACAAAATATATATTTTTTTGAACTTGCTTGGCTGCTTTTCATTGCCCTGAGCGAAATATTGAAAATTAGATAAATCTCACTCTCGCATGATGCAAAACAACAAAAAACAAAAAAATAAAAACGATCTACAAGCCATAGTGCTCGATCGATACCCTGTACCAAGCATCGAGTTGGGCTACCACAACTTACTTACTTTGAGTATACTCAACGTCTTCTTCTCTAAATTATATACTAGGTGACATTTACTACTATTCAATTGGGTAAGAAAAGCGGAAAATCGAGTCTGAAGAGGCCACACATCAAGCATGGCATACCTGCTGCTCAAACTATGCCCTTTGTACTGGATATGCTTGTTAGCAGATATATTGAGTTTGTGGAAATGAAAATGGATTGCTGTTTATGCGGATCTATGCGCACATTGCTTTGTTTCCGGGAACAATATATGAAAATATAAATATTTCTAGTTTATGAGGGGAGAGATGGGCTTCATTGGATTCCCACAAACCCATCATAGCCCCTGCCACTACGGCTACAGAGTATTAAAAAAGTAAAATTATGGCGTTGTTTTCTATGCCATGTCCATGTCTATCGACCATTGTAATCGGCAATTGGCAACAGTGCGGTACGCTCTAGCCCCACGGGCACATCCACATCCACATCTGCGAGTGGTAGTTGAAGCGCAAACTGGAAAACCTGCGATGCATATTTTTCTTTCGACTATAAGAAAATTCGCTGAAAAAAAGCACAACAACAAAAAAAAAACAACAACACCATTGAAAACCGAAAACTAACAGACGTAGCTGGGCTCGAGCAAGTCATGTGAGCAAAATACATTTCTCGTTTATTTCACAGAGGGATATTATTGAATTCGGATGGTGTTTGTGGCATTTATCAGAAATCGACTGGCCGTGAAGTAAACACATTCATAAATACCTAAAACGATTATACTTCGACTGTGAGGCAAATGCCATTTGGGCTTTTACTAATGATGGCCAATTTCGAAAATGGCCCACAAAAGCCCCAAATCGAGCTTCTCCCAAATGCTGTTCATAATAATAGTCATTAATTAGATGGCAGATGCTTGCCTAAAGTCTACTTAAATGTGTAAAATTCTAGACTATTATCGCACATCTACTATAGGTATGTATGTATGTGTGTCTATAGTTTGCCTAGCTCTAAGTCAGACACAGATTCTAACAAGTTATTATAAATATTTAGCTATGTCTAGAACAAACTTGTTCTCTTATTCACTAGGTGCATCATAAAACTTTATGGCAAGAACCGGTGTAGGTATTAGAAAGTGTACTTCATCTTGGGCATGTCTATGTAAAGGGAAAAGCGCATGCTATTTTTGGCTACAATATAAATGTTCCACTTTAACGAACTGAAAATACATTTATTTGCTATACGGCAACTCAGGCTCGTTGTCTCACTTATATCTGTTAGTTGGCAAGGCAATGACAGCGTAAAGAATATTCACAACTGCACTAACTTTAGTATTTGTGCAGAGTTCAATGTTTCATTAATATTTGCATTCCATCAAAATATGCCTTTGTTTTATTATTTTCTTCTGTTCTCTAGATACATAAGTGCAATTAATTACAATATATATAAATAAAGACATACTAGTTATGCTATACTATATATAATTTATTTTAAAAATAAGTGAAAGTGCTCTAGAGGGAAATGCCCGACTAGCATATACTCTGACCTACAGCAGTTTTATGCATTTTATCTATAACTGAACTTCTTTTGCTGAAACCCTAACAAAATGTGATTTTATATATAAATACGATGCAATTTGAGTGATTTGAAAATAGTTTAAGCTGAGTTGAAACAAACTTGATCTGCTTGATATCGGCAGTTCTTATAGTTAATGAGATGAATAGATAGGCAAACAGAGCTGGATCTAATTGACTGTTGATTCTGATATAATATATATATACTTTAAGCAGTCAACCACGCCTCCTTCTGCCTGTTACACACATCTTAGCAAATTACTGCATCAGATTTTATTTAAACTTTCCTCGGAACATGCCAGTTCGAACCTTCAGCTTATGCATATTTATTTTATATATATATTTATAGACAATATTATTTCCGGTTATAAAGGGCATTGAGTCTTCGTTGTGCGGCGCAGCACAATGAATTGTTGATTCCCGAGTTCATTTGGAATAGAAATCGAATCATAACAATAGTACAATATAATGGCAACAACAACAATGTCGATTTGATTATCTGAGTGTAAAACCACATTGCCCATTGCTCGGCCCGAATTCTGGAAGACACATTCTGTGCGAAAAACAAATCCAGTAAAGCCAAAAAATCACTGGGGTGCCGTGCACAACAAGCACTTTCACACAGCGCCCAGATAGAGAGAAAGATATAGATACTCGTAAACATACATAAAAGTTATAGCCAGCGTGATTTCTGCGCCGAAACAATTGGCCATGCCTCATTTGGAGGCAGCTATGCCCCGCACTGTTCGAGAGCGATGTATTAATTAATCATCGTTTGATGGACAGCTGGACAGAGTCAAAGTTACGTGTTGGCGCTCGTAACGAGCAAAAGTAGCGCCGGCAGACACGCAAACGTGCGCATTGACCGCTGAGTCCAGCTCCCAACTTCCACATGCCTCAGGCATGCTGCCCAGTGGCCAGTGGCCAGTCGCCAGTTGCCAGTCGCCAGTTGCCAGTCCCCATTACCCCAGGCCTTGCGCCCAGTGCCCAGGCTGGCGCTCAACCGTTAATAAGTGAAGTAATTGATCCTAATGGTACAATGCTGTCATTGAACTTGCTAAGTACATAAATGTGGCGCTGCTTTAACTGGGTCAAGCCCACTGACGACCCGGCCAGCTGACAGGTGACAGCTGACAGGTTGTACCAGACAGAGTCCTGTGATAGTCGTTTCACTGTCATTGATTCATTTTTGCCGTTCACTCCGACCAGATGCCAGCGTTATTCTATTCAAATTTGGCGTTTGCGGCCTCAAGACATAACTGAGCTTACTAAGGCGATTTGGCCAATAACCAAACTGAATTGAACTGAGAAAATGCGAACAGCTGTGCTGCGGATCAGTTGATAAGCTGATAAGCAAAAGTGGCAATGGTCTAGTGTTGATGGAGTGCAGCGGGGCAGAGGGGTCTATCAGACAACATGGTGTTATTTTAATGGCTTTCGATACCCTGTTCCGAACCAAATGAATGTGGGTATGATGATGCTGAAGAAATCATCTTTTAATGTCCATAGTTAGTTGATATTTCTCTTATGCGGAGTGAACCTATTTCCATCGAATCAATTCATATTGATTCTGAAACAAAGTTAAGGATATCAAACTGAATTTATATGAGCTGACAAAGACTGACGCTGATATAAAGCTGCGTTCATGAAAATAGTAGTGCGACTGAGCACTAAATGTTGAATAACAAAATTTAACCATAAACACAATATTTTGAAAACAATTTGAAACGGATATTAAAATTAACATATGTTCAATAATTTACATGATTTTTTGTTACAAACTTACAAATATGTGCACTTTAGCTGTTCATGAAAATAGTAGTGCGAGTGAGCACTGAGCACAAAATTTAGTGATAAGCACAATATTTTGAAAACAATTTGAAACGAATATTAAAATTAACATATGTTTATTAATTTACATGATTTATTGTTACAAACTTAGAAATTTGTGCACTTTAGCTGTTCATGAAAATAGTAGTGGCTGCTAAGCAGGGGAACAACAAATTTGTAACATTAGTCTAACTTCATATATTATGTTTTACATATATTTGTTGGTCTAATACTTAGTTGTAGCTCTGATTTGGTTGATGGCTTTGTAGTTGCCACAGCTCTCTTTACATCACTCTATAGGTTTTCGATCTTATTTAGATCCAGGCACTGAGCTGGCCATGGCATGACGTCGATCTCTTCAGACGCAAGCCGACTCGTATGTACTTACTCATGCTTTATAAATTTCATATAGAACGAAAATTGATATCAATGGATGACTCGAACTGCAATTAGGGTATCTGCTCGTCAGTCATGACCGATATAGGCATGCTTGCGTTGGCTCGCTGCCAACTAAGGTGCGGGCAAGCAAGACTTTTGACACCTCTGACGAGCGTTGAGGGCGCGGTCAGTTGGCGGGGCGTGCTAAGGTTCGGAATGGGATTTGGGTACCGCGATCGGAGCCCAGCTCGGTTGCCGAACAGACTCGCGCCGTGTGTGGCGCACAACAACGGGCGAGACATCATTCAAGTGGTTGGCAGCGGCAACACACAAAAAACGTAAAAGGAGACAATTAATATCAATGTTCAATCGAAAAGAAACTTCAATGCCACACACAATACCAACAACAATAAAATTATAGAGATGCACGGGCCGCACACAGGCTGGGAAATGCGTTAAGCAGGAAAACGCTTGAAACCTGAGGCAGCGGCAATCTGTTCGATTTATACACACACACACACACACACACATACATAGATTTATGTATCTATGTATGTGTATGGTACAGTCTCAAGCTCAGGGTGCTTGGCTCTTCAATTGAGCTGCGCATATGTTGCAAGTTGCATGTGGCAAGCCGTACGCCAAACAGAAGCCTGATAATGAAATATAATTTATGTGCAACAGCTGGACCGGTGGGTGGGGTGGGTTTTGTGGTTGGGGTTGGGATCGAATGCATATCGATGTTTGTATTGGGCATATCAATATTTATATGAGTACCGGGGTGTGACTACTATATAAATCTATTACATTTTTTCCTTGCCATTTGCTGCACAATTTGTCAGCTCGGCTGAAGCCAATGACAGCGCTCTCAAAGCCAACGAAATTGCGACGCACGGCTCAACCACGATGGCGGTCATAAAAACAGAATCTCTGATTCTGTGATTCAATAGTTTGAGTTCCGTTTACCCTTTTGACTTTTGCAACCCCTGCGGCCACACAAACATCCTGTTTGCTCAGCAATAAAATAATATCCTGTAATCCTGTGCGCGTGCTCTCAATTATGATGAAGCGCTTTGCTCAATTGCACTGCGCTGCACATGCACGCACACAGAGACACACAAATATACACACATGAGTGAATGGGAAAAATTGGTGAATGTCGTGGGATGTCCTGTGCGTCAATCGCTGCGCCAGATTGAATTGAATACACTATCCGAGCGGAGGGTTGACTACTGATCATGCTCGCCGACATTCCCGAATACTTTACTATATAGCTACGAATATATATACGAGTTTGTAAGTATATATACCTGGCTATATGTCTGAATATCAGTAAGATATGAACACGAATGAAGATTTGCTTGTATAAAAGAAAGACTCTTAAATATATTTTATATAAAATATAAAAAAAACTTAGCTCTTTACCTTTTCATGTTTAAAATCTAACAGAAATTCATATGCATCAGTTCTATATATTTAATCGAGATATATTTTATATAATATCTACAAAAACTGTTCAGCTGTAGAGCATCAGCGAGTCGTACACATTTTCAACTATTTATCATTTATTTATTTGCTGCGACATTTGCGTAAAAAATGTACTCAGCTCACGTAAAAGGGAAATGCTGTGTAAATAAAATACAATGGAAAATTTTCCGTTTTTAATTACGACGCAGAATTTATTTTTGGACACAAGAGCCACGTTAATTGTTTTCAGCAACTGGCAGCTCCTTTTTGTCTTTCCTTGTTATTTTGCATTTTGTTTTTAACGGCTCCTCCTGCTGTAAGTCGTATTTATTTATATCTTATTAGCATTTCTTTCATTTCATTTTTCCGACGAGAGAGAATGTGCCCTAAACTCCAGCCAAGGCAGCATCTAAAATACCTAATTGCAATTAATTGGCTAAATCAAATAGCCTTTACCTCTAATTGCTCAACAGCAATAAGAAATTTATAGACTATAGTATATACTAATGTAACTGTGTCTAGTTAAGAGACTAACTGACTGGAGAATACCCGACACAAAAAACATTTCAAAGAAAAGCCATTGCCATGGCTGCTTAATACTCTCCAACAACTTTCCCATTATTGCGAACATTAAATACTCTTTAGACAACAGTCTAAAAATTAGCTGTAGCGATTGCCTTAATGAATAATAATGTCCTATTTAGGGCTATGTATGTATGTATCAGAAAATAGTAAAATGATTGCAATATCAGCTCTGTGTAGGGTTCGGAGTATTTCCCAGCAGATCATTCAAATGACAGTGCCTCAGCGTGATTTTCTACTTGTGCATGAATCGGCTCAACAAGTGTCTCGAATCAACTACTCTGGATCTATTTCGATATAGATTCACTTTTGTATTAATCCCCATCAGGATGTTGGCTTGAGTTGCAAAAGAATGTACTCAGCTCAAAATTTTCAACACTGAGACTAATTTTTGAATTATTTTACCATATTTGGCAGCCGTAAATTAATTTATAATTAAATGGCAAGTAAAATTAAGTATGTCTACATTTGTATATTATCATTAACATGAAAAGCAAGTGAAATATATTTATTGAAAATAGTATCACTCTTGCTTGGTCACAAGCTTGTTAGCATGTCATGAAGTACATGAGACTTGTCGGTGTCAAATAAGCTCAAAATATTTTGCAGAGTTTATTAACAAGAACTCAACAAATAGGCTAAGCTTACCCTATGACAGAAAATGTTAAACTATGGAAACTATGGACCAGGCAGCCTCGACCAACTCCAGTTAGTATAAAGCTAAAGCTCTTCATTTAAACTCTAGATATTCTTACTGCAAAAAGGCATACATATATTTATACACTATATACATATATACATTCATATAGAATTGGCACATGTGTTGGTGTTAGTGCAGGTTTACTGTACTCAATGCTCTTTTGAAAAGGCTCTGCAGCTGCCTGGAACTGTCAGCTCACCCAGTGAGCGAATCAGTCTGTAATTCCGCGAGCCGCATATCGAATTTCAGACGTGCTTAACACGCGTTTTGCAAAGCTCTTTGTGTGCACAAAGCCTGCGGATGCGATGCACAAGGATATGAAAGCATATACCTAATGAATGGCAGGTAAATACATGCACACATAGCACATACTACATACACAGGCAGCTTAATAATAAAAAAAATCTTGGGGTTCGTTGTGAAGTGTGTGTAAATGGGTTTGCTGCTGGTCACGAGCTCAGCGCCTGGCAGTGAGTTTCTATCAAGGGGATTAGTAGACATTCTCAGCTAGATAACATAGCATACTTTTCGGTTCAGCAATCGGGACAATTGGCCGTCTGTCGAGCAAAGTTATTAAAAAGGAGCGTAGCACGCGTCAATGGGCTTATAAACAAATAACGCAGTTATTATGGCAAGAGGCCATTGCAAGTGGTACGTGGCAAATCCTAGCAACGGGAAAACCAACTTTTTATTCATTCAACACCCTGCTTACTCCCTCTGCACTCGACTTTTTCATATTTAATGGGTTCGCTGCTAACAAGCTATCTGTCCAGCTACATCATGAGCTTTCGTCGGATCATTTGCCGGTCGTAGCGACTTTGCATCAATCACCACAGCTAAGACCTATGAGGAAATCCATCCTTACACCTGAAGCTCGCATTAATGAATTTAGGAAAAACTTAGAGAGCAGAATTCATCTAAACTCTCAAATAGATAGTGAGGCTGACGTAGAAGATGCTATTGCAATGTTTATGCGAAACATATCTTTGGCTGCATCATACGCGACCTCAGAATATGTACGTCATACAAGACAGCACCCCCAGGATATGCTGCCCCCAAATGCTGCTGCTTTACTGCGAATGAAGAGAAGGCTGAGGAAAGAGTATGTGAGAACGGGAGATATACGCGTCCACCAGATTTATAAAAGAATCTCCAATCGCGTACAAAAAGTCCTCGCTAAAATCAAGCAACGCAGTATTGATCAAATGCTGGAAAATGCTGGCCCGGATGCGTCTTCTAACTACTCCCTTTGGAAACTTACAAGTCGTTTTAAAAAAATTGCAGCTCCAAAAGTACCGATTAAGGATCCGGCAGGTAGATGGTGCTACTCCAGCCAGCAAAAAGCTGATACATTTGCAGACAGCCTACAACAGCGATTCATGCCGTTCAACTACACCGACGATGCAACGCGAAGAACTGTTGAACTGCAGCTGGATATGCCGTTCCAGATGACTCTGCCTGTACGGCCTGTCACGCTGGAAGAGGTAATAATTATTATTAAAAACCTGAAGGTTAAAAAATCTCCTGGAGAGGATAGGCTGGATAACAGAACACTCAAGCTCCTACCCAAAAAAGCTCTCCTGTTTATAGTGCTGATTCTAAACAGTATGCTCAGGCTGGGACACTTCCCAAATATCTGGAAGACAGCGCAGATAAAAATGATCCCTAAGCCTGGAAAGAGTTTTAGTGAAGTAGATGGGTATAGGCCAATAAGTCTTCTTCCTGCCTTAGGAAAGATGGCCGAAAGAGTAATCCTTGACCGGATCCTGCAACTGGAAGCAGTCAAGCAAAGAATCCCAAACTGGCAATTTGGATTCAGGAGAGGTCATGGTACTCCGGAGCAGCTTCACCGTGTGGTCAATTTTATCCTGGACGCTTTTGAACACAAGAAGTATGCAGTTGCTGTCTTTATGGACATAAGGCAAGCGTTTGACAGAGTCTGGCATGACGGATTACTATTCAAACTCAGAAGCGTTCTCACTCCACAATTGTACCAGATTGTCAGCAGCTTCCTGCGAGATAGAAGCTTTAGGGTTGACGTTGATGGTATAAAATCGTCAAAAAGGCCAATATGTGCAGGCGTGCCTCAAGGTAGCGTTCTCGGCCCTACCTTGTATACTCTGTTCACAGCCGATATGCCCTCACATAGCGACATCAGAGGAGTAAACCGGAACAATGGACTGATAGCCACGTATGCCGACGATACAGCCGTACTGACAAGTAGTACCTGCATCAATAAAGCTACAGAGTCATTGCAGCAGTACGTGAGCAGTTTTGAAGACTGGGCCCGCAAATGGAACATTGGCATCAACGGGAGCAAATGCGCAAACGTTACGTTTACCACAAGGCTTTTAAACTGTGGTCGCATCAGCATGCAGGGTTCAACACTACCGCACAAAAGAAGCCACAAATATCTGGGCGTAGTGTTAGACAGAAGGCTTACATTTAACATGCATACCACGATGGTCAAAAAGACTGTAATGACCAAAAGCGCAAAGATGTCATGGCTTCTTAAGCCGGCCAATAAATTGTCACTGTATAGTAAAGTGACAATTTATAAAGCAATACTCAGTCCCATATGGAGATATGCGCTTCAAGTCTATGGAATTGCGGCAAAATCAAACTTAAATAAAATAAGAGTTGCACAAGCAAAAATCCTCCGGCAAATTTGCAATGCTCCCTGGTACATGCGTACAACGGACATTGAAAAAGATCTCAAGGTCCCCAAAGTTGGAGACGTAATGCAAAAGGTAGCTGCTAGCTACCTTGCAAGACTCGAAGGCCACTCTAACCCTTTGGCGAGAAGACTTAACAAAGAAGCCAGAAAAAGAAGACTTAAGAAGTGCCATCCACAGGACCTCCCAGCGAGGTTCCTATAAAATAATGTATCATAAAAAATTGAATGTGATTTAATTAACCAAATTGTTATTGATGTTTATGTAAATTGTTATTGAAATTTCTGTAGTGTTCTACTGTAAATAATCGTGAATTTATGTTCAACTTGTTAAGCTGCCAATTAGGTAGTAAAAAGCCTGTTTAAATAAAATAATAATATATACCCTTTTAGTTATTTTATTATTAATTTTTTTCGAGTGAACTTTGGCAACTGATGCTCCGCTGACTTCGGGTTTGCTTGCATTTGCAGGTCTCGGCTTCAGCTGCGCTAGACCAAATACAAGTTTCGAGTTCAGCAAACAAATGGCCAAATGGCAAAGGCAAAGGCAATGGCAATTGTCAAAGCCGCAAACCGAATGGCATCAGTTTCCATGGAAAACTGAAAATGAGTTTTCCATTGGGTTTGGCAAAATGCGCACGAGGCACGTGTTGTCGACGCGACATGACGACCAACTGCTCCACTTTATTATAATTTACAATTTTGTTGTTTCTTAGCTATTTGTCGTTGTTTTTGGTTTTTTTTTTTTTTGCTCTCCCAGCTGGTCAGCTCTCTGCCATTTGTTGCCACTTCTTTCCCCGATACCCTGTAGCTTTGCAGTGCAGCTAATGGGTATAGGTAGACAGCTAGTAATACTCAGTATATCAGTTGTCTTTAGTCTTATAAATCGACTTTCTTGATCTTATACAAAATTCTGAATAAATTAAAAATAAATATAAATATTAATCATAAATCTTAAAAATTTATTTAAATAAGTTTTTATTTATTTAACAATCTCTTTGAGAGCTTGCAACATTTTTTCTGCTCAACAAATGTGCATCTTAAGGAGTATGTGCAGGTCGTGCATGTTGCCTTAGAAAACTTTTATTTTTATTTGTTGTTACTAGCCTTGCATAAAAACTGTAGCTGCATCTGGAGCTGATGCTACAGCTGAAACGGGCGCAATTTTTCTTTTTTTTGTGTTCTGCTGTTGCAGCTAATTCATGGAAATTTATGTTTAATGACAACAACAACAAAACTCAGCAGCGACTAAAAAAGTTGATGTTCTCAAAAGGGCAGTGCACGACTAGCAGATATTCTGTACCCATGCAACTGAAGTAACTAAAAATGTTGAGAGGAATTTTATATGTATCTATGTGAAAGCCTTAAGCAGTTGCAAATAAACAAGTTATCCATATAGCTGCTGATCTCCTCTATTTCTATATACTTTCCATATATACAGGGTATACAGAAAACCAAAAAATAAACAAAGAAAGAGGCAAAATAAATAAACAACTTGGGCGAATTGCGGACTGTGACGATGACGGTGGCTGCGCATTCTCGTTTCTCATTAAAAGCAAATTTGCCTGGGCGACAACAACAATAACTGACCCACACTTAACTGTGTTAATAAGCCCAAGTCGACGTTGCATGTGGACTTTGCGTTGTCTGAGAATGCGGGCGTTGCGTGGGCGTGTGCAACTGCAACTGCAACGGCAACGGCAACGGCAACGGCCACGGCAACGAAACCGAAAGTGCAACTTGCATTTAGTTGTGGCCGAGTTGGTGGCAATTGTCAGTTGGCTGGCAGCTTTATGACACCTGGCATGCAATTACGTCCATGACAGGCGACTTGTAATGGAATTCTTGTGCCGTTTCATTATGCAATGCCAGGCTTGCAGATGGCTATACCAATGCGCCGCAGACAGATAGAGATAGACATAGAAATAGGGAACGGAAATGGCAAACGAATTCTGTACAGCATATGCCGGCTTTCTACAAACTTTCCTGTCTGCCCCCTCGATGTCCAACAGCTTCCGGCTGGCAGCTGTCTGCCGTCTGCCGTCTGCTGTCTGACGTCTGCCGTCTGCCGTCTGCTGGCTGCTGTCGGCTGTCGGCTGTCTGCCCAAGATGCATAAATCATGTGCTAGCCAAATCAGGCGGCCCACTGGCAACGGCATCATCGCCCCAATCAAATCAAGAGCGACCACATTTGCCAGCCACACACGACACCAAAACGTTTTGTGCCACAAAATGCTGGCCATACGCTTTTTGGTAGCGTCGATTTAACCAACTCCGAGCCAACCAGTCAACCAGTCAGCCAGTCGGCTAAGTAAGTATTTCAAGTCAATCCAGTTGCAATCGCTGACAGCCTAACACAAAAACTTAATTAAAAGCCAGACCCCCACTATGTATGTACACACAGCGAGCGGGAGGGAGAACGAAACAGAGAGAGATAGAGATGAGAGAGGGAGACAGACAGAGTTAGGGAGAGACATATAGGCGCGTATGACTCGAATTGACTCAGTTTCCCTTGCCAGTGGGCCAGTGTGGCACACATTCAGCTCTTGTTGAAATACTCTAGCAGAGGGTAGTTCAATTAGGTCACCAACTATGTAACGCAAGTCAATAAAACCAAGAGGAATTACAATTATAATAATTGTCAAATCTATATATACTGCGTTCATGAAAATAGTAGTATGGCAAGAAAATTTAGTGACTATCTAATTTTAAAAACAATTTGATGTATCTATATTTAAATTGTTTTGAAAATACTATGCTAATCACAAAATTTTCGAACATTTCAGTCGCACTACTATTTTTGTGAACAGATGTGTTCATGAAAATAGTAGTAAAGTTGGAAAATGTAGTGACATCTAATTTTAAAAACAATTTTATATATGTATTTTAAATTGTTTTCAAAATATTTTGCTTATCACCAAATTTTCGAGCATTTTAGTCGCACTACTATTTTTATGAACAGATGTGTTCATGAAAATAGTAGTAAAGTTGGAAAATGCAGTGACTAACATATGTGTATCTAATTTTAAAAACAATTTGATGTATATAAATTTAAATTGTTTTAAAAATATTATGCTTATCACCAAATTTTCCAAGACTTCAGTCGCACTACTATTTTTATGAACACAGCTGATATACAAATGTGTTCAAGAAAATAGTAGTATTGCTAGAATATTTAGTGATATACATATATCCAATACCTGACCATTTAGGGTACTGATCGTCTGTGTTGGCAAGCCTAAAGTAAGTTTTTTTGTTCTGTTTCTGTTGTAAATTTAGATTTGGCTGCGACTGTGGCGAAAGTAATGCGGTCGTCTGTTCCTGGGTCAACGGTGCGTATGTGCAATGCGGACGGTCAACCAACAATTGGCAACAGGCGGCAGGCAGCAGGCAGCAGACAGAAGGCAACAGGCGACTAGCAAAACTGGCAGTTGGCCAATTATCAGCTGTAGGTGGCATTCTACAGACCCAGTTGCAATCTGAGACGCTGATCAGTGCATGCAATGTGGCCGCTTGAACCTTATAGCACGTTAAGTGGAGCAGCAAAATACAAAGAAAAAGAAAACAACAAAAACTAAACAAAAGTGTGACTCTCATAGCGAGTGATAGACGAATGTGAGTCTGCCGCATCAGACTTTGGCTGCCTGCGGCATTTAATTAGAAAAGAAACGCTAAAAATTTGCCAACTATTTTACAATGTGGCGGCTTTTTAATTGGCCACCGCCAGATGTTGCATAATATGCCGGGGATTGCCCCAAAATGATGCAGCATCAACAGCTACACAACTGGCTAAAAGCAGAAACATGTTGGCCATATATATATATACATACATAAAAACACACACGCATATATACGAGTATATGGAACTCTTTTAAAGCCGCATCGTCAGCTTCTAGGCCCCGCCACCCCTTCGATCCGGCCAGCAACATTTTGCGCCAAGGCGGCGTCTTAATGGTGTCAACACTGTCCGCCAACTGTTGGCAAGACTGGAAGCGACCAGCAGCAATTGAAAGCATCGACAATTGTCCAAAAAAATATATGTATATAGTATATATTGGCTTTCTTTGCCATTGACAGCGATAATTGGCCAAATCGTGGCCAGAACCGTTCGACTTTATGGGGATGCAGCTCTTAAGCTCTCGCTGACAATTTGACAGCGCGCGGGCAGCACAAGCTGCTGCAACTGCACACATCATTTATCATTCCGACCATGGCCTCAAATCCATATTCGTGCGATAGCAGCTCTCATTAAATACTCGGCCAGCTATGCAAATCACACAGCCTGGCCTAGGCTTGCGCGCATTAGCGTTCCAGATTAATTGATAATTTGATAATCAAAGTGTCACAGTGGATAGCAAATTTATTAAGCATAAGCATAAGTTGTAGCATGTTGTAGACTTGATTAGAAACTCTTCTTTTCTATGGAAATGCCAACAGGCATAGAGTAAGTAGTAATTGATAAGCTTATGAAAGTGCTTCGAATTGTGTATAGGAAATAGTGTCAACTAAGAGTTAAACCTAGAACCAATTGGTGAGTCATTTAGTACTTAGAGAGAGAGGGTCAAGAGAAATCAACCTGCAAAATTTGATAGATTTTATAGTTCTAGGTCTATGATTTGCAGAGATCTGCAGAGAATTCTGTGACTTAAGCTCTAAATCTGTGACTAGCTTAGTCCGATCTAATGAAGACAGACAGACTGAATAAGTATAACGTGAAGGCAGCAGTCAGCCCTTTGAGTTTATCCTTAAAGATCTTTACTATCTCCTAAGTCTATCATTTGCCATATACCCAGTGGTTTCAATCTGTAGCGAAGATCTAACTGCTCAAATGAGGTCTGAGGAATAGTTTTGCTATTTCATACGAACAAGCAGACGAACTAATATACTCGCTTGACTTCATGCACGAGTATAAAGAGGAGACAGCATTTATGCTTGGGTCTGCTTTGTAAGATCTTTACTAGCTCCTAGGTCTATCATTTGATATTTATTTATTTATTTATATAATACATTTAAAAGAATATTCAAAAGACGAGAGTCAACTATATTCCCAGTGGGCTTGGGTATGGGGCTGATCCTTAAAGCAGATTTTACTAACTGGTTAGCTTTTGAGGTTCTAGCTCTAAGTCTACAAATATTTTGACCCGATTTCAGGCGGACAGACAGACGAATTATTATACTTTCTTCACATCATGAACGAGTATAAAGAGCAGATTGCAGTCATTGCTGAGCAGCATCAGAGTCTCTTTTGAGTTTATCACTAAAGATATTTACTAGAACTAAAATTTTTCATTTGCCATATCCCCAGTGAGCGTAGATATACTTTACTGTGGATCGATCAGTAGAGAAGATGTAACTAACTAGTCAAAAGAGATCTGAGGCTCTAGCTCTAAACCTGTGAATAGTTTTACCCTATTACAAACGAACAAACAGACATCATGAACGAGTATAAGGAGAAGAGATAGCATTCATTCTAGATCAGCCAGCATCTAGATTTCGTTTGAGTTTATTAATTAAAGATTTTTACTAATTGACCTGCAGCAAAATACGAACAGCTAAAGGCACCTCTGTCATATGTCAATCATATTGCTCAACTATTCGACTAGAATTTCAATAATTAATCTAAATAGCCCAAGCTTTCAATAGTTATCGCTCGCTTCATTTGACAGCAGGTTTGTTTATCGTGCGCGTGTGGATAGTTGATTCATTATCGAAAAGGCATAACTTATAAATCTCACTAATCTAGCAGGCTACGCTACGCTATCTCTCGCGCCCTTCTCTCGACAAGTTTCGGGCAGGCAGGCAGGCAGGCTGAGGGGGTGTTGGGGTCAAAGCAATAAACCTGTCGGATCCATTCCACAGCTGTTAAATATCATTGCCATATGCATGATTACCAAACCCTAAAACCGCAAAGCAAAACAATGCACGATAGCAACAGCAACAGCAACAGCAACAGCAACAGCAACAGCAACAACAACAAGAGCAACAGAAGATATGTTTGTCGACTTTTTGGGGCTATACAACGGGACGTATACGCGCTGTTGTACTATTTGCTATTTTTGCATGCCTTCACATTAGATAAGTTAAGATTGGCGATTGTCGGTTACATTGTTGTCGCTCTTGCCGTTGTTATTGCGGTTGTAATTATGCAAATTTGTTAACAACCTCTAAATACGGCAACGGCAACATTTTCATTTTCATTTTCTGTTTCAGTTTCCATTTTTTTTTTCTGCAGCTATTGTATTTTTGGTTTGAATTTTTAATTAACATTGCGCATACGCCACATGCACCCCGAAACAGAAGCAAACAAAAAATGGAAACACAGAGTTAGCTACCGAACGGGCCGAATCTTGAGCCAAGCGGCACCTTTTTAGAGGTGTGTGTGTTGTTGTTGTTGTTGGCTTTGTAAAAATGTATGCCAAATAGTAAATGCAGCTAAAAATGAAATAATGAGAACACTTTTTATATGCAAACATGGCCTAAACACTTTCACTACAACAGCAGCAGCAGCAGCAACAGCAACGGCAACAGCAACAGCAACGGCAGCAAAAACTGCAACGAGCAAGCAACACGAATTTCGTGTCGTAAAGCTCTCAACGAGGACCACGTCCGAGTGGGTGGCAGAGCGCGGGCAACGGCAACCACAGTTGAGCAACGGAGTTGTCCAGCGGTCTGGCGGTCGGTCTATGCTCAAGTGGTGCAATGCACTTACGAGTACGTCGGCTGAGCATCGAGATGCACATGAAATTGGATTTGGAGTCGGGACTTGGACATGGAAATGGGGAAATGAGCATGGGCAATGGGCTTGGGCCAGTTGCAGTCGTCGCTGTTGCTGTTGCTGTCACATTTGCAATTAACTCACGAGGCGACGACATTGATTAACGAGGCGTTTTTAAGCGGCACTCAAACACGCGCTAATGTCGCGACAGACAACAATAACAAACAGCAGCAGCAGCAACGTCAGCAACAATAGCAACAGCTGACGTTCGACAGGCCACATACACAAAGAGCCACACACACGATCACAATGGCGATAGCTGAGTGCAATGCATTCCATATGCTGCTACTTGTATCTCATAGATACAGATACAAATGGCATCCCATCCAGCTAGAAGCTGACTGAAAACTGTTCAATTGTTAGCAATGTTTGCTAATTGAATTGAATGACCACTTAGCTGCTTAGGATAAGTCCAAAATTAGTTAACAATTGACGTGACCCGTGCACACGCAGCTTGGGCTGTGGAATACCCACAAACACACACACACACACAGAGAGAATTCGCTATGAAGTTCATTTATTAATTACATTCTTTTAGATTGCGTTTTGTTTTGTTTGTTTTTCTTTGGCGCTTTGTGCCGCACGAAATAAATAAGCGGAAGAAACGGAAAAAGAACAAAAGCCAACTCGGCCAGCGTTAAGATTTTGTACTTTTAAATACCCTGTAATTGTGGACAGTTGGTCAGGGAAAGCTTCAATCGATCTGCCAGTCTCTAGATAGATATTTTACACAGGGTATGTTCCAGTCTACCATTGCTGTCCAGGCATTCACACTTGTTTAATTTATTATATTCGTATATGGCTATAGAGTTATTGCCCGTGACTTTTTCGAGGCATACGCGAGGTGAACTCTAAGTGAGTGATGACCCCACTAAAATGCAGCCGACTCTTCGTATATACATATATAGACAGACATGCATACATAGATACATATTGTACATGCTCAGCATGGAAGAGATAGCAATAAAGCAGGAGTACTTTAACCAGAGCACTGGCCAGCGTGTGGCTCCGCACTGAGAGATCTAAGCGATCGGCGAAGAGAGAATGAAAAGCTAACAAACTTTTCATACGAAGCAATTGGAATGAGAAGCGAATAGATTCGATGGAAAATGTTTTGTTTCTTCTGGAACTGTGCCCCGGGAAATAAGTAAAAAAGTGATCTAGGCGACTTGAAGCGATGTTGAGGACGATGAAAATGGCAATATCATTGTGGAGAAGCGGTGCGAACAGCTCCTTCAACACATTATAACTTCAGCAAACAATGGACTATTTAGTGCAAAAGTTTCTTTCTTTGATGAACATGAAGTCGCTGAGTCTCGCATGTGAGTAATGGCGCGACTGATCAATTTGGAATTCAAATCGAATCCAGGTAAGCAATTAGCTTTAAGTAAGCTGCAGAATATGTGCAATTAAACCATATTAAAGCGACCAACAATGACTATTATTGTAAGGGAAAATAATACTTCTCCCATCACGCAGTGTTTAAGCAAAGCTGCTCAGCTTAATTTGTTGTAGCTCAAACAAGTGGAAAGAGTCTAAATTACTGGAAGACCCTGGCCAATTGGCTTATTTATACAGCTTAGCCATGATTAAGTAAAGTTATGTGCTTTGCCAACATCAAATATTAATATATGAATATGCATAAATACTTTTACTTTTTATAAAAGAGAAGTTTCTTTCACTAAAGTCAAATACCTTGGTGATAGAATACGAGGTCTGGCTATTAAATAACGAGACTGCTTATGAAAAAGAGTTTTATTTTAAAAATTATTCTACAATCGAATGCTCCCCTTCAATATACTTCCCTTCCCTCGCCACACACCGTTCCATTCGTTTTTTCCATTGGTCAAAGCAATGCTGGAAGTCTTCTTTTGTAAGAGCATTTAGGAGCTCCGCCGATTTTCGCTTCACCTCTTCCATCGACTCGAACCGGGTTCCTTTTAAGGCAGACTTGATCTTCGGAAATAGGAAAAAGTCACAGGGTGCTAAATCAGGCGAGTACGGCGCGTGTTCGAGCACTGGAGTGCCTCTAGCGGCTAAATAACGCTTCACAGACAGCGCGTTATGGGCAGGTGCGTTATGGTCAGGGGTCAAATTTTTTGGGACCAACTTCGCACAGACTTTCTTCATGTTCAAGTCGTCATGTAAAATTTTTCTGACAGTTTCTTTATCTTCGTTTACAGTCTGACTTTTAAAGCACATATAAGCCAGATAAGCAGTATGTGCAAAGTCAAATTTAAGAAACTGCGTTGGATGCTGAGAGCGTCCAGCAAAATAGCCTTAAAACAGCAAAGCCACCATTTGCAAAGTTATAGTCGTCTCCCTAGCTCAATTTTTCCAACTAAAGAGCTACAAATCTGAACTGAAGCAGACAGCTTTGTGAGAAACTCATTGATAACATAGGGATCTACATATTCCTACAGTTCCAGCTCCAGATACGCAGATAGTCTGACAGCGCACCCAAACTAACTCGCATCTGATCTGACTATCAATAACAACAGGTGAAGGCTGAAAAGATTGCAACCGTAGAAGAATCTAATGAAGTTCAAATATTTCAAAATAGAATCGAATTGAATAAGAAATAACTAAGTCTAGACTTAAGATGTATATATATGCTGGCTTACAGACCCACCTCACAAGTTGAGTTTTGGTGCAAAATGCGTTAGAGTCTGAGACAAGAAGCTACAATCAGTTGAACTGAATAAAAACAAAATACAAAAAATTAAAACAAGTTTTATTTTAAATAAAATTTTTAAAAATTAAATAGATATTTCAGCAGCTTAAATAGAAAGAAATTATTGCAAATTTTATTCTTTTTTTCTCTGTGATGTTAGTATCTTTGGGTATAGCTTTAAATTATTTTTATACCCTGAACACATTGAAAATGGGAAATCAGGGTAAAATGGTTTTGTTGAAATGTCAATCGTTTGTAACAGGCAGATGGAGGCAGATGGCAGATGGAGGCAGACCCCACAAAGTATATATATTCTTGATCAGGGCGATGAGCTGAGTCGATATAGCCATGTCCGTCTGTCTGCCCGTCTGTCCGTCTGTCCGTATGTATGAAAGCGTCGATCTCAGAACATATAAGAGCTAGAGACTTGAAATTTTTGTATTTGTAGGTCCCTGTATGGCACGCGCATATCGAGTTTGTTTCAAAAAATCGATAACTTTTCGGTTTTTTTGTTATCGATTAAAAACCTTATCGAAATCAAGTTATTAAATTATATCTCGTACATCTTTTGAGCAACAGTCTCCAAATTTTGTATTTAGATTCATTTATATTTTATACAATTTTGAATTTTGTTAAATTTTGGATACCAACTAAGAAAAAATAATTTATTATTTCATAATTTAATTTTACAAGCTTACAATTTTTCTTACTTGTTATATTTTTTAATATTATTATTATAGGTTATATTATATACAGCATATATATATATATATATATATATATATATATATACATATATACAATATATTTATATAAGAGATAAAATATAATCTTTTCATAAATTCTACTTTTAATATATTTTAATATCTGGCTTTCGTTGAACACCTTCTTTGGGTTAGGTCAGTGCCGTTACCTGAACACTTCGCATTCGCTTTTGATCTTGTTTACAGCTACTTAGCACTTCTCTCTCTCTCTCTCTTTCTCTCTCTCTCTCTGCCTCTCTCTCTCTCTCTCTCTCTGTCTACACTCTTCGCATTCATATTGTGGCTGTGCATCTGTGTCTGTGTATCTGTGTGTGTGTGTGTGTGTGTGTGTGTGTGTGTGGTTGTAGTGCTATTGTTATTGTTATTGTTATTGTTATTGCCAGAGCTATTGTGGTTGCTGTTGTTATTATAATAGCTGCAAGCTTTTAATTAATTTGTGCTCTTTCGTTTCACACTCTTGCCGAAGGGTATGCCCATTGTCTGGCTGCCTTTGCTGCACTGCAAAGTACTTGACTTTTAACCTCATAAAATATGCATACATATAGTACGTCTATACATATATTCATGATCAGAGTCACTATCAATATATGTATGTTTTTATACATGTGTATTCATGCCCAAAACTTGGCAACGATTCAACTTTTAAATGCATTTGCCGCTGCTGGGAGCAAGGGTATTTCACAAATCAATTTTTTCTTTATGCAAAATATATATTATATTATTTATTGAACATATATACATATACACATTGACATATATATATAAATATATATATATATATATGTATATATATATATAACTCTGAATAGTTTGCTATGCACCAGCAACAGTAAAACCAATTACAATAACATTTCGTCATATTAGTCACTCTGTATAAAAAATTAAAAAAAACAAGTAAGAAAACTCTAGTCGGGGGTACCCGACTAGGAGATCCCCTGAACCCCGTCCGATATGCGTTTTTAAATATATTCCGTATCTTGTATACATTACAAACTTATACAAAATTTAATTAAATGGCTAATCTTGCACTTTCACAATCAAATAGCATGTTTTTATTTTTAAAGAATTTAATATAATTTTTAAAGAGTAATAATAATTTAATAAGAAAAAAAAATAAAATATTAAGAAAATACGACATAAAAATATTTGACATCGGCTGGGTTTGTACCCAGACCTGCAAGGCACGACGTGCCCCGCTTCTATCAACACCGCCACTGCACTGCTTAGACAAGCAGTAGCAAATTTGAACTAACGGCAGTTTAGAATTATAACAAAATTCACGCAGTCAGCTGTTATTGTTGTGATTCTTAGAACAGACAAGAATGCTCGCATTCGAATGTCTCAATGTATGTGTGCACATGTATAGAAAATATGAAAACAGGGGTGGGTTTCTGGTCACATGTTGCAATTGACAAAACGTTTTGTTTAATTACTTCTGTGATACTTAATGGATTTCGAAGAAATTTTCAGCATATGATCTACATATAATATTGAATATCTTGCAGTTGTATAAAATTTCAAACTCATTCACATATTGGCTAAATTTGCAATTAACCTTCAATTTGAAAATTTTTGAAAAATTTTTGAGCCAATATCCAAAATCTAACAAAAACCGAAATTGTATAAAATATAAATGAAACTAAATGCAAAATTTGGAGACTCTAGCTTCAAACATGTACGGGATATAATTTATTAACTTCATTTCGATAAGGTTTTTAATCGATAACAAAAGAACGGGAAAAGTTATCGATTTTTTAAAACAAACTCGATATGCGCGTGATATACAGGGACTTCCAAAAAAAATTTCTCTAGCTCTTATAGGTTCTGAAATCGACGCGTTCACACATACGGACGGACGGACAGACGGACAGACGGACAGACGGACAGACGGACAGACGGACATGGCTATATCGACTCAGCTCGTTGTCCTGATTAAGAATATATATACTTTATGGGGTCTGCCACGCCTCCTTCTGCCTGTTACATACATTTGACATTTTAACAAAACCATTATACCCTGATTTCCCATTTTCAATGGGTTCAGGGTATAAATAGTAAAAAAACCAAAAATATATTTATGTATGTATATACATAGTATATAGTATATATATGTATATTGGAGCTGCGGGAAGGGCGCACAGATCGAGCCATGCGAGTGGCAAAAGAAATGTGCACGAAGGCGTTGCCCATAAACAAGTTAGCTGATTCATTTGGCCTGCAGCTGTTTTGGCTATGACCAAATGGTTACTGGCCCGCTAAATTGGCAAGAACCTGCCACAAATTGCGTTTTGTTTAGCCAAGCACAGAGCAATAAGCCACATCCAAATGCCTCAAATAGCCTATTCCGAATTTATCGAACAAGAGCAAAAACAACTGCTAAGGCTAACAGCCAGCTGACTAGCTGACTACAAAAAAATACAAACAACAAAAAAGAAAGAAAACAAAAGTAAAAATAATTATTTATTTGCAATTCATTAGCTAATTTGTAATAAAATCAATTTAACAATGAAAATAATTTGTTAGGTAAAAAACAGAAAATAAAACGTCTTTAATTGTGGTTTTTGATGATGTTGATGCTGTTGCTTTGAGATATAGTTCTAAGATTTATAGTTTGCAATTAATATTCTTAGCTAAGAAATATACTCGTTCACGAAGTGAAAAGTGTATATTCATTTTGTGCAATGTCCAGCTTGCTGTCTGTCCTTCTGCTTTTCAAGCTAGAAACTGAATCTTTGGTTGGCATTCTTCGTCGTCTTATAAAGTTTTCAGATTTTACAGGCTCACAACTTGAAGTTGTCAATAAAGCTTTATTTAACAACTCATTTAACAGCTAAAAGTTGCTTTCTATTGAGTTAGGTTTGACATTTTATTTTGTATAGACTCACAACAGAGCAACGCTTACAAATTGTTGACATTTTTTATACAAATAATGGTCCAGTTCGTCAAGCGCACTCTACAAATTGATTTGCTCAAAGAAACTTTTGATGAACGAATAATTTCACATAATCGTCCAATTAATTGGCTACCAAGATCGTGTGAGTTAACCCGATTTATGTTAAGTCATTTGTCTACATCAATAAAGCAGAGATATTTAAACACCTGCGAATCAATATTCGAAGAGTTTTTGCTGTGAAAATTTGTGTCCCAGCCATGGGAGCCGAAATCATATTTAATGTCATAAAGTTTTCTATGTAATGAAGCTCTTTTCATTGAAGTTAAAAACAAATTTCTTTGTTTTATTATGATTTAAGCTTGTTTAACTTGAAAAAGAAAAACATCCAATATATGTCTCTTAGCGGCAAGGCAAATTGTAAAAAGTATATCTTCCTAAGCTTTGTAGCTAGAACTTCATAGTTTGACAGTTAAGTTACTGCAGACTTCCACTTGAGATGTACCAAAAATTATTAAGCTATTTCATAGAACGTGTAGGAGTATTATGTAGTCGCTAAGCTTCTCCTGCAACATTCTTACTCGTTTTTAATTATTTTGAATTATTTTTATTTGAAATTAGCTTTGGTAAATTCTAATGTGAAGGATTAAGTATAGATCAAGGATTAACAGCTGAGTTTTTTATCTCTCTTGCACAGCCCTAGCAAAGTCAAGCTGAAAACGCCACAAACCTCTCAACCAGTGCACAATCTAAGCTCCAGAATTCAATGTTCACAGTCCTAACTCATCCATCCCATCAAACTATTTTAGAAGAAATTACTAATGAATTGCAAGTCCTTAGAGCATCAAAAAGCTGAATTATACACCTGGAAAAGTGACTTAACTATCTCAATATTTTCTGACAGTCTGTCAGCTCTGAGTCTTAGCAAGATGGATTGTCTGGAATAATTAATATGATTTGTTCTCATTTCTCACAATTTCCATTCAATTCGAAATTAGTATCAAACCAAATTTCAAATGGCTTGACTATGGCTATGACAAGATCATAATTTTATGTACGACATAGGCTTATTATTACTCTAATCACACGATCTATGTCAAAGTAAAATAAAAATAGATTCAATAAACAAAAAAACAATAAAGAAATATATAAACATACAAAATTAAAATATATAATTAAGAACTAAAACATAAATTGAAATGGAAATATTTACGATTTTGACTTTAGTTAAGCTTCTAGCTGTTACAGCTTAGTTACAGCATTTAAGTGTACAGTTAGTAAGTGACTGAGCTTGGATGTGTTGAAGTTAGTTAAGATTAGAAATTGTAAATATGAAATACGCACATTTTAAGAGAATAACGCCGTTGCCCTGCTGATTGCGGCTCAGACCAAGATTAGTGCGCATCAGTGACTGATGCTGATGCTGATGCTGATGCTGATGATGGTTGCCATCCAATGCGGATTTGATCAAGTGAAAAGCCATCATTGAAATGCATCACACGAATGCGAACTATTTATAAGACGCTGATTATATTAGCTATATATAAATATATAGAAATATCTGTTCCGATCACTTGCAGCTATGCTATTGTCTTGCTATAATATATTGTACTCTGCATAGGTGTGTGCGTGTGTCTATCTGTGTGTGTGTTTGTTAAGTTATAGAAATAAATATTGTAGCGTGTCATCGTCTGGCAATGATTATCAAGCATTGCCAAATCTGAGATCAGCCACCAAAATATTGCTTTAAACATTTTTCCGTTTGAATTGTTAATAAATCGACAGCCTCTATACTCAAGACAAAATAAAGAGAGTATATTGGTGTAATGCTCGAATTGACTCTACAAAAATCTACAAAATTGATAGCCTTAGCGCCAGGCTGGCTATATGTAATACATAAATACAGCTTAGGCTATTATTGGCCTGCGAGCAAGTATTAGGAAGTCGGGTGCAGCCGACTGGTTTTTTTTTTAATTGTATTTGCTCCCCAAGTACTTAAAATGCGCTCGACTGATAATGCAAAGTTGTCGACGGCGACTGCTAAGTTTGCAGCTCAAATTAATTAGTTGTCGATTTATTTTTGAATACTTATGAGGGTATGTACACATGTATGCATGCATGTATGTGTGCACGAGTATATATGTACATATGTATGTTGTCAGAGACAACGCAGCGTAAACGCCTCCCCCAGAGTGAAAAAATTGTTGAGCTGGCTGCAGCGCTATTGTGAATAGGTCGACGGGATCGACGGGTTCGGCCAGGTCGAGTTTGACTGTATTGGTCATGGCGCAGCGCACATTGCAACAATGACAACAACAACAACAACACACACATGCAGACTTAGACACATAAAGACTCACAGATTATTTGGCACTACGCGCTCAGCCCAGCATAAAACACTTGCACTTGCACTTTAGTCACTCCACTCACAATGAGAGTCAACAACAAAAAGAAGAAAATAAAAGAGATGAACACTCTCTCACACTGCGTTGTTTGTGTCTCTGTTTGTGTGCTCTATTATTTGTGGAGATAAAAGCGGTACGAAAAACCAAAAAAAAAAGAAGAAAGAAAATATATATATTTATATATATATATACAAAATATATATGTATGTATGATGGCGCGGCGTGGCAAACATGCGGCAAGCACGACAAGATCGATTCTACTGAATCCACCATGCGCCGATAAATGGGAATGGAGCCCCAAAATGAGCCGCCAACAACAACAACAATAGCGACTACTAAAAAACGGCAAGCGAAACCAAAACGACGCTGACGAGGCGACGACGACTGCGACGCGATTGTCCAACGACGAGCGAGCGAGCCAGCGGAGCATGTGCCACAAAAATTATCACGCTGACTGACTGCATATGCAAGTGTGTATAGATGTGAGTGTGTGTGTACGTGTGTGTGGAGTCTGTGAGGCGGTTGGGGGCGCGAGTAGGCGGTAGTAGGATAAGACAGCCTGTTGCGCTCAACTTAACTTTACTGACTTGAATCCAAAGACAATTAAAAAGACAGTGCTCCACTAGGATATTAGACTGTTCTCAGCTGTGACTATAGCATAGCCTAGGCTCTGCCTAAAATATGAGTTGCAGTCAAAGTTTGCCTGAAAAGTGAAAGTTTATGCATAGTTGAGTCTGCTTCAGCCTTTGCGCAGGCTCATTAAACTCATTTGGTTAATTTGCATGGTTCATTAGTGAATTTCAGGTGTAAGTTTTGCTCAAATCTTGAATTTAGTTGTGAAATAAATTCTACCTAAAAGTATGCAATGAAAAGTGAAGCAAAGCTAAGCGTGAAACAACACCACTTAGTTAAGACACAAACCACAACAGGCGTTGATTAAGTCCAACTGTAGGTGGCGCTGGCATGAACTAAGAATTTCAAGCGACAGATGGCTTTTATGATTAAACAAAGTGAGATTTTGGCAAAATGGAAAACAAACCGACTGCACAATACTCTGCTTACAGCTTCATAGATGTTTAATATATGCCATAAAATTAGTTGCTTATTATTTGGGTATGGAATTGAGGCTTATTAGTTACACTTTAAAACTGAACTTGAGAAGCAAAATATTTTACGATAGATGGCGTAAGCAACGAGACCTAGCCATAATAATATTGTAGTTAGTTCATTCATATAGTAGACAAGCTTAAAACTACTTTCAGTTCAAATTGTTAATTTACAATAAGCAGAGCTTACTCACCTGAGAGACCCGTGTCGTTGATGCTCGAGGTGGATGTGGAGAAGCCGGGCAGCTTGCGCCAACCCTTGCGATTCCAGAAGCTGCGCGCCTTCGACTCGGTGGGCACGCTAGGTCCAGGATCTTCGGCGGCGCGTATGCGAGCACAGCTCAGTATGCGTCGGCCGCAGGAGGCGCGCGCTAGAAAGCTGCAATTGGTCGCAGAGCTGGCATTGATCGTCGACTCATCATAGGCGGTGGCACGTTGAAAGGAGCGACAGCTTTGCGTGGCATAGGCGGCGGCTGCGGTGGGCGTTTGGCGGGCGCACTTGATATGGTGCGTCTTGCTCAGCCGCAAGCTGCCAATGTAGCTGGCGCCGCTGCTGCCGCTGAAGCCACTGTCCAGATCACAGGCGGCCGCAATGGCGGCATGCGGATGCGAGCCCTTCAGGGTTGCCAGCAGCTGCTCAATGCCGCCCACGTCACTGCTATCACAGATATTGTCCGCCGAGGTGGAGGTGAGCCTGGCCAGCACTGCCGGCTGCCCGCTGGCCGCTGTCACGCACACAGTCGGACTGGGCTTGGGCGGCGTGCCGGCAGCACATGCAGCCGCTGCAGTTGCCGTGGCAGGCGGACTGCATTTGGGCGGACTTTCGGGCATCAGCATGGCCTCAACGCTTAGATTTAGCTCACCCAGAATCTTGTGATGACGATGCTGGACGCGACGCAGCTCCTCCTCGACCAGCGTCTGGTTGAGCGAGCCCGCCGAATGCGAGCCGACCGCGCAGCCTAAGGGCTGCTGTTGCTGCGCTGCCTTCTTCCCAGACGCCGTCGATTGCAGGGCAGCCGCATTGATCTCCTCGTAGAAATTCTCGCTTTGGCTGCTCGTGTTGGGGGTCACCTTGTGGTAGCGCGTCTGGTAGGATTGCAGCGTCGCCGGAGACACCAGCTGCTTGTTCTTCTTGCCCTTGGACAGCAGAGCGCGTATCGAGTTGGGCGGCGGCGGCGGACCAGCCTGTGCTGCCTGTGCCGCCTGCGCGCCGCCACAGCAGCTGGCATTGGTGGCCGCAACGCTGCCATTTGCCGCGCCATCCGGCTTGGGCACATTGGAGTGGCGCATGGCTGCGCCCGGCTCGTAGTACGCATACGAATAATCGTGCTGCTGATGATGCATATGGCTGAGGCTTGTCGCCTGCTGCAGGGCGCTCCATTTGGCCGCCGTCGACTCGCTGCCCTCGCGGCCCAGCGTCTTGCTCTGGCGCGCCAACTGGCTGAGGTGATGATGTGGCGACACGTCCTGTTGTTCATTGCATATCTCGATGGCGTCGGGATCGGGATCGGGGTAGCGTGGCAGCAGCTGCCGTCGCCCATTCCCATTGACAGCAATGCCGCTCGCAGCAGCACTCGCTCCAGCGCTGCTGCCCAGGCTGCTGCTCACAATCGCCGCCACAGCAATGGGCGAGCTGCCAGCGGACTTGTGTAGTGGACTAGTGGCAGCGGGCGGTGGATAGTCCGGCGGCGGCGGGAACTGCAGGCAGCCGGCACTCTGCTTAGACACGGCCATGCCCACGACAGCGCCAACGTTTACTCCCAAGCACAAGCCTTTGCGCAGCCCATGAATGCCCTCCAGTTGCTGCTGTTGCTGCTGTTGCTGTTGTTGCTGTTGCAGCTTTTGCTGCTGTTTGAGTCGCTGCAACTGAGTCTGTTGCTGCGTGTAATAGTTTTGATTGGCGGGCTGATGCGAGTGCGAATGCTGATGCTGATGCTGATGCTGATGCGAGTGCTTTAGCTTTGTATGGGTGTGCGAGTGCACGTGCAGCTTGGCCAGATGATGGGCATGGCTGGGATGATGGCTGCTGCTGCTGCTGTTGCCGCTGCTGTTGGTGCTGAGAACAGCGCCGCCGCCGATGCCGCTGCTGCTGTTGTTGCTGCCGCCGCCGCCGCCGTTGTTGTTGTTGTTGTTGCTGCTGCTGCTGCTGCTGTGATTGTTGCGTCTGCTGCCCAGTCCCAGGCTCTCCATGGCACATGTTGCCGCCTGGTGCTCCACTCGCTAGGCGCTGTAATGAGTCGAGTTTAGCGACAATTAACTAAATATTTTAGTAGCAAAGTGGTAAAAATAACAGCTGCACGAATGCCAAAACAACTTCCTGAAACTTAAACTAGCTAACCAGCCAGCTAGCCAGCTAGGCAGCTAGCCAGCTAGCCAGCCCCAACCCCAGTCGCTGGCACGCTCCAATGGCTGAAGCTAAAGCGCAAAGCATTCAAATGCAAGCGCTTGAAAGCGAAGACTCGCATTCCATTTAGCGCCCAGCCAGGCAGCCAGTCAGCCACGCAGGCATCAGCTGCCAGCGGGCATACACACATGTCGTCCACATACCAAGTCTCTATGAATCTGCAGGCAACACCTTCTGCCCTCTCGGTCGTAAAGAGAGATTAATTGCTGCTAATTAAGTGAGTCTTTGGATGCGGTTGCAATGCGACGACGACGACCTCCTCTAGCCACATATCCCAGCTATTTGCCCGCCACTGGGCTTTAGTTTTTCTAATAGCTTTTTATATTCGCCGAAGCATAAATTGAAAACAACAGGGTTAGCTAAATACTCATAAATGCTTTGAGAGCAGCAGCTGTACGACTTTGCGATGCTCTTTAGAAATTCAGATTGTGAAAGAATGTAAATGGGTAAGTTTTAATCAAATATAAAAACATATATGATTATATAAAACAATCCTGCACTAAATGTTCTGTACTAAGAAGAGGAGTCTTTAAAGTCCCAGAACATACATGAATATATTTACATGTAAATATGCTTTATAAAGTAGAAAATGCATTCAGCTTTAGTTGTGCATTTATCATCACTTGCATTGAGTACATTGTATAACTATTGAGAGTGATCTAGTTGGAAGTAGCCCATAAGGATATGCCCTAAACTCTTGCATAGTTATTAACTATATACTAATTCAAATTTAAAATAATAAAATAAAATGTTGAGGAAAAAACTGCATTTGTTAAGGGAACCTCTATATAAAATTTCGTATTTATAGCTTAAAAAGACCAAGTGCAAGTCTCGAGTGCTACGAGATACTCTGAGCCTCGCACATAGCTCACACACACATACACATGCCAACATAAGCTTACAGTGGCTCTTTATGTAGGGCTATACTAAATCAAATTGGTTATTGAATAATCTCTGTTGTAGATATTGCATCACATTGATAAGGTCAAAGTGCAAAAATAATATCCAAATGTGCCCAAGTCTCAGCCATTTGCATAAATTAGTAGAGCCCATAATTCAGCGCTACATAAAGAGCACTGTAAGCTATCTGTTTGCCTATTATTGGGCGAATGAAGAAGGAAAGTCTGTTAAAAAGTCATTACGACAACATTCATTTAAAGTGTAAGATATTTAACTTTTATAATGTCTATGACGTTGCATAAAAACCATGTGTCAATATCGGTTTTATCTAGAAAATAAATATACAAATGTACAAACATAATTAAAATTTTCAGTCTCTAGGTATTGTGCTTTAAGAGATCTCTGTGATCAAATGAACAGACGGACATATGAACATGACTAAATTGATTCAGCTTGTTGTTCCCAATCAAAAATATGTATACTATATAGGGCTTGCCACGCCTCCTTTTGCCAGGTACAGTATGTCCACTAATTGTTTGCAAAGTAAAAAAAGTCATGCAAGTTCAACTTTAACATCATACATATTTTATTAGGAAAGGCACTTTTTATCATATTTTTATTTTACAGTATTTTTCCTTTATGTATTCTTAAATGAAATAAATAACAAAAATTAAGAGAATAGCAACAAAAACATATAAAATAATTCAAAACAAAAAAAACAGCAAAAATCAGCTGTCTATTAATTCTTTGCAAAATGCAATTTGGCTATTTTAAGAATGCCAATTTGAACAACACTAGTGGGAAAATCTCAACATTGCATGGTTTCTAACCAGTGTTGCCAATTCCGCTTTTTTCAAGTAGGATCTGGCTTTTTTCAAGGCCCGATTGCGGGAAATAGTGAGAATAGCGGGAAGCGGGAATTCTAGCTTTTTAAAAATACAAAGAAGCTTTTTTCAGCTCTTTTATTTCTTCATTGTTCCTAGCATTTTGACAAGAATATTCATAGGAATTCATAGATCTTAAAGGCGCGAAGCAAAAAAAACTGTATTTCGATGCGGTTCGTATTACGAATTGGAAGTTAGAAGTAAAAAAATCAAAGTGTATTCATTGCCCTTAACATTGCTTTCAGCTTTTTCTGGTTTCGTTTCCCGCCAGAGTTGGCATGTTCAAACTTTAAAAACTTGGCAGCACTGTTTCTAACCGCAATTCATACTTGCGTATTATAAGCATGATATTATACCATTTTTTAGATTTGCGATCATTTGCCCTAAATAAAATGTATGTACTTTTGAGCAAACCAAAACCTAGAGATATCTGGATGCAACATTCCGTAATTAAAAATTGGTTAACACTTGATGCAGGTGATGAATTTCCCTCCTTTCTGCTCTTGCAAATTCAGCAATAATGCAAAACTTTGCGATTTGAATGTCCATGTGAGCACAAACTAGCTCAGAAGTGTTTCAAGTTGTTTTAGCCAAAAAAAACTAATATTTGGCAAAGCGTACACTGCCTTCAAGAAAACCACGCAAACTATCATAACTAATATTTTCAATTCATCTTCATTCTAGCCATCCACTCAACGCGTTTCAATAATGTCACTATCACACTTTTTATAGCATATCATTTACTCACACATTTTTTGTACTACTCTGTCAAGTTTTCATAAAGAGGATTTAAAGTTCTATTGAAACTCAATCAAGGAAAAACTAAAAAACAAATCTGGCTAATCTGGCTGCCCTGAAATCCTGAAGAGTTGACAACACTGCAAGCAATATACCTTGAAATGTAGTTTTTAATAAGCTCTAGCTATACATATGAGAATATATATAGTTTATAGAGAATATATATACTCATAGAGACTGTCGGACGAACTGACTTGGTTAGATCTACTTAAACTCTCGACTAAACTATGAATCTAACTATCTAATTTGTGGCGTCGGATTTGCTTTTTCAGCAGCTCAAGAAATACTTTTCTAATGGGTTAATGGTATAAAATAAGCAACATGCAATAGTTGAGACTTCTAATGGATTCCAATTTCAATGATTCTTTAGTAATCGTTAAGTCGAAAGACTCTCCAAGTTGAAAACTCGCTTGGTTGTCCCAGCGTTAATATTGAATGTAGGTGCTAAATGAATGGTTAAGAAATGCATATACCTATATCTGAATGGATTGGGTTACAAAGATCTATATACACACATTGACTCAAGTATCCATGCCTTTGCCTTCAGCAAACATGTGCCCAATACAAATCATACAATTTATGCTCATTTCCAATGAGCTTAGGGCATACAAGAAACGAAAAAATGGCCAGCTTTTTGTGTTCGTAATAATTTGAGCTATTTTAGTGCAGGTACAAGCGATCCGCTGCTAAATGATAATATCAGTTTGTGTGACAAGATTATGAGCGAGATAAAAGTCTATGTCCGTGCCACATGCATGCAGGCGGGCAAACGGATAAACGAACAGACGGACAGTCGGACAACCGGACAGACGGGCAGCAAAGAGCAGTCTGTTGAATATAATGAAGCTGACGATGATAATGCCACCAAGTTATGACTGCATAGCAGGTTGATGTCCAGGACAAGAGAGAGGGAGACAGAATTAAAGGGTAATTCGAGACACTCTCTCTTTCTCTGTCTCTTTCTCTGTGTCCGTCTCCTTCTTTCGCTGACTCACTATACCTCTGACTTGGTTGCTATGTGTGTCTGGCTGTCCGGCTGTCGGAGTAACATGAGACGACTCTGAGAACATGAATGTTTGGCCACTGAGACATTGGGACAGCATCGAGCTCCGGTTGGCACAGCGGGTCGCCAAATTAGCGTCTAAATTTAGCTACTCATCCATTGAATCAAGCTCAGCGGGCGTTGAAATTGAATCAAAGCAGCTCCGCCATAAAATGGAATTAAAGCACCGAGCCAATAATCCCAACTCCAGACCGCAGCCAAACTGTCCGACTGTCCGTCTGTCCGTCTGTCCGACTCTCTGACTGTCAGCAATTGCATGCAGTTAAAGCCACGCCTGCCATGCTATGGCAACATCGGGAGCCCCAAAAGCATTGTCAACAACAAACGCTTTCCACAAAAAAAGAGGAAGATTTGTACGAATAAGCCAAACAGGAGCTGCTAACTGTGGCAACTCTGCTAGCTGTAGGCGAGCAGTCAGGAGTTGGCAGCAAAAACCACTCAAGCTGCCGTCCCAATCTCTGTGGGAGCAGTCCTGGCCAGGCCAGAACAATGTTTATGCAGCTGAAATGGGCGTCTGCATGTGTGTGTGTGTGCGAGTGTGCGTGCTCGTTAGTTTGGCTCACTTTGTTTTTGTCTCTTCCGTTTTGTCAGTTGCATCTATCCGTGTTGAACGCAACAGCACATGCTTTTTTTATATACATATATACCCTGTAAAATGGAAATATAAGTGCATAATCGCACTTATCAAGCACCTATAACAGGATAAGCTGTAGATAGTTATTCCATGACATCCTTGACATTCCCACTACACATAAAACTCTAAATTTTGGGTGTACCCCATTCAGAAGTAGTTTGTCTATGCATAGAGTCAAGCAAAGACATATGTCTTTTGGTACAGGGTATCCATGTAGGGTAGACCATGTGGTCCAGCTTGTAGAGAAATTACAAAAGAAAGTGAAGTGAAAAACACATACGATGGAAAAATCATCAACAGTTTCCTGGTCCATGCATGGGGCAAGAGTTCAGAGACTGCCCAATTAGCCTGCGGTTGTGGTTCAAGACTTTCGCCGGGTAACCAAGGCGATTCCTGCTAATTAGAAACACTACGCTAAAGATGAGCGCATATGCAAATATCTGGTTAAAGAGCAGCAATTGGCAGCCGAAAGTAATTTAGCTATGGATGTGTTAAAGTTCCCAGCCAGCCAGCCAGCAAAATATGGCATTGTTTACTTTAAAGCGCAGAGAACAAGCCGCGAAGGGGCAGCAGGCGCGTGTTCTCTAAGAACATGAATGAGTGAATGAGCATAACGTCGCGAGTGGCTGAAGAGGTGGCGTGTTCTGAAGAAGTCCCAACAAATCTACATATATACCAAATACAATATATATATATATATATAAGTGCAAGCACGCACATATAAGTCAGTTCGAGTAGATGCGTGCAGGGCACAAACAACAACAAAACGCATTGCAATAATTATTCGCAAAACGAGAGGATGCAACAACAGAAGCAGCAGCAGCAGCAGCGGCAGCAGCAGCAGTCGCCGCAGCATGTTTCTTCTATCATATTTACAATTTGTGTGTCGCCAATGCACTCAGGCCAACCCCAGGCGCAAAAAAAGTTGCATCGTTGCAAAATGCAAATGGAGCTGGAACTGGGCCTGCAGCTGGGGCTGGTGCTGGTGCTGGTGCTGGTGCTGGTGCTGAATGCTGATGCTGGGACATGGGGGCAGGGGCAAGGCGGCAACCTGATAGCATCATGCGAGCGCGAACAAGTAATTAGAAAATATATTTAAGATGTTGCCTGCTACTGCGCTAACAGCCACGATTCCAACTTCGACTCCATCACCAACTGCAATTGCTTCGGCTACGGATGATCATCATCTTCATCATCATCATCATCATCATCATCGTCGTGATATTTATGCTTATGCATTCCGAGGATGCGACGCACAAACAACTGCAACTCCAACTGCAACTGCAACTAAAGTGGCGCGGCAATGCCAAAGGCAACCCTCGGGGCTGCGCCCCTCATGTTTTCAATTGAAATGCTGCACTTACACTCACACTCGAACACATTGCGACTTTAAGCATTTCAAAATTTCATTTATAACCAAAACGCGCACGCCATCAACATGCTGCCGCTTGCATACCCTGTCAAAGGCTATGCCAGCAAATATATTCAATTAGAGCTAAGCGGAAAACTCTATTATATATAATTGAAATTTAGAAGTTTTTAAAAATTAATAAAGATTTGATAGAATCTTGAAGAATATTGAAATTTATCACTTAATTTATCATGGAATTTGTCATTTCGAATTAACAGCTTCAACTTTTTAGCTATATATAGTTTTTTTATCAAACCTATTCACGCTGCCTTTGATATCGTCTACAATTTTAGAACTATAGTAAAAATATAGTAAATATAAAAAATTGAGAAACTTAACTCAATTTCGATAATAAGTTGTCTGGACAATTGACAGTTGAATCAAAACTTCCATTTTGTTTTATTTTTTCTGTCAGTCGAAGTTTTTTTTTATATTTAGATTCGAAATTGTTTGAATATTTTGATAAGATATTTAAAGTTCAGATTCCAAATTTTTTTAAATATTTTTATTTGACATTTAAAATTTTGATTCGAAAATTTTTAAATATTTTTATTTCATATTTAGAATTGAGATTCGATTATTTTTTAATAGTTTTTATTTTATGTTTAGTATTTAAACTCGAAATTTTTCAAATATTTTTATTGTATTTAATATAGAATTTAGATTCGAAATTTTCAAAATGTTTGTATTTAACATAAGGAATATAGATACGAAATTTTTCAAATATTTTTATTAAATATTTAGAATTTAGGTTCGAAATTTTTCAAGAATTTTTATTTATCATTGAGAATTTAGATTCATAATTTGTAAAATATTTCCATTTCATCTTTAGAATTAAGATTCGAAATTTTCTAAATATTTTTATAAGGTTTTTAAAATTTAGATTCGAAATTTTCTAAATATTTTTATTAAATATTTAGAATTTAGATTCGAAATTTTTAAAAAAGTTTCATTAAATTTTGAATATTTAGATTCGAAATTTTTTAAATATTTTCATTCCATATTTAGAGTTTAGATTCGAAATTTTTCATGAATTTTTATTGGAATTTATTTGGAATTTAGATTCTACATTTTTAAATAAGTTTTATTTATCAATTAGAATTTAGATTCTATTTTTTTTAAATATTTCTACTTAACAAACATAAGTTTGTTAACATTTACTTTAAATTGCTTTAGCCAAAACTTGTTTGCATTAATTTTTTCTATGCATTTGCCAAGCGACAGCTGAATCACATACTTGTATAAATACTTTGTAACTTAAGAATCGTCAATTAACTTATGCCAACTAAGTGGTATCCACTGTACAATCACAGAGATGTCATACCTCTATTAGCTTTTCAACCCATTGGATCCGTTTGACAACTCTGCTGCCTGATAGACTCGAACTGAGTGTGCCAGAAAAGTAAAGTTTCCGAACTATTGTGCTATGTGCTGTGCTATGCTGTATCGATAACAATCGAACCGCTGCCTAAGCCACGCGTGTGCAAGGGTATTTAATGTGAGACGTGTCCGAGTGAGAGTCCAAGGCGATGTTTGTGATCTGCTTGCCGATAGAATCGCTCGTTAATTTACGAATTAAATGAAACGCGCAATTGTCATGCTATATACATTTGTGTATAACGGGGGAGGGAGATGAGCCGCAGAACGAGGGCTCGATGGCTAATTGGTGCTGGCAGTTTGCCGACTGCAGCCGTAGCGGCAGCAGCAGCAGCAGCAGTAAAGTCTTTGTACAGTTTTATAGTTGGCTATGCCACCCCTGTTGTCAGTCGCTTTCGCTTATTGTTGGGTGCATTGACTTGGACTACACTCGGCGTCAGGCGCATCTTTCTATCAAGCCGTTTATTCCTGTCATCATATCCCTGCGGCAACGCGACGTATGCGTGATGCATTGTCAACAAGTGCGGCAATGACAGCCCCGCTCCTCCAGCACAGACAACAAAGAGCCAGCAGCAGTAGCAGCAGCAGCAGCAGCAGCAACGGGCGGGGCAAGTAGGGCTTGCTGCTGCCATAGCTTCTAGTTTCGAGGCATGTGGCAACATAAAGCGTAACTAGATGGCTGCATATTTGGTTGACTTAATGCCAAGATTCTTTGGCTGCGATAGATGTAATGCTGTGTGCTCTATCTTCGCCCGCTGCTTTGTGTTGCCTTAGAAAAGCTGCCTCCGCAGCAGCCAACAGCAGTGCAATGTGTCTTTTTAGCACTTACTGCACCACCACCCACACCCACGCCCACTTGCAGCTCTCATTGAGCCACTCAGCTGAAATATCAGCTCTCCCTTAGCTCCGATGTGGATGTGTGTGTATATATGTATAGACATAAGTAAGTTGTTTCTTTTTTATTTTTATTTATACCCTATACATCTTACGGCAGGGCAGAGCAGGGCAGCAAAGGGCTTAGTCCAACTGAACTAGGGTATTGGGGAATGCACGGTGTGTGCTGTGATGGCAAAGGCTGCATCAGTTGGGTTGCTTTGCTATTTGCTGAAACTTTAATAAAAGTCAAAGCAATAAGCACGACGAGTGCATCAGTCGGGCATGCCTGACTTGCAGATACCCTCTGAGCACCAAGTGCCAACAGCTCTGGCTTATAATATATGCAAGATGTGCTCAAGTAAGTGGAGTTTAATAGAGATCTTAATCGATTATCATGTAAATGGAAAAAGGTATCGATGTTTTTGCAACATACTAGAATAGATTGACTCTGCTGTTAATCCTGATCGGAAATTGTTACTATATGGGTTCGGCAAAGCTGTCTTTTGCATGCAGCAAACATTAGACCCAATACACAATCATTAAACCCTGAATTCCCATTCTCAATGGACTTAGGGTATAACAAGCAGTGTATCATATGACACTTAGGAATATTAAATTTATCTTGGGCATTATTATGTTCATTGAGTATCCCAATATCTTCACTTGGAGGCCCGTATTCCATTTATTGACAGTTATAACTAAACTATATTTGTTAGTTATAACTAAATTCTCCTTCCCTTCTCTATTATACATTTATGATACTGAAAACAAATTGTAAGGGTATCTTCAAGTCGTGCACTCTCAACAACGTAGTTCCTCTGCTTATTCATATTGTGCTTATAAAAAGCATTGCAATTTCCTCTCAAAGAATGTTCCATGGAAACAGTGAGAAAGCGGGAAAGGGGCAACATAGAGAAAGGAAGTTGTTTAGAGAGAGAGTGAAAGATAAAAGAAATGGAATGAGTAGCTATGTGTGTATGTATATGTGTATCTGTATGTGCATGTGTATGTGTATGTGCATCTATGCCTATGCAGAATCTGTGAACATGTTAAAGTGTCGTTTTCATTTTGCTCGTATCTATATAGGATGCTTTCACTTTTCGTAAGTAGGCTTTGGGTTTTGCTCCTTGGCATTAATTACTTAATTTTGTATTGATTCGAAACTTTAGTTGGACTATTGTTGAAACTCAAAATAAAATTCAATTGCTGTGCTTTGTCGAATTTTTTGTTTTTGGTAAGTAGCAATTCAGCAAAAGCTACGCAGGTAAGCATTAACTAATCGTTGGTAAACGCAGGTAAATACAACATGACTGCAGTGGCTGACTTCTTAATGCGTCTTCTACGCCGCACCAAAATGATCATCCTCGAGCTGTTCAGGCAGATTCCACTAGCGGAAACTGAGGATGGTGATGACGGATTCGGTCCACAGTTCGATCTGCGCGAGCAATCGGAGGAATGGGACTTTGATGCATATAACTTTTCGTCTAGCGACACCGACGATGAGGTCGAATACTACATATTTAATCAAGACGGTAACGCTGCTCGTGAGCCAGTAGACCTCACCGGCAGCAACATAATATGCCCAGGCGGCGGCTTCCACTCCAAGTGAATGCATAAATACGAAAGAGGGACCACAATGGAACGATATGTCGCAGTATTCCGAAATGCGATATACTAAATAAACCAAATGCGTCCCATCAGCAACTTTCACTTGCTTGTTAATCTTATTGGTTTTGTTGGTGTTGTTGGTGTTGTTGTTGCTGGCTGGTTTTGTTGCTTGGCGAGTCTATTTTCGGACTGGTTGAAATTGTGGCGCAGCTTGGCGGCTCTTAAAAGCAACTAGACGTCAGTCAAGCAACTGGCTCGTTGGTCTAGGGGTATGATTTCCGCTTAGGGTGCGGGAGGTCCCGGGTTCAAATCCCGGACGAGCCCAAGTTTGATTCTTTTTTTTTAAGGTATTTAAAATTTTATTTAATATTGAACAGTCACAAGCAGTTGAGTTGAACAGCCACAAGAAATTAATGCTTTTATTAAAGCCAAACCAGCTTTTGTTGGTCTGTAGGGCTATCATACTTGGGGCTATCATAAATGAAGTCGAGTAGAAATTGCTATTTTGGCCATGCTCATGATTATCTGTTCGCATAGACAAATTAATTAAATAATTGTGAATAGTTTTATACAAAAGCTTTTCTACCGTTGGATTGCTTATCATATGATAAGGTTATATTTTTAGCTATTATATTATTGATCAACAGTCGATGCGATATAGCTATGTCCATCTGACTACTAGTCTATTTCCTTAACTATATATGCATATACAGGGTGGGGCAAAAGTAAACACCCTATTGGAAAAGGCAATTCAGTTTTGAGATTTGTGAAGTAACAAACGCAGAATACAAATCGACAAGCCATGAATCGCTTTACTCTGCATTAACGCGGAAAATTTAATAAAGGAAGCATTTCCGGGTCGCCTAATCTCTCGTTTTTTTGGCGGGGCCCATCACAAGATTTAACCGTTGCAGACTTCTTTTTATGCGGGTTTTTGAAGTCGTGGGTTTGCGTCAACAAGTTTCAGACTCTTAAAGCCTCTAATAAGAAGATTCGCCAGGATTGCGGGAGTCTGTCACCCGAAGTTCTGAGACGGCCTCTGACGACGGCCACATAACCGATATGATTTTCTCGACTGGATGGAACAAATTCTAATCGAACTCGTATCCAAAATATAACTAAAATCCAAACTGTATAAAATATAATTGAATCTTACTACAAAATTTTGAGAGTCTAGCTCAAAAGATGTACGAGATATAATTTAATAACATGATTTCGATAAGGTTTTTAATCGATAAAAATAAAACGGGAATAGTTATCGATTTTTTAAAACTAACTTGATAAAGTCTCTAGCTCATATATGTTCTGAGATCGACGCGTTCATACATACGGACAGACGGACAGTCGGACAGACGGACACACAGACAGATGGACAGGGCTAAATCGAATCAGTTCGTCACCCTGATCAAGAATGTATATACTTTATGCGGTCTGCCACGCCTCCTTCTGCTTGTTACACACATTTTAACAAAACCATTATACCCTGATTTCCCATCTTCAATGGGTTCAGGGTATAAAAAATGAAGTTTAACAAAATTGTGTTTTCATACATTTTATTGAAGTTGTTTGACATAAATAACACAAATATTTCCTGGAATTCGAGCCTTGCTCTTTAGACATTTGTCAATAAAATGCCAATTCGCTCCAGCTCAATATTGAGAGGACAGCTTTAGTTCATGTTGGATCTCATGTTGGATTATGCGTTCAGGTTCAAAGTACTTTCCGCATGATACGAGGGCGAGGGTGAGGGTTGCGTAATTTGTTATGGGTCTTCTGGCATTTGACCGTTTGACACTTGGCAACAAATTTGAATGGCACGGGCAGCGTGCGGATACGTAGCCTGGTGCTTGAAGGGGAGTCGCGGCCATGTTTCGTAATTATTTAAAAAGCAAACTACGCCTACACACACACACGCACGCACACACACTTGTGCTTGGGCGCATTTATAATTGTGTGTGCTTTCTATTGTTTAAGCATCCTTGCGGCAGTGGCAGCAGCAGCAACAACAACAACAACAATACACAGCAGCAACAATGGCAACAACGCAGCAGGCAGTCGTTGATGCAGCTTCCTTGACAACTTTGAAGGCTGTCGCCAGGAGTTGGGGGCTGGGATTCGGGCATGGGTCACCTGCAACATCGTCAACATCATCATCATTGCCATCTTCTTTATTTTGTGCACTTATGCGCCTTTACTTTGTGCATAATTTCTTAAGCAGAAGCAGCAGCAGCAGCAGCAATGGTTGGCGCCCCAACGTGGGGCAGGCGGGAGCAATGCACTGAGCTTTTGCCACGGCATAGCTGTAGGCTGTTGGCCATTGGCTTTGCCTGCTTTTGATTTGCTAAGGTTGTATTCTGTGTTTTTTGTTGTTTTTTTTTTTTGCAGGCGCAATCGAATGATCATTCGATACAATTCAGTTGCAGCATGTTGCACGAAGAAATCACGCCGAACCGCCCTCAGGCATGGCGAGCTGAATGTATTTGAATCTGCCCAACTCTGTGTGTTTACCAGCTTTGCTTGAACAGCCACCCTCTGCTTAACCATTCGCTACTCGTTTCTCGTTTCTCCTTGTTTTCTTTTTTGCTGGCTGCTTGTCTATCTGGCTGCTTCTGTGTTCCATTAAGAGTAGCTCTTGGGCATGAATGTCATCATCAGGACAAGTGTTGCAGCGCGCTCACATGGGACAACAACAGCAACAACACAAACGGCAGCAGTATTTGCTGGGGTGAAAGTAAAAATTACACTTGCAACAGCAGCTGCCGCAGCAGCAGCAGCACCAGCAGCAGCAGCGCAACAAAATTTTTGCAAACGTCAAAGGCGAAAACGTTGACGTTTCTGATCCTGGAGCTGAAAATTGTGCTGCTCCAGCGTCAGCGTCAGCTCCAGCTCCAGCTCCAGCTTCTGCTGCCGCTGCCGCTGTTGCTGTTGCTGTTGCTGGGGTTGTGCCATCGCATGAGTTCGTTAAACCTTCAAGCATCGAAGCTTTCATTTCTTGACAAAACCCTCAACCAGAACAAACTACAGCATGCCAGTGGGGCGCGAATCTCAGCACAGCAGCAGCAGCACCACTGCCAGCAGTGGCAGCAGTGGCATCAGTGGCAACGGGTGCAGCAGCTCCAGAGCGTCAGGTCGGGCAAAGTCGCGATACTCACATCACAGATACTTTGATGCCGTACGCTGGGGCTGGAGGGTATTCAGCCGGTGTGCACTCCAAAAACTTAGCTGGCTCACGCCCTCGCCCTCGCGCTCGCCAAGTCGATGACTGGAAAACGCCCAGAGTCAAGCATATTGCGTTAAATTTTAATTAAGCCAGCCACACGCACTTTTTATAAAAGCAGGTGGAATGAAATGCGATGTTGCGCCTTTGTTGAAGCATAAGCCTCGCTGCGTGCTCTCTCGACTGATTCATTTCTTGTTTCCAGCCCAAGTCTCTCTATTATGATTATTATTTTCATTTTCTTTTTTCTAAATTGCATAATTATTATAATTGTTTTCATCATTATTATTTTAATTATTATTATTATAATTATAATTATGATTATTATAGCTTGAACCCATTGAAAATGGAAAGTCAGGGTATATTGGTTTTGTCTAAATGTATGTTACAGGCAGTAGGATGCGTGGCAGACACCATAAAGTATATATATTCTTGATCAGGAGTACTAGCTGAGTCGATTAAGCCCTATCAGTTTGTCTGTCTATCCGTCCGTCCGTCTGTCCGTTTGTCCGTATGTCCGTATGTCCGTATGTATGAACGCGTCGATCTCAGATCTCAGTCTCTAGGTTTCTTTATTCTTGTTCACCATTCGCCCTACAAGCTTATAATGTTTTTTTATACCCTGAACCCATTGAAAATGGGAAATCAGGGTATAATGTTTTTGTGAAAATGTATGTAACAGGCAGAAGGAGACATGGCAGACCCCATAAAGTATATATATTCTTGATCAGCTCGACAAACTGAGTCGATATAGCCATGTCCGTCTGTCCGTCCGTCCGTCCGTCCGTGTGAACGCAGTGATCTCGCAAACCACAAAAGCTAGAGATCTGAAATTTGAAATGTATACTCGTGTATATCCTACGCAGTACGAGTTTATCATTTTTTTTCGATAACTCATCCCGTTTCCTTATTATCGATAAAAATCGATAACTTTTCTTCGTTTTTGAATACCGTTATAGCTATAGATTTCAGATTTACTGTGTGTATCCGTGTAATGAATACAAACATTTTGCAATTTTTGGATTTTGGATACCACGCCCCCTTCCCCCAAAATTTAAAAAAAACGTAGTTCAAATACTAGAGACTTGTGCTTTGGCAAATACATACATATGAATGTCATTATTACGCTGTAAAAGTTTGAATACGAAAGTCCATCTAGAAGCAAACCTATTCAACAAATAAGTTTCCAAAATATAGCCCCTTCTGCAGCCCAAGCGCTGCCCGCGCGCTGTCGCTGCGTAAACTGCGCAGTAGCAGAGCAAGTGCTTGTGCGTGCGTGTGCAGGTGTGTGTGTGTGTGTATGTGTTGTTTGTGTATATGTGTATATAAAAGAAGCGTAAAATGATTTAAATATCGCATCTTCGCAGGGTTCAGGGTATCTCTTAGTCGAGCAGTCTCGACTAGAGCACTCTTACTTGTTTTTGTATATGTCATTTAATCCATTCCATTCCTAATCTATAATTTAATCTATAATACTCAATCTTTTAATTTAGTTGTTTAAGCGTAACTAAACTACCACAAAAGCTGGAGATTTCACATTTACTAAGTAAGTTCCTGTGTAGTTGATAAGTAATTAGGTTCCTGTGCTGACTACACGGAATACGAATATTTCGGCTATTTAATATATCTAATAATTCCGCAAAATTGCTAAAAATGAAAAGAAAAAAAAAACATTTTATATTATAAAAACTTGTGCTTTGAACAATACAAAAAGCTGCATGTAAATATGATTACGTTTCAATTTCATCATGAAAGTGCATATTGAACAATATATAATTAGTCGTACCCAAATGAAAGCTCATAAAGTAGCCCCAGAGCAGCCGCTGCGTCAAGTGCGAAGTAGCGGAGCGCGTGCGTGTGTATGTATATCTACTATATGTATATAGTTAGCTGTGTACGCATACAAGAAGCGTAGAGTGATTAAAAAATCAGATGTGAGCAGGCAGGGTATTTGCTAGGCAGACACTCCCGACTAAATTATGTGCTTTATTTAAAGTCCGAAAGTGTTCGGTTAAGACTGTACCCACCATGCCTTAAAATGTATTAACAGAGCCTGGATTACCTGTCGTCAAGTCAAACGCTCATTACTTTAAGCATAATTAAATTTATAAATATATTTCGACCAGGGGTTTATCTCATCTCCTCAACTGAATGAATTCAATTGTTCGAATTTCAATCAAAATATCTGTGGTAAATTTTTTATAAATTTTGTTTATAGCTTTAAAGCTTCTTTACGATCTTTCTGTCCATCGTCACTGTGTGCTGTTGGCTTAAAGCTATAGCCTGAGGATACACTCCAATTGACTGTGCAGCGAAGTGAAATCTCAGTGGTGGGCATCACACTATCGCTAGTGGCACAGTTTCCTCTAGGATGGCGGCTTGGCAGCGCAGCTGCTTATGTAACCACTAGACCAGGCTCCTTGGACTTGCCTTTATTGAATTCCAGCTGAAATAAGCTGTTGCTTGGCAACACTCTAGGAGTGGGCAGATGACGCGCGGTGCTCAAGTTTCCTTTATGTCGTAAGTATTAATGTTTTTAATGTAATTAGTTTTTGTTATATTACATAAACGTTTACTTGGCAAGACTTGTTGATGAATAAGATAACTTTGTGCTGGCTTCCATATAAGTACATAATTGAGAAGTAGAACATTCTTTGTTCGGCTTAGTGCACACTGAATGATCGTGGTTTTGCTTTAGCAGATCTAGGTCTAGCTAGTCAGTCAGCTTAGTCAGTTATCACAACTATGCCCTTCTCTTAAGTATTATATCGATGACTAATGAGCAATGACTAATGAGTCACATATATATAGAATTAATTAAAGAACATATCGTGTATTCTGATGATTACGTTTGGATAGATCTTCAGCTAGATTCAGTTGATTGTAAGTTGACTACATTGTGGCAGCTATTAACGTTTTTTTTTTCCTGCCAAGGCGGCATTGCACTGCTGATGATCCATGTATTTATATGTATGTAGGAACTGGGGATAAGGACCAGAAGAAGTAAGCTTGAGGGTCTTGCTGGAACCAGCTTGGCAACTCGCTGCCTGGCCAGGCGTTGTGCTAATTGATTCTGCCGCTTAAATTTACAAAGCGTAATTTTTATTGAAATGCGAGCAGGGAAGCAAGCGAGCGACAGAGAGAGAGAGAGAGACGAGACGAGACGAGAATCCACAGCCACCAATTTGACCTCAATGTGTCCGTGTCCGTGTCTACTCCGTGCGATGGTAATCGTCTGATGGGCACCAACACTGGAACTGCCACTGGCACTGCGGCAACGGCTGAGACTGAGGCTGAGGCTGCTGTGAGTGGCATTCGCGGTGTGTCCAGTCGGTTCGCTGCTCTGTTTTGATGTTCGGTGCATGTCGCAGCATTTGTAAATGATATGCGCCGCCTCGCCAAGTGACAGCGCTAATGGGCAGTGAGGCTTTACTGCAACTGTCTCAGCGCCTGATGAGTTGCCCGGCCGCATTGCACGCTCAATCAGCTGTGCTCAATAAACTATGAAGCTGCTTGGCATTGTTTGAATGCCAGTTGCAGTTTGCAGTCATAGCGGTCACTGCTGCATACGATCCTCCAGCCAGCAGCCAGCAGCCAGCAGCCAGTAACCAACTGGCAACAGCCAACAGGCAAGAGCCAACAAGCAACAGCCTTCAGGCTGCGCTAAGTGCTCAAAGTGTGTCGTCGTCGTCGTCGTCGTCGTCATCCTCGCACGTCCCACAAGTTGTTTGTCGGTTGATTGCTGTTATGTGCTGGTATGCAGCGCTTAACACGCCAAGTCAATTAAATGTTGCTTCCGCAACTTGGCCAAGGAAAGTGTAGCAGTCGAGCCAATCGAACTGCTGCACGGTCTCCATATTGGACTGCGGCATATAACAATAACACGTTGTTTGCAGCCCATGTTTGATGTATCACACCCTCAAAAGCGAGGCTAACGAGGGGGGGACTATGCGAACGTCGACGCACTCGGTTAAGTGTCGATGAAGTGTTTATGGCATAAACAGCAACAGCAACAGCAACAACAGGCAACGTTCCAACAGTCTGTCTTGGACCTGCAAGCTGCTATCATATATGCTCAAAACTTTATGGCAAGCCATTGTTGCTGTTGCTGTTGCTGTTGCGGTTGGCATCGACATCGACATCCTAGTGTGGCATGCGTGCAATGTACCCCTGGCTGCAATGTGTATCTGCAAAAACATGTTTATGGCTTTTTACACTTAACACCAATGAGCTCCCAACACCACCAGCACCAACAACAGCTTCGTGTGGGTTATCGTGGTCAAGTCAGTGGCACAGACGACAACGCAGATGACGACGCTGCTCTGCTTGGTGAAAGTGAGTCGTCTTTTTGGCTGGCCAACTAACTTACTGCACATTTGAGCTGCTCTCCCAAATGGTAAAAGCCGCGGAACATGCACCTAGTGGCAATGAAGTTGTAGCTGTCGTGCCATCGTCTATCCTCTTGTGCCTCGGTAATTTGGTAAATAATCTGCCAAAAGCTACCAAATTTCTGCTAGGGTCAAATAGCTTGAAATATAATGTCCATTATGTTGTGTGTAGGTAAATATTGTTTGTTTTATATTTAATTATATTTAAGGATAGTTGAACTCTGAGACATTGTTAACAAGAAGTGAATTTCGAATTGTGACTTTCAGGCATGCCAATTGCTAACATGAGTGTGACTATAATGAGATATGCCCATCGAGTACTTATTAACTTGATCTTTAAGCCATTGCGTAGATAGACTTTTACTTTATCCGCAGTATTTTAGTTATTTAAAGTATTCTCTATATCTGAATTGAATAAGAATGGTCCATAAATAGTTTTTATTCCCTGAACTCATTGAAAATGGGAAATGGTTTTGTTAAAATGTCAAATGTATGTAACAGGCAGAAGGAGGCGTGGCAGACCCCATAAAGTATATATATTCTTGATCAGGACGACGAGCTGAGTCGATATAACCATGTCTGTCTTTCCGTCCGTCCGTCCGTCTGTCCGTATGTATGAAAGCGTCGATCTCCTATAAAAGCTAAAGACTAGAAATTTTTGCTGTGGGTCCATGAATAGCACGAAAATATCCAGTTTGTTTTACAAAAATCGATAACTAAAGATTGTTATCGATTAAAAACTTAATTGAAATCAAGTTATTAAATTATAGCTCGTACATCTTTGGAGCTAGAGTCTCAAAATTTGGTATATAGATTTATTTATATTTTATAATATAATGTAACCAAACATGTTACATATCTTAAAAGTTTCTAGTGTAATGTATGTATGTAGAAATATTATTCTTAATTTCATCAGTTTACCAATTCCACTACTGACCCTAGAAGCTGTCTCTCTAGATACAAGTTAAGTATCAGATGTTCTTATCAGAGTTACACAAGTTTAAATCTTAATAAAATAAAATATATATATTGTATGAAATAGGCTAAATTTTTAATTGAAATTCAATACTAATATCAATTTGCGCTTTAGCCTACTCGCCGAATTGCCAGCGCGTACGATGATCAATCGTTCTGGTATATCCACAATGAAAAGTCAAACTAAACTCAACAGAAAGCATCTATCAGCACTTAAATGGGTTGTCCAATAAAGCTGTGTTGCCAACTCAAAGTTGTAAGCTTCTAGGAAAAACCTCCAGTTACCTGTTTATCTACATGAATGTTAAGTATGTTATATTTCCTCTTATATCTGCATCTTTCTATTTGTTCCCAATCAGTTGTCCTATTACAACTCTATTGATCTCTGTAAATACAATTTGCTTTATCATGTTTTTTTTTCATTCTTATTTAAAATTATCAAAAAGAGATTGATGTGGCGTTGCTTTGCTTTAAGGTCTGATTAAAACTTCAGGTGCTTTCTCTAGCTGACTTGGTTTCAGTCTGAATTTATTGTTCAAATAGAAGAGCAGGCTAACTACTGGTATGAATCATAAAAACAGCTTGTGTAGAAGTCAGGTTAATAGTAGTTTGTCATTGTTGCTCTTGCTTTTTTTCCTTTTTCTAATACACACGACTTGATTGCCGCCAGCAGCAATGGCAGCAACAGCAGCAGCAGCAGCAGCAGTCAGGCTGCAATTGAAAATGTCAGAAAATGCTGCTCAAACGGCAGCCAAGTTGTGGCGTCATTCTCGAGCCTATGCCTGTGCAGTGTCAAAGTCATAGCCAGCAGCGATCATTAACCATAAAGCAGAGAGTAGTCGAGATTGGCTCAAACTCAGGCTTTGACTCTTCCTCTCTCTCTCTCTTTGCCTGCGTTGTCGAGGTGTTTAAGGCGGCAACAAAATTATGGTAATTGTTAGGCAATTGCGCATACGACGCGTTGCACGCCAATGACAATGACAAAATGTTTGGGCAGCCAGCCTGCTTAACTGGTTAACTGGTTAAGTTGACCCATTGCCAAATAGTTAATATCAGCTGCATTGCTGCTTTCCCACTGCCTGGCAATTGCTGTTGCTGTTGTTGTAGCTCTGGCAATTGCTATTGCTGTTGTTGCACAAGCCGGTCATATAAATTAGCAAACGCGAAGCGAGACAATTTCACTGCACATTATAGCCCAAATTATCAATGCCCATAAAGTATTTCCTCTTGGGCCGCGGGCAAACAAAAGGAAAACCCAAAGAAAGGAGATTCAAAACAAATGTGTGCAGATGTTCAACTAGCACATACCCTATAACCTACTCGTATGGCTGAGCGGCGCAGCTGAAACCTCTGCGATATGAAACCTTTGCAATATCTGCTCAAATCAACTTCAATCTGGATGCAGTTGGTGTGAAATATAATTGAGAAATGTTTCAAATTTATTGTTAAATAGTTGTTGGCGGCCGGCAATGGTTACAGGGTATAATAAGATGCAAGAGCGCTGGAGAGGCGCGCAAAATGCGTTCATCACGTTTCTGGCCGTTTAGTACGAAATAAATTTAAAGCCAGTTTGAGGCAGACGTTACCAAAGACCGCGATGGGCACAAATGCTTAAATAATAAAGAACGAGCTGCGCCGGTGTAGCAGCCAGACGCCCACAAAATGCTAACAAGTAACGAGGGGAACACAAAGAGTGACAGAGAAAGAGAGAGAGAGATCAAGAGAGAGAGAGAGAGAGAGTGATCCATGTGAGCAAACGCATTGGAGGGCCCAAGTATTCGGAACTGGACTTGGACTTGGCGAGTTGGAGGTGAAGACTTTAGCTGCATGTTGCCATGTTGCAGTTGCATTGCGGCTCTGGCTAAATAAAATCCGTTATAAATAAATGCACGTATTGCCATTACATTTCATTGTCTGGCAGCCAGAGAGATCCCCCCATCTCTCTCTCTCTCTTTCTACTTTGGCTTCGCTTACACAAAACGCCAGCGGTGACCACAGCAAACTTGGGATTGGGGCTAGAACTGAAACAGAGACAGAGACAGAGACTGAGCCTGCGACTGGTACCTGGTACCTGGTATCTTGTACCTGGTACGAGGTACGTAGAGTTTTTGGCATCCTGCTGCCTAAATGGCGTTAAATAAGGCGTTGATGATCATTATCAGTGGAACGACTCTCTGCAACTGAGACGCTGTTCGCGTCCAGCATGTCCACTTCCCAGTCGACATCAACATTTGAACGTCCACAACGAGCGCGTCTGTAATCCAATAGCCCCATCACGTCGTCATCGACGTCGTCGTCGTCGTCGTTGCGAGGTGTTAAATTTGCCAGGCGCTAATGAAGTCGGCCCCGGCGTTCACAATTCAAATCGCAACAAACGAAAAGCTGCCATACGAAAAATTAAGTAACATTTTTTTTGTAGTTTTTTTTTAGTTTTTGTTTTCGCCAGATATCATCCTCACGAATTAATATTTGCAATGGAGCGCTTTCCCCTCGCAACATCGGCCGACGTGGCACACACAGAACAATCCGCGCCAGCATCTCTCGCTTTGAGTCTAATGAATGCCTCCAACGCCTCCTCGTATTGCCGGCTGCTTCATTCGCTTCGATATTGGGCAACGCCTACCCAAAACTCATTTATAATTTTACGTGAATCGCCCCAGCCCCCATCCTTAGTGGCAAATGTTGTGGTCGTAGTAGTCGGTCGCATCCTCCAACTTCCATGTGCTTGGTGCTTGGTGCTTGGCTTCGATCTTTCCCAGTTGCTCGGTTGCCAGTTGCCAGTTGCCAGTTGTCAGTTGGCTCTGCCAAGTTCACGATCGTGCTGCACGTTTTGCGGCATTATTTACGGGCACAGAGCTGCAGCCATTGCCTTGCGTCTCCAGCCTTTGGTGTCTCTTCCAGCAACAACAACAACAGCTGCCTGCTTTCGTCTCTGTCTCTAAATGGCAGCCTAGCTCTTGTGCCCACTAACAAGTTACCGATTGGTTGCTGCCTGCCGCCTGCTGCATGCCCCGCCCTGCTGCCCCCTTACAGCATTCCTGTTGCACATTCACTCCTTTGCCAATAATCATAATAATTTACGACCACCCAACAGCGATTGGGGGCAGCGCTCGGATGTGGAAGCTGACAGCATTTTGTAAGCATTTTGTATTGTTTTATAACACTGTTGTTCTTGTTGTTCTTGTTGTTCCTGTTCCTGTTGTTGTTGTTGTGGTTGGCACAAGTGTTCCACTCCGTGCAGTTGAGCGTGCGTGAGCCAATCCACTCACGCGCTTGAGCCTGGCCAAAAAACTAAAACCAAACTTCAGCTCGTCTAGACGCGTTGAATATTGAGAGTTTGCCATCTACAAGTTTTTGCCACTTTTTTGACTTACTCATAGCATGCTTACAATCATACATACCCTATAAATTTATTCAAGTGATAGAAAGGGTATTATACATGAAGTCCTTATGCCTATTGCAACATTTATTTGCAAAACATTTTAAATGTATTGCTAAAAATCTATTTGTTCCATGTAAGACTTCCAGGTAGAAATGCCCACTCATGTTCTGCATGAACATCACAGTCGAGTCAACCCGGTCCGTATGCCAGTCAGTAGGGTATATGCCAGTCAAGCTCAAACTCAACCAACTAGAGCATTCGCACTTGTGGTTTGTGGCTTTGTTTACGTTTTGCTGTGGAATAAATCGCTTCATTGCCTCCGCAATCGTCTATGTTGTTAACGTTTAATGGTCTATTAACTGTTTTTTTATTTATTTAAAAAAAAAAACAAAAAACTGGCTATATCGATAACATACATAATAAATGAAATTATGAAATCCCTTTGGGATGGTTCGCTTGCCGCTTAACTGTTTTTGTTTTAACATTTTTGTTTATTGTTTGGTCTTTGGCTTTGTTATAGGCACATTGAACGTATTTATTTCTGAACAAATAGGTGGATATGTATATGTATTGAGTCGATTGTGCAATAGTCAAGGAAGTGCACGACAAGATACCTAGTAAACAGGAAAAGCATGAGTAGCTGGCGATGTCAGTCTGTGATGCCCTAAACGTCACTCAACTATATGGAATTCAGTCAATAAGCAGTCATAGAGCTTGATTAGATAATTAGGTCTTAAAATTACTGCTTTGTATGTAAGAGAAGTGATAGAGAGCGGTAATAGAATGAAGTTGTAAGAGTAAGCAAGAGTTAGCGCACGCAAATCACTTTGAATTTGAATTTTTGTGTATATATTGGTGTCAGGCCAGAGGGCAGAAGCAGTGAGCCCCATCCAAATAATGCTGCTGGAAAACAATAATTTCTATTTGATTCTTCTGCAACAGCTCAAAGGAGACAATCATAAGAAATGTCATTTGAGTGAGCAAAGCTAATTATAAAATGTGAAATGTTGAATCTCCGTCTCGACTATTGATGTTCGTCAGGAATTTATACATTTTTTATTTATATATAAAAAATTCCCTCTCTCTCTCTCTCTCTCTCTCGCGCGCGCTCTCTGCGTATGACCTACATATTCACAAACCAATTATACCTTTTTGGGCATTTGGCAAGCGAGCAGGGTACAACAAACTGGTTTTATCCGTTTCACAAAAGCTATATACTACCCCTGCTCTGTTCACATGGGCATGAAAAACAAAACCGCAAAATTAATTTCAATTTGTAATTGTCTGCGGTCGAAACTAACCAGTGAGTGTACAACTCCCTTTGGAGACAGTGGCTTGGCTGGCCGCTCGATGGAATAATATGGCAGGCAGCAAGGTGCTTTTGATTTACCCACAACTTGCGGTTAATTTTGATGCCGTAATTAAAACCAATTATGCGACGGCGCACAGGTATCTTTATTGAATTTGCTGATTTATCACTATAGCTGGCAATCACTTGAGCGCTGATGAAGGATGAAGTTGTAAAGTTCTGATAAATATACGCCTTAAGTTATTCCATAGATATTTGAAATCAAAATGCTTTAAGATTTTAAGTAAATGCGCGCATTTAACGCAAAGCAAAGCGTAAATTTAATAGTCCTCATATACATTACTCTTTACGCTGTCGGTCTTAAAAAGGGGCGTGACAACTGATCAACAACAACGACTGGGCGGGCAGTGTCGTCGCGATTCGCTCCGCAGCAGAATTCATTTCAAATGCAACATTGTGGAGCAGTCATTGAACTGTCAAAGGAACCAAAAGCCGCCAGCTTGTTTTGTTGCCAAAAGAGTTAAAAGGCTCGACCAGCAAAAACTACAGCCAAATTGTGTGTACGTGTGCGTGTGTGTGTGTGTGGGTGAATACATGTCGGACCTACAATGAATTTTACATTTTAAAGTTTGAAATTCTCCGTGAACATACTTAAAATAAAAGTCCAAGAATCCTAAATATTTACCGCACATACATTATAAATGTAAAAAAATGGAAGAAACAGATTCCTTAAACATATATTATACAAAAGGATAATGAAAATAACAAATACACACATGGGTATTCGTACTGCTAAAGTCAGCCAAAAATAAATAATAAGCAAAAACATACGATTCACTTCATACTATCAATATCAACTAAGAGTATGTATATTGAAATGTTCTAAGAGTTTCAAAATTGAGAACTTTATGGACTTTCTATCTATAATTCTTACTTTTTAGCTCCTACAAAACAAACTTTTATCTAACGAGTGACCCAATTAGAGAATATTTATTAAAGCCTTAAATCAACTCGATTTGGTTTCTAAACTTAAGGTAATTTCTAAATTTTTATTAAACCTTAGACCTCTTTGTACTCATTCAGAAAAGTTAAAGCAACTTATAGGTCTACGACCACTAGGGACGTGGAAATTCGGATCTGACTATATATTGTTTTATACAAACTCTGCTATATTCTGAGCACTATTGGTGCTAGAGACTTGAAATTAGGAATATACATATACTCGGGTTGACAATCCAAGATCAATAATATTGGATATATCTAATATATAGTGAATTTATCTACTCCAAACTGCAAAAGCTTATGTCTTCTCAAGTTTTACAGCTAGAAGCTTAACAAGTAAGAACGTTGCAGTCGGGCGTTACCGACTGCAGAATACTCATTCACGGGCCAAACGCTACCAGCTCCATTTTTTAATTTGCCACGCCCACAATTGGTATATATTGTATATATATTTATATATATGGGCATAGATATATCCGGCATATCTTTTTGATCTTGGCTGTTCAACGCGAGTATGCGTTTTAATTTCAACTCTCTAGCACTTCAACTAACAGGTTTTTTGACATACCGGAAAATGCATTTTCCGATTTGCCACGCCCCTAAAGGGTGTATCAGGAAAATCTTGACACTTTATAGTTCGAGGGTATTCACGAGTATCTGTTCCGAATTTCAAGTCTCTAGCTGCAATAGCAGCGAAATGGTTTGCGTTCATACGGACAGACAGACAGGCGGACGGACAGCAAGACGGACATTGCACACAGCCAATACACTCATTTCACTTTCGTGAATGAGTATAAAAATTTTATAATTAAATTACTGTTGACCTCCACTATTTGTCTATCATTCTAATTGGAGGAGTGGCATATCAAAAATATCCTGTAATTTCCAGCTTTGAAGTGTAGCCCAAAAATTTTACAATTACATTACTCTAGACCCCTTCTAAGGATTGGCCAACGTTATATGTTCACGCTCACTGAGGCTCGGCAAATCGGGAAAACTGTATCTTGCACAGTTTTAATGCTAGAAACTTGAAATTGAACAACTAAGTTGCTAAGTTGACCTCTTCTATTTATTTGCCAATAATTATATATACACTATATGCCTCTTTGGGGGGTTACAATTGCAAAAAAAAAAAAATACAATGTCTTGGAGCTAGGCCTTAAAAATGGAACAGTTAAACTACTGCATACTCCTGCCTGACTCCTTTACCTGAAAAGATGCAATTGTTTGTGGACTGTGAACGAGTATTAAGCAGTCGGTAGCGCCCGACAGTTACATTCTTACTTAATTACATACAATATTTAGCACTACAAAACTGAAAATTTAAATATTTTCAATTGAAGTTGTAATAATTGTATGAAAATCAAACGTGGAAGCGAGCTGCAGTTGACAGTCGATTTGATTCATAAAGCGAACTTGAGCTTGTGGAACTGGTCTGTATATCGTTACGTATTTACCTATGCATGCTTGAAGACGTTTGTGCAATTGAGTGCATGTGTGTGTGTGTGTGTGTGTGTGTGTGTTTGTGGGCTATGCAAACGGAAAGTGTTGACAAACAGGCTGATGATCATGAGGACAAGGAGGACTCTGGCCGAAGGCGTCACGCGTAACAAACAGATAACAATAACAACATGAAGAGAGAAAGCAAATAAAATACGAACTGCGAGCAGAAAAAAAGAGTCGAAGAGGCGATTACATAAATTCATTAAAATGGTTGCAAAATGGAAGTCAGGCATACAGCAGCCACCAACAGCAGCCGGGAGGTAGTAGGAGCCAGGCGGCAGGCGGCAGGCGGTAGGCGGCAGGAGTCAACAGTCGATATGGACTGTGACATGGTAGCAGCAGATAGACAGGACAGCTAGAGGCAAAGGCTAAAGCAAGCAGTAGAGGGCAAATACTCGAGGCTCTATATATAGCCTGGTCAAACGTTGCCATATGCCAGATGTCAGTTGTCAGCCCGGGACAAGGATGAACGGCAACGGCAACGCCAATAGCATTGACTGCGCACGCACACACAAAACGAACACAGCGTACGTGCATACCCTGTACGCAGGGAAAGTGGGGCATGCAGCAATGTAACGCGTTGTAAGCATAAACAACTATTTACCGCATATTTAGATTATACTAAGTCCCAGTTACCTATTTCGTTTGAAAATATTTTGTTTTTATAATATAATTTTCGAAAGTTTTTTTTAGATTTAATTCAGTTGGATTATATTGATAGTTTTATTAAGTTTAAACACCAATTTACTTTTTTGAAAAATCTTGAGCGGTTCAGTTGTTATCTTCTTCAACGTACTGTCCCAGTTACTTACTTCGCGCACCTTATATCTGCTGTTGTCTCAGTCACCCAAGGTTTGTCTTCATCAACATAATTTGAATAGATTTCCAAACTGTATACAGGGTATCTGTAGGTCGCGCATACTTGACTAGAGCACTCTTACTTGTTTTTACTACAAAGGTTGATCAAGCACACACATTGGACGTGCAACATGCACCATGTATGTCTCTCCTCTGTTATCCGTGTGTGTGTGTGTTTGCATTTGAGTGTGTGAGTGTGTGTATAAATCTGCGTACGTGGCGGCATTCGGGCAGAAGATTGCTTAGCCAGTCATCGTCATTCAGAAGGCAGTCACACAATGGTCAGCCCGAGATTGAGGCTGTTTGCTCCTGCTGCTGCTGCTGCTGCTGCTGTTGCTGTTGCTGTTGCTGCTAGTGATGGCTGACGATAATGTTGCATGACAATGCCAGCTAGGTCTAATGCAGCAACAGCATCAGTGAAAGAAACGGCAACAGCAGTAACAATAATACACTGCGAATGACAGACGGAGAAGTTCACAAGTTCAAACGCAGACGCAACGGTTTGGACGTGGACCAAATTGCTATGCCATGCCCAAAGCCCAGCAACCAGCAACAGTCACAGACACTGCCCCAACCTCAGCTCCAACTCCAGCTCCAACTTCAACTTCAATTCCAGCTTCAGCTCCAGTCGCCTCCGTTTCAAATGTTGCGTATAAAATGCGCATAAATAAAATGCTTGGTAGCAGGCGATTGGGCAATGCAAGCGCGCAAAATATGCAACGGACGTGGCAAAAAGCATTGAAAACGAGCCACATCACTAAACGGTACTTTTTGTTAAAAAGCAAAAAGCAAAAAGCAAAAGGCAAAAAGCTAAAAGACTGCACCTCATAATATATGTATACACGACCCCTCGCCATCCCATCGCATCCCTTTTCAGGATTGCACGCTGCGCATGCGTGTTGGAGCTTAAATGCCTTTGGCATACGCCAAGTGCGAGTCGCGTCTCTGTCTATCTGTCTCTGTCTGTCTGTCCGTCTGTCTGTCTGTCTGTCTGTCTGTCTGTCTGTCTGTCTGTCTGTCAGTCTGCCTGTACCTGCCTGTGATGAGCTACAGTGACGTCTTCCGTTAGCATAGCAAAGAGCATCACAGCTATGTCGTTACACTCGAATGCAACAAGCACCAGCTAAAGCTTGAACCACAAAGTTATCTTTGCTTTTCGCATTTTATATAATATTATGATAAGATCTTAAAGATCTGGGATCGAATCTAATCTACAATTATTTGCTATTGCAATCTATTTAAAAGTGAAATGTAAAAACTTTTGTCAGTCAACAAGAGTGAGGGAGAGAGTAGAACAGAGTACAAATAACTGTCTTGACTTCGTGAGAATCGCATAGTACGGCACTAACCAACTAAATAAATGAATTAGTTTATTCGCCTTCCTAATGGCCTCAGAGCTGGGTTATTTTTGCGAGCTGATTCGAACTCACATCATCAATTGGTATCGTTAGCTTCTGCAACACTTTGCTTTTTCTAGTTCACAGCTTGCAGTATTAACTATTGACGCTTTGTTGCCGTATCATAAGTCTGTTGGAGTACAACTTGCTGTACCTTGGATATCTGTACAGAGCTTAGAGCTTGGCATTGTCTTGAGTGGCATTGCATGTGGCAAATGCATTAATTAAACAGACTTCATGGCAATATGGCAGGAATACATACATAGCAAAGCTTGCAACGCTTGCTGTGGCATTATCTTTATTGTCAACATTATTAACCTCATCATCATCATCATCAGCATTGTCATTGTCATCATGATCAGCGTGAGTGAGTGCAGCATTTGAAATGAAGCCATTCCTGATGGCAATAATAATTTAGTCAGCCAGGCGACATCGTCAACGCAATTTGATGCTGATAATTTCATTAATTAAAACGCGCACATCAATTGACACCAGCAACAGCAATAGCAGCAGATGCAGCAGCAGCAGCAACAGCAACAGCAACATCAACATAAACAAACGACTCGAATCTGTTTTGAAGTGTTGGAAATTGAGCGACGAATTGAAGTCCCATGGAGCTATCCATACGAGTTTTACGGACTCGACTTGTCCCGACTTGAATTAAGTAACTTATTCGACTGGCTGCTGCTGTTGCTGCTGCTGCTGCTGCTGTCAATAAGCCGACTGCCAACAATAAAGCACCATTAAAATGCTGATGAAGTGGAAATGCAATCTGCCAGCCGCGCCTTTACGCCTCCTTGGCAAATGTGCCGGGAAGTTTTTATGGCGGAAATACGAGTAGTTGATTAATTTTGCATCCCCAGACCCCAACCCCGTGTCCGCCAACCAGGCCGCCAGCTAAACTCTTAAAAGTTATTAGCCTGGCTGCCAATGCTGGGATTAGATTGCCAGACGGCCCTCTAAAGTGCCAACAACAACAATGTTGTTACATAGCTCGTTTGGCATTAACAGAATTTGCAAATTGCCGGAGATGTTGTTGCCTCTGCTGTTGGCCCATTTAATGGCTTCTATGGCTAAGTACAAATTGATAATATCGATAGCAGCCATGACATAATCAGCGAGCTGACCCACAAAATAGTGGGCGCGGTGCAAGGGAGCTGCACACATTGCACACGAAATGCCAATGCAAATGGATATGGCTATGGAAAATGCAGCACTTGTAAAGCAATTAAAATCAAAGTTCGTAATAGAGCAAACTACAAGATATTTTAGTTGAAAGCACACGCAAGAATAGAGCAGTGTCGATGCATCGAATACCCTGAAATACCCTCAAATATGTTTTGTAAAATGACTTTTTAGTTAGTTCAAGGACTAACCTCAGTTCAAAGACAAAGAAAAAAGAAAGCTCGAGTATGGGTAATAGTAAAACATATAAGGAAGATCTACAAAAGTAACAGATCTAATAAAAAAGACATCATAACTTCATACACCCACACAAAAGCAGACAGACGAGGTCATGCCATATGCAATATATGATATTGCTGCTGTCACATATACCCGCCCACATAGTGCACATATCCAGGGTACAAGGAAAAGTAAAAAATACTTGGATGTCGGCAGCGAGACATGCAGCAATAAAAAACCATAGAATTTAACAATTGTGAAAAGTCAAGAAACTACAGCAAAGAGCGACAAAAAACTTTTATTGCCGTTGTCCGAGCCCCAAGGCAAAGTCCGTTGCCTGCGGCACAGCGGCTAGCGGCGAATTAAGAGAGAAAGGTGGATACATTCCCTGACAGGTTACCCCTCCAGAAAGGAAGTGCAACAAGCAAACTTTTGTTGCACACACAAGTGGCACAAAGGAAGGCCACAGGCATGGCTGAGCAACTACAACATTCAAGCCGCTGGGTATCCTCCGATTGCAAAGCTACAAAGAGGTGAAACCGTTTATGGGCTTATTACGGCAGCGATAGGGGATCGCCTAGGGGCGAGCAGCCGAGGAAGTATATAAGTGAATAGGGCAACATACCATTAGCAAGCCAACCAGAACTTAACCGTTTATTTCTATAGGGCGGCTTTTCTCATAGAATTTAAACGTCAAGGACTTTGACTGGGTGACTAAGCTAATCTTGGAAACATTTGGCATAATAGATTTACCAAATCATTTTCAAAAGTTCATAAGGTTTTTAAGTATTTCAATATTTGTTCATCAAAGCAAAAAAAACATAAATTTCTGCCCTAAAATATGAACAACGCTTTAACACCAAGTTCCTTTACCTTCAAACTCAGGCATTAAATTATTTTAATATACATTAAAATCCAATTAATACTTTAACTAACGGAAACCACATTTAGTTGAAATTTTAAACACATCTCAAATTTTCATTTAAGTTCATAAGAAATCGACTTCAGGCTAACGAAATGCTAATTACAAGTCTAATAAAATCGTTTTTTTCACATTTAAGTTACCCCATTGAAAATGGGAATTTAGAAGGAAAAAGCTTATATAACTAATAGAAGAAGGCATGGCAGACCCCATAAAGTTTTAGATTCTTAATCTGGACAACGAGCTGAGTCAATGTGTATAGCTACATTGATGTCAATGTATGAGTCAATATAGCTATATCCGTCTTTGCCCTTTCCTATTTGCTATCCCGTCAGTCTGCCCTTCCCGTCTGTTCGTTCGTATGAAGGCAACGATCTCGTACACTTATCGCGTTTCATTATTATCAATAATAAAGATATTTTGACTTTGATTTGTGTCCATTACTTAAAGATTATAGAAGCTAATGGCTCAACATTTACTGTGAATAATAAATGAATAAATGTTAACATATGTAATAAATACAGAAACTAAGAGATTTTCAGATTTTGCATACCATCTCCATACCTCCAAAAATAAAAATAAATATATACATATATTTAAATTAGTGAAGACTTCTACTTTGTCAATTAAACACATTTTGATGGCACTATTACGCTCTGAAATTTGCATAAAACTTATTTAATACCTAATGGCCCATAGTAGAACCCATGTTAGTTATGTATGTATTCAAGAAGCGTAGAGTGCTTTAAATGGCAGCTCTGGTTATGGTATATCCTAGTCGGGCACGCCGGGCTAGAGTACTCTTAGTTATTAACACTCTCTTTATTTAACCATAAACAATAAAGCTTAATTTCTTTCTTACTGAATTAAACAGTTTTCTATATATCCATAAATAATTTAAAAGTCTAACAACAACATTTCAACATTTCTGCTATGTTTCATTGCTGGGTAACAGCAAATTAAAGTTGAGAATGTCACATGTAAATGACGTTTGAATGCATCAGCTAATGGGCAATTGGCGAATGCATAAAAGGAGGAATTCAATTTATGAGTACATTAAACTTACCAGAAATTAATAAAGCTTCGGCCCACAGCGAAGGCAAATTAGACGCTGTGGGAGTTCCAGGTGCCCGGCAGTCGTCTGTAGACTATATCCAAAGCAATTAAAATGCGTAATTAAATTGAATGCATTTAGGGATGTCAGCCGATCTCTCCAGAGTATTAAAAACTTGGCCTCTGCTGTGGCTGCCGTTGCATTTGATATTTTGACAGTTTGGCATTTGTTGTTCGTGTCGCAATTGTTGTCGATCTGTGAATGCTTGCGGTGTCACTGCTCAAAATCCCAACGGACTTTAGTTTGATTCCGAGTTTACAATTTATGTGATTAGTTTTGTTTTTTATTTTTTAATGCGCTACTTTTGCATAAGCTTATGCTCTCTCTCTCTCTCTCTCTCTCTCTCTCTCTTACTATTTATATGGCACTTTGAAAATTATTGAATAACTTTTTGTTTTAATTCTCGTCTTAATTATTTAGCAAATTTGTCTATTCAGTATATCGATTATTGAATGGCTTCATCCAATGATATAATCTGCAAGAACAAAAGACAATTGCAAAAGTTAGTAAATTTATTAGTTAGTCAGGCATTAAGTAATAGTATTTATATTATTTGAGCTAATTGAAAATAGAAATTTAGAGTATGTGAGCTTTGTTTAAACGTATGTAACAGGCGTGGGCTGCGCCTTGAAATATTCATTTATTCTTGATCTGCAGCAAAAGCTGATTCGAGACCTGTCCGTCCATATGCCTGTCCGTCCGGCCGTATGTATGAACTCGAAGAGATACTAGATAAGAACTAGTAACTTGATATAAATAGTCACAAACTAACATATCTGATATGTTTATTGAGATGCAAATAAAGTCTTTGAGTTCTCTCAAATGTATCCATTATCTCTGATAACTCCTCGATCGTCTGAAAATGGTCTCAAAATTGAATTAAAATTCATTTTTAAAGACAGCTCGAAAGAATATTTCAAACAAGTGCTCGTCAGGGGCTTCAGGGTATCAGCTAGCTAGGCTATCAGCTAGGGTATCAGCTAGGGTATCAGCTAGGGTATCAGCTAGGGTATCAGCTAGCAAGGCTATCAGCTAGTCAAGTACAACAAATGCAGTCTAACGTATCACATCTAACTTTGCCATAGTAAGAATAATAAATAGATATGAAAACAACATAAGTTATATAGATTCTTAAGCAGTAGCCAGAGCCACGTCACTGAAGACACAGTCTTCTGATCAGAAGTCACTTCTGAATATTTATATTGAAATGGCAAACGGTTTGCGAATGGCTAAACGAAAAATGCAATTGGGCTGCAGACATGGCGGCGTTGATAGGCCACAAGTTGAGGCACTTAAGGGCCACTTAAGCGCTTGCGTTAGCTACGTTACGCCCACCGATCACCGCTCGACCATGTCGGCTTTTAACTAATCAACATTGTAATTTTTCTTAGCGCAAACTTTACGGCTACAAAATTGCAGCAGCAGCAGCCGCAGCAAACGACTACGGCTCAAGTCAGCCAGAGCACTATGGGTAAAAAGTCGATTTTTTTGGCATTTATTCAAAAAAAATTTGTTCACAATTTAAAATTTTCTTTGATTTATTAAATATATATACTTCAACTAGATTAAATAGTATTTTTATAAAAATTTAGGGACTACCATTAATAGTTTACACATACTCAAAGTTAGCTGTTGCAGAGTTTCATTTGATATATAAAAAGCACGGGAAATTTTGTGCAACTTGCAATTAAAGTGGAGCTTTCTTGTAAACATAAACAAATAAAGTGTATAATAGAAAACGTACCTAATGGTATGTAAAATAAGTCATTGCTATTACTTTTTGATTGTATTTGTGTTATCGTCCAGTTGTCCAGTGTGTTGTTTATGTGTATTTTTAGCTAAAAACTAACAAATGTGCGTGTGTTCCGTGGAGTATTACTTTTGTGCAGCACACCACTTCACAGAGGTTTGATATAACAGTTATTGTGTATTATGTCCAGGTTCGGAATCTATTAACCTCGTTTGCTCCTTTTTGTTCCTTTTGGAAAAAATTACGTTTTTGCAGTTCAAAACGACTTTTGTAGCTCAGAGCTTCTGGAGGTATGGACCAACAACAACCGCCAAGAAGACGCGGTAAAACACTTTATTATTGAAAAATTTAACAATAATATTACCGAAAATATTGATAAGTTAATTGATAAAAGAGTAAAGCAATTTGTAGAGTATATAAAGAAGCATCTGCCAAAGTGCAACCGGAATTTGGAAAGATTTAAAATGCATCATGCAAGGTGGCTTGAAGGCAGGGTACTAATTGATTGTGAAGGTACATAGGAAAGTAAAGCTGGCCGTAGAGAACTTTGCTATCTTGATGCAGGAAATCGGTTAAAAAGAAAGCTAGCATCTGATCTTGCCACACAACAAAATTATTCGACCCAGTTGCTTGTACATGCTGCTTCGGTATCGGCAAAAAAGTCGAAAGACAAAAACATGACATTTGTATTAAAAAAAACATTAAGCAACGATAATATAAGCAATTTTAGAAAAAGAGTAGAAGCCAATATGTCTAGTCCAATTAGCCCTGAAAACGCTCTGGCATTTCTTATTGAAGGCGGATTTACAAAGCAGCAATATTTAAACATAAAAGCAATGAACAAACTACATGATTGTGACATTTATCCACCTTATTCAGAAGTGGCAAAAGAAAAATTGAAATGTAGGCCAAAAGATATATGTTTTTCTGAAAGAAAAGAAAAACAAGAAAAAAAAATTCCCAATAGAAGTGATTGAACTTTTAGAAGATCCCAATTTTCAATTACCGGCAACATTTGAAGGCCTAATGAAGCCAACCTTAATTGAAGAAGAAGTTGAAAATGGAGACGAAAATGAGGATGAAAATGAAGACCAAAACATAGATGATAAAAATTTAGAGTTAAATTTTGAATTAGATGAAGAATATGAAGACCATTCAGTTTAAAATTATATCCTATATACTTTAAATATCACTAAATTTCTTCAAATTTTAATATTTTTTTGTGCAGTTGAATAAAAATTAAAGATATAATTTAAAGTTGTTAAAAGTGTACAAAAAAGTTATGAAAAATAATTTGAACCCACATGTATTGATTTTTAATTTAATATTATATGTAAAAGGGGCGGGAAATGTGAATGCCACGCCCAATTGTAAAAAAAAAAAATCCGAATTTTCTTGTTAATATTACTAATATATATCTAAAATTTCAAGTTCCTAGCTCTTCATTTACAATTAATGCCAAAAAAATCGACTTTTTACCCATAGTGCAGAGAGAAACTTTTATTACGGCAAAGCTGTGAGGATGTAGCTAAACATCAGGATCCAAGTGCCAAGTGGCTGTGCCTGTGCCTGTGCCTGTGCCAATGTGGGGGAGGAGGCGCAGGTGAGGCCCGCAGCTGTGCCAAGCGCACTTCAACGCCGAGCAGCTGAAATAAAAAGCGGCAGAAATAACTATGTTGAAATCACTTAGCTTACAAAATGCAATAATATGTACAACCTCGAAGTCGACGTCGACATCCAATGCAACTGCAACATTAGTAAATTTTACTGCTTTGTTGCGGCTCTTGTTGTAGTTGTAGTTGCTCTGTTCTTGTTGTTGCTGATGCCAAGCCAGAGCCAAAGGGCATATATATGCATGGAAATGCAAAAACCAAAAGGAGCAGCGCTACAGAACAGTTTCACGACTATCCACATAGCCTGCACTCAATAGCAAAAACTGTTTTTAAATATATTTATTCCAATAGAGAGTCTTACAGAATAATCCGATAAGAATGGCAATTGAACAGCTCCAACTGTAACTATTTACATAAGTATCAAAAATGATTTGAAGCTTTTGTTAGACCATAAAGTATCATAAGCTCTACTCAAGTGACTACCCTTTGGGATATTTACAGAACAGGGTATTAAACAGACTGCCTGAGCAGAAGTAGCGGAAATACAAAGCCATAGTTAATGTAAAAGCCAAAGCGGATTGCTATTACATGAGAGCGTTTTGTGCGCTTTACCAGCGCGTTTCAAGCTTCATTGAGCCCCCCGTATTACGGCGGGCTCCAGCTCCAGATGGGGCTGGGCACACACACACACACACTCACACTGGCTAAGGCGAATTGTGTTGTAGAAAACATAACGAATTGGCTACTTCAACTGTTAATTAAGCATTATATGCAAGGCAAGCTACGAATGTATTGTATGAATGGCTTTTACCTTTATCTAAGCAAAATTAATAAATACAAATTTTGCATTTTTATTATTTAGATATTTATATATTTTTTTATTATAATGCATAGGTTTATATTACATCTCTCCACTAACCTCAAGCCAAGCCAATATCATACGATCAAGATTTGTACTTGGAAAACAAATGAAACTTTCGATTTATTGAAGAGCATCTAGCTGGCGACTCGATAGATACTACGATTGCTACGTGGCGCATGTATGTGCATTTATATACATATATTTTGGCCCTAAGTTGCCCCACGGCTGTAATAATGCCTGTAAAGTGCGGTGTTGTACGTAACTCGGTTGGTGTCTTCTGCCGTTTTGCCTGTGTGTAAAAAAGTCAAATGCGCTTATAACACTACAAATGCATAGCCATAGACAAAATACCAATGACAGCGACGGTGACAGCGACGGCAGTTGAATTCCTGCATTCGACTTGTTAGATACTCCTAATATATATTGTTGTTGTTGGTGTAGTTAGTTTAGTGTCGTTTGAAACAACAAACCGTGTGAGTCGTACAGGCTGGCGACTAATTGGTTTATTTATGGCCGGCCTTTATGTTGAAGCTGTTAGAGCCAAAAGTCGCGACCGCGTTGCATAGCTGCCTGCATCGCTGTCATCGCCTGCCAGTGACCTATGGCAGCTTTTCGGCCATAATTGCTGCTGGCAAGCTAATTAGAAGATAGTGTGCTTGGCACATATGTACATAAACCAGCCAATATTTGCCAACAACATTTTGCCAGCACACGAGTCAACAATCAATTATGTTGTCTGGCCAAAGAGCCAGTCCCTTTGGCCCAGCCCAGCCGCGATTCCATCGCAATTCGGATTGGGCCCGTCCGAAATTCTTTGCCATTGCAGCACCACCACCAGCAGCAGCAGCAGCAGCAGCATCAACAATTGATTAGTTATTTAAAAACTCCATTTGAACATGCTCATTTGCATGACCAGAGCGCGGGACGCCGGGCACGATGTGGCGAGGCTGACTAACTCATTTCTCATTTTCCCATTAACTTGGACAAATACCATGTCATCATCAAACAAGCCATGGCCAAAGCCGATGCCGAAGCCGTAGCTCAAAATGTATTTAGTCGAAAAAAAAACTTAAAAAAAAAATATATATATATATACAATATATATATATATATATATGAGAGAGGAGCCTCATGCCAGCAGCAGAAGCTGGAGAAAATTTCACTCAACTTAGCTACATTTTGTAGCGCGGAAATTAATTTTCGTTGAAGGAAACGAAGCGACCGTTTCGACGGCTTGGCCCCACTCGCCTTTGGTCAGCTGCAAAGGGTTTTCATATTGTTTCCCAGCTGGACAGATCGCTGTGCCGTTGATGGATGCAATTAGCGTTCCCTGTTTGCCTGCTGGCCAAAGAGCGCCAGTAGCTGGCAGCATTTTCGGCGCCTGCCAAGCGCCCATAAAGCGGAGCCCCAACGACAATGACCTGTGCAGGCGCGGAACGGCAGCAATTGTGGTGCAGCTTATTAGCCAGACAGCAATTACCAAACATTGAGAATGCATACCAATGGCCGGCCGGACACATGGTTTCGCTCAGCTTGTAAAACGGGAACTGATAACAAATTTTGCTGATATAAGCATCGAAATCAACTTGCAAGGAACTCGTCTTACAACTCATATTAAGTTGTTTAAAAATGCTGAAAGAAACCTTGACCAATAGCTAGTGAGAGTATTATGAATATTTGACTTACAATCAACATTTTCATAATATTAAAGAATATCCCTTTGATTTTTGAGAACCGCATAGAAAGGTGCTTGAAGAAGGTACGAAAAAGTGTACAAATTTACAATGGAATGGATGTGAATATAATAGGAAATATATATCCCTGATCAATATCTATTTATATTTCTATATGGGCGAGCTGCACTATAAAGTTAAGTGAATCACATTTAAAATGTGCACTTATCAAATTATTTTGTGAGCTAACAGGGTATCTGTTTGTCAAGCATGCTTAATAGTTGATTACTATTTGCTTTTATTCGTGATTTGTTAGCTAGTCAGGCCCTAAGTGGGATCCATGCAAGCGGCAACGGGAGGCGGCAGCAAACAGCTTTAGACACTTTAACACATTCCACTGGGAATCCACACACAGGGATACCAAAAGCTACACCAAATGCACATACACAGAGACAGAGAGAGAGAGAGAGAGAGAAAGAGAAAGAGAGAAGGAAGAAGGAAACAGGCAACCAGTCAACAGACTGGGATAAGCATTTAGACGACTTTTGAGACCGGTTTTCGGCGCTATGAAGTCACCAGCAAAAGTCCAAGCTGCAGCTGGAGCAGCAGCCCAACAGCTTTGGCAGCCCAAGTCCAAGCCCAAGCGAGAGGGGCAGCCAACAAGCTCTTCAATCCACATTGACAAGCATCAAACAGCAATGGCAGAGCAGCAGACGAGCTGAGAAGCTTGGGCAAGGGCGGTGCAGGCACCTTAACTCAGCGAAGCTGTAAACAAAAAAGAAGCAAAACAGTGCGAAACCTGGCCTTGGTCAGCTCCATTCAGCTATGATGCTCCCTAATAGGCTAATTCGTTAATGGAGAGCGACAACATATTTGTTGGCTAATCATTGCTTAAGTTAGTATCGCTAACATATATTGCAGCAACTGCTAACCGCAGGGCAACAACCTGGTCAATATGGTCAACAACGGCTAAAAAGAAGAAGGAGCCTGCAGCTGTTGCTGCTGGTCAACTGACATCCTTGACATCGTCGTTCAAGTGACAGCTTCAAAATTGCAAGCAAACACAGTTGGGGAATAGGGGAATGGGGAACGGGGAATGGGGGATGGCTGCCCAGCGACGGAGAACATTCACTCAACTTTCACACACACACACACACACATACATATGTATTTGGGATGAAACCAGGCAACAAAATACATTTTATAGCGGATATTTGGTAACAAGAACCAAGGCAACGCCGAAGCCTAAGTCAAGTCCAAAGTCAGAGATTCAGTTTTGTGCGCATTGGCTTTTTGTCCTGGCCCAGCCGCAGCCTCAGTCCCGACCCTTGCTCGTGCCATATGTGCTCACGTATGTCACATGATTACCCAGCCGGCCAACAATGGCTTTGACTTTGAGTGACGGTCATTCCGCAAAAAAAAATATAAAAAAAAAGGAAAATAAAACCAAAAAAAAAAAAAGGAAATTATCAGCAACGTTAACGCCTCGGCCTCTATGCTGGGGATTTCGGATTGGAGCTCGACGTTAAAGCGGCTTTCACTTTGAATCAGTTCTTTGACAGCTACCTAACATTCGGTCATAGGAGTCGCACATCCCAACACATGCAAAGTGGGCGGTAGCAGAAACAGAAAAAAAGACAAACAAACTGCCAAGGTATGTGTGACTGAACTTGGGCTCGAGGTAAAAAAACTGGATTTAGGTTTCAGAATAGTTCAAATATTGTCAGCTGCCACTGCCACTGCGACTGCCACTGCTGTTGCCACTAAAGTGAGGATAAACCACTAGCGTTGAGTTTCAAATAATTGAGTTCCACTCAAATAACATTCAGTTCATCGTGTTATATATTCAATGACAACAGCCTAACTATAACTATTTATGTATAAATTCACAGATCAACTACCCATTTAAGATACGAAATAAAAATTTGAAACTCAAAAATAAAGCTTAAGCTGATTGCATACTGCAAAAACTTCGAGTTTTCAAGTTGTAAATTCGACGTTTCCTACATTCTTTTCATAGAAGTTAGAATAACCATTGCAATTATGAAATAGGTAAAATGATTATATAGTTAATTTTTAGATAGTGAAGTGAAATAAAAATTTTATTACTCACAAGAGTTTGTTTAAATACTTGTTTACGAAGTGAAGAGAGTATATTGGTTTTGTGCAATGTTCGTTTTGCTGTCCGTCCGTCTGGCCCTATGAACGCAGACTATTTCGTCACTATTTAAGCTATCGACTTGAAGGTTTGTTTAGAGTTTCAGGTTTTTGTTTAAGGTGCTAGATACTTTAAATTTAGAATATATACTCGTATAGACAAAACCACACCAAAAATATATAGTATATCTACGCCCACTGGAGGCGTGGCAAATCGAATAAAACTGTATCTTTAACAGTCTTACAGCTAGAAACTTCAAATTAAGATCCTCTACAGATCGAATGAAAATATTATATGTTCACACCTACTAGGGGCGTGGCGATTCGGATCTAACTATATAATGTTTTATACAAAATCTATTATATATGTATATTATTATACTCCAGTAGACAACCCCGTATAAAAATATATATTGTAGTTTATATATCTACCCCTATGAAGGACACGGCAAATCTGAAAAATCTATGCTTTCTAAGGTTTTAAGCTTCTTTACTTATATACTAATAATGCCTCTTGGGGGCGTGCCAAATTGAAAAGAAACTTTATTTTCCTAAATTTTTGAGCTAGATGTTTAAAATGGGGTAGCTAAGTTACTGCAGACGCCCTCTTTAGACTTACAAAAATAGATTCAACTGTTTTTGAATTTTGAACAACAAGTACTATGTAGTAATCAACATTCTTAGTTGTTTGTAGTATAATATTTAATATATATATATATATATATATATATATATATATATATATAATAAATCTACAATCTATGGAAAAATATATGTAAAAGCATAAGCCATGCCAGAACAGCGAAATATTTCTAACTTTAAAGCCTCAGCTAATTGCGTTAGTCCTAGTCCTAAAGTCAATTTCAAACAAGACAAACGCTAGAGTCAGGAACCGAGCGAAACAAAACACATTGGCTCTTGACCTGAGCTCTAAAAACGGAATCCGACGCATCCACCGGCTGCGACGCCTACGCGCGGAAATCAAACAACAATGCATGGGAGCAGATGCATTCGGTGCAGTGCGAACCTAAACGAAATGCAGTTAGGGCATTCACTGGCTGACAGTTATTATTTTATGACGACACTTGGAGCGGAGGCTCCACCCAACCATTCAGACAAAGCAACGGACAGGCAAGCAGGCGGGCGGACGGACGGATGGACAGACTGAGAGTCAGAGTTAGAGTCAGAGTCAGGCAGCTGTCGCCATGTTCATGTCGTCTGCCGCTTGCCGCAAAGTTTGCCCAAAAATTGTTATTCAAGTTTTGTTTGAGAATCTGCCACGCGAACACAGTGCCATATTGTCGCGCCGTCACACCGTCGCACGTCCTGCGACTGTCAAACTGATAAGCGGCAGCAAAACGACAAACTTGTTGTCCATCAATTTTTATAAAAAGTACAAAGCACACAATATGCGTTTATATTTACCAAAAGCGTGTGGCAACGGATTTAGAAATTTGTCAACTTAAAAATGCATTTTGCTATTGTTTTGAATTATCAGCTTCAAATGAAAAGAGCTGTCCAATCAATAATATATAAGGCCTTAAGGCTGTCATAAGACAGTTCAGTTTGTAATAGTTCACAAACTTCTTATACATAAATGTGGTACTTGTTCCGATCAAATATATAATGTCAATCGCATTTCTATGCAATTCTCATAATACACATACTACTGTTAGAACTTTTTGTTTAGGCTAATGATCTTATAAATGAATACAGTACTTATTTCAGTCAAACATATAATGCCAATCGCCTTTCTATGCAATTCTCATGATACTCATACTACTTGCTAGAACTATTTGTCTAGACTAAGTTTCTAATAAATGAATTTAGTACTTATTCCAGTTAAACATATAATGCTAATCGCCTTTCTATGCAATTCTCATGATACTCGTACTACTTGCTGGAATTTGTCTAGACTAAGTATATAGACTATAAATGAGGATAGTATAGGATCATCAGAAAGGCGGCGGACATTATATGTTTGGCTTGAATAATTCAAGCCAAACATATAATGTCCGCCGCCTTTCTTTGCAATTCTCATGATCCTCATTCTACTTGCTAGAACTTTTTGCCTAGACTAATGTTCTTATAAATGAATATAGTACTTATTCCAGTCAAACATATAATGCTAATCGACTTTCTATGCAATTCTCATGATACACATTCTACTTGCTAGAACTCTTTGCCTAGCCTTATGTGTCTTACTTGTTAAAAAAGTATATGTAAAATCAGCTCAGATCAAAACTTACCTGTCAAAGTTTCAGTTAGACAGCAGCTCTATCAAGTAAATATTATGCTAACTATATCTTTGACTCAAGCTTATAAAGTTAAAAATAAAATACATTTCTGATATATTGTCTTAATAAACTGAACCGAAAGAGATTTTGCTATTTTATTCCATATTTGTTTGGCATTCAACTTTAATCTATTTATGTATTGTACATCTTCTCATCATCTTAGAACTCAATCTCTTGGCTCTTAATGCATCTACACTTTACAGTTAACTTTGGGCAATTGCCATAGCTTGCCGGGCAGCTCTCATAGCTCTTCCAACTCTCGTAGCAGTTCACAGATTTTGCATTTCTATCTCTCTATCGTGGCTTTCATTTAATTCTAAATTTTTTATTCATGCTCTTTTGCCCTAACTCTGCGAGTTCTTTCTTTCATTCATTGTAAAATGTCCGTCTTCACCCACACTGCTAATCTAGTTTTTTGTTTCTTTCAGTTTTTATAAAAACGCTTTTTGTGCTCCGTTCATTTACGCTGTTGTCCCTCGTTATGTCGACTGACTGTTTATAATAAATAAATAAATAATTTTTACTTACATTGACTTTTTCGAATGCTTCTGGCTCGTCTCTTGCTGCTACTGCTGCTGCTGCTGATGCTGCTGTTGGCGACTCTTGAGAACAAGAGGCGATTCTTAGTTGCAAGAGCCGATCAAACAGCATTTGCAAATTAGCTGCACCGTCGGCAAGGCAAAAAATTCAATTAACTCGAAACTAGTTTGGCACATAAACAAAAATCGGGGAAAAAAAGAACGAAAACAGCAAGAGCATAAAAATATAGCCACGGATGGCGGGGTGAATGGGGATACAGATGGTACACACACGCACACGTACGCTACCGATTGAGAGAGGGGGGAGGGGCGGTCAGAGGAGGGGTGGAGCACAAAATTAAAATATAATATTTCACTTTATGCTAAGATGAAGCCGAAAGGCAACGCAACGCAACGCAACGCAATGCAAACTGAAGAGAACGTTCGATGTTATTGGCGCTGCTGTCGCACGAAGATCGCGCCGATAGCGAAGCAGGCTCTGGCCCTACATAGATCTGGCCAAACTATGGGGCCAAGAACAACAGCGACAACAACAACCACACCGAAGTACGAGTCTCGGACTATGAATACGACTGCGAATGCGAATGCGAATGAGATTGCGAGTTTGATTGCGTTTTCCGATTAGTGTACGGCGGCTGTTATGGCACGTCCTCACGCGAGCAGCACACAAATCCAACTGACTCCAACGAGGACGCCAGCCAGCAGCAGCAGCAGCAACAGCAACAGCAGCAGCAACAGCAACAGCAACAGCAACAGCAACAGCAACAGCAGTAGCAGCAAGAGCAACAGCAACAGCATGCAATTCATTTGCCGCTGTGTGAGTGACCAAGCTGGCTTCTGGCTGTGTGTGTGTGAGTGTGTGTACGAACAGAGTGGAAAAGGAACAAGAACAAGCAAACTAAAGCTAAAGCTGAAGCTAGCAAACAAACGAGCAAACGAACAAACGAACAAACAACATTAACGAGCTTGAAGAGAAGCCATCTACTGAGCCAACTAGTCAGCTAGTGACGCGCGCGCGCTGCTCTCCTCGGCAAACAAAATGTGACAGCCACGAGCGACAGAAAGGGAAAGAGCATGTGTGTGACAGAGAGCGAGAGAGAGAGAGAGAGAGAGAGCGAGAGAGCGGGGAGTGGGCGGCATATTACGTATACGTTTAACGCCGCCAAAATGCAACACAACGCAAAAGTTAAACCGGCATTTTGTTAGGCGCACATTTGAGCCGCTGCAAGCGGACAGGAGCGGTTGAGTCCGCTGCGGGAACTGGCGAAAGAAAACATCCTTCAAAGTCAGCATTATGACACTTCAATTGAAATGGAACTCAAGATTGTATAATAAAGCTCAACTTTATTTATAATTTGCATTTATAATTTCGTTACTAAAATAGTTTGCTGTTGCTATGTAGCGAGCTGTAGTAATGTATTGGATGATAGGCTGTAAAACTAGACTTGTTTGTTCGTGTAGGCGAGCCTTTTAACCTAGGTGAGGGACTTTTTCAATATTGAGATGAAAATTAAATGAAGCGATCCGGTAAGTGTGATGGGTGAAGAATCCTCTTGAGTCTTTTCCGTCTTCTTCTGTAGCAGAGTCTTCTAGGCAGTGTGTTGGGGTGGAAGTACACTTTGTACAAACAAGTAAGAAAAGTCTAGTCAGTGGTGCCCGACTAGGAGATCCCCTGAACCCCGTCCGATCTGCGTTCTAAAATATACTCAATTATGTATTTATTAAAGCAGAAAAAATTAAAGCTTCAAAAATTAAATTTAAAAAAAAAGGTATTCAAAATACAATATAATAAAGATCCAAATTTTATAAAAATTTACACCAAATTTTGAGACTCTAGCTTCAAAGATGTAAGGGATATAATTTAATAACTTGATTTCGATAAGGTTTTTAATCAATAGCAATAAAACGAGAATAGTTATCGATTTTCTTAAACAAACTTGATATTTTCGTGCTATTCATGGACACACAGAAAAATTTTCAAGTTTGTAGTTCTTATAGGTTCTGAGATCGACGCGTTCATACATACGGACAGACGGACAGTCGAACAGACGGACAGACAGACAGACGGACAGACGGACAGACGGACAGGGCTAAATCGACTCAGTTCGTCACCCTGATCAAGAATATATATACCTTATGCGGTCTGCCACGCTTCACGCCTCCTTCTGCATGTTACATAAATTTTAACAAAACCATTATACGCTGATTTACCATTTTCAATGGGTTCAGGGTATAAACAGGCATTTAGCCCATAGTGCAGGGTTACGTCGAAATTTATTGCTAGTTCAGTGTTGCGTATTTAGCACTCAGCATCGCTGCCACGTCTGACATTTTGATGAGATTCCGTAGACTTGCATTACATATCTCTAAATTCGGCCCAGTTTACTTTTGTCTATAAATATTTTGTTTCTATTTGAAAGTTTGTTGGTGGGCTTGACTAGCCAAATCATTGTATTCTCCTTGTTATACCCTGAACCCATTGAAAATGGGAATTCAGGGTATAATGGTTTTGTTAAAATGTCAAATGTATGTAACAGGCAGAAGGAGGCGTGGCAGACCCCATAAAGTATATATATTCTTGATCAGGACGACGAGCTGAGTCGATATAGCCATGTCCGTCTGTCCGTCTGTCCGTCTGTCCGTCTGTCCGTCCGTCCGTATGTGTGAACGCGTCGATTTCAGAACCTATAAGAGCTAGAGACTTGAAATTTTTTTTGGAAGTCCCTGTATATCACGCGCATATCGAGTTTGTTTAAAAAATCGATAACTTTTCCCGTTCTTTTGTTATCGATTAAAAACCTTATCGAAATGAAGTTAATAAATTATATCTCGTACATGTTTGAAGCTAGAGTCTCCAAATTTTGCATTTAGTTTCATTTATATTTTATACAATTTCGGTTTTTGTTAGATTTTGGATATTGGTTCAAAATTTTTCAAAAATTTTCAAATTGAAGGTTAATTGCAAATATAGCCAATATGTGAATGAGTTTGCAATTTTATACAACTGCAAGATATTCAATATTATATGTAGATCATATGCTGAAAATTTCATTGAAATCCATTAAGTATCACAAAAGTAATTAAACAAAACGTTTTGTCAATTGCAACATGTGACCAGAAACCCACCACTGTTTTCATTTTTTCTATACATGTGCACACATACATTGAGACATTCGAATGCGAGCATTCTTGTCTGTTCTAAGAATCACAACAATAACAGCTGACTGCGTGAATTTTGTTATAATTCTAAACTGCCTTTAGTTTCAAATTTGCTACTGCTTGTCTAAGCGGTGCAGTGGCGGTGTTGATAGAAGCGGGGCACGTCGTGCCTTGCAGGTCTGGGTTCAAACCCAGCCGATGTCAAATACTTTTATGTCGTATTTTCTTAATATTTTTTTTTTTTTTTTTTTAATTAAATTATTATTACTCTTTAAAAATTATATTAAATTCTTTAAAAAAAAAAACATGCTATTTGATTGTGAAAGTGCAAGATTAGCAATTTAATTAAATTTTGTATAAGTTTGTGATGTATACAAGATACGGAATATATTTAAAAACGCATATCGGACGGGGTTCAGGGGATCTGCTAGTCGGGTACCCCCGACTAGAGTTTTCTTACTTGTTTTTAAATGTATTTGTGACTGGCTTCACGTGTTTTCGGCAGGTTAGCCCCTAGTTGAGTGTAATAAATGCTAGGATTATGTACATACTCTTACTGTACATACTCTTACTGAATACATAGATTTCTGTAAAAAAAAAAGTTCATTAATATCCTACTTCTACAAGCGACCCAGAATGGTTGAGCAAGATACAGGGTATCTCCAGGTCTTACTTGTTTTAATATCTATGCACATTACGCATACGCCTTCAAATGTTGAGGACCCGCATTATGCTTAAAACGGCACTGGGCTTTAGATATGCTCACGTTTCGCTTGGGCCTGGCGGTGAGGCAGGGGCTGTGCTAACGTTACGTTACAACAACCCCACTAAATGTAACGCCTGTGCTGCGAAGAGTGTAAGACAGAGCGAGAGGGAGAGCATGTGGGTGTGAGTGTGTGTGTGTGAGTGTGCGAGTGTGTGTTGCAGCTGGCAACGCTTCCTACTTTATTACTGGTTTTCAACTTCATAAAATATGTTAAGCGTCGTCGTCGTCGCCGTCTTCGTCGTTGGCGTCGGACTCAATGCTGATGTCGCCTGCTTGATTTACTTAATGCAGAAAGCGCAGCGAACAGTACTTATCTCTCTCTCTCTCTCTCTCTTTCTCCCTCTCTCTTTCACTCTCTCCTCTCTCCTCTCTCTCTCTCTCTCTCTTTCTCTCTCTGGCACTGCCAGCTGTTTGTGAAATTTTCGCGCCTTTTGTTGTTTCCCGCGGATTCGCCGGCTTTAGACATAGTTGCCTTTGCTCTCTCTCTCTCTCTCTCTGCCTCTCTCTCTCTCTGCCTCTCTCTCTCACTCTCACACAGCTGTTTTCAGCCTGTTCGCTGAACTTTCTTCAAATACGAAACAGTCTCTAAGGGATAGTATGCTAATAAGCTTCTGATCATGCTTAATGGGTGCAAAAAAAAGAAGAAAGTACAGTAAAGAAAACCCCCAAATAATGTATAAGTAAATGCCTGTTTATAATACAATATATTTTATTTACAGTTCAATTGGGAATAACTTAATATGAAATCAGTCATTGTAAAACTGTGTATTTATAACATTTATCATATACATATGCAGAGCTGTTAAGAATTCCATTTGAATGGAGATTCAAAATGGGTTTTTGTTCTGAAAACCCATTTTGAATTTCCATTCAAATGGAATTTTTAACAGCTCTGTACATATGTATATCGAAATCACTTCAAATTTTAACCTTCTTTTCGAGTCCCACAAAACAAAATTTCATCAAAATAATAGTAATAGACCTCATTTGCTTATCAATTCCTTTCTAGAATATCGAATATATCGAAATAACATCAAATTTTACTTGAGAATTGCACTGAAGATGCACCAAAAGGAATTGTTGAATATTTCAAGTTTCACAAAACAAAGTTCAGAAAGCTTGTTCATCAAAATAATAGTAATAGACCTAATTTGCTAATGTTATTATTAGAATACCTGGACTTCATTATTATAAATTATAAATTAATATTAAAGTCGAAATCATATCAAATTTCATAAATTTATTCGAGAATTTGCTTGAAGATGCACTAAAAGAAATTGTTGAATATTTGAATTTATCACAAAACAAAATTCTGAAAATTTGCTCACAAAAATAATAGTAAAATTTGCTTATCAATGTTATTAGTAGAATACTTGGACTTAATTATTCATAATTATGAAATAATTATTCTAATTTTATATATTTTTATTAATTTAAGGTACATTCTATTTTTGCTGTGAAACGGATAATTTAATTATTTATGAAGCCTTAAGCTTAACTAAAGTAAATGTAGTAATAATACTAATATTAATACTTAACAAAAATAAATGGCATTTAATTTGTTTTTATTTAGAGTTTGACCAACTTCTATTATCTCACCAGATGATGAACTTTTGGTTTTAGCTCCAGCAAGTTGCCCAAAGACTTTGCACAACGACGAGATGCTCTTAGTTGTAGTTGTAGTTGCAGTTGTAGTTGTAGTTATATACATAAGTTGTTGCAGTTGTAGTTGTAGTTGTAGTTTACTGCAATTTCTTATTAATAAGCGCCTTTTATGTGGAGCTGGTAGTTGCTAGTTGCTAGCCTCGTTCGTCGGCAGTCGGGAGCCGGGAGCTGACAGCGGGCGTCAGAGCCGTCCCATGGGCGACATTAACGTTAATAATAATAAAATGTGTAATTGCATAGAACGAGACTGCGCAGCATGTCCAACTCCCGAGATAGTCCAAGTCTGCACAGCTCTGTGCCGGCTCTGTGCCAGCCTTTCCAAGCCGACGCTCCGTGTCGTTGGCTCCCTGGCCCCTTCTTCTGCCGCCCGACCCAACCACTGTCCCTGTTACTCCTGCAGTCAGCATACCAAAAGGTGTAAATCATTTTCTAATCGCAGCAAGCAGATCACATGCACGCACTCGAACACACACACACACACACACACACACACACACACACACACATGCAAACACACAAACTTGTATAAAGCATTTACTTTTGTTTTTAGCATTCGCATTCGGCTTTTGGCATTGCATTGACTCTTTGCAACGGTCAAAAAGACAATGTGAATTGCAGCCAATCAATGCATGAACAGCAATAGAGAGAAGCATTGGTCACGTCCTCGTCCTTCGCATCGGATGCAGCCATAGCTTCTTGGCCCCGGAACCAGTCCCACTCACACACAGAGCCCACATTGCCCCATCACCTCCCTCTTTCAGCGGATGCGAAGCACTTGCCATATTGTCTGTTCCAAATGGATTTAGTTGCCATTGGCCTCCGAAGCTGCTTGCGGTTGCTGGCCGAAGCGCGAGGTAAGTTTATAAAAAACTTCTCTATACACATATATATGATCTCTTGAATAAGATGGAATAATCAGTTGTATATTTACATAACAAGCAAGAGTTATTACTGATGTCAGATATGCTGCGCCCTTCTATGCGATTTTCAGAATCACTTCAGTTGTCCGATTCATAGCTGATATGCTTATAATATTCCTTCTAAAGTCTCTTAATTGTTAATTCATAAAAACTTAATATAAACAATAGTTATTTGCTTCGCACATGCTTCGCTCATATGACTTTCGAGTAACCCTCGCAATGCTTGCGCTGCTGCTGTTGTTGTAGTGGCAGCTTAATGTAATTGTTCTTGTTGCCAATGAACTAACTTTGGAGACGACAAGTGCATTGCTCTTCTGCTTACAAATTCAATTCAGTAAAATCAACGAAAGCTATATTCAGTTTTCCAGCTACTAGAGCCGTAAGAAAGAGCAAATGAAACACTAATACGACCAATAGTTCGCCATAAAAAAACAGCGGAACTTAAGTTGAATTAAGAAATTAAAAAAAAGTTTTCAAAAAGCTTTCTTGCTTTAATGATGCTGCGTCTTAATTTGCGCATTATCCTTGTAATCTTAATTAAGCTGTCTATCAGATGCTTCCCTCCAGCCCTTGCCCTTGGCCTTGCTGTTGCTCTGCTGTTGCTCTGATGTTGCTGTTGCTGTTGCTCAACAGCAACAACTTCCGCAGCCGTGCGATTTGCTCATCTGCCGGCCGCAGTTTTCTTCGCTTGGATTTTCTTTCTCTTGCTGTTATTGTTATTGTTATTGTTGTTGTCGGTGCGCGTTTCACACAACTGCAATTTTTTCATAGCCATTACACACTGTGCTCAACATCCGTTCCGTTTCCGCATCCGTTAGCACTCACGCCGCCACCGCAGTCGCCGTTGTTGTAAATCGCGCATACGCCCCGTCGGCCTGCGCGAGAAAACAACGAAATAAAGTGAACACTGAAACTTCCTTGAGCTACAGCAGCAGCAGCAGCAGCAGCAACAGCAGCCAATGCATCTTAGCATCGACTATAATACCCTTAACGAATTACATTTTTTACTGATGTAGAAGAATTGTGTAAGTTTTATGAATAGAGTTATGATGTACGAGTATATTATTTTACCTAATCCTTGCACTAATCGTTCAATTAATCAATTAAGTAAGGCATAAGAGACAAAAGATGCATAAGGCATATGGCATAAGGCATAAGGCATAAGGCATAAGGCATAAGGCATAAGGCATAAGGCATAAGGCATAAGGCATAAGGCATAAGGCATAAGGCATAAGGCATAAGGCATAAGGCATAAGGCATAAGGCATAAGGCATAAGGCATAAGGCATAAGGCATAAGGCATAAGGCATAAGGCATAAGGCATAAGGCATAAGGCATAAGGCATAAGGCATAAGGCATAAGGCATAAGGCATAAGGTATAAGAACTTAGATCGTCGTCCAGATCTATTATATATATGCAATATGTGGTTGGCCACGTCTTCTTCTGCTTATTTCCAGATCATAATTATATGGAATTTTCTATTCAATGCTTACGCTTAACTCAAGATTATTCAGTTAACTTCATCTATATACTTATTTTCATAAAAATAAAATATTAATAATATAAGATATAGATTTGATGTTCAATAATAACTATATACCCACGACACTCAAGCTGTGTATTTCAATAGTTAAGAGAACTTACAACTGCTGCTCACATAGTAAAATGGATATATTGGCTTTTGATGAAATGCTTTTGAGTCCAAGAATTTTTAATTCAACGCGCTTGCAGAGCTACTTAAAGAACAATATTAAAACATTCACATTTTCAAAAATACAGAAACTGTAAGCGGAACTATGAACGGGTATTAGACAGTCGGTTATGCCCCATAGCAATAATCCAACTCGTTTTTATTTGTTGTGTTCAGCCACAGACACGGAACTCGAAACAGCAAACCGAACCCAAACCAGAACCAAACGTAATTATTTCAATTAACTTTGCTAAATTTATTTATGCATGCGTGTACCAATGCCCCTCCACTACTCTGCCCCTCCGGCCCCCTGCTCCGGTCGGTGTCTGTGTGGGCGTGTGCCTGCCTGCGAGGGGGAGGTCGTGTGCGCATTGTTGACATGCTGCCGCCCCCCGTTAACATCCTTTCATTGTCGTCGCTTGCAGGCGCAATCGCTCCATTGGTTTTTGTTTGTTTGCACTGTCAATGCTCTTAACTTTAAATTTGGGTTTATTTGTGTTAGTTTTTTGTTTGACTCGAGTAGAGAGATCAGCTCCTGGGGCAGCTGGACTGTCGCCGCAGCCGGGCCGCGGGGCTGACTGGCATCAAGCATAGTGAAGCACGCGGCACTAGGAAAATAAGCCGCCATTCATGCGCATATTAACAAATAAACTATGCGGCGACTTTGGCTTTCATTCATTTCCAGGCATGCGAATGCGACAGCAGCTGCGGCAGGGAGTGAGCGAGGGCGAGGGCGAGGGCGAATGCGAGGGCGAGTGCTCGGTGAGGAAGTGGTGGAGTAGGCCTGAATGGCAGGCTCTGGGTAGGTCGTACAGTACAGTGAGTACTACTACGCGACTTACAACTGCAATTACAACTACAACCGAGCGCTGCCCGCTGCCCGCCAGCAGCTACCCGCTGCCGCCTCCTCCACCTGTTGGCGCCTGAAGTAAAGGGGTTGCACAAGGCATGGGCTGGAAGATGGCGGCGTTTGTTGGGGCTTGCGTACAATGAGCCAGCAGCGATGTTAACTGAAAAATGCTTTTCACTTCGCCTGTTGACGGGAAGTTGAGTTAGCATTTGTGTTTGGCTTTTGGGGTTGCCTTTCGGAGGGGGCGCAGGGGCTGCGCTGCAGCCAACGCTGTTGGTGGTGGTTAGTAACTGTTCATGCTGCTACCCCCTTGCCGTGGGGGCATAGTGCACTGAACTTGCCGCCAACTAAATATGCTCTACGAAACTTCTTTAATTGGGAAAGCATATACGGCCGCAATTATTTCTTTGGAAAAAAAAATTATTTATTATTTATTTTTGGTGGTGCACGTAAGTATATAGAATCCATTAAGATATATAGATATATGTATGTCGATTACATGTAGCGGCTTGTAGATTGGTTTTTTTGTTATTTTGGATTTTGTAAAAGCAGTGCATAATACGCTAATATGACATAATATTTATATTTTGTCAAAAAAAAATATTTTTGTATTGGTTTTTGGATATCGTAATATCATTTGCTCGAAGTTCACATTCTCCTAATCAATTGTCTGTCATACATGTAGTCGTGGAGCCGTCTTGGGGGGGGGTTAGTTGAGGTTTCAGGGCAGATATTGTCCATGATCGAATTGCCATTTGTCCTTGTTGCTGGCATACCCATGATCGGGCAGCACTTTGGGCGTGCGATACAAACTCTTCGAGTAGTTCAAGTAGTCCTGCAAGATAGTCGAGAATAACTTTAGCATCTAATGTATATCTACAATATATAGGAAAGACTCACTTTTTCGTTCTTTCGCTGACGCGACAAGCTGTAGAGATCCACGTTTTGCGCATCCGCTGGTTGCACTTGCAGCACGGCCGAATTGGTGGGGCTATTCGCGGGCTTGGAGTGAGACTTCAGCTTCAGCTGCAGATCAATGGCTGGCGGCGGCTCGTGCCTGATGCGCTGCTCGATTTCGTACAGCTCTTGCTGCATAAGGTTAACGGCAAACTTCAAGAAACTTCAAATAGCGCTAGACAGTGGCTTACCCTATTCTTATAGACCATGCAGCAGGCGCGCAGCGTAAAATAGTATATGATCTCTACGCCGGAGAGCAGAGAGAAGCCCAGAAACAAACTGGCAATGCCGCCAAAGGAGACCAACAGATCCACCCAGCCGAAGAGCACCTCACGCTTGTAGCGAATGATGGGCCAAGTAAGGAACTCCACCAGCACGCCCGACGCCTCGGCACGATCCATGCTGTGTGGCAGGAGTAAGTAAAAGTAAAGAGGCGAACATTCAATGACCCAAATGAAGACTTTACAATTTCATGAGCTTGTCTATGTTGAAAACCGTTTTGGAGCAGCTCAGCTCGCACTGCAGGCAATCCTTGATGTTGGTTATATTCAGCTTGTATTCATTGAGGCAGGCAAAGTCCTTGACCGCACACATGGGCACATTAGCTAATTGCGAAAGATGAACAAATAGAACAAATAGAAGTCCCCAAAAATTGTTCATCTATAAAAAGCTACATGACTTACTTATGGGCTTGTAGAAGGGTGGATTGCACTTGCACAGCTTTATGGCCTTGGTCATGCGGCACTGCTTCATGCAGGACGAGAAGGTGTAGGCATCTGGAAAGTAATTCAGCTTTACCTCGTTGCTGAAGATGCACTTACGTTGGCCAATCGACAGCTGGCGGGCATCATCTGTGGTGTAGGTGTTCTTCTTGGAGATGCGCACTTCCACCAGCTGATCGTCCGTCCAGTCGATTTGGGCATTGAAATCTGAGCCAAAGTACTCTTCGTTCGAAAAAATAAATATCTGCAAAGCAACGATCAATGCTAATTGATTCATGTCCACACAAAAGGCGAACTCACCCGAGAGGTGCTGTTGGGCAGAAAGAATAGAGCCCATTTCTTGTCCGTTTCATAGAGATCGTGAGGTGAACCAGTCTTGGAGCTTAAATGCAGAATAGTTGTAGATAGCTAAAGCATCAAAAATGCGAGTGACTTACTCCTCGGTGGCCGTTGACATGAAGCGACTATTGAAGGCGTAGCAAAAGCCATGCTCCGTGTAAATGGGATGAAAGTGATCGCAGCAGACAATATCCTCGTCCCGATACTTGCAGGAAATCAGCGTACTCTCGCACGGAATTTGCGCTCGAAAGGCCCACTCGCGTAGGCTGTGCTCCGACAGCAGCTCCGTGGGTATGCCTTCTGCTAGCAACTCCGCATCTCGGATATTGTCAAAGTTGAGCGAGGTAAGCTGTTCCAAAAATGGGGTAATCTGCTGCGCTTTATCCGCGTCGTAGTTGCTGGAAAGAGCATAGAATGAAAGCTTCTGACAGTTTGATTACTCTCAGGGCGATTTACAACTTACGCCAGGGACTTGTAGACCTCTTCGTATGATTTCGCATGCTCGAAGGCCGTCTCCGGACAGACCACCGTTGTGGGAAAGACAACGTTTTGATTGTGAAAGTCTGTGTCAAGACCGGTGATGGTGGGATTCGTTTGAAACTTCTCCCACAGGCTCATGATAATGACCAGGGCAGTGACAGCACCAATCGAGGTGAAACAGAACCACATGAACTTCTCACCAATGGGCCGGCCCGTCTCCGCAATGTAACGCACGCCATGCAGTGTTGAGTTTTGGAAAAACTCCTTCGTCTGGTAAATGAGACTGCGCCGAAAGATGACCAAGGTCTCAATCAGACGCTGCCGCGAGGTCATCACAGCCGTATGATCCGTTTTCTCATACGGCATTTTCGTTTCAGGAACATAGCTCAGGAGCCAAGCCCTGCAACGTGCCACGCTACCTTTGCGACTAATCAACTGGGCCGCAGCACAATCGCTTTTGAGTACAGCTCGCCGTCTGTTGTGGCCATTTGTAGCTATTGTCACACTAAAAGCCTTTCATTGTTTATGCATTAGGCAACTGACTTTGATTGACCCCAAAAAGCATTGATGAAAGAAGATAATTAAACGCAAACGTATGTAGCTAGTGCTTATCTTGATACCTCATTAACGTTGTCCGTAATGTCCTGTTGTCCTGTTGTAATGCTGGCCATTTTGGTATGGTCTGGCCTGGTCTGGCATGACCTAGTCGCATCTAGTCACGGCATAGTGGTTGAAGAAGGGTGGCACATTGCTTTGCCCTCGCTCCTTCAAAATGGCGCCAGCCACGATCATTCCAAGTGCTCGGGGCTGCTATTAGAGTGGGTCGGTCGGCAGCTGCTGCCGGTCTAATTGGTCAGTAGTCTGCGCGATTTCCGGCGGCGCCGAAACCAAAAAACAAACAAACAAACCAAAAATTGAAAGAATTAACCAACTCACACACAAACCAAGCCAAGGAGTTCACAAGTTTTGTGTGAACTCCTGACACGGCCACGTTGAGCGGACGGCGCTTTGTTTGTCTGCAGCCAAGTGGCTACAGCTACAGCTTAAGAGCCAAAGCTCCGGCTCCAAGCACAAATGAAGTGGTTTCAAGTTTCAGCGCAGCATCACAGACAGACGAGAGCCAAAAGGAACACCGAATCTCGAACGGCGAACAAAAGGGCTGGCGATCACGAGATGACCCTGATTCCGTTCGGCAGATAAGTGCAGCGTAGCTTGCAGCCTGTGAGGACCTCCGCCTTTGCAGTCCTCTGTCATCTAGAGTTTCAATTTGGCGCCAGAGACCAGCTCTCTTCGTCTCTTTGTTAGCAGTCTCTCGCTTGCTTTGCCATTGGCACAATCGGCTCCCAGCAATGCAGCCAGCCTCATCCAATTAATCACTAATTTGCAATTTGCAATTTACAACTTTCCGATCTCTATTACAGGTGCTGCTGCACTAGGACACTCTCACAAGGATTAACACACCAGCCACTAGAGTAGCTCCAACTATAGCTAACTGCATATGCGACCCACTTAGGGCAAATGCGTTAAGACTTACCTACGGGTATACTCTGCAGCAGGGTATTAACAATTTTTAAGCAAATGTGTGCCTCGAGAGAAATACAAACTTGAAATATCTGGCAGAGTCAAATTTTATAAAGATATTTAACATGAGGATAATCAATATCAACTCAACTGAATTGATTGACTTGGCTTATGTTTTATTGTGAACCTACATCATAGGTAGAGGAAACTTTCCTATATATAACGAGTTGGCACTTTGGAGTAGGAATGAAGCAATTTAGTGATTAACCAGGAAGAATTCTATCGTCAATCTACATCTGTAATATTATTATAGTATGAGCTAATTTGATTGCAAAGTATTTGATATAAGAAACTCATATAAAAATCTTATTACAATATATTATATTAAAACAATCTCTTAATTTAATAGAAGTTTAAAAGAATTTATGATTCATATCAATCATGTTCGAGTGTATCAAGTCTTCGGCCAGCCGCTAATAAATTTGTTGATTTGCAATTTATTTTGTCCTTTTTTTGTATTCAATGAGCGAACTTTTTCTTATCAACGATCATTTGTCAAACCGTTGCGAGAAGCTGGCCGCAAAACGTTCCGCAAAACGAGAACCGAGCGAGAGCGAAAAAAAAGCCTTGCCAAGCAAACCGACGAAGGGAAATGGGGCACAGGTAGGGGCAATTGCAACAATTTGTTGGCTCCAATGCCGCGCCGGTTGACAAAAATCAACGCCACCGCCATCTGCACGCTTATAAATAAGAAATCCAATAAGAAGTCCACGCAACTGAAACCGAATCCTGAGCCTTTATTTATTTTTTTGTTCTCCTTATGCCCAGCTCGCAGTCAGAGTCGAACCTGCCAACTGAAACTCGTTGTGGGCTCGGCCAACGTGCTGGACGGAGAGCTACATACACAAATGTGTGTAAATGTGTGTATATATGTGTGTAAGTGTGTGTGTGTTTGTATGTGTGTGTGTGTGCAAAGTGAAGCAGCAAGAACAAGAACATGAAGCTCGCAAGCCCAATTCTCTTTTTGTGAATGTTCTACACGATCTGCCAAAGAAGACACTGTGTGTGTGTGTGTGTGTGTGAGTGTGTGTGTGTGTGTGCGTGAGTGCGTTTCTATGTGTGTGTGTGTGATTAATGGTAATTGCTTTTATGGTTTTTTTTGTGTGTGCTGTGCTCGCCACGCTTTCTGCCAGCAATTTGTTGTTGTAATTTCGCTTTTAGTCGCAACAGCTGCCGCCAAGCCAGGGACTTAGTCAGAGCCACCCAACCACACACACACACACATATGTATGCAGTATATAAAATAGAAAATCAGTTTGAAGTCCATGAGCAAAGTTATATTGTATATCTATTTAAAACTGAGTTTACTTTTTGACGTGGTTAATGCCCAACTCTATGGACTGCTGCAATTGCTTCACAGCCGATTTCAAGGCTTCCTTTTCGCAATCATCGAGGCAGGGCAGTCCGTGGTTCTTAGCAATGCCGTTTTTGTCAAAGCTGAGAGGCGTTGCAAAAAAACAAGCATCGGTCACAGTGGATTGAACGTAGGCACACTCTAACGGCGTCTTCTCACCCTTGAGGCCTTTGAGCAGCACGTTTACGAAACGATGCGCCGCAAAGGCCATGGATAGGGTGGCTGATCCTTTACCGTCTTTGGCCTTAATAATCTCTTCGCCACCGTTCTGGATGCGCTTGATCATGGAGTCAATGCACTCCTTGCTGGCCTTTAAAGGGGGCTGGCACTGCGACATAATGGGTAAAATCGTTGTACCGGCATGTCCACCAATGACTGGAATTTTCACTTTGGTGGGACTGATCTTCAGATAGTCGCCAATAAATCGCTCGGCACGACAGCAATCTAGCGTGGTAACACCGAACAGTCGCTTTGGATCGTAGACGTTATTTTGCCTAAGAACTTCGGCGGCCATAGGGACGATTGCATTGACGGGATTCGTGACGATCACGACCATGGCGGACGGTGCCCTCTTGGCAATCGCACTCACCGTAGCACGAACAATGTTGCCATTCACCTCAAACAGCTGTTCGCGGGTCATGCCTGGCTTACGGGCTAGGCCGGCCGTAATGACCACCACGTCACAGCACTCTACGGCCTTCTCGATCTGCTCGGGTCCTTGCATGCCCTGAACAGAAGCCGGTGCGGACACGTGTGACAAGTCAGCGGCCACACCTTTCACACCTTGGACGTCGTGCAGCCTGAGCTCCTTAATACGTTGGTCTCTCATCATTAGCAGCGACAGAGGCTGGCCAATGCCTCCGGAGGCGCCAATAACAGCTACCCTGAAGCTACGTTGCTGCAAAGGTGCGTTTTTATTATATACTCATCAGCTAATGTAGCTGATCTTACCAATTGCAGTTGGCATGCCAACGGGCTGAAATGACAATGAATGCAATTTGTTGCCAAGAATAGGCTCTTGGTTCTACCACCAAACATATTGACCAGCTAAACTATTAGCAATTTTATGAAGAACAAGCCGGTACTGAAAAAACACGTTAAAATTATAAAAGTTTAGAAATTAGAAAACTATTTTTTTGACTGTTCTGTGAAAAATTATTCTAGTAAATTGATACGTTCAAAAATACTTGATTGTCGATTTATTTCTATCGGATTTTGTCAGATACTACAAAAAAGTAAAAATAGCCACAAAGTGCCATCAATATGAAATGAAATTTTTAAGAGAATTTTAATATAAATTATATAATATAAAAGTGCTTTACAAGAAAGCTTTATTTACTATTCCATGAGAAGTATTTCTAACAGAACTTTTGTTTAACACGGCTAAACACAAAGAAAGAGCGAAGCTCTTAAATTCTAAACGCTGTCAAAAATATCTTTAAGAACAAGTTAGAAAATTCTAGTCGGTGGTGCCCGACTAGGAGATCCCCTGAACCCCGTCCGATCTACTTTTTAAAATATACTCAATTATGTATTTATTAAAGCACAAAAAATTTAAGCTTAAATAATTGAATTATAAAAAATAAAAATTTTTTTTTTAGCTGGTAACAAAAGTCAAAATTTTATAAATCATAAATGAATCTAAATCCAAAATTTGGAGACTCTAGCTTCAAAGATGTACGAGATAAAATTAATAGCTTAACAAACTTGATATTTTCGTGTTATACATGGAACTACAACAAAAATTTCAAGACTCTAGCTCTTATAGGTTTTGAGATCGACGCGTTCATACATACGGACCGACGGACAGTCGGACAGACGGACAGACGGACAGACAGACAAACGGACAGACAGACAGGGCTATATCGACTCAGTTCGTCACCCTGATCAAGAATATATATACTTTATAGGGTCTGCCACGCCTCCTTCTGCCTGTTACATACATTTTAACAAAACCATTATACCCTGATTTCCCATTTTCAATGGGTTCAGGGTATAAAAAGAAAAAGCATAAAAAACTCTGAAATTACGGAAATAAATAGGAGCAGTTGCAGTTGAAGAATGGATTGAAATAGCTTTGCAAACAACAAAACCTTTTCCACTTCTCAAAACTTCTGCGACAGCAGCATAAACAGGACAATCAGAGCTCTTCTGAGCAGTCCCTATATAATATAAACTTTGGCTTACCATTAGCCAGTTACACATTTTCTGAATTAAATATTTCGTTTTATTCACACTCAATATAAAAAAATTGTATTATTTCAATTAGCTTCATGTTGTTTAAGTTAAGTTAAGTTAAGTTTAAGGAATTACATTTAGAAAAAAAAATGTATTATTCAACTTGAATATTGCCTGTCTTAAGAGGTACGGAACTATGAAATGTTAAACTAACAAAACATGAAATTAAAAAAAGGAGCACTTAAACTTAATAAATATACTTGATGTTTTTTTTTACTTAACATTTTATTGATTTTTTATAATGATGTATCTCTAAAGGCAGGCAACATTCAAGACTAAAAATAATAATAATAGGCAGTTCGTCATGCAACTGCTCGAATCCTGTTTTAAGTATTTTATGCATATTCCAATGATCAGTCGCTCTCTTCCAAGGAGAGCGACCGGCTAAGTCGGTTACTGACATAGCCCGGCGAAACTGGCATGGGACTGGCCTCCTGGCTAACCTCGCGATACTTGCTGAAAATGCCGCGCATTTTGTTTAGAGGCGTTTGGAATGACTGTGATACGGAGGACACAGTAAGTTTTTGATGCACGGTAGCCATAGCAAGAGATGCGAACGATGGTAATGGCGATGAGCTTTGCTTTGGCGATGAGGTTGCCAATTGCCACGATTTGTCTGGCACTCGTTGCGAGCGTGTCGACTTTGGAGGCGTCGTTGGTGTTCCGGCTGCCTGACGGCGCGATGCCGCTGCACTTATCTTGGGCGTTGCGAACGCAAACAGACGTTTCGGCTGAGCCACCGCATCGCTGTCACTCAGAATACTGCTGGATTTACTATTGGCTACGTTGCATGTTGAATTGGGCGGGGTGCCAATGAAATGCGATGGCTTATGCACATTTAGCACGCTCTTCGGGGAAGGGAAGCTATAAATGGATACAGGTTAGGATTAGTTATGTTTTTTTAATTGCAATAGCAAACGCTAGGCTGCTACTCACAGATCCATCTCGGCAGTAGAGAAGTTTTCCATGGCTGCTTGCCAGGCATGAACGAATGGCAGCGACTCCTTATCAATGTCCACGTGAAAAATAGCATTGAGCACATCTAAGTCCCGCTTGGTTGGCTCCTTGCTGCAATGGTTAGAGCAGCGCATTAAGCATTTACATATTTCAAATGTAATTTTGGAAATTTACCCAAAAATAAATAGCTCGTATGGAGGTTCCACCAAATCACACGACAATATGGGCGATCGGCTTTCTGGTGGTGTCACAAATATCTCCTCATCATCGCTGCTGTCCTCACCACCACCACATTCGAACTGAGGAGGAATGAAGACGGTTAGAATATTGACATACAGAAATCTACAATTCGTGTACTTACAAAGAAAGAATCATCGTTGGTGTCATCGTCGTCATCATCACTCTGGTTATCGTTGCTGCGCCAGGAGTTTGTTGCGGGAATGGGCAAAGCGACATCCACGGCGACATTCGACACGGCAGCGCTTTGAAGAGCGACTACGGCCGATGCCAGTATTGTGCTGGCATTGGCCAAATCTTGCGCATGGGCCCGCATGGATTCAGTACGCTTTCGCCTACTCGTCTTCCGGCTGAGATTCCCATCCCACAGACAGTTGCAGCATTGCTCCAACTCCCAGGCGGCAGAGCATAGTTCCTCGGTCTTCAGTGCGTCCGGCAGCTTGACAGTTGGTGCCTGCTCCAGCACAAGCAGCATACTGTCGCACACACAGTGTAAGTGTTCACGTCGTTCTACATTTAGCTGCAACATCTTGCGCAGCATTTGCATCAACTGATTGCGCAAAACAGTGTTGACTTCCTGCGAGTTAGCTATGTAGCTGGCTACTAGGTGAGCGATGCGCGAGTGCACCTTGCTAAAGTCTACGCTCATGAAACGTGCGTCGTCCTTGAAGCTCACGATGAGAGATTTCAGTCTTTTGAGCTCGGAGAGCAGTGTATCATTAATGGACACCATGTTTCCAATGTTATTGATGAGCGTCTTGGTAATACGTTTCGCGAACACCTGCAGCGACTTCTCCACACAGGTGTAGGGTGTCATTACTTGCGTGATGGGGCCACCAGAGGCTCCAGAATTGTTGGATTTAGCTCGGTCAGCCACTAAATCTATATACTGACGCATTTGAGAAAAGTTCCACGCCTGGTCTGATTTTTCTGCCAGCATAGAGGCTTGCGCCTGCTCGTACTTGACAGACAGATAACTCTCTAGACGGCGAAGACCATCCGTGGAGGCCATGTCGACAAAAGCATCGAGAAAGTCCCAATACTCGCGCCACTCTAACTGCTCTTGGCGCGCCAACTGTCGGCCGACCACCTCAAGGCCTTTCTCAATGTCCGAGTTCTTGATGTGACGCTCGCGGAAACTATCGTTCAGTGTTGACACGGACATGTTTAGACTTAGCTCGGCTACGTCTAGTGATGAATCCATAATAACCGGAGACGAAGAGTTCTCGCGATATTTAAAAAACAGATCCGGTTTCATTTGACGTATTGGCGTTGAGGGCATACCGTATCGGTTATACGTGCAATTGTTATTATGCTCAATGGGGTCCACATCGCTAGTTGGCAGCGATGCCTCTTGTTGGGGCTTGTGATTCCCGTTCGGTTCGCTGAGCGATGTATTTGACGCCGCTGCTCGTGGGCTAAATAGCGCGCGGCGCCTCGACACGATGCCAGAGCTTTCGTTGAAAAATGCCTTGCTCGGCGACTTCATGGGCGAGATGTAGCTTGAGTTGGCCAACGGTGAGGCCACGTTGCTACCAACACGCGGCGGCGTCTTCCAACGACGAAAGAAGTTCATTGCCTGCTCACGTGGCATAGGTCCAGCCAAAGCGCTGATCTTAAGGTCCACATTGAGTCGGTCCGACTCGTCTGTCTTGTGCTGCAGAATCTATCAATTTGAAGAATTATTACTTAACTATAATCTCCACGGACAGCAACAGCACTAACCGGTGGATCATTGGGCGTAAAAGGATGTCCAACTTGTGGCGGCAGCTGGTTGCCCACAGCGCGTAGAACGGGCACGTAGTGTGGCTCCGACAAGAGGAGTTCCAGCTTCTTAATCACCACTACACTGGCGTTGGGTGCACGCTGGCATATGATCTGATTGGAGAGAGGGCATTCATTATACAAAGTAAGATCGTTAAGTCAATATGTAGTCAATGAGTTACTTACTTCCTTGGGATGCATGCCTTCCGTGTTCTTCAGCGACTTGCATTGCGGATACGAGGTAAGCACTTCAACAACGGCCACGTGACCGTTCTTAGCGGCAAAATGCAGCGGGGTCTCGCCGCGTCCCTTGTCGGGCATGTTGAGATAATAATCGAGTAGATTCACATTTAGAGCGGCGCACATTTCGTTGCTGCTCTTCTTGCCCGCATACAGCTGTGTGAATTCGCGATCCGATACTATCTTTAAAATGAGCTCAGCGACGCGTGCCTGATTGACTTGGGCGCAAATGTGCATGGCATTGTAGCGATAGCCTTCCTTCAAGCTGGTTGGCGTGTCTCCGCTGCTGATCAAATAACGGGGGTTGTCCCAAACGGTACGCTTGACCCGCTCATAATTGCCAGCCTCGATTTGCTTGCGAAACTCGACAAGCTCTTGTTTGGTGGGCGCCCGAAACGGCGGGCGCTCGCCATTTAGCGGAGTGTTGCTGCTGCCAATGCAATTGGCGTTGCCAATGGTGATGCTGCTGCTGCTGCTGCTATTATTGTTGCTGTTGCTGCTGTTCGGCAAGGTCAACAACATGTTCGACATGGCCAATGGGAGTCCGGAGCAGGGCGACGCACTCGTGCTGTTGGTGGGTGACGACGAAAACGGACTCTCTGCGCTGCCAGAAGTCGGTTTATAGCTCAACGTTGTAGGCAATTGCACCGGCTCTGCGAAAGCAAATGGTGAGCACATTTATTTTTATATTCTATGTATGACTATATAGGCTACGTATTGAAATATACTTACTGCTGGCAGGTTTGGCCTTGCCGTAGCGTTTCAACGACTGAATGCTCTCGAAGCCGAATTGTACGTAGCTTTCGGCCTGTTCGCGATTGGGAAACTCACGCAGACGCGCCTCCTTGTAATGGCGCAAGACGTCCAGCGCCTTGGACTTCTCCTTGAATATGAGCCAAAGTGGCGAGTCGGCTGCAAAGGATTGGGTATTTAGCAAATTATTAAACACTTTGGCCACCGACCGACCGATCGATCGAGCGAGCCAGCGAGTGATCGAGCGAATGAAACAAAAGCAAACTGTCAGCAGTTGTCACTCGCTCGCTGTCTGGTCACGCCATCTGTGCGAATAGGGCGACAGAGCCAGACGGAGCAAGAAATGTGTTGAGCAAAACAAACAATATGCTAAATGGCGAGAGAATCGACGAGGTCGCGTGCGGACACCGGGAAACAGAAAGCGGACAGCGGACAACGGACGCATTTGACGCGGAACAAAAACGACCAACCGACCGACCCGACCACAAAGGGAAACAACAGTCCGTGGGCGACGTGGACGACGATGCTCGTGAGTAGGTGCGTATGACGCAGTTATTGGCACGCAATTTTTCTCTTGTTTATTTTTCGGCTGCCTCTCCGAGCCGACGCTGCTGGCTGCTGCTGGGCGAACGAGGCTGGCGATTGAGGTGCTCAGAACATGCCACCTAGACCAGGCGAGCCAGGTCGATTTAAATATGGAAACATCGTGCACTCGTTCTGTTGGCTGTCTCTGCAGCTCATACTTATTTAAAATAGAAACTTAAATAAATACAGAAGTGTACTTATGATATATATATATATATATATATATATATATAGATGTATATATATAATGCATTTATTGTATTGGGCTGTGAGGCGCTCATGCTCTATTCACTATGAAAGTTATTTAAAAAGGAGCTGCTCACGAATATTGCCTATTTCAATTGACAAATCGCTCATAAATATTTACTTGAGCCATTCAGCAGTTATTTGTTTGATCAAATAAAAATGTTTATGTTTGGCAAAGAGCAAAATAAGGAAACCCTTTCATTGCCAAAGAGTAAATACTTTTGCAATTGGTTTCCCTGATAGAGTTGGACTTATTGGAAATTGAAATGCTGTACTCTAATCCAGTCTAGAATGTTGTGTTCCTTAAGTTTGCTCAATATCCACTTCTTTTTAACTATTTAATTGATGACAATGACAGATTTTGAATGTCTTTCCGATAAAACTTGTTGTTCGTTTGTGTGCGCCAATGAACAAAGCACATTTTAATTAGATTACGTTATGTGAGAGAGGTGCAGCAAACCGATTCAATTCATGGCCGTAATCGTACGTTACCCATATTTGTTTACAACTTGTGCATCGCTGACGCTGCTAAGCCCCGAGACAGCGCACACCCATCGGATCCGTGCAACTGATGAGATGATGCAGCCGCTGGTGGGCAGCACGAATTCACTACATGCCTAGAGTCTATTGCTCATCAAATTAGAGCTTCCATTTAAGAAGAGCAGAAATAGTTATTCATTAAAAAAAATCAATTATTGCACATCGCAGTAGCTGACTCCTGAGCTGATATAAACTACTTTACAATAAAGGATTGTCGAAGAAAACAATTTCACACGAAATGCAACAAGTAAATAAACGCATAAATTTTATGATTTACCCAAAACTAAACAAAAGTCTGCTCAAATATAGAACTGGTAAATGCAAATTGCAGTAAATATTGCAAATATTCGCATGTTTATAAACAAATAAATGATTTTGAAGGCAATCAAATCTGCTACGCATTAAATTCAAGTTAACTCTGCACATTTCGCATAAGCTCACATGAGTGCGTTTCGCTTTATTTGACAACGTTATAAATACCATCTGCAAACGTATCACAAATGGTAACTGCGATGCGATGCGTTGCGATGCGCAACAAATGACGCCGTCGCTTCCTTAAAACGCGCGCTTTGATTACGTTACGGCACGAAACAACAAGCTCCACTTATACAAACAAACAAGTGCGTATGTGCGTATGTGCGTGCTTGTTTATGTGTACATGGTCACTCATACGTACGTACGTATGTATGTATGTATAGACAGCTGTATGTATGTACGTTTTTATACATATTTCACATTTGTGTGAACGTATGGACGTACATCTGCACAATTATTCACACAAATATGGCGACGCCTATGGCTGCAGCAACAGAACAGAACTTACGTGGATATTCGGGATCCTCATATGTTGACGATTCTTCTGCCCCACTAGCTGGACATTCGGGCGAAATCTTGATGTTGTCGGCCGCTATGGAGCCCGCACATTGGGTCAAATTGCCCTCAAAGCCCGCCTTGGATGGCGGTATATAGACGCCAAAGTAAGCCATGGATGCCAATGTTTTTCACTGGTGCCAGGTATGCTAGTCGAGCACAACATGCAAACACAAAGTGAAGTTTGATATTAAATGCAGAGCATTGCAAATATACATATGTAGACGAGATGAGCCAGATTCTGTGAGTCGCAAACAAAATGACGTCGAACGCGCGACTGCTTAGAACACAACGCCAATGGAGTTTTAGTTTTAGCATCGTTGTCTTACCTTTTTAAAACACTACAGGATTATTCAGACACAACTTCACATTTAATTTTAAGGTATTCTTTTATTTGGCTCACCATACACGCGAAATTCGCGTATAATTGCAACAAATGAATGTGTTTATGCTTGAGTTCGAAATGCAATGCAGTATCGTGTGGGGATGGCAAAAGGTATCGATATGCAACTATCGTTTCAGTACTCATTATAATAATCGATAGAAACTTGAATACATTTCTATTCGATACTGTCGCAATATATTGCTATTTTTGCGATAGCCAAAGTAAATCTATCGCCAAGTCACCCAATCGATACCTTCGATAATTGTTATCGGCGCTTATTTGAATTAACACGTTTCGCCAGCAAAACTAGAATTTCGCAATGATACAAACCAGTGTTTGATGTTTATATATGTACCCACAATAAATTTAGCGTTCGTATTTAATAATTCAGAATGCCAATCAATCAATGTGTTCTGCAAACGATTTATTTATTATTTGTATTTATTATATATCAGAGAGAATTTGCATTTTGTATATCAAAGCTGTTTTAGAAAACGTTCAATAGCAATGGCAGGCGTACCAAAATAGTTTGGTTAAAAGTCGCCCAGTAACCAATAAGCCATTGGTAACAGTTATATAGAAAGGATCGTTTTTATATAATTACCATTATGTAAATTGAATAATGGACATATTAATTAAAAATCGTGTCGTAACAATTTCGACTAGCAAAATTGACAAAAAGTCTTGTGGCAGTAAACAGTTTTATATTGTGTGTGAATTTTTAGTGGTATGTTTAATTTATTTGTAATACAATAATTTCATATAAAGTTGCACTATATGCTAAACTGGAAGGAATGATTGCGTTTTAATTGTTGGACAGACACAAATCGAAATTGTATAAATATTACATACACGTAGTATTAATCACGAAACTCGAAAGAAACGAAATAAAGTTATTTGAAAAATACTCAACAATATTAAAATTAGAGTTGCATAAATATTAAAATATAAATATTAAGTTAAGTTCCTACAGTAAACGAGTATATATATAGAAATAGAGAGAAAGAGTAAGCCGAACTAAATTGAAATAATTGAGAATAAAAAATAAACCTGGAAAGCTGTCACACATACATACATACATACATACATACATACATACATACATATATGTATATATGTATGTGTACTTAAAGAGAATCCTTCAATATTCAATTTGCAGACAGACAGTATCAACAGTTAAAACTATGCAAATAACATTGCGCCCTTAAAATATATATTATATAGACGTACTAAACATAATTTTGGTAGTTGGCTTAAAACTAGTTGCTCGTTTGGTTGCCTTTGCCTACAAGCCCGTTGAGCTGCACGAATGCCTATCAATTAGTAAATACATACATCTGGCCCTGTCTGGCGGGCCCCTGCTTAAATGCTACACTGCGCTCTGTGGCGCCTACTTAATGATTATGATGTGTGTTTGCTGTTTGTGAAGAATAGGTCAGTAGTATCTGGTCTGGGACAGAATGGAAGTACTGAGCATATGGATGAACAGATGAAGACGCGACAAGGAGACGAACAAACATTCGAATTTAAAGCTTTGTATGTTTGACAGTGTCCGTCCAATAGTTCTGTATTGTCATTGCCTCCAGGGAGTTGAGGAAAGAGTCATTGTCCAGACTATACATCTCATCCGAGTTATCCTAAACGAGAGAGAATCAGTTAGTCGAACGCATATTCCACACAATCATTGCCCGCAGGCAATTGGCCAACGAATCCTTACACTTACACGCATCGTGCTATCATCGATGTAAACGCTCGAATCGGGCTCGCTGAGCGCCTGCGGCTTATTAACATAACGCCGACGATATAGCACAATCCCAATGGTGCCCACCGTACAGCAGATGCCAAAGACCGTAAAGCAAATGGCCGAGATGGCGCCAGCATCTAGGAAATAGGTGCGCTGCGAATGCAAAATGAAAAACATTCAACAGATGCCAACATGCTAACTCAGTCGATGCTCACTTGTATGGCCAGCGCCTCGGAGGATATGTTGCCCTCATCCGTGGCCTCGTATCCAGAAATGCTGGGCGCCGCCGATGCGGAGCGTGTGAGTAGGCTCTTCGTGTCGCTGGAGTAGTTGATGTAGCGATTGATGTGCTTATACTCGGCAGACAAGACTTTGGACTTGCGCGAACGATGCTCGCTTTCAGCCCGTCGCAGCTCATCCTCCTTGTTGGCGTTTTCCAACGTGAACGACACTCGCTGCAGCTCATCGGATAGCCATTCCGTGTTGATTTTTGGTGTTGAGGGCGTTGCGGGCACCGCTTGGCCGGTGCTGTTCGTTGGCGGGCTCGTTGTTGATGTCGTCGTTGTTGTTGTTGCTGTTGCTGTTGATGTTGCTGTTGTTTTTATTGTTGTTGTTGCTGCTGCTGTGGATGTTGCCACAATTGTTGTGTTAACAGCAGCGCCACTGGCATTAGAAGCAGCTGCCATACACGTCGAGTTGCAAACGATGCTGCTATTGGTATTTGTACTGCACGACATGAACGGTTAGACAAAGCGAATTGGTGCGTGAGTCATGTGAGGCGCTTACCTTGTGCTACGACTGAAATTCGTATAGTTGTTCAGTGGCTCGGATGGCTGAGTGGCGGCGCCTTCTGGCACCGACGCAAAGTCTGCCGACCGCTTGAACTCGAACTGATTGTGGGAGAGCGTTAGCTTAACAGTTGCCTCCTCATTCCCCCTGTCCACATCTGCAGCAGCATCTGCATTGCCCTCGTCATCATCATCATCATCATCATCCACATCCACATCCACATCCAAATCATCATTACCATCATCATCAGCAATGGAGTCCGAGAAGGGCCCCTCAATATCATCGACACTCTCCGGCTGGCTGTCGTCCGTGTAGGCAGCGGTTGTTACTTTGGCCGCTGCCGTCGTCTTAATGGTTAAGTCCATGATATTGCGCTGTGTGACCGTCGGCCATGTCTGGCTGGCTGTGGTCTGATATAGCTTCGTTGTCTGTCGACGGCCATCGGCATCATGGCTCGCTGCTTCCGTCCGTTCCAGCATACGCTCCTCCTGCTGTGTGGTTGACTCCAGGCTAATCTCGTGACTGGGATATGTGTGCACGTGTATGATGCCATTGGGCAGAAGAACCACTGCAAAAGAGAAACGTTTCAGCATCAGCATCGGCATTCTGCGAAAGGACAGACGGCGGCAGTCTTACCACTCAGGCAGGTTACCCAGAACCAATGCGACCACCAGTAGAAAGTCATGATGCGGCACGTGCTGTGACCTCGGCCCGACACAATGCGGTGCTGCAAGAAAAAGACAGAAGGAAAGGAAACCATTGAGTGTGAGCTCATGTGCTGCTAACAAGCGTCGATCGCATTTAAGAAAATCCAACACCAAACATTGCTCATCCGCCCTGTGAGTCAGCATCACAGACGACAGACGAAAGACGCCAGAGATGTTGCGGGAGAGAGAGAGAGAGAAGCATGGAATACTTGCAGTAGCTACGATGAAGTCATCGAGTCATTGAACAGTCGTGGAAGTGCTTTACATTCTGCTAAAAAAAAAAACAAGTTTCGCTGGGCACTTTACTGCGACCAGGCCCGATCTGGCCCGACCAGGCATTGCCAATTTTGGTGGCGGCCCCCCAAAGCCCCCGCCCCTTAGCTCTAAGCGAAGGTCGACGACTCGCACGCTCTGGCAGATGACACATAGCCAAATGTGTTTTTATCCCGTTCTAAATACATGTATTTGTGTCGTGACGCCCACTCCAAGCTGTAAGCTGCCAACTTCAGCTCATGTCATAAATAGCCACCTCTTGTACTACAAAATTAGCATGCCATCTTTGTGGTGCCAGACTCCAACAACAGCAACATCTTTTCATGTATATATAATATATATATTTATTATTATTATTATTAATATTATTTTCGTTACGCTTGTTGGCGTCGACCAACTGTTTGCTTAGTTAGTTCTATACCCTGTAAACAAACTTTGTTAAAGCAGGCACAAAGAGCCAAGCTAGGAACTGAATGAAAATTCAATATTCTTTTAACAATAATTTTTATAGAATTTTTGTAGCTAGCTAATTAAGCTGCAGTTCCTATGTGAACAACCAGTTTTCATTTTAGCCAACAAGAATTAGCACAGTTAAATAATACTCAAACTTTTCTGACATACATTGATTTACCATACAAGGTATCTCATAGTCTGGCTGACCCATTTGCGATGCTCTAATTTGATAGTGTGTGTGCTTGGCCTAAAAACTATGTGCGTACTCCCAATTTGTGTGTTTTTTTCTTCTTTCATTTTTGGGTTAATGTCTACACAAACCAGGTCCGTTGAAAAGTACTCTAAGCGTGTGTGCTGATAAGATAGTAAATGCCTATGTATTGGGTGCGCCTGTGTATTGGCAGCTATATCAGGCATATCAACTTTGACCCACATTGACCTCATTCGACTGGTTACAGCCTGTGACGTCAGAGGGCCACGAGCCAGGCCTTGCGACGAGTGCGATTGCGTTGCCATATTACGCATACGCAGCGCGGTACACATTAAATATGAAGCATTATGGGCGACACTTTATGCATGGCACGAGGCGTTAAAGGTCAGCCAACAAAATTGTTGCTGCCATCATATTCTACAGCTCACAAATTGAATACAAAGCCGTAAAGAATAATACCAAATAAAAACGAGCATAAAAAATTGTAAAAAAACAGACAGACAATTGTTGCCCAAACTACGAAGTATGTGTATAAACAAACAAACCATAGCAAAACAAAGACCGCACACCGTAACGAATGACACCAAACGAGCGGAGAGACAACAGACGGCAGACAGCAGACAGTAGACAAGAGACGTGCTTGTTGGAGGAGCAACTGGCGTTAAGGTGATGCCGCACCAGAAGCGCAAAAGCGGAACGCGCATGAGCAACGCCCCTAGAAAAAGCAGCTGGAGCAGCAATTTCAAGAAGGCCTTATGTAAATTGGATGCGTTTGTTTTCTTTTGTCTGCTTCTTCTTTGATCATCATCTACAAACAAACAAACAAACATACATACATATGTATATATATTTCATATATAGATATTAATAAGTACACAAATAGTAGCTCCAAGTGTCGACGCTATGTAGCCTTTAAGCTCTTTTAATCGCACTAGTTAACTTCTTCTCTATGTTATTTACATACAATTTATATATAATATTCATATCATATCATATGTATATAGATATATATATATACACAACATATATTGTATATTTAGTTGTGTTCATGAAAATAGTAGTGCTGCACTACACTAAACATAAACCAAGTGATACGGTACGTTAACCATTGGAAGGTGAAGATGTTTAGAATTAAAATATATAGATTTATATATTATTTTATTTATTATTATTATTACTATTAGTTATTCTATTTTTTTTTTTTTTTTGCAACTTACACTTAGCACTACTATTTCTATGAATGGCTGATTTTCAATGTCTCTCTTTAAAATTGTCAATAAAAAATTAACTTTGACCGAAAGTAATGAAATTTTTTCGTAATTCTCTTTGCATTTTAATTCTAAGCATAACCAAAACAACTTCTATATAAAAAGATAAAACTAAATTTTTGTTTTGTTTTTTCTTTTTATATAGAAGTTGTTATCTTTGGTCCAATAAATTATATTCCTATCAGCTTTAGTGCGTCAATGCAATTGTAATTGCCGCGTATCGACATATATATATATATATATTATATATACTAATACATAATACTAGCGCAGTTTGATATGATAAATATCAATTTCGTGCACCTTTGTTCACTTTTGTTTTCAGGTCAACACAATTATCAGCTAAACTAGATTTCCGGTTTAATTACAGTCGTTTATCCAAATGCCATTAGAGCCGTTCTATACATTTTTAAACTCTGTTCCCAAAGGGAAAAAGAGTATATTGGTTTTGTGCAATGTCCGTCTTGTCCGTCTGTCCGTATGAACGCAAACCATTTCGACGCTATTGAAGCTAGAGAGTTGAAATTTGGAACATATACTCGTGTATACCCTCGAATTATAAAGTGTTAAGATTTTCCCGATACGCCCACTAGGGGCGTGGCAAATCGGAAAATGCATTTTCCGGTATGTCAGAAACCCCGTTAGTTGAAGTGCTAGAGAGTTGAAATTTGGAACGTATACTCGCGTTGACAACTCAAGATCAAAAAGGTATGGCGGATATATCTACGCCCATTGGGGGCGTGGCAAATCGAGTAAAACTGTATCTTCTGCAGTTTTAGAGCTAGAATGCCCAAATTTGGCATGTAAGTTACTGTTAAGATCCTATAAAGATCGATGAAAAATTATATATCCACGCCCCTTGGGGGCGTGGCAAATCGGATCTGACTATATAGTGATTTATACATATTCTTCTATATCTCGAGCACTATTGATGCTAGAGACTTGAAATTTGGAATACATACTCGCGTTGACAACCCACGATCAAAAAGATATGGCGGATATATCTACGCCCATAGGGGGCGTGGCAAACCGCAAAAGTTTATATCTCCTAAAGTTTTAGAGCTAGAAGCTTCAAATTGGCTAGTTGAGTTACTGGTGACCTCTTTTATCGATGACCAAAAAATAAAAGTTACGCCCCTTTAGGGCGTGGCACACCGAAAAATACCCTGTAATTTCCACATTTTTCGAACGTAAGCTTCCAAATTTGGCATTTATGTTACCTTCGACTACTTCCAAAGATTGGCCAAAAATAACGAGTCTACGCCAATTGGGGGCGTGGCAAATCGGATCTGAATATCTAGATTTTGCACAAAATTTCCTTTTATATCTCCTAAAGTTTTAGAGCTAGACGCTTCAAAATTGGCTAATTGAGTTACTGGTGACCTCTTCTATCGACGACCCAAAAATAATTGTTACGCCCCTTTAGGGCGTGGCGCACCGAAAAATACCCTGTAATTTCCACATTTTTGGAAGGTAAGCTTCCAAATTTTGCTGTTACGTCAATTTAGACTCCTTCTAAGAATTGGCCAAAAATTACATGTCTACGACCACTGGGGGCGTGGCAAATTGGAATTTTATTTTGCAGAGCTCTTGAGTTAAAATTGCAGCAGAATCACCATCACAAGAATAATCCGGTAGGTGGCGCTAAACTGCAATAAGCATGTACCGCATACATAAATAAGCTTAATTTCTTGCTAAGTAGGCAGAAAAAATTGTAAGAGACAAATAAATATATGTATTTCAATTTAATATTTAAATAATTGACCATCTAATATTAATATAGTTTTCCATAGCCTAGGTCAGTTATTTCGTTATTTTCGTATGTTGGCAATGCTTCAGACGATTCCCAAGTGGCACTGTTAATAGACTCAATTGATTATGTAAAGAAAATCAATCACACTGTCAAATTAACAGACAACTCTTAAGTTAACAGACTGCTTTGCATAAAAATTATAAAATGCATGGTGCAGTTATATTTTTTTGTCTAGCTCATAAAATCATCATATTCATACAAACGATTGAAGCGAGCCCTAATTTATAAAAGTTTTACTCATTTACATATATATATTTTTAGAATTTTAATAAATATATGGTTATTTTGAGTCAGAAGCTAATTCGAGCGGCGACTTTAACAAATTAAGATAAACTTTAAAATGTAATATGCCAGAAGCCCCTATGGGAACAGAGTATCACGCAGTCGGTTGCGCCCGACTGCAACGTTCTTACTTGTTTACATTACATTTACATTTTGACAGAGAATTAGAGGAACTAATAAAAAAGAATATGTTGAACTAAATATATAAATAAATATTTTTTTTTTGTATATATAATAACATTTTTGCATTTTCTATACATGTTCAAAGAACATGCATAAAATAGTTTTGCTTAACTTAATACAAATGATAATTCGTATTGAAATATGTTAAGCAAGATGAAAGAAATTAACATTGAATTTGCGACCATCGGCCATAGTCAAAACGATTGAGTCTAGGGAGATGCGATGTGTCCTATGCTCCAAATGGCAATAGAAATAAGTTATTTTTACGAAAAGGGATGTTTATTTATAAGAATGTTCCTATTAGATAAGAATTTTAAATAAAATGCGTTGCACTTTGGAGAGATGATCAGTTCAGCATAGATCTCTATAACTCACACATCGTAATGCAGCATAGATCTCTGTTCGAAGCGCTCTGAGCATCCCGCAGCAGAGGTAAGATACTCAGAGAAAGAGAGAGTTTAGCATAGATCGCTGTATCTAACACATCGGAGTGCAGCATAAATGCTAAATATTATTAGCTTTAATATGAGCAATGTAAAAACTATAAGGTCAACGATTAAATTACCTTTTATAAGTCTAAATGGCAATTAATATATCTTATAGAAGAAAAAAAATCTATGCCAACATTTCAGCATAAAAAGTTCATAGCAAACTTTGTTCCGCAATAACAATGAAATTATAGTTTGAATAGGTCAAAAGCAAAGGTGGCCAATTATTGGATCTAATTACAAGCTACTCACACTTCAAATGAACTCAAGGCCGAATGGGCAGGTCAGTTCAAGCGGCTAAGACCAGTGGAAGCCATTGCGAAATCTCATTTAGGGCTGCTTGGGCCCTTGGGGCGGGATGGCAAAACACAAAAAGCAAAAGCGAAACAGATGCACTTTCATATGCGAAAGTAAACTACAAACAAAAACTGGCACAAGTGCAGCTCAGCAACTGTCTACGTGTGTGTGTGTGTAGGTAACTGCAATTAAGAGAGAGAAAAAAACAAATGCAACCTTCAAGAAACAACAATGCAAATTGAAAAGCCGTCTGGCCAAATGGCAACAATTAAATGCAGCTTGGTATACATATTATGCAAATGCCAAAATCAGACATAGCACAATGGGCGTGGCACACACACACATACACAGGTGTACACCTGCACACTGGCACACCAATAATGCGGCTAGCAATATCATGCCTTCTCTGGCAACAACAAACAACAATGGGAAAGTTCACGCTCACTTTCTAATGTCAGCAGCGGCGCACGCGATGTCACTGGAAGAAAGACATCCAAAAGGGTGCGGGTGCGGGTGCGGGTGGGGGAGGGAGTGGAGGACAGCACAAGCTGTGTAGAGGGCCAGCTTGTGGCTTGCTTAAGTACTTACTTGAGTTATGTATATTTAGTAGCTTAGAACTTGGACGCACGTCAAGTGCAACAGGCTAGAAGAAGAACTCGATGTTGAGAGTGCCCCGATTGCTTTACTTGAACACAGTTCAAGTTCTCTGACAAGTTAGAGTTAAAGCACAAAGCACTAGTTGACAGCAAAATGAAATTGACAAAACTTAAACGGAAAATGTGAGAAGTGCTAAAGGAAATTTATAAATCAATTTCAATTTCAATGCATTTCTTTTACTCTTGATGATAATACGATAAATTGTGAATAGTAAATTACAAGAAAATAAGAGTTAACTTAATTACTAGACCTTTTCTGATTTTAATTTTAATTTTAAAGACAATAAATATAAAGAAATAAAGAAAGTGGCTGAACCAGATCATTTATATAAGGATCAATATAACGAGGTCATTTATATAAGAATCAATATATCCTTATATAAATGATCTGGTTCAGTCACTTTCTTTCTTCTTTATATTTTCTTGACATTTAGATGAGAAATTAGCGATAATCTGGCCTCTATGTTCCATTTCAATATTGGCCCGAGAATGCAGATCAATCATAGAGTAATGCCAGGACAGATTGTAGATGCGTTTAAAGATTTAAACTGGTTTATTTAACATTTGGCTATAACTGACCATCTGACAAAATAGACCTGGAAAAAAACAACAAGTAAGAGTGCTCTAGTCGAGACTGCTCTACTAGGAAATACTCTGAACCCTGCGAAGATGTGATATTCAAATCACAATACGCTTCTTTTATATATACAATACAAACAACACATACACACATGCAGACGCACGCATAAGCACATGATCTGTTAATTGGGCAATTTACGCAGCGACAGCGCTTGGGCTAAGCTTGTGCTGCAGCATGGCCTATACTATGGAAACTTATTTGTTGAATAAGTTTTCTCCTAGATAGACTTTCGTAATAAAACTTTTACAACGTAATAATGACATTCATATGTATGTATTTTCCGAAGCACAAGTCTCTAGTATTTGAAATACATTTTTTTTTTTCAAATTTAAGGGGAAAAGGCGGGGTAACCAATATCCAAAAACTACAAAGTGTCAATATTTATTACATTAATATACACAGTAAATGTGAAATCTATAGCTAAAACGGTATTCAAGTTACGCTTAAAAAATGAATCAGAATGATCGATTTTGATCGATAATAAGGAAATGGGAAATGAGTTATCGAAAATAAATGATAAGCTCGTACTGTGTATGGTATACAAGAGTATATATTTCAAATTTCAGATCTCTAGCTTTTTAACGGACGGACGGACGCACGGACGGACAGACGGACATGGCTATATCGACTCAGCTCGTCTCCCTAATCAAGAATATATATACTTTATGGGGTCTGCCACGCCTCCTTCTGCCCGTTACATACATTTTCACAAAAACATTATAATTGACTGATTTCCCATTTTCAATGGGTTTAGGGTATAAAAGTGTAGCCTCGTAATTCTATAATTAAATGGCTAAAGAGAGCGAACCACAGCTGTGTTTTGTGTCATTTATATGGTTCTTAGATGTAAGTCTCTTGTCTAGTGTGATGATGCTCAAGTACCTGACGTTTTCCGTGTCTAATCTGATATCGGCTGTGGATGTCCTTGCGTTATTGGGTTAAAGAATATAGCTTTTGTCTACTCTGGACAAACTAATGTTTTGCATTTGAAGAAATATGAGTCCACAGAATCATATGCTTCTGGAAGGCCGTTTACAAATCAAACACAATCGTTTCGAATCGTTCATCCGCAGAGCTGATGCAGTTGCCTTGTGGCTGGCAGAGTATAGGAAATTCGATTAGACTGCGTTTACATATATGAATATCAAGAGCAAAGCGGCGACTGGTCAAAGCAAGCGGGGCATTTTTGGCTCCGTTCGGGCAAGGGACCTTCGTTTTTAGAAATTCCTGTTTATTCATTAACAATAGACACAAGCAAAAACACGTATAGCTGGCATTTTTCAAAATATAAAAAAATATAAATATATAATATATTGCTGAAGTAAAATAATAATAAAATAATAAAGTAAGTTTCTCAATGGAATTAATTGAACCATCAAAGATGCACGGCACCGCCTCGAGTGGCGGCTACAAGAAGGAGCTGGATCCGGCCCTGCGCAGGTTGCGCCAGCTGATCAGCAGCCTGTCGATGAGCGATCAGGTAGTGCTCTATCGCAACCATCAGGACGTGCAGCAGGTCTGTGATAGCATCTGGCGTTCCGCACATAAGCGCTTGGACTTCCGACAGCTGGACCAAGAGCTGAATGCCGAGTCACAGGGCTATTTTCTCAACAACATGATGGATCACTTTAGATATGTGTACTTCACAGCCGATCACCTCCAGGAAAATCTGAATGTCCTGGAGCGTGCCGGTGTTAAGTCACTCAACAATGTGCAGCACTGCGAGCTGTTGCTCAGCCAGGAGCCGGTGCCGAAGCCAAAGCCCAAGAGACAACATGAATCGGGAGCAGGCGATGCCGGACTTGGCCGAGTCGTCGGCATTGCTGCGGTGCTTGGCGGATCGATGATGCCACAGTGGCCGTTGCATGCCTTGCCCAAAATGCTGCGCAATCTGCGCCGCCTCAAGGTGCACTGCGAGGTGCAGGTGCATTTCATTGAGCTGTTCCCACAGCTGGAGCTGCTGGTGCTGTACGGCGATGTGGCCCAATCGGCCCTCACTGGCATTTTGGAGCGCTGCCAGCAGCTGAAGCGACTGTTCATCAAGTGCAAAACGCCACCGCCAAGCCTGCAGGGCATCACATCTTGCCAACGTCTGCAGGACGTCTCGCTGCCCATGGTGCTGTTCATGGAGTCACGCGACCAGGTCTTGGCATTGCCGGCAATGAAACTACTGGAACTGACCTTTTCCGGCATGAAGGCCGATGACGCACTCGTTTGTTTGCGATATGTGCTGGACGCCAAGTACAGCACCATTGAGATTATGCAAATGAATTGTTCGAGCTTTGATGGACCGTTCTGGTTGCGTGATGCTGGCCTGGGTCGTTGCAACCGTCTCCAGGGTCTCGTGTTGAATAATTGTCTTTTCCATGATCGCGAGATCAGTGAACTGAACATGCCACGAGTTGAAAATTATTTGGTACTGAGCGGCTGTCCGGATCTCAAGGAGTACCAGCTACTCGATGTGTTCAAGAAATGCCCAAGGCTCTCCGAGCTCTACCTAATCGACTGTCCACTGCTAACCGGCAAAGTGCTGCACGGCATTTACCGCATACGCAGCAGCGAGAAACTTGATTATCCCGTTAGCATTATCCTATGCCGCTGCGAAACCGTAGGCAAAGATTATGAAGATTCGGTGGGTACAGAAGACAACCACTGCATATCTCTATATATATATTTATGTATCTTAACTTATGTTTCTTAATCGCTTTCTCTATCGCAGTATGCTGACTATTGGTACTTCAAGCTGCCAGTTCTTAAGCTGGATCGCCTACTTGAAGAGAATCGACCAATCGAAGATGTGCAGCTATTCTTTTACCAGATCCCCACTACTGAATGAACTAAAAAATTGATATAAAGAGCTTTATTGGCATATTGCCTCCCCCCAAGAGATGATGTTTTCCGAAAAAAATATTCAAAAATCTAAAAAAAAATATATATATTTAGTACGTGTATTTAATGAGAGTTGATCTGAACGGTTCAATCTTCTCAATTTTTGATGTTAATGGTTGGTAACGATAGTTATCAACCTTTTTTTTTGCTGTGTACTGATTTTTTGTTTAAATAAAGTCGTATACAAAAAATAAAAAATATATGTCGTACATTATTGGGCCGACTTACGGTCAGAACCAACCCAACCCAACACAAGTTCCAACACACATTCCACTTCAATGCCAAATAATTGTTTGGTTTTTTTTTATACACACATACACATAGCTCTGGCTTAGCGTGTCTTCTCCGCCAAGATAAACAATAACAATAACAATTAACTCATTTTATTTCGTACGTTTCTGCCACTTGCTTTTTGCATTTCCCAGGCAGATTTCTACATTGGTGGCGGTGGGTGTACTTGTGGGTATGTGATTTGACATTTCACTTAAATAACAAACAACTCCATTTTACTGCAAGCAAATCGAAAGTGTCGGGCCTCGGGCCTCAGGCCTGAGAGCAAAGCGAAATTGATGTCGCTGGATTTCACTCGAACAAGACAAAAAGGGCCAAAGCTACAAAAGGAACATCGAGAAATTTCATCTACTGATTAACCAAAGTATTTCTTGTGCTACAAAACTGTTTGGATTGTGAGCAGAGCGTAGTTTAGCTGTAGATTATTCATATAACATATAACTTGTGCTACAAAACTGTTTCATTTAAGTTTTGTTGCACAAGTTATATGTTATATGAATAATCTAAAGCTAAACTACGCTCTGCTCAGTTGAGCACAGTTTAGCTGTAGATTAACTATATATAACATGATTACAACTTTGTCAGCTTTGGGCATTAGGTAATATGAATTATAAGATATTGAGAAAGTGAAATATTTTAGATAGCCGTATCGCACATCAATTCTCTCTGAGTATCTTACATCAATTCATTTTCATTAATATTAGAAAACTGGTAAAAGCTATAGAAACATCTAAACACACATGAAACCACACAGCCAAAATGAGTCATTGTTTGCTAAGATATCACAGCATCAAATGGTAGCTATCTTATGTAGATGGAAATAATGATTTATGAGAGAGCCCAAGGGATTAGAGTAAAGTTGCGGGAAAGCGTAGAAACCCTGTTAAAGTTTGGGATATAAGCGCCATTTAGAAGGCCTAAAAATAGGTCGTAAAAAAATAGCTTAACAATATTAATTTATTTCTAGGGTTTCATTATAACTAGAAAACATCTTTTTGAAAAAACATGACAATTATAAAGAAATTGTATAAAATATGTAAGTGAAGAGTGGTGTGAGCTTAAAGAATGAAGGTCAAATGAAAATGAAAGTTATGGGCGTGTGCGTGGTTTAGGTGAAGGAAGTGTACGGTCTGGCAGATGTTCAAGTTGGGCTCTGTTCAGTCTGTATGTGGGAGGATGTAGAGTATCAAAGGTAAGAGATTGAGCTAGAGGATTTGGGTGAGATGAGTGTCTAGAGTTCTGTCTGATTGAAGAGTCTTGAATAATGTTAATGATGTATTTAAGCCTTAAGTCTGCCATGATGTCATCATTCCTGGCAAATGGAAAACCAATAAAACGTCTTATAATGCGGTGTTCAGTTCTTTGAAGTTGCTTAATGAGATAAGAAGCAGCTGTTCCCCAATATTAATAAAACAACTAAAACTAAAAATAAAAGAGGCGAGGTAGTTTTTATGCATCGTCAGTCAGGTCGTCTGACTGGTGTGTCGCGCTGCATTTGTTGCTTACCGACTAAAAAACTTAAAATAATAATAACAAATTTAAATTTTAGATTTGCAGTCTTTATCTCTTATAGTTTCTGAGATCCACAAGTTAATACAGACGAATGTTGGATTGGAATATAGCTTATCATATCAGCTAAGAATGTAACTAAAGAAACTTCTTCTATGGGCTTTATACTTTGATCCAAACATAATGAAAACCCAATTTGAACGCGACATTGTTGATGGGACAGTTAGATCGTCGCTGATATATTCCAATACCTAATGCTATGCATCGAAGTACACCATTTTTGGTCAATTCTATTTCGATGGCAGCCATAAAAGACGCCCGCTTTGGCTTAACAGTTACCTGAATTTGGCAATGACATCGCTTGGGCTTTCTTTGTGTGCTTTTGGCCAAGTATTCGTTGGCCGTGGAGCTCAATCAAATTGTCTGTACCGTTGGCCAAGGCATTGTATTCGCAATATTTGGTAATATTAGAAAACGAAACTTTTGGTGCCCAACAAATGACACTGAGTTGTACTTCTTCGTACTTCTTTCACTTTCCTTTGGCTTTGTGTGCTCGCATTTTCTTTATTATCGAAATGCGAAAGTGAAATTGAATGGGGTCTGATGAATTGTCGTTTCAATTGAAGGAACGAAGTTGGTATTCAACATAAATATGTAAGGAATTAAATGAAGGCGTCTTATTTCCTATCATTTATCACCAAAACTAATTTAATAGAAAGCTAATAAAACTCTTCTAATACGCTGAACCCATTGCAATTGGGAATGTTAATGGGAATATTGGTTTTGTGAAGATGTAACAGGCAGAAGGAGGCATGGCAGACCCCATAAAGTATATATATTCTTGATCTGAATGACGAGCTGAGTCAATCTCGTAAACTGCAAAAGCTTGACTCTCGAGACTCATAATATATATATTCCCATTTCATTATTACTTGACTTGACTTTTAAGAGTAACTTGAATACCACGAAAGAGGGAAACATCCAAAAAACTGTGTGGGTTTCTATATTGAATACACAGATTTTGTATACTTTGGATTTTGAATACCTCTTCTTTTCAAATACTAGATAATGCTAGAGTGCTTTGGCAATTATACATATATGACTTTGATTATAACTCTATTTGATTAAGAAAGTCCATCTAGAACAAGACTTTAATTTTGACTTTGATTATAACTCTATTTGATTAAGAAAGTCCATCTAGAACAAGAGTCAACAATTAAGTGCCCATAGTAAGAACGAATTCAGGGTATTTTCTAGTCGGGAAGTCCCACTTGTTTACATTTCTCAATGCATTTGTTGCAATTTGGATTTTGAATTTCGAATTTTTATTAAATTTAACTGAACCCTTAACTAAAACATATACAACTACGAAAACAAATACAAATTTAAATATAGATAACAGAAAGAATTTTTGTTACTTGAGGTTTATCTACACGACGAAGAACTCTTTCTTAATGAATATTCACTTTGGGTGCTGGCCCATCTTCAGTTTACCCCAATCCTCTAGCTCCATGACCCTATAGTTGCCATTCCTATCCAGAGCCATGATTATGGAACCAACGTCGACATTGCTAGTGGGTCGCTGTTGCCTAGCCGAGCTACGCTTGTTGCCCACTGCCTGGGCACGCGGCGCCTCCGCTAAGTTCGGCGGAGAGTAGGACATGCTTTTGGGAAAGCCGGACACTGGCGGCTTGGCGTAGTGGAATCTCATGGTGCCATAGGCCGGTGCTATCGGCGCTGAGATTAGATGAAGTCCAGCCGTATTTAGGCGCTCGTGCTCCTCGTACAAATCCTCTACGATGGGCATCAGGGCATCCGATAGCGGTATGTTCTCCTGCATAATGGCGGCCTGGAGGCGCAGCTGCTGATGTGCAGTTAGCATATATGTGGGCGATATTTGTGCATCCATGACCACGTGGCCGGGCTCCCTGGACTTGGCTTCGTCCACTTGCAGCTGCATCAAGCTGTAGCTTTGGAAGACAACGTTCATGGAGCTGCGCTTCAATGGTGCTGCCCGTGTGCAGCCCAACGACATCACATCAATTTCATCGATGCTCTGTGTGTTGATGTTGTTGTTGTTGTCCTTGGATATAAGCTGAATTTTGGTGCTGTGTTCCCTGTCGCGCGCGGGCAGCTGACATTCGGGTCGCCTAAAGAAATCCATGGCATTCATCAGAGACGGCATGTCGGGCGTACTATATTTAATGCTGGGCAACACGCCCATCGGCAGATTCACGGTGACGTGGGTTACTCCCGGTATGGCATGCAAGCCGAGCGGCCGCCCCATTGGCTGTGGCACGATTTCTCCAGTGTACATCATCTCAATTGTGGTGCCGCGCTTATGCACTCGATTGCTGAGCGTGTACCACTGGTTGGCAGCGCCCGGCAATGGACCCACCTTGAGGGAACGGGCACACATGATTAGGACATGTCAGCGCTATTAGCACCTGCTGCTTACCTGGTGACGTTTTTGAGCTTGTGGTTGATTTCGTAAAGGGTTCTGGGCTTGATTAAGTAAATGATGTTGCTGCATCTGCTGATACTGCTGCTGCTGATATTGCTGCTGCTGATACTGCATCTGTTGCTGATACTGCTCTTGCTCTTGCTGCATCTGCTGATGCTGATGCAGATACTCCTCATGGTGCTGCTGCAGCTCCTGCTGCTGCTGATACTGTTCTTCCTGCTGCTGCTGCTGATCCTGCTGCTGCTCATTCTTCACCTGCTCCTGCACCTGCTCCTGCACTTGCTTCTGCTCCATCGGCTGCTGCTTCTGTTTCTGCTCCTGTTCATGCTCCTGGACTTGCTGCTGCTCCTGCTCCAGCTGCTGCTGGTCCAAATCATCTTTTGTTGGGGTTTGACCGCTGCCTAACGGAGTTGCAAGCAGCTGAGCGACGCCTGGCGCCACGTTCTTGCCAGGACTGGCAGTGTTTTCCAAATCTTTCTGTTCTCCAATCACATTCTGGGCTAGCATTGCGTTGCTAGCATCATTTTGGTTCACTACACTTTTGCCGGCGTTTAACATGTTTACTTCACTTTTTTCAATTTTCGATTTTACAAAATAAGTTTTTTGTTGCAACCAGTTAGAGGTGTCAACACACTATGAGCCTAAACAGGAAAACAATGTGTCGACATCATATTCAAAAAGCAAGGCATGCTTGAAGAACGTGCTTAGATGTTGTATTGAAATGAGTTTTGCTATATGTACATATGTATGTATATCATTCAGCTAGCAGACACTTCTAGTTATGTTAACGGTCTAAATCATCGTTCACTGATCAAAGGGCATTTGCTATTCGCTCACATCGCATGGTGCGTGGTGTTGGTTGTGTGATTGCTGTTTCCGAAACTGTGAGAATCTGCATATTTGCAACTTTTATGCAATTGCAGTTTTCGTTTTTTTTTTTTTTTTGCTGTGTCAGCCAACAATGGCAAAGGTCTGAATAGGCGTCGACTCATTTCGCAATGCAACGCAATGGAAATGAAGCCCTGTCTGTGTGTGTGTGTGCATTTTCAGTACCGTCTTTTCCTACTGTTATTGTTATGGTTATGATTGTGGGGCTGGCCATTGTCTGGCGTCTGAAGATTTGCAAACTTGCGGATGTGCCACACCTCCAGCAAATTCGTGACATGCATTTGTATACATATCTGTATGTACTTACAGTTTGGCTCCTGCGGGGCTTTAGTACTTGATTGTTGCTGTTGCTGGTGCTTTTTAATAGTTGCTCCCAATTGGGCTTCCGTTTCAATCTTCAACTGAAATGGCACAAAATGTGGTCTGCATAAGTACAAATATTTATAATCAACAATGTTTGGGTTATAAAACAGTTTTGATCTCTGCTCTGATATTGACTTGGCCACACTCGGCTAAGCCGGCACTCAAGTGGAGCGGCATGGCCTGCAGCTGAGGTTCAGTTTCCCAAATACGAAATAATTAAATGTGCTTTAATACTTTTTGAGTAATTCTGAACTAGTGCGTGGCGCACGCGAGTTTATCATTGCCAAGCGCCTAAACTTGAACAATTATTATTAAAAATAAGTGTAAACCCCATTTCTGAGTGCAAGCGAATAACGCGTAACACACGTCGTATACTTAATTATGCATACGCCGCATTGACGGCCATAAAATGCACAGAGATAATGGACATGGCTGCATTAGATATACCCTATATACATTCATATGGACCAAAGTCAGAAAAGCGTTGCGAAAGAAAGTATTTTTCATGTTTTCCGTGAACTCAATTTGGTTGTTCTTTACTTATGTATATGCAAAACAAAATCTTATGCTGCAGTGGCCTAAAATAATACTCATATAGTAGTGCCACTAGCTAAATTAACTGAACATATTAGGATTACTCAGCTAAACTAGCAACTGCCACACACAAGTCTTCAGCTCCTGCTCCATAATCATCATAAACAGAAAATCATGGAACAATCTACAAACAAATCACACACTTATCAATCTTCCATGGACAGATATCCTACCACTCCTAATAACGTCAAAATCATTAGAAATTGCCTGCAAAGTATTGACAATCGAATGGCAAAGTGCTTTCCAGCCTGTAAGGCAAAACAAATTGCTAAAGATAACATACAATCATTTCTGGTACCATGCCACAGTAGCTCTACATCAAAAGGCAAATATTCAACTAGTGATCGACAGCTTAGATCGTTTAAAGGATCATTTTAGAAGCAAATAGACATAATTTTTTCTTAATCCGCATCTGCACATTATTAATATAATGCAAACTATCTAGTTTTAATAAAATCTCTTTTTTTTCAATAAAGTTTTTCCCTTTTACATGCTCTTTTGAAACTGAAGTACATGTCATTAAAATTTAATTTATCGTAACAAAAAAGTCAATAAAATGTGAACTCTAAAATTGTTACAATATTACGACACACAAAAAAATATTATGTAAGTTAATGTGATCAAAAAATAAGTAAAATATGAGATCCCCTGAGCTCCATCCTATCTATTGTACGTTGAACTCCAATAAAAAAAACCCTTTTTTGTAATTTGGAGCCGGTATCCAAAATATAACAAAAACCAAAATTTTGAGACTCTAGCTCCAAAGATGTAGGATGAATAATTTAATAACTTAATTTCGATAAGGTTTTTATCGATAACATTCGAACAGAAATAGTTATCGGTTTTTTTAAACGAACTCGATCTGTGTGTGCTATACAGGAAACTACAAAAGTCAAGTCTCTAGCTCTTATAGGCAATGAGATCGACGCGTTTACACATACGGACTGACGAACGGACGGACAGGCGGACCGGGCTAAATCGACTCTGCTCATCGTCCTGATCAAGAATATATTGTATATACTTGATGGGGTCTGCCACGCCTTCTTTTGCTGTTTGCCAGCTTACCTTTTAAAAAGTGCTTTCCGTCTCTGTATATCTAGACTCGTGCTTCCATGCCTTGAACCCACTGAAGATGACTAAAAGAGAGGACACCTCTTGCTGGACGGGCACTTGTTAATGCTGAAATTACCTTTTTAACTAACTAATAATAGCAAACTTAGCCTTAATAATAAGCTTAAGCTATCGAATGATGATTTATTCACAATTAAGAATCTTATTCACATCAAACTATATGAAACATCCTTTAAGCTATACTGATGCCAATGTTAAATATACAAAAACTTTTCTAGATTCTAAATATATATTCTCTTTGTTTTATAATCTGAATAAGGCAAACAGCTTGAGCAACTGTTGCCAGGTGCTACTTATATCCAATCTAATGCACAGCTGATTCATATTCGTGCAATTAAAATGCAAACGTTTAACTGGTTTACTTTTATGGACATGATTCGATTTACATGCCAAGCGATTTGAGCCAAGTGTATTTCAGCTGAAATTAAACTGCCAGTTGAGCGGGTGTGCATCAGTGGAGAGTTTAAAACTAAAACGCAATTCCGAAATGGGTTGGGCAATAATAATGCGACGGTGAGAACTTGACTTTGCCGCGCCCCAAACAAAACGTAAACTGACTCAAAATAAATATATATATATATATGTGTGTGTATTTGTGTGTGTGTGTATTTAAGTGTATTTAAACACATCTTATTCACATATATGACAAAGGCCGGACGACTTTTTTTGGGCAGCTCAAACTGTTGAGAAAGTAAAACACGCACACACATCAGCTCAGCTTGTCCAAATTTGGTTGCGATTCTCACAAACAGCGCCACAACATGCAAATCTAATTTCCGCACAGTGCCAGCCAGAAGTCAATGCACGCCAAAACATTTATCTGACTTACAATTGAATTTTCCTAGTTTAAACAATATTTTAGATATATTGGAAAATTTATTTTAAAAATCTATAAATTAAATATATAAATAAAAAATATTTTTAAATTTTGGCTGACAATATTTACGGCACAACAAACTTAATATGATTAAGTTGTGTGAATAGATGGAAGACAAATCAATTCAAAGACTTTATGAGCCTTTACAATAGCATATATATAGATATATGTAGTTAAAGTTGTTCTGTCTATATAGACTTGAGTGCTCATAAAGATATATTTGCCATTAAAAGCTATAAAAACCCATATGACACCGCAGTATGCAGACTTTTCATCGCAACAGTACACAGACACACTGTACACAGATGAATACAGAGACACGTATCTGTGTGTGTGCATGTTGCGTGCTTAGAATTAATAGATGAAATACACCCGCAACGCCAGAGCCAGCGCCAGCATTCAATGGGGTCGCCTAATTGACGGTCCGTTGATTAAACCGACTAGCTGACACACTTTTGCAATGGGGCATTGATAAGCCGATATCAGGTAAGCTATAAGCTAAACGAATAGAGCAGGTGGAGGAGGAGGCGAAAAAGTGGTATGCTAGAGTTGAGCGCACGTTCGCAACGGCTTGTGGCAGCACTTAGTGGCAAGAGACTGTTAAGAGAGAGAGAGAGACTACTTAAGAGACTCGTCAAACGCCCAAACATCAGTCAGGTTGAATGCGGCAAAATGGAGTCATTAAGGCTACTCAAATGTCATTACCACTTAATTGTTTTCTGTCGTTCGTGGCTGGCAAATGATTTGCAGAGTTTGCGTTCATTCAACTTCCAGCAGCAACAATTCAGCTGGTTGTTTACCATTGGCCCAGGCCGCTCGCTAATGAAGCCTGCGCATCCGAATTGCCAATATCCGAACAGGCAAACAGGCAAATTCCAATGCACAAACACTTAAAGCTCAACCCAACGACACGAAACGCAAATTGTTAAATAAGCATGTGTAAATGATGATGTTGATGACGGTGACGGTGACGGTGACGGCGATGGTGACGAGTTGGACTTGGACAACAAAAAACAACATCGTCGCCAACGACTTCCACATTTGCCAAATATTTTTAATAACACTAATTAAGTGCTTAAGCCCAGGCAGGGGCAATAAATTATGCAATTCGCTTGCAAATCCAACAGACAAAAAAAAACACACACTCCCAACCCGAGCCCAGTTAGAATAATGCCAGTCAAATGTGCACGATTATGAAATACCCAAGCCTGCAAGGCATTTACAATTATACGTGCTACTGGACATGTAACAGTGCTGTATAACAGTGTTGCATAACGTCTGTGTGAATGCATTGCCAGGAGAATTCGTTTAGGCATTGTCATTTCTCGTTTTGTATTCAAATTATGAAATTGTAATTACAGATAAGTATGTTAAACAACACTGGTTGCAATTGCTTTTTAGCACTATGAATGAATTCAATGAAATGAAATGAAATTGTAATTACAGATATGTTAAACAACACTGCAATCGTTTTTCAACACTACAAATTCAACAGAAAACAAGTAAGAGTGCTCTAGTCGAGACTGCTCGACTAAGAGATACCCTGAACCCTGCGAAGATGCGATATTCAAATCATTTTACGCTTCTTTTATATATACATATACACAAACAACACATACACACACACACACACATGCACACGCACGCACAAGCACTTTCTTTGCTGCTGCGCAGCTTACGCAGCGACTGCGCGCGGGCAGCGCTTGGGCTGCAGTATGGGCTATATTTTGGAAACTTATTTGTTGAATAGGTTTGCTTCTAGATGAACTTTCTTAATCAAACTTTTACAGCGTAATAATGACATTCATATGTATGTATTTGCCAAAGCACAAGTCTCTAGTATTTGAAATACGTTTTTTTCAAATTTGGGGGGAAGGGGGCGTGGTATTCAAAATCCAAATTGCAAAATAATTGCATTCATTACACGGATACACACAGTAAATTTGAAATCTGTAGCTATAACGGTATTCAAAAACGAAGAAAAGTTATCGATTTTTATCGATAATAAGGAAATGGGATGAGTTATCGAAAAAAAAATGATAAACTCGTACTGCGTAGGATATACACGAGTATACATTTCAAATTTCAGATCTCTAGCTTTTGTGGTTTGCGAGATCACTGCGTGCACACGGAATATATATACTTTATGGGGTCTGCCATGTCTCCTTCTGCCTGTTACATACATTTTCACAAAAACATTATACCCTGATTTCCCATTTTCAATGGGTTCAGGGTATAATTAAGTATGTATTTTAATTATGAAATTGCAATTGTAAATAAGTTAAGCAACACTATTTGCAGTCGTTTTAAAAACTAAAAAATTAACCAAATACTCCAAATGAGATGCTTTTTGTATTTAAAAAAAATTACTGCAAATTGTACAACACTGCTAGCAACACACTGCTCAACACTTAAGTATGTCAACTTGCTTGCTGAACCATTCAAACTTAAGCAGAAATTAATATTAATAGATTTTCTGATCAATTTATGCTCAACTATGCTCGCAGGCGTTGCTTCATATGTATGAACTTAAGCGTTTTTCAACACTTGAAAATTGCAATAGTGAAATCTTTGATTTAAAAACGAATTAAATACACCAACTTGAATATGCTACAACAAAAATTTTAATTTTTTTATATACTATAATATAAATGTACATACAAACATACATATGTACATACATTCATTCATAAATTCATACATACATACATATCTACATACATTCATACATACATTCTTACATACATTCTTATACATACATGCTTACATACATACGTTCATACATATATTCTTACATACATTCACACATTCATACATTCATACATACATGCATATCTACATACATTGATACATTCATACATACATTCATACATACATTCTTACATACATTCTTACACATATTCATACATTCATATATACAGTCGTACATACATTTTTACACACATTCATACATTCATACATACATACATTCATACATACATTCATACATGCATTCTTACATACATTCATACATACATTCATACATACATTCATACATACATACATATGTCTCAATACGTATGTATAGTATCTCACATTTACCGCTGCGGCTGGTCTGGCCGTCGTGATTACATGACCTGGCGCTCAGATTGCGCATACATCACGTAGAGCGTCAGAACAAAGCCATTGACGTCATAGCCGGTCAGCAGTCAGCAGTAAGCAGCCAGCAGCAAGCAGTCAGCAGTTGCTAGTAAGCTAAACATGAGATTGAAGGTTAGCCAGCTACGCCATGGCTAGCAGTGACAAATGATACTAAAGCTGAAGCTTGGAGTTGGAGTTGAAGCTGGCGCTGTTGTTGTTGTTGTTGGCTGCTCGTTTGTTTGAGGGCAGACACTGGCGCCAGCAGCATATCATGAGAATCAAGTCGATTCTCAAGGTGGTGCGGTGCATGGCATCGGCAAACAAAGTGAACTGCAAGCAGCTGCAACTTTCATTTGCTCAAGCTCATTGACTTCGACGTCTCCTATATGTTATTGATTTGCACGCAAGCCAAATGGCAATTGGAGATATACATATGGATACAGAGATAAAGCCATAGCTCATGGAATTGCTGGAGCAGCAGCTGCTGGTCACGTTATGCAAAAGTGTTCAGCTAATTGGATACGCTGGCCTATTCATTCATCCGAACAGATAGTGTCTGTTGGCACATGCACACCCTTTGCAGCGCCTCCGAGGTTTGCACACTTTTACTTTCGGTATTTTGGTATTCGTTAATTGCACTACTTAGGCAGCGGGCGGGCCCGGGTTACTTTCGAAAAGCGTTTTCTCGACTCCGTCAGTTAAGGTAACAAAAGAAAATCATATTTTCAAACATGCTGGTAATTTAATTGTCAGAGTGACATAATGAGCGACAGCGACAGCGACACAGACAGCTTCACATTGTATTATAATGCAGCATAATTTATTATAATTAATTGTAATTACTTAATTTAATATTTATGCCATCTCCGTTCATAGGAGAGATGCATAAATACGCTACATACTACTTGCCAGCCAACATGCAAGCAACAAACAACAAGCAACAAGCAACAAAGACTGTTGTTGCCATCATATGTTATATGGAGCCGTATCTGTCACGATTACAATATGATCACAGGCTAAATAGAGACGTAAATGGTAGTTCCGGCTGTTGCCTCTGCTGGATCTGCCTTGGCGCCTAGCCTATGCGGATATTACCAGTCGAAACATTTAGGGAAGTGCCTGTAATTGCATCCGTGAGATCAAAATCATACGTTGCTTAAACGTTAATTACATATGAATACCTAGGCGTATATAATATGTATAATAATATCAGGTTAAATAGACGAAACTTTCAGCAAATTTTATTAGTGAATAATTTATATGTAAATATATACAATATATAGATACATATATATTTGCAAGCTCATCATTGCTATAGATTAATATTTTAGTTAAGTGCAACCTAAATTGGATGCCTAATTTAGTTTTTGTCACCCACTTACTCTCTCTCTCTCTCTGTCTCTCTTTCTGTCACTCTCTATCTCTCTTGATGTCACTCTCTGTATCTCTTTCTCTCTCTCTTTGTCTCTCTCTCTTTATCTCTATCTCTTTCTCTACCTCTATCTATCTCTCTCTGTCTTTTCTCAGTTTCAGTCTCTCTCTCTTTCATTCTTTGTCTCTCTCTCTCTCTCTCTCTCTCTCTCTCTCTCTCTCTCTCTCTCTCTCTCTCTCTCTCTCTCTCTCTCTCTCCAGTCTCAGTCTCAGTCTCAGTCTCAGTCTCAGTCTCAGTCTCAGTCTCAGTCTCAGTCTCAGTCTCAGTCTCAGTCTCAGTCTCAGTCTCAGTCTCAGTCTCAGTCTCAGTCTCTGTCTCAGTCTCAGTCTCAGTCTCAGTCTCAGTCTCAGTCTCAGTCTCAGTCTCAGTCTCAGTCTCAGTCTCAGTCTCAGTCTCAGTCTCAGTCTCAGTCTCAGTCTCAGTCTCAGTCTCAGTCTCAGTCTCAGTCTCAGTCTCAGTCTCAGTCTCAGTCTCAGTCTCAGTCTCAGTCTCAGTCTCAGTCTCAGTCTCAGTCTCAGTCTCAGTCTCAGTCTCAGTCTCAGTCTCAGTCTCAGTCTCAGTCTCAGTCTCAGTCTCAGTCTCAGTCTCAGTCTCAGTCTCAGTCTCAGTCTCAGTCTCAGTCTCAGTCTCAGTCTCAGTCTCAGTCTCAGTCTCAGTCTCAGTCTCAGTCTCAGTCTCAGTCTCAGTCTCAGTCTCAGTCTCAGTCTCAGTCTCAGTCTCAGTCTCAGTCTCAGTCTCAGTCTCAGTCTCAGTCTCAGTCTCAGTCTCAGTCTCAGTCTCAGTCTCAGTCTCAGTCTCAGTCTCAGTCTCAGTCTCAGTCTCAGTCTCAGTCTCAGTCTCAGTCTCAGTCTCAGTCTCAGTCTCTCTCTCTCTCTGTCTTCACTTTATCTCTCTCTCTCCCTATCCGTCGCTCTCTCTCCTGTTAGGACTAAGTCTTCATTCTTCACGCATATTTCCACTTTCAATCTCTAGAATATGAACTGAAATCTCATCGCTCTTCAGGCAGAGTCTGCACACATTTGTAATTTCATCAAAATTTGATGACTTTATGCTCTGCTGTTACTTCTGTTAAGCGAGTTCTTATTAATCTGCTAGTATTACTTGAGCTTCACATCTAGAGACCTGCAGCAGGGAATTGTTTGTTTATCTTTTATGCATATATACAAAATGTCATAGTTTATTTGTTTGGCAAGTTATCTTGATTAAACTCTATAGAATTCTCTGTTTTATATTTACTTTTCTGAGTCGAAGTAGCAATTACATTATATAGCTGCAATAGTAGCACTTCTAAGAACTATTATGCAATCAGAACGCCTCGCATTTCATGACTGCAGTCTGAACTAATATAAACTCTATTCCTATAAGCGTATCTATTGTCTAATTTGCATATAGATCTCTATTTCGCCCATTTAATTGCCATCAAAAACAGTCTAGGTCGTTGCATTGGGATGAGGCTCCATCCTTATATTGCCAGCGAGAGCCAGAAGTGAGTTCAATAACATTCCAAACATTGTTTACACACGTGCTCGTGACTCTGTTTCCAGTTCAACTAAATACATACATTATATAGTATATATATTTATACATATATATGTTAGGCAACGGTTTCGATGTTATGTACATATTAATATTTGCATTGTTGGCTGGAGATTCCACTGAAAATCTATGCCAAAAACTAAAATGTGTGTGTGAGCGGCATCAAATTGCTTTTGGCAGATCGCCAAGCACGCAGCGCGTTGGATAAATAAATTTATGAGCCGCACATTAATCAATGCCAATGGGATATGAAAAGGAAACCCATTGCATTGGGTTTCATAAGCCCAGCCATTTTCTTTTTGTGAATTTTGAAACCACTTTTCGTCGATTTACTAAACGACTGGAAATATGCAAGTGAAAGTGTTATATGCAAAACGAATGCATATCGATCAATTAATCACACGAATCAAATCTATCGAACAACAACTAAACAAAGCAATAAAAAATAATAATACAAAAAAAAAAAACAATTACAGCAACAACAATTGCAATAAAAATACATTTTTCCCGCTTTATATATGTAACGAAATATTTGTGAAAATAATGCCAAATGCTTTCGCGTCTGCCACAAATTAACGTCAATTTTGCCATTGTTGCAAAAAAAATAATAAAAAAAATTCAAAAAGCAAAAAAAGCAACAACAACAACGAAAACAAAGTAAAAATCAAATAAAGAGCATTCACTAAAACTAGTCACAGTCGAGAAGCGTCTATGACGCATTAAATGCTCTAACAGCGGGCATAACTAGATTAACATAAGAAAGAATAGAACAAAATATATATGGAAACATTTGGGCTAAGTTATTGTAGATACAAGCAAATTTTCATTAGTTTCGACAGTTAAAAGAAAAACGTTTTGCATAACTCATTAAACATGAGCCAATCTATTCTAAGCTATAGAAACGAAGAAAAGGAACTAATTAAAATAAAAGTGAAACAAAGAATATCTATATATATATATTATATATTATTATAATGATTTATATATATAATCATTTCACTTTAAAAGAAACTCCTGAAGAACTTTGATTTGCCTTGTAAATGGATTTCATCTTTGGAATTGTTAGTGTATTTGTTTTTCGGTGCGTTGCTCTTAGCTTAGAAAGCTGTAAGAGGCATTGGATGTGCACTAATTTACACACACACACACACACACACACACATAGGCAGACAGACAATCGCACATCCACACACGACATCCGCACAACGGGACGTATGAGTAACGTCAATTGAATTGACGGCTTAACAACAATTATGCAACATAGCGACAGGGCGTCTATGCCCGACTGTCTGACTGGGGAACGTTGACGGCGGCAGCCTCATTAAATGTTTAGAGTGAAATGTAAGCTAAGCTAATTTTTACACTATTGCCGCACTGGCATTGTATAAGCGACAGAGGCTAAATTGTTTAGCTGTTTTCCATTGCATTAACAGTAAAGCACAATACAGTTAACAGACATTGATGCTAAGTGATTCTTTTGGCCAAGCGGAAATGCAAATGACACGGCAATGCTGCAACACTCAGCCATGCCGTTGGCATCATCAGCTAAGACTGACAAACCAAAAAGCTCACACTGCCAACTGGCTGAAAAAGCCAAAAAAACACAATTGAGCAATTAGAATGCTGTAAGTCGACACAGATGAATCACTGGCAAATCAAATAATGGAGCCAAATAACGCAAATTCTCATCCAGCTCTAAGCTAGACATGAGCTTTATGCAATTTGTAAACTGATTTCAATTTAGTAACTAAAATGCTAAGAGAAAAGCAATTAGTTCTAGCATGAATCGTGGATTAGACACAGATTTGCGCCTATATCTCCCGACAACTAGTTAAGTCAACTCCATTGCATATTCATACATTATATTTATTATTTACGCAATTCAACCCTGACTGAATACGATTAACATAAATAAACATAAATATCATTTCGATGTGCTGCATTGGCAATCGCATTTGAATTCCATTTTTGGAGGCGTGAAATGTGACCAATGTATACAAATGACCAAAGGCTATTGTGACCCGTCCATTGTCTTCCGGCCATAACAATAAAGTTCGTATTACGCGGCTGTTGCAATTGATAAGCTGCAACAGCAACAGCAACAGCAACAGCCTCTTCAAGGCGAATTTCCCATAATGAATAGCATCAATGTTTTTTAGACAGCTGTTGCGATCGACTGATTTGCAGCTAGTCATCATACCGGCGGTCACAGTCATAGTCATAATGTTTATCATCAGCGAACATCATAACGAGCAACGAGCGTGCTTGAGTTGCTCGAGCTGCCTGACTGCCTGACTGCTGGCAGTGACATTGTCTTAAAGCAACTGTGCGGCTCATATAAAGATACAGATACAGATACAGCTACAGATATAGATACGCACGCAATATTATGGCATCAGCAACAGCAACAATAGCACGCTAAGGAAAGTTTTCTTTGAGTTACTTTTTATGCAAAGCTTTGTATACACTTTCCTATAGCTGCAAGCCACTATACAAGCCAAGCTTGATTTATATTCTAAATGATTTTGTTTAAGCCATTAATAAATATAAATATATTGTTTAAAGTATATATTCAATCGAGGTCAGCGTTATTTTTGTATACATTTTAATTTGCAGTAAACAGGCGCCCATTAAATAAATAATCTTGATATCGTCATATTGTATTCTTTATATGAACGTGTCGATTATAGAGATTACAAATCTGATATTTCGTTGATCGTGTGTCAGCACACCAAAATATGGCAGGCAACAAGACTTCAAGACTTGGTATTGACACGTACATACAAGTACTTTATATGCAGCTGCATATCAAAGCAATTTTCTTGATTACCAGATATATATATATATACAATATATAGTCAGGAACAAGTCGTAAATGTGAGTCAAGATTTCTGCATTTCATGTTTACATCTTGAGCTATTTATACAGATTCGAATTCGAGCTCGCATTGAGCTGCTTGAACTTAGTCATTTCCAATTCCATTGCGAAGCTAGGTTTATTTACATCTATATTTAGATATTGAATAATTGCTGTTGTATATATATAGCTATACGATTTTAATTATTGAACAATAGGAAACATACATATTCAGATATGTCTGCCTGTCTGTCTGTCTGTGCTGTGGCACGTGCTTTTGTTGCCGCTGACACAATTTATGGAGCTAAACAATTTCCATGCCTATTGCTTGGCCATTGTGCGCTTTGTTTTTTTTTTTCATTTATTAACTCGGCTTTTGTTGTTTTTGCAGTTGCTTTGAATATTCGCCGTGAGCCGCGCAAATTGTTGCAGTTGTTGCACTTATTATGTGGCATTTGGGTCACGGGGTTATATGGATATCTGCTACGTATCTGATCATTTGCCAGCCTTGCTGAAGATCAAGTTAAGCCTTAGACACCGTCAAGGCAAGGTCAAGAGGGCACGTTCTCCAATTCCACTACCAATTCCCATTCCAATCATCAACTTCAAGTCCAAGGCTCAACTTGAACTCCAGCTGCAAGACCATCTTAGGCCGCAGTCAAGTTCAAAGTCGAGTCGAGACAAGGAAGTGAACAATGCGATAAACGGACGAGTAATAAACAAACACAATTGGTAAACAGACACCGAAAAAGCACTGTTGTTTCTGTCAATAATTATTGGTTTTCGTTTTCCATTATGCTTTGGCACATTTTTGGTTAAGTACACATTCGGCCATCTGAGCGCCCGACAACCTCCAGCCGCAGATCAAGCAACGCCAAATGCCACTCCATCCACAACCTCTCGTCCATACATACACTACATTACAAATATTGTTTTGTTTTTTATTGTTTTTTGTTAACTTGTCTTAAGTTTTTAGCGTGTCTCTAGCGACTGTAAAGCACTTGACATACAAGGAAAAAGATGAGACTTCTTTTTCTTAAGTCCTTAATGCACATTCAACTCTGTGAATTAGCTGTAGCTACTACGTTATCTGAGTAGATACTGTTGCTCTTATCTGCCTCTCTCACTCACCCTTCAGCTTACCTTTATAGCAGCTTCTATTCCTAATTTTTCATCTTTTGTACAATTCCTGCTCCCGATTTCTCTCCATTTTTTGCCACCTTCTTCAAACTCGCACAGCTCTTCTTTTAACTAACGCCTTTCTATGCGATTTTCCTAGTCTTGCCTTCATGACAGCTTCTTTATGTTGTCAGCCCTACTCCTTTCCTCCTTTCTACATCGATTCCATCTCTCATTTACTCCAAATTCTGCCACCTTCTTCACACTTGCACAGCTCCTCTTTTAACTAACGCCTTTCTATGCGATTTTCATAGTCTTGCATTTATAGCAGCTTCTTTATGTTGCCAGCCCTACTTCTTTCCTCTTTTCTGCATCGATTCCTTCTCTCATTTACTCTAAATTCTGCCACCTTCTTCTCACTCGCACAGCTCCTCTGCTAACTATCGCCTTTCTATGCGATTTTCATAGGCTTGCCTTTATAGCAGCTTCTTTTTGTTGAAAGCCCTACTCCTTTCCCCTATTCTACATCTCATTTATCACTCCTCTTTTAACTAACGCCTTTCTATGCCTTTATCACAGCTTTTTTTTGTTATTTATTCTATTCCTATTCCTGCCTCTTCTATTCATCGATTCCCTCACTCATTCTCTCCATTTTCTGTCACCATCGAACCCGCTGCTAACTATCGCTTTTCTATGCGATTTTCATAGTCATCAGGCTTAGCGACTCTAATAAGATCAGGCAATCAATATTTTTATATCTTTTCTTGATTCATATTTTTATTAACCTTTATGAATGAATCAGTTTATAAGCCTAGCGGGAAACGTTGAAAGCTGACTTATTTAGCGGTCATTGTTGAGATAGCTTTTGCAGGGGATCAGCTCTGAGGTCAGCCATGTAACCAGGTGATTCAATTAAATGCGTTATATGCATTATAGCGTCAATCAAGTTTTTTTCCCCATCTCTCTCTGTCTCTTACAACATTTTTCTACGCGTTCGACTTTCAAAATTGCGCAGCGTGAAAAACATTGAATGAAAATGCGATGAGGAAGTTGTTGCTGCCGCTGCCGCTGCCGCTGCTGCTACGCTTCTCAATCCCAACAGAATCTTTTCCCTAGCCAGCAGTGTGCCTTAAATGTTTTGATTCCACTTACCACCGAGTCAAGTCACAAACTGGTTTATCGACTTTTCGTTTGTTCTACACACAAACACAAACACACACACACAGACAGACAGACCGATTGCAGGTACTGGACGACAACATGGGAAATTAACTTGGCTTGATGATCGCCAAACCAAGTTAACTGAACTGAAGTGGAATTAAGTAATGAACAAACCGCATTTTGTTTGGATTTGTGTAAAAATAAACAAATTTATTTATATACCAAATATTATATAAGAAATGTTTTATATCTTTAGACTTGGCTTAAAGTGCTTGAAAGACTGAAAAGTCATTTAACTTTATTTTCAACAATCTCCACTTTAGACCTAACGCATTCCATTTAGCGAGTGACTACTGTATTCAGTTCTGCAACTATCTGAGCTCTTTTGCAACAGCGATGACTCAGCCGAGAAGTCTTCGCTGATTAGATAAAAACCATTGGCACATGTCAGCTGATAGATATACGGACTGATATAGACTATAGCCAATTAGTATGTTAGATAGCGACGTTAACTGATACGAAATATTGTTTTGTTGCGATTTTTCTTTGTGTTGAATGCGAATCTGAATCGGCATTTGAATCCCAATCAGAGCATGGCAGACTTCAAGACTACACGACTACAAGACTTCATTATTTATTACAATGTGCGAGTATTTAGTGAATTAACAGTGTAATTTAGAACTGCTATTTCTAACTGTACAGCCAGTTAAACGGTCCGCGAAAACTGCATTTTTAATTATGGCCAACAACAGTATTAAAAACAGTCATAAGGCACAAAGTAAAGTGCTTGAATACAATAACTATTTCAATTGTTGTTGTCAAAACAGCGAGTTCTAAAACTACTCAAGTCAATTTACAAACATGACAAACAAACAACAGGGAAATAATAGCAAAAGTAAACAGTACTAAGAACTTTTTAGGCAAGGCACCTGAAAATGCTCCGACTTAGTAAGATATAAAAAATATATATAAAATTATGCTAGCTAAGAATTATAGTTTGTATAGTTTCTTTGATTAACTATCAAAATTTTGAGCAAGTTAGAAAGGCATATACAGCAGTGTTCATAAAAATAGTAGTGCATCTGAAATGCTGCACAGCAAAATTTGGTAATAAACATAATATTTTGAAAACAATTTGAAACGAGTATTAAAAAACATATTTATTTATATATAAGCATATTTATTTATATATAAACATATTTATTTTATATATTTTTATATAAACATATTTATCTATATATTATATATGTATATTATATATATATACATATACCTATATTATATATGTGTATTCAAATTGTATTGAAAGTTTAATGTTTATTACAAAATTATGCTGTTCAACATTTCAGTTGCACTACTATTTTTATGAACATAGCTGTATATAGAATTCTTAATCATTTCATGCTCATTTTCATCATCATTTCATAATTTTGTACAGATCTACAAATCTTTGGGAATGGTCTCTCATATAGTATATATTTATATACATATAGAACAAAATGGAACTGAATTTGCAATGCTTCTAAAGACATTTTCATTGCGAACTGTGACCCAAATGTTGGAGAGCCCAAACATTTGACCTCATTTAGCAGGCAAATTTCGTATTTAAAGGGTAGCTTGGCTGGGTAACTGGTATTTCCAATATACTTACTTAGACATCAATTATGGTTAAAACCAAATTTACTTAACTTGTCTGGTTGTCAAAGCAGCAAGGATTCATAGTATGTATGTATATTTTAGGGCAAGGAGCGTCAGAGTCTTGAAGCAATAATTCAGCTGCCCAGGCAAAAGTTTGTTTTGTTGTTTCGTTGCCAAGTGCGTTTCCAATTGCGCTGTTTGCAATTGCCAGCTGCCACAACAACAACAACAACAGCAACAGCAACAACAATAACTAGAAGAACTACTTAAAGTCAACAACAACAACAACAAGACTAAAGCAACGGGTTTTAATGCTTTGGTCACGCTCGACTAAGTAGGCGCGCGCATTTAACGGTGTTTTATTATTTTAGCGCTTGTTGTTGTTGTTGTGCCTGCTGCCGCTGCACTAAGCGCAATATATATACATATATATATATTCTTTTTAAACAATTACGAGCATGTGTGAAATTACCTGCAATTTCAATTGCACAAAGCGAAGCGCATAATTGCTATGTAAGTTCTCTAATTGCTGCGGATTTTAACTTCTATTTGTCGTCCTTCTTGGCAGCACAAAAACACAAAACAGACAAAAAAAGAAAAAAGAAATGTAAAACAAAAAAGAATTCAAGAAATGAGCGAGAAAATGCACACGCACATGTGTTTATATCGTAAATGTGGAAGTGTGAGCGAAACAGGAGCAGGACTTGCCGTCTCTTTGTTGTTTGACTTTTGCACGAGCGTGCTTTATTGATTTTTAGCACAGGTTCACAGACCACACACTCACACACACACACACACACATACGCACACAGAAGCACGAGCGAAAAGGCACAGGCACAGGAACACACCCTGCTGCTGCTGCTGCTGCTGGTGCAGCGACGGCATGTGTATCTGTCTCCCTAGGATAGCAAGTGTAAATAGCAGCAGCGTGCGCTAATTAGGTTGGACACTGGCACAGCAGCTCAATTCAAAAGTCAGCGCACATCGGACAAGTGTATTGGACGGACCTTTTGGCCATAAGTTGCTGCTAAGCGGCACAACAATTCAATCTAAGACACACATTGACAATAGCGCATGTTGGTTAACTCACTTTATTCCATTCTTTTTTTGTTGGTATTATTTGTTAACTAACGAACAATTTACAAATATTCGCGCGCGTCAAATTGCACGCAAAACAACAAAAACAAAAAAATAGTCACACACTTTAAGCGCGCGCAACGGTCGCGATCCGCGGTACGTCCGATTCGGTTGGTATTGTGTTTTCTTCTGTAACTAACGGCGGCGGGTGGCTAATCGTTATCGCCACACTGTTCGCCCAGTTGCGAGCTATCGATGCATCGTTTCCTACAATCGATAGTCTGCCTATACACATCGCTGGAATTAACCATCACTAACGGCTTCTACTTTTTTTTTATCGAGTTATAAATGCATTTACTAGCAGGAAGAAAGTGAATAATATGTATTAAATGGTAATTTACCGTGCATAACTTGCAAAATGCAAGAGTGCTTTTCGCATACATGTGTAACTATAATAGTTATTGTTGTGCCGTGCATAAACCCAAATTAAACGTATTTATTTCGTGTCGGGGGGGTGAATCGCCACCCAAAAAGATAGAAAATACGCATTGTTATGCTGCCCGCTATTGTTGTTGTTGTTGCTGCTGCTGTTGTTGTTGTTGCTGCTATTACTGGCGGGCAGGTTAAATGTTCTTGATGGGGGAGCTATACGGCTATTGTCGTTCACACAAAACCTTGCAAATATATTGATTTTTAACAATACTCTATGCCAATACCACGCACACACTGTGAACACACACACACACATATCTGCATATACATTTATATACATGTATATATAAATGTATGTATGTATGCACATACATACATATGTATATGTATATGGCGCTTTTTGATGTCATCTAATTCGCAATCGCTGCGCTGCCCCATAAGATAGTTAGACGTTGACAGATGGTCGCACTGCATTCGGAGTGTGTCGGAGGGGGAGGGAGGAAGGGCAATGAAATCCAAAAACAAAACAACCGGCGGCTGCAGCGTCCTATTTGAGGTCCAGCCATACAGTACACACTTGATACAGTGAACTTAACCCAGATTGGAATTCACTATTCCAGTAAAATATCTTCAAATGTGCCTAAATCAAGTTCAATAAAAATCAAATGATGAATCATTGTGATGAATAAATGCAAAATTGTGAATAATGCAATAATATTGCTGTGGTTATGGTAATGTAATGAATAATAGCAGAATTATTATTATTATAATTTTTTTTTAATTTTACCTACACATGTTCAACATAGTAAATTGTAGTCTGGTTCTTTTTAGCGAATGCAGCCTGTAGTTGTGGTTTGGCTCGTATTACACACGCAGTCGTCTACCACGGCATTTGTTTCTGTTACGGCGGCAGCATCCTGGGGACTAACTGCACGAACTTTTTATTTTTTATTCGAAAGGCCAAGTTTACGTGCGCAAATCCACAAAACCGCGCACATTCACACAGTGGGAGTGAAAAGTACGCTTACACGTGCAGCCAGTTTGCCATTTTGCATTGATTTCTGTGTCAGCGCCTAATAGCAATAACAATGACAACTGCAGCCGCTGAGTAGCTGCATTCACAATGATTCAGAGCTAATTCACAGCATTAGATCATCGAGAGGCTGTGAGGTGCTTTCGTTTATGCTAATCGAAGTTGTCTGTATTCTGTTTTTTTTCAGGCAACTGACTCCGAGCATAGCATGTCAGCGGCAGTTGAAATATCCACTGGCTGCTGAAAGGTAGACTCAAGACTCGCGCCACAAAGCGTCGTCAAGTGCAGTGTGCAGTGTGCAGTGCAGCTATCAGGCAGCGTTCGAGATGAACTCGTGCAGCGACAGCAGCAACGAGTCCATGGAGCGGAATGTGAATCATGTTGCGTCAGGCGCTCACTCGGAGCTGCACATGAACTTTGGCGCGGCGTGCAAGCCAGCTTCACAGGAGCGTTACGTCTGGGAGATGCGCTCACGCAGTCCAAATGTGACGCCAGCCAGCACCGTGTTGAACTCGCCGGATCTGAATGCTGAGCTACAGTATGCGCCCATGCATCATCATCAGGCGTTTGAGCGGGTATCGCCGCCTCATCAGCTGCCTGGATACATGGCCTCACAGCACCCACAACAACATCAACAACAACAACAACTGCAGCAGCAGCAGCAGCAGCAGTCGGGGTACTATTACCAGCGCCCGCATCCACATCAGATACGCTTGGGCCGCAGCCCGGGCAGCAGTCAGTTTGAGCCGGAGGTACGAACTTAAAAACTTTGCAAAACTTGCTTATGGCATTTATATGGTATTTTGTTTTTCTCTTACCTTTAGGGCATAGCGAGTCCGGGCTCGCCAACCGATGTCGGGAAAGCCGATGGGCAGTGCTTGCGCGACGGCGAAATTGTGGTGTTTGACGACATCGACACAAACTGGATGAATAAATCGGCGGCACTCACAGCCGCAGAAAGAGACAGCAATGAGGATGTGCTGAAGGTCACCAAGATGATTGGCCAACTGCCCATAGCCGAATATGAGGGCTCCCCGCGTCGTTTCGGCAACCAGCAAGTGGCTGCCAAGGGTGTTGGCCTACCGAGGCGAGCGCCTGGCTTTCCGCAACGTGTCTCACCCATCAAGCAACGCTTGGATAATAATGTTAAGGCATCCGTGGGCAATCTAATTGATCTGATTGACCACGAGGGTACGTCCGCAACGGCTGCCTCGAAGACGCCCACTTTTGATTATCTATACGAGTTCTCGGAGACTCGCAAAGTGCTCGAGGAGTTCTTCAAAGGCAATCCCGATGACGACGAGAAGCGATTTACGGACTACACAACGGAAAGTGGCGACGATGTGGCCAGTTCGGTAAGTCTCTAAAGATTGTGAAATATTTCATATCTGAACTCAATAGCTCCCGTTTCAATTTACTGTCCGCAGGACATACAGCCGCGCGTGTGCGATGTGGATAAGCATATCGAGCAAGCCTACATTGGCCAGCGGCTAGCTAGAATACCCAAAGACGAACTCTACATGGTCCATCGTTCGCCCAGAATGCAGGTCAGTGGGTCAATGTGTAAATATTGTATAAACTTTATCAATATTTATAGTCAGTCAAGCCCAAGCCCTTGCGACTATATCATATTCTCAAGTAGTAACTTTCTAGCTAATTGCAAATTGATTTTTATTCACAGTCGAGCGAACACAATGCCTACCAGGAGCACAACGACATCGAACTGTACATCGATTCGAACAGTCGCAGCAGCGGCGACCTGGCCGACACTGAGTTGGAGGCGAATCTCCGTCGGCATTCGCGTAATTTTACGCTGTCGCCAGAGACGACGGACTACGATTCGAACTGTGGCGATTTGGATAGCCTATCGAATGATATCAACTGCACCACAACCGATTATGGCAAGCTCTACACCAGCATGCCGGTGCTGGAGGATGGACTCAGCAGTGGCCATGCCTCGGACACTGAAAACAATGTCTCTGTCGTCTGCGACAAGTCGCAGCAGTCTCAAACACAGCTGCAGCCAGCTCAGCAGCAGCCCCAACTTAATCCTGAGCACGAGCACAATGGCAACAGCGACAGCGAGCGACTGCAGAACGAACACAACAGCGTCGCATCGATAGAGGCCATAGCAGCAGATAACACGCAGCCGATCGAGTTTTTAACAGCGCTGCCAGCGCAAACGCCGCTGCCTATATCGCCAACGGCCACACCGCCGCCGGAGCAATGCGAAGAGCCGCAGTCGAACGATGGCAATAATGCTGATAGCGACAATCCCGCAGACACACACTACGGTCCAGTTTATGCAGCAGCCCTGACAGCAACAGCAACAGCAATAGCAGCTGCAACTGCAACTGCAGCAGCGACTGCGACACCCGGCAATAAGTCAGCAGCAATCGCACCGCCAGTGGAGATACAAGAGGCCATGAAGGAGATACGTTCGGCACTGCAGCGCGCCAAATCACAGCCGGACAAGTTGAAGTTCTGCGATGAAGTGCTGCCTGCGGATCCGGACTCGCCGGTGTGGGTGCCGCGCAAGAGCGCGACGACGGCAACAGCTGGACGCCACGATGATGAGGAAGCTGACACTGATCTCGAAACGGATCGGCTGCTGGGCGAAAAGGATTTCTTTGCCGAACAGGTCAGTGAATACTGAAACTCCCATTAGCAGAAATGATCAATTAGTTGAATCTTTGTAGACATTGGCACTAGCTGGAGCCGCCGACAACAATGCCAACGGCTTGATCAATAACAACAACAGCAGCATTAATATCAGCGACAACAATAGCAATCCCAAGCCGCAAACGTACTCGTCGGCCACCATACGGCAGGGCATTGGCACCTCGCTAACACCCAACTCCCCGGACATTTGCCAGATTGTGGGCAATGCGGATGTTTCGATCAGTTCGCCGGAAAAACTGCAATATACAAAGAGTCCAACGGGATCAATCAAATCGCTGAAAGACTCGGCCAACAGCGACAAGAAAACCCACTCACGGAATAAAGAAGGTATGTATGTGTATGTATGTGTGCGTGCCTGTGTTTGTGTGTGTGAATGTATTTGTTTGATTGTGCGTTGTTTGACTAAAACGCCCCATAAAAAACGAACAATGATTTTGTACTCTGTCTTCTGAATCAATTTTGACTTTCATGTTTTTCCTTTGCCAACTGCTGCATATTGAAATTTTCATTTATGTATTTGATGGTGTGATGCCTGCCATGTAAGTGGATGTGCTCTCTCTCTCTCTCTCTTTCTCTATCTTTCTCTCTCACTATCTCTCTCTCTCTATCTGTTTCATTATATTAGCATAACTAAGTAGAAGTAGTTTGATTAGCTGTAGAAAATGTATGCATATTATAAGGGAACTGTAACAATCAGCTAGTTAGGGAACAAGCTTTTGATTATAAATAGGATTGTAAAATATAAATGATAAGTTATCTTTAAAGACTTGCAAAATATTATTATATATATAATGAGGTTACCCCGGAACCAGAGAAAATAAAATTGTTCTTATAGCAGAGCTTAGATTGCTATCAAAATTTACTTTGAATTATAGAAGATAGATAACATGTGAATAATCTAATGGGTAGATCTGAAATTGAAGGATTTTTGAGCTATACACACGATGAAGCTCTGAGCTGCAGTATTACTTTTTGTATACTAGATAATAGAATATAAAGCAAAATATTGAAATTTATCAACGGCTGTTAACTAGCCTGGGATGGGACACAGTAGTTCCTAAACTCCATTCATAATAAATAAGATTTAAAATTTGTATTGTATATATTTCTGAAGGCAATTAAGAATTTAAATTTATATTGTATATATTTCTGATGGGAATTAATTTAAATTTATATTGTATATATTTCTGATGAGAACTTAGAATTTAAATATATATTGTATATATATCTGATTTCATATTTTAATATTGATTAGAGTTTTTACTTTCTGTTGGATTTGTATTTATATCAATTTCCGTTAATCTAAATAATTAAATAGCTACATTTTCCAAATCTTGTACTAAACAGTTCCCTTAAGCTTATAAATATATATAAACAATACAATGTAGTGCACTCTAGTTAAGATAGTTCAGTAACTACCGCTATTCCCTTATCTATTGCACATAAAACACTTTTAATTAATCAATTAATTAATTTATCAAGTTAACAAAGCCAATATTAAATGTTTCCTTTTACAAATTGATCAGGTTTCTTGGAACCCAAAGTGCTTATTGAAGGCGTACTTTTTCGTGCCCGCTATCTGGGCTCCACGCAGCTAGTGTGCGAGGGTCAGCCGACCAAGTCGACGCGTATGATGCAAGCCGAGGAGGCCGTGTCCCGCATAAAGGTGTGTACCCTTAGCTCATTGTCCATATGTCCAGTTGCGTCCCATTTAGTACATGCTTGGTCAATTGTTGCTGTCTGTCTATAATGCATCTCGCTTTTCTCTCCCACACCTACACCCCTAAATTAACCCATGCTGCGTAATCCTCGATATATTTAGGCTTTGGTAAGCAACAACAAACACAAAATCAAAATTTTAGATCCAAATAATTTGTTTGCCATCAAATTTGAGCTAACTTACGACTCGATTTTATTTATTGCCAGGCGCCAGAGGGCGAGAGTCAGCCAAGCACCGAAGTGGATCTGTTCATATCAACCGAGAAGATAATGGTGCTTAATACGGACCTCAAGGAAATCATGATGGATCACGCCCTGCGTACCATCTCCTACATAGCCGATATTGGCGATCTGGTAGTGCTGATGGCGCGTCGACGCTTTATACCCAATGGCGGTGGCGTTGTCGTTGATTCCCTCTCGACCTCAAGCCCCGGAGAGACCATCGAGGGCGAGTCGTTGAAGGAGAACAGTGGCAATAACAAAGAGACGGGCTCATCCAATAAGCACAATCGCACGCCCAAAATGATATGCCATGTATTTGAGAGTGACGAGGCGCAGTTTATAGCGCAGTCCATTGGACAGGCGTTTCAAGTGGCCTACATGGAGTTCTTGAAAGCCAACGGCATCGAGAACGAGAATTTGGCTAAAGAAATGGATTACCAAGAGGTGCTCAACAGTCAAGAGATATTCGGCGATGAGCTGGAAATATTCGCTAAAAAAGAGCTACAGAAGGAGGTTGTTGTGCCCAAGGCAAAGGGCGAAATACTGGGCGTTGTAATTGTGGAAAGTGGCTGGGGCTCGATGCTGCCAACGGTGGTTATTGCCAATCTAATGTCCGGCGGTGCAGCCGCTCGCTGCGGCCAGCTGAACATTGGCGATCAGCTAATTGCCATTAACGGCATGAGTCTTGTCGGTCTACCGCTATCCACCTGCCAGACCTACATACGCAATGCCAAAAATCAAACTGCCGTCAAGTTTACCGTAGTGCCCTGTCCGCCTGTTGTTGAGGTGAAAATTCTGCGTCCCAAGGCGCTCTTTCAGCTTGGCTTCAGCGTGCAAAACGGTGTGGTAAGTCGCATGCCTCAATATGTCGCACCTGAAAATAGTTACCAAGATTTGCGTACTCCACAGATTTGCAGCCTGCTGCGTGGCGGCATCGCTGAGCGCGGCGGTGTACGAGTTGGCCATCGCATCATCGAGATTAACAATCAAAGTGTGGTTGCTGTGCCCCACGACACCATTGTCAAGTTGTTGTCCTCATCTGTGGGCGAGGTACACACACACACACACAAATTTATATATATATATGTACATATGTGACTAAATTTACAAACTTTTCATTGATTTTTCTTGATAGATTTTGATGAAAACTATGCCTACGTCCATGTTTCGTCTGCTAACCGGCCAGGAGACGCCAATTTATATCTAAATCAAGCGTTATATAATTATGCTTATGCACCTCTCAGCACAGACACACACACAGACAAACAGACAGACAGACGACAGACAGAGATACACTAAGATAACTCGGGTGTCTGTTGTTTATACAGTCCAACATGCCTAAATTGAATTATCTGAATGTACTTTCATTTAGCCAAGCACCACAAATAACACTCAAACAAACGAATCTGCAATAACAAACAGGAACTAGCCATACTCAACCAATAATACTAAGCACTCGCTGCATGTAGCGCGCTTAAGATTTGCTTTATTTCAACTTTTGTTTCAATGTCTTGATTTGTTCTATGTATATGAAAAAGACTGAATTTTGTGTTTGGCGTACATGTGTGTGTGTGGGATTGTGTGAGAGCGAACGTAAAAATTGTTTATATATGAAATACTGGAGTTGAATGAAAATTTAAAGCATTTACAGCCAGAATTGTAAGCAGCAAGAAAAAGGGAAAAGCGATATTGAGAGGGAGAGAGAGAGAATGTGTGTGCGAGGAGAATGGAGGCAATACTCTAAAAGGATTTAATTTAGTTGCCAATGCGATAAACAGCAATAATTTATAATTTAATTATTTCGTATTATTATATATTATATATTAGTTTTATTAACTACATTTATAATTTGCAGTTATGCCAAATATCAAATATGAGCTGAGATTTCGTTGAATTTGTTTTTGTCATTTATGTGAATATTATTATTATTTTTTTTTATATATGTATATGATTAACGCATTATTGTACTGTACGTATTGAATGTCAAATACTTAAAATAGTTTAAGTGATGCCTGGTTAACAACTAACAAACAACAAACAGTAAACAGTAAACAGTAAACAGTAAACAAAACGAAATGCATTTAATTAAACGACGTCAAAACTAATGTGTATAATTACAATAAAAGTGCTTTGCGAAATGTGCACTAAATTAACAATAGATGCCATTTGAAATGAAACAGAAATAGGTGAGCCACTGAGCAACAAAAGTAAATAAACAATAAAAGCAAATAACAGCAGTAATATGAAGAACAATAAGGTGTGCATTGAATTATTTGTGTTAAGCTACGAAATAGTAAACGAAAACTTATATTAAAGAGAGCTTATTTTTGCTATAATTGACAAACAGCACCAGAAGGCAAAGTTAAACGCAACTTTATAAGTACATACATATATATATATATATTAAACAATTGAAAAGCAAAACAAAACAAAATAATCGACATGCGATTGAGTATGTGTGTAATTAATAATTAATACAAATCGGATGGCAAGATGAGAATATTTCAAATATTGCTAAATGTGCAGGTAATCACAAGTTCACATGTATACAACAAAATATACATACATATTCATTAAAATATACAATATATATATATATATATACATATATTTGTAACTAATGGTTCGCAATGGCATTATTTTTGCAAAAAACACACACAGCCGGCGCCGAGCAAGCAAGTTAAATAATAAATTTATATAGTTACAATTAACAAATAGCTCATGTATACAGAACGTTAATGAAACTCTATTGCTAAACGCCTAAACTAATTAACTATCACATTGTATACTATCTTAATACTATTTATTTATTGACATCAGATCGAATACAAAACGATAAGCAAATCGAGTCCATCAACAAAAACATGTCGCATTCGATCCGAGGGCCATTCAGGTGAAGCGCAGCTTATTTTGCCATTAAAAGAAAAATAAAGAACAAAAAAAAACAAACCACAAAAAATATATATAAAACAAAATGCTAAAAATAACAAATTTCAACTTAACTCGGCAAAAAGTGACATTAAAATAAATACATACAAAATACATTACATATTTATTAATTAAAATGCAAATAAAATTGTTGTTTTTTTTTGTTATTCCTTTGGGGTTTGATGCGTTTTTAGGCCCGCCTGAACGAATTGAATATGGGATGTCTTGCATGTAACAGGCAGATGAAAGCGTGTCCTGTATATTGATCTGGCTGACAAACTGAGTGAATCTGGCTGCATGTTGTGTGCTCATCCGTATGAATGCAGCGATGTCTTAAAGGTGAATAGCTAGAGATATGAACTGTGGAATATGTATACCCATATGCCAAACCATTAACCACACAAGAGATCGATGTGCCATCTAGAACAAACTTGTGCATTGAGTCCCACTCAACCTTATCTTTGCTCGGGTCTCTTACTTTTAGGTTCGATCAACAAAAATATAGAAGCTCAACATCGGTGCGCTTCGAGCATTCAACCGAAACTCTCGATTCTAATATGAAGTTCTCAATATACCCTTGTTTCACTACTCTTCGCTCTCTGCTTTCTGAAATATTATGTATGCAAGCAAATTGAAATTTGTTCACCAAGAAGTCCCATTTCCTTCTGTGAGAAGAGTAAACCAAAATCAAAAGCTTTGCCCAGCTCATGCAAAATTCTAAAATTTGCATTATTATTTGTGGAAAGTGATGCTCATACTTGTGCGCGACGAGCTAGCCCTTGCTCAACTACTTGAGCATTTATCCATCTACCTCTTGAAATTGTAAATAGCTACAATTTGAAGTAGTTTGTTTTGCTTGACTGTTAATATTATGCTCTAAATCTAAATCTAAATTTAATTTAATTTGATTTTGTTTCCTACTCAAACATCCACTTTGGTTGCAATTCTATTTGCTGGCCGCAGTTGCAATTCAATAAAAAAAAGTTCACGAGGCAGGTGCAAATTTGCATGTTGCAAATCGACTTTCGTCTCTCTCAGAGACATTTGAACGCTTTTAGCTGCAGTCTGGCATTAAAAATGCAACCGAAACTTGACCCAAGTTGATTACAGGCAGTGAATTCGCCAAGTTCTAGATGTCCATTCGAAACTCTTTAAAATGAATAGCAATAGAAACGAGTAGAACCGACTATGCAATACTCTTTAACTGTCTATCTCTGAGAACAAACAAAAGAAAATTATGTTTGTCTCTACTTATAAAACAAGAAAACGTGTGAAAACTTTTCTAATCAGAATTGAAATAGTTTTCTTGATTAGGAATCTCTCCTCAAACCTCAATGATATCTCCTATAGATCACAGTAAATAAGCTGATTGATTGATATGTTTTTTATTGTTTCCATGTATTTCACATTCATTTCGGTAAGTCAATGCAGTTAGCGAGGAGGTCAATCAATCCATCCATCCATCAATCAGTAAATCACTCAGTCAGTCAGACAAGGCCGCACTAGAGCAACGTCTAGTTGGACAGTCTCGACAAAAGCGAATTCTATTTGCCTTTTCCCTTTCCATTTTGCTGAAATGCCAAAAGTGTAAAACTTGTTCGCTAACAGCTACACACGTGTTGGACAACATAGAGCTTTATGCCACCCCCTATCTCAATAAAGTTGTGCGAAGGTAAACGCGAGCGTGACTGTGGCAAATAACTGTTAGAGGCGATAGGCGCCCAACGTGGCAAATGTTGTTCTTCTTGCTTTACTTGCTGCAAGTTTGGGCTCGCAACGAACACAACGCTGAACATGTTTTCCTCCTTTGTATACCCTGAACCCATTGAAAATGGAAAATCAGGGTATATTGGTTTTGTGAGAATGTATGTAACAGACATAAGAAGGCGTGACAAACCCCATAAATGATATATATATATATATATTCTTGATCAGGATGACGAGCTGAGTCAATATAGACATGTTCGTCTGTCTTTCCGTCCGTCCGTCCCTGTGAACGCAGCTATCTCGTAAACTACACACTCTAGAGTCTTGACATTTTAAATGTATATTCGTGTATACCATACGCAACACGAGTTTATCTTTCTTTCTATCTATCTATTCTATCTTTTTCGATAACTCATCCCATTTATTTATTTTCGATCAAAATTTAGTGTATTTCGGATTTTGTATCCTTCCCCCAAAATTCACAAAGCACGTATGTCAAATACTAGCGACTTGTTAAAGTTAACAAATACAGAAGTATGCTGTCATTATCACATTTAAAAAATTTGATTAGGAAGCTCCAACTAGAAGAAGAGTTATTCAACTAATAAGTTGCCATAGCGAAGCGCTGTCCCAGCGCAGTCGCTACGTAAGATGTGTAGTAAGCAGAGCATATATATGCATGTATGTGTATGTGTTGTTTGCTGTGTGTGTATAAAAGAAACGTAGAGTGATTGGAATAACAGCTGTTAACGGGGTTCAGGGTATCTCCTAGTCGAGCAATCTCATCTAGAGCACTTTTACTTGTGCCCATTAATGTGCAGAGATGTCACTAAGGTATGGCACCTGCTTAGCATTCATAACTCCAGAAAGTCCATCAGACGAAAGTATGAGGAATGTTTTTTATATTTTGCGCCCAGTAATGAAAACATAAGTAAGATTATAATGAAATTGGTTTTATTATTTTTTAAACTAATCTCCCTGGAAGTCAAAGTATTTCCGCATTTATTCAAAGCACTTTTGTTACTCAGCAGTGGGGAAACCTGCAAAACGAGCTGTTCAAAGGCTGCAACAGCTTCTTCAGACATTGAAAAACGTTGAACTTGCATTTTAGTTACAATTTTAGGGAACAAACTGAAATCATTAGGTGCCAAATCAAGGGCGATTGATCCATTAGTTCAATCTTTTGAGTGCTCAAAAACTCTCTTGTGTGAGCCCATGCGTATGGGTATGTATGTACTAATATAAGAGCACTTTTATAAGAGTACTTTTATAAGAGTACTTATATAAGAGCTCGCATTATCTTGGTGAAGGATGATTTGACTTCGACTGTTGATTTTCCTCAATTCTCCGCAAGATTTGGAAGCAAGAATAGTTAAATAAAACTCTGAATTGGCTGTTTCAAGTTCGTCTAGTGGTACAGGTGCGTCGAGGTGCCGCTTCTCATATACAAAATTTTAATTTATTTTATTCAAACTTTATCTATTGTATTATACTTAGCAGCTAACATTCGCTAATAGTCGCATATATAGAACCAGATATATAGTTAATCTTGATTTGAAATAAATCTGTAATTGTTTTCTGTGCACAGTTGTCTGATTAATCGTAAAACTTAAAGCATCAATTTATGGACATTTTTGCCGTATTTTATTCAGAATTCATATTTGTGGCATTTTTGTGGCTGGCCGCTGGCTTCATATGGCCATTATCATAGCTCTTGTTTTTTGGGATTATAAAGTGACAACAACAACAGCAAAAGCAAAAGCAACAGCAACAGCAGCAGCATTGCCCAAGCATTGCTTGCATGTGTGACTATGGCACAAATCGACAAATTACCGACTAAAATGTTGCCACAATTGAAAAGACAGAAAATCTATAAAAATTGCATATTTGACTAGCAAGTGGAAAGCTAGTCAAATATGCCATTTTTATAGTTTTTCTTAAATTTTTGGTATAAAAACTCTTTTTATTCTATAGCATGACCCAACAAGAGTGATACTTTTTGCGATAGCTATAAATCAGCATCTGTTTAAGTTATTGATCATATGCAGTTGTTGAAATATTCAATAAGATTTGCTTTTTAATTAGTATGAAAATGTGATAGTAATTTGAAAAATTTTAATAAAATTCCAGCTGGTCTTTCCAACGTTGCAATCATGCCTTTTGTATACTTCTTGGTTACTTACTCGGACTCAAGTCAAGTGAAGTTTATTGTTAACTTAAGTTAATATTATCAAGTTGTTAGTCCTGCCCTTTAGAACAGTGAGTTACAGCCGAGTTACTTTTCCGAAATAACATCGCACGTATCGAAGCAAATCATCCAAATTTTGATCTTAGTCCTCCAGCCATTGGCATGGAAAAAGTCTCTTTTGTCTGTTTACCTATTTATGCAAAATATTACAAGTTTATGAAAATATGTGTGTAATATAATGAAGAAAGCATTTCAGATTCCATTAGCCATATATATATTCCTGACTAGTATGAAGCACGAAGTTCATACAGCCAACTCTGCGGCTTCACCTGCTCGTTTCTGTGTAAACTGATCTCAAGAAATTTCTTTCTTTTTTTTTCTTTTTTTTTATTGTAATGAAATTTTTAATTGGTTAGCGTCTGCTACCTTTTAGGCAACTTAATCTAAGCAGAAATATTTTCTAAATATCTTCTTTGAGCTACTTAACAAATAACATAGGGTACATATCTTAGGGGACGGAAGAGGCCTTAGGGTGCAGCTAACACAGAAGAAGTTTACAAGACAATTATAACATAATCAGGTCAAGACTCGGTCCAGCAGGTCTTGACGCTGGTGACGTCTGAGCCTTCTCCTGGTACAGGTGCGGGGACTAGCAGCCCTTTGAGCTGTAGTACCTAGCCGCCTGGCTAGGCTGTTAGGGTGAGAGTAAAATCTCTCGAGGTATTTTTTGACCACCTTCTGGATTTTAGAAATTTCTTATAGTTTGGTTTTGTTTCATTGTTCAATGTATGCAAACAAAATGATCTGGCTATCAATAATAACAGGCAAAGACTGAACAGTTGACATATATGCTGGCTGACAGATTCAGGCTTAGAGCTAAATGAGCTATAGAGTCTAAGACTAAAAGCTGCAACAAATTGAACTGAAATAAAATATTGTTAAGCTGTTAAGAGGACATTACTTGGAAAAAGATTAACCAAACTTTTCTTTTAGAAACAATTCATTCAATCTCTATAAAGATATATATTTGCTATTTATAGTGCCATGTAGTCTTCAGTTATTCGTTTCGATATGTTGTTTTTTATTCAAATTATTGTCTTCGGACACCATCGTTCAGTGGCTGCCTTTAGCCTTTTTATGGCATACTTTTCAGCGCCGCCATTGCAAAGATATACACTTGCACACATCCACACACGCACACACACAGAGGCAGACGGACAGACGGACAGACAGACAGTTACACATATCGCTTTTAACATTACATTTGGTTTGCGAGTAGTTTTCGCTCTGTTGTTGCCCTTTTCGCTTTCGGCTGTTACCACAAAATGTAATTTAACACAGGCTCGTATTCTTTGTCTTGTTGCCTCTGTCCACCTACCTTCCTCCCTTCCGCTTGGCTACCTTGCTTTTTCTCTTTCTCTCTCTCTCTCTCTCACTCTTTGCTGCTGCTGTTGTCGATGGCGTTTTTCATGCTGCATAACAGGCACTTGTCACATTTTTGTTGGGTTTTTGTTAATTTGCTGGGGCTTTGAAATGTTTATGGCACATTCGAGTGCCTGAAAAACGAGAGAGAGCGAAATTTGTATTTTTTGGCTAAATCACACGCAAGTGGCTGCCAAATCCAGGCGGACGCCCATTAAAATCAGCCATAATGCATTTAAAACACTCTCCACAGCTGCAGGCAGTGCATATATTTCAAAAATGTCATCGAGCTGTTGACCAAACGCCCCCTTTAAGTGGACAAGTGTCATGGGCTTGCATTCAAATAGAGCAAATCATCTCTTGAGTGTTGACGATTCAAATAAATTTCCTATTTGCCTAATAAATTACAAAAACAGATCAGAGTGCGCTAAAAGGGAGTGCCAAACTAGGAAATACCCTGAACCCGCCTACTTTTTATACCCTGAACCCATTTAAAATAGGGAATCAACGGACACACGAACAGACTGAAAGACAGATAGCCAGGGCTACATTTACTCAGCTTATTGACCTAATCAAGAATATATATACTTTATGGGGTCTGCCACGCCTCCTTCTGTCTGTCACATACATTTGAACAAAACGAGTATACCCTGCGCTCCAAACTTTCAATGGCTCTAGGGTATACTACAATAGATACTTAATTTAATCTATAATTCAGTTTAATTAATTGCCTCATTTTAGGCAGTTGAAATCGAATCTGAACATTTTGAAATATTAAAGCTTTAATCATTGTTGAATGCAGCTCAGATTTTGCAATAGAATTTTTAACTATTACGAGAGTTGTCCGTAAATTAAGGTCTCCAATGCTTTTTTACATAGTAAGCATTAACTATTAGTAAGTAGTAAGCTTGAACTAATATCTATTTTTCGACGTAGTCCCCATAACGATCGATGTATTTTTGGAGACGCCCCGGGTACTGCGGATTCTGACGTTTGTACGGCCTTCTGTGAATTCCCGGAGCTCGTTGGATACCTTAATTTACGGACAACCCTAGTACTTACCTTTTCGAAGCTCCAGTGCATGTAACTGAAAATTAATGAATCATAGCAAAAAAATCAATAAAATGTGAACTCTAAAGCTCTAAATATACAATATTAGGTCACACAAATATGTATTATATAATTTAATGTGAATGCATAAAAAAAAACAACAAACTAATGATGCCGCAGCCATCGTATTCTCCAGACCTGGCCCCCATAGCACTTTCTTGTGCCGTAAACTGAAGAGGCCCATAAAAGGACGATGCTACGTTCCTTTTGAGTAGATAAAGAGGGCACCGCAAATGATTTTTTAAGGTGATTCAAAGATTGGCAATATCTGATGAGAATTACTTTGAAGGGGACAAAATATAATAGATATTCATGAAATAAATAAATATTATAAATATTATAATTAATAAAAAAAGACGAAATTCGCAATGCAAACAAACCTCGCATATCAAACTTTCTACATAGAAAATCAAATGTTCTCTTAGCCAACTTTACTCATGAGCTCTATATTGACCTGCTTTACCTACCTTTAACATATAAATTAAATAAAATGTGGAGTAATTTAAACATAAATCTCTAAAATCGTTTTCTCACTTAATGAGAATCCATTTTTACAGACAGACCATTTTATAGACAGCTTAAAAATGTCTCTAAAATTATATTTGAAAGCAGCTTTCTGTCTGGAACAGCAACGTAAGCCATTTATAAATTATTTTGTCTTAATAATCAATTCATTATGTCGCCTTTGGTTCGGTTCCCTTTGCTGCTGCTGCTGCTGCTGCTGCTGTTGGGGGCAAGGTTCTTTTTCCCACGTGCATCCTTTGCTCTCCTTGCCCCTGGTCCACTCTTGTGCTCTTTGCACACATTTGCCATGCTGTGGTGGCTTTTAACTTGGTCCAAATTAATATAAAAAGTTGTTCGCTCTAAATATCATTGGCTTCGCAAACATCAACTTTGAATTTAATTATGTGCCCGGCATTAGTGCCTGGAATTCCAGGAAATGCTTCAACACAATACCCAACCGTTCCCGTTGCCCAAAGTCCATTAAAAAGTACAAATAGATATAAATAAGTAATAAACGTGCTATAAGTGTTTTGTGTGAGGCCTTGAGGTAAGCTAGAGATGAGGAAGGAAAGTGAAATTGCGGATGCCAAAATCGTATATATACTTATATATATTTATGTATATATATATATGTATATATATATATAGAAAGTATTCTACCATTAGAATCCTACATTATCTCTGATGAACATAGGTGATAGAATATTTTCAAAAATGTTCGGAATCCGTATGAAAGTTTCGATACTAACTTAACGTGTGAAAGAATGCCAAAAAAAACCTTATGTTTTTAATAACTGAAGATGGTTTTTACATCTATTATTTAGTTATTTTTTTCTTAAATTTGTGTTCTATGAAAAGGATCTCCGGTCCAGTCCAAACTGGGTCCATGATCAAAGCTCCAACTTAAGGTCTTTTCACGCACTTGATCACGCAATTAGCTTCAATTATGTGCTACTTTTATTTCATATTTTAACATTACGCACAGCTCGCGCACCAGAACTGCGAGCATAGGAGAGCGAGCTGCTCTTTACACTGGAATTCGCTTATAATGTTATGGTGTATATCATGTGAGTGCGAAGCCGGGTATATATTAAAAGATAGAGAGTGATACGAGTGTATCCCTCGTCTATGTTTATACTCTGCCATATTAGTTTCAGAATTATTATTATAATCAGAAGACCTGATCAATATTTGTCTAAGGAAACTAAGCCCAGCTTTAACAAAGGAAATTACAACTTCTCGAACAAAAAAAGTATTTTCTTTTATTATTTATATTTAAATTCTCACTAGTGTTAATTAGCCAATATAAATATGAAGATGTTTATACACTGTCTATATTATATATTATATATATATATATAATATATTCATATACATAACTTGCTATCCTTATGCATACTAAACGTAAGCAGCTTTGCTTTCATATGACTGCAGTTAAGCAGCTAACAAGTGTGGAATTCCACGGGGCATCATTTCGGCTAAGGTTACGCACATAAATCTTGGCCAAAAAGAAGAACAAAAATTGAGAAAATACATTGAGTTAGCGCAGAGCACATACTTGAGCAACACTGCGGCTACTTATTAATATTTGAGCAGTTTTGCTTTGTGGCCTTCAGCTGGCATTATTAAAGCAGACATCCGGTGAGCTAGCGTCGCCATGGCCATTTCCGTTTCCGCTAATTGTTGCACTCGATTCAGCTGAAAGTGAAATATCTTTAATTAAATAACTGAATGATGTTGGTCTGAATCTGGGCACCTCTCATCGAACAACATTTCGGACAAGTAGGTGCAAAATCCATAAATATAAATCGGCTTAGCCAATGCCAAAGTTATTCAATGGAGCTGCCCAAGTTTATATTAATAAATAACAGCTCGATGTGGTCCATAAAATGATATATCGGCCACAAAAAATGTATAACTAAAGTTTGCATATATCAAAGTCGATTTTATTTTGCCAAAAACGGCCTAACACATCTGTTATTGTATACCCTTTATCTAGATGAAATGGGGTATGTTAAAGGCTGAGAAAATATATGTTTAGATTTTATTTTAGGGACAAAAATTTTTAAAAAATATAAATGGTTTTTGATAGATTACGTTGATTTTGAAATACAAAAATGCCTACAAATTATTAATTTAACCCGAGCAATGCCGGGTAATTTCAACTAGTCAGAAATTTTTATAATAATCGTTGACTAAACATTGTTTTTTTAAGACTATTCCTAAATACTAAATACAATTCGTATCTGCTAGTCGTGCAGTTTTACTGTCTAACTACGTATTATATTTGGGTCTCGTTTTATATACCCTGTACCCATTGAAAATTACCATTTGGGGTATGTTAATTTTGGTAAAATGCAGGTAACAAGCAGTTGGAGGCGTGGCACACATCATACAACTGTATGTATTCTTGATTATGATATATCCTTCTGTTCGCCCGTCCGTCCGTCCGTCCGGCTGTTTGTCCGTCCGTCCATGAAGACTTTTATAATGAATACGCAGATTATGAATATTTCTAATCCCAAAATTTAAATGAAAACGTCTTTCACAAAGAGACTCGGACAAATACACACATTTGCATGCTATAATTATGCTCTACACTAAGACAGCTCAGCTAGAACAAAACTTATTCAATAAAATAACTTCCCATTCACTAGTTTCTGTACATAACGCAGCTCAAGCACCGTCACTTATGTGCTCAAGTGTTGGTGTGGGTATCTCCTAGTCGAGCACTCCGCCCTTGGCGCACTTTTACTCGTTTTTTTCTTGGTACTTACTGCGTCCTTGTTTGGGTGCTGCCTTTTAGTGTTGGGAGCTGGTGCAGTTACGAGGCGCTATATTGTCGCATAAGTGCGGCGGGCCCAAGAACTCGCCCGCACATATGGCAGTCGGCATTCGAAGTTTATTATTTTAAGTGAAATATTTTTGTTGCGGTTAACATAGCGCACACAAAATGGCAACCGAAATGGCTCTGGAACACATGTACACACATGCATGTATATATATAAATGTATATGTATACGTATATGTATATGTATATATGTATATGTATTTACATATATATGGCCGCAAAGTGTGCATAAATAAAGCGCTGTAATATTTAGATTACTAATATAACAGTACTACATATACCTTATTTATAGCCGATGCGGTCGCGTTAGCTGTGAATATTCGATGTGTGGTTGTATGTGCACACACACACACACACACACACACATACACACACACATGCACACACACACAGACTGTCCATGGTCGAGGTGGGTCAATCGTCCACATAAATTGTCATGCATAGCTTAACCAACATCTGTGACGACAACATCATGCGCATAGTGCAAATGGATCGTTCTTTGCCTACTCAGCCAATTTATGAGCTACTCTCGTTTCTCACAAGATTGTTAGCATAACTTAGCTTACTTCAGCGGGGCTGTCCCACCTGGATATGTGGATGGTTTTGCCTTGCTGCATTCAGTTCTGATGAATGCTGTAAAGTGCTGTATTTCTCCAGTATAAAATGAAACTATCTGAATAGAGAAAGAAAGAGTAAGATGAAGAGAAAGAGACAGCAACATAAGCAAAGACAGAGAATGAGAATGAGACAGATCATGAGAATGAGAATGAGAATTAGAGTGAAAATGAGACTGAGACTGACAATGAGAATTGGAATGAGAATGAGAATGAGAAGGAGAAGGAGAAGAAGAAAAAGTAAAGAAGGAAACAAGAAAAAGAAAAGAAGAAAGAGAAATGGAGGAAGAGAAAAATGTAACATAAGTGAAAGAAAGAGAAAGATTAAGAGAAAGTCACAGCGATAGAGACAGAAAATGAGAAAGAGACAGATCATGAGAATGAGAATAAGAAGGAGAAGGACAAGGAGAAAGAGGAAGAGTAAAGGAGAAAAGAGAAAGAGCAAAATATAACAGAAGAGAAAGAAATAGAAAATGAGAAATAGGAAACAAAGAGAAAAGGAAAATAAGAAAAGATGAAAGAAGAAAGAAAGGATTCGCTTTTTCTTTCTTTTCTCTATCTTTCTTCTTTCATCTCTTTCTTCTTTCCCTTAAAGTGAGAAATGTAAAAGATATAGAGAAAAAGAAAGCGAACAAATTTTGACTCTGATTAAATTTCAGGTGCTCACCTGAAATTCCATTCTATAATTTGTTTAGTTTTTTGTTGGATAATTTTTAAATGTTCAATTTAATTTAATTTTAAAGAGAAAGACAAAAAATCATTTGTTGTTTTCTTTGTATAATATAAAAATGTTAAATTCAATTAAATTTTAAATTTTTTTGTACAATTTTAAATTGTTGCAGCTGGCCAATGGGAAGATATATGCAGTGTTATGTGTGTGTGATATTTTTGCATATCATAAAAGTTATAGGTAGCATGGGGCTCATAAAGCAAACAAGGACATTTCATTTTTCATTTCTCTTCTTCTTTTTGTTACCGCCAATAATGTTAATCGTCTTGCTCTTGGCTCTTGGCATTGTTGCGAGCATTCTTGACAGTTAACTAGGCTTCAGCCTTGAGTAAGAAAACCGAAAAATTATGTTTATAACTTATTTTGGCCACGCAAAATTGTTTAAATCAATTTTTATTAGTGATGCCATAAAAAATAAGTTTAAAAGAAACATTTTTAAAGTTAATAAAATAATAATATGTAAGAGTGCGCTAATCGGGAGTGCTAGACTAAGGATTACCCTATAATACATGCCACATATGCAATGGGAACAACTTCGTATACAATTCAATTAGAGTTTGCTAGAGGAATATAAAGACGGATGGATGGACAGCTAGATAGATACTAGATCAAGTCAATTATTGATATTGATAAAGAATGTACTCGGCTATACTTCCTTCTGCTCATGCACATATGATTTGAAGGGCTAAAGAAAATAAAAATGATTTCCTCAACTCAAAATTCATACAGAGATCTTCAGTTCACCTGTCAACTGCACTTAGCGCCTTCTTCCTATATTATGCAACTAATAAATATTTAATTGCATTTGAATATTAATCGAGATATAATGAGCTCGGCGTGGCTAATGTCACTAATTTTAGCTATGCTTGGTTAATGTCATTGAACTCGAAGTTGGGAACAGAGCGCGACCAGAAGAGCAAGCGGCACACGTCAAGTTTAAAGAACTTCACACGCCAAAAAAAAAAACATAGGCTGCATCGCATCGAACTGTACCCGGCGGCATGAGTAGTACTCGTGAAACTCAGTTCATTCATAAATCGCAGTCGACTGCGACTACAGCCGCTGGGGAAGTTTATCCGCGCAGGCGCATCGGCAACTGTTCCCAGCTGGGGTAGCTGCCGTGCACAGGGGCGCAACACTGGGCACAGCAGCCAATACTGGGCACAGCCCTCAAAAATAACGGAAAATCGAACTGGGGCAGGCATAAGACAGACTTAAGAGAGTAAGCGCTCTCTTAAATCGAAAACGAATACTGGGTACAGTGTGAACTTGCCTTAGCTGAAGCTTACAGCCCTCAGCCGTCTTGGCTGTCTATTTGCCTGCCTGAGCAAATTCTAGCGAGCACTGCAGTCAGTATGCAATTATTTAAAGGACTGTTGAACCGCTGTGCTTAAGCTGAACCATGCATGCCACAGATGGGCTCTATCTAATATGTTTGCATTCTGCACACACAAATGGCTTTTATCATTTAATGAATTCAAATTGTTTGCTCTTGGCAAACATGTGGTTAACTGGCAATTAAAGTGCAAAAAGTTAACAAAGGGTTTTATGACAGCGATTGTTGATTATAAAACTTTTATGTTCTCACTGGGCTATCAGTCTAATTGCTGGATCATTTTGTTAAAGACATAGCTGGGGTAAAAGAGGAAGGAAGTCATGGCAATTTTATCATCAAATGTTTAATAGCTTCCATTTAATTGCCATGCTAAAGTCGTTCTAATAACTAGCAGATGGAGCGCAGAAACTTTATATAAAACTATTTACATTATATTTCGATGATCTATTTGAAATCATGTTTTCGTTCACTTTGAAGATAATCCATTTTCATGGCTAGGTCAAGACTTCTGTGCATAAATGTACAGATTTTCGAGCTAGTTTAAAGGACTGAACTTGTTTTTATCTTGTCAACTGTGTATTCAAAACAAGTCAGGCAGAACAAAGTGTGCTCTAATCGGGAGTGCTCGACTAGGGACTACCCGGAACTCCATATCAAGCTGGTTTAATCTAAGCTGTCAGCTGTTGACAAGAAATTGCGATATTAAATTTGATATATCGATGTAAAACTAGATTATGTTGCCACTGAAGGTAGCAGAAAACTTGTTTAGGAAAATATAAAAATTTTTGAAAGAAAAAGAGCATTTATCTGCTCTGATAAATTATATTGATACGCTTTTCATGATGCCATTGCATATCTGATAATTTCCTAAAACTTAAAATCCTTTGAAGCATTGATTTTCTTTGCCTTTCAACTGCACTTCAATTTATTTTGTGGAATTTCAATGAAATTTATGAGAAACATTCAAAATCTGTTCGTTTTTTTATAGGCCTTTTTTATTATTAAGTGTTTCGTTTAGATACACAACTTTTTAGCATTTGTATGACAAAACTTTGACTTTAACTTTTCTATGTTACAATAAATTTCTGTTATTTTCCCAAAGGCACAGGACAGCCTGGGCCCTGTACTTCAGCCTTCGTGATATTTCATAGTTTGTCAGTCTGAGAACGATTCTGCAACACATCCTATAAGATGACGGAGCAGCGACAGCTCTTTCTTAGACATACATCAGCATAGGGGACGTAATGACCTATAGATAATGAATATGTATATTAATATGTATATTAAAATATATATATTATATATTATTACGAGTTCGTATGGGTAATAGATCAACAAAAGTTCTTTTAAGTCCTCTTGTAAGTGGTTGTGTGATATCAAAGAAGAGGGCTTGGTTATTGGACTGTTTCAATTCTGTTCCTTATATACTAAAAAAACTGCAGTTATACAATTATATGGTTCATATGCCTTTGAGTAAATATATAGAAAGTAAACGATAGCTTTGCTGTCTTTGTACAGCTATATCCCTAGAATTCTCAACTGGTTATAGCTTAGCAAAAGTAGCAAGGCCAAGGTGAGCAATGCAGAACTGTTGATGACAGTGCCGGAAAATTCTTGAAATATGAACAACTTGGTTTCCTTTTTGTGTATTAAGCCTTGATTTGATAGAAATTCGAACTTTGCATGGTATAGGAAGACAAGTCTATGATAATAAGTCTATAATTCCTATAAATCGATGGTCAGACTAACTCGACTGTTGATCCTGCTTTATGGCGTCGGCCAAATTGCTGGCTGCTGTTACATAGCCCTAAATGGACTATAAAGAGAGGAAATAAATATGATGCAGTAAAGCAGCTCATCTGCAATGAGTATGTAATGTGATATCAAAATAAAGCAATGCTTATGCTTAATTACCATTTGCAGCCAATGTCTGTCTTTTATATCCTTAAATAGTACTCTCTGTGGCCATTAGCTTTTTTTACAATGGAACTCAACGCGAATTGGCTTGATGCAACAGTGAGAACTGACAGCAACAACAACAAACGAAAATAATATTATTTTTATTCGAATTTGTTAATGTGGCTACAGGTGTAGATGTCTCTCGCTCTCTCTCTCTCCCTCTCTTTAAATTTTCTCTTTGACTGTCTCCGTATTTTGATTATGTGTATGCTATTGGCTGCATGCTATTTATGCTAATCAGAGTAAATTACCTTAAATGCCAATCAAAACACTTAGCACTCACACACACACACACACAGATTGAGCATGAGTAAGAATCAGACACAAGGCACAAATTGCCTTGGGCGCCATTAAAGTTATCTTGCCCAAAGCCCCATCCTGCGCCGCGCCTTGAAAGTGCCTCGAATTTGAAAGAACAAACAGACAGCTTAGTGCGAAATTTTGTTGCGTTCGCCTTGTAAACATAGCTTTGTGCGTTGCCCTTGGCCTTGGCCTTGGCCTTACTGCCCATTCCGAAGTGAAGCCCAACTGCAGCCCAAAGTTCATTCATCTATGACTACTGAGTATTACGGCTGATTTCAGTTGAACAAAAATGTCGATATGATATAAATGATATCTTCTATTAGAATATAGCCAAGATATGTCAAACAAATCTACAGCTTCTATATTCTTAGATCTCATTTTAGCTGGTGATTCGAAAATCATGACATAAGGCTCTATCTCCGAAGGAGGTCCACTGATATTTAAGTAGATCCTAGCACAACAAGTAAGAGTGCTCTAGTAGGGACTTTCCGACTAGGAGATACCCTGAACTTCGCGGAGAGCTGATATTTCAATATCGGACTTCAAAAGGTATACAAAAATAAACAATTGAAATTTCAAGTCTCTCGCATTTGTCGTTTACCACATCGTTGCGTTCATGCGGACGGGCAGATAGTGAGGCGGAAAGACGAACGAACGGACAGACAGACAGGCGGGCATGACCCAATCGACTCAGCTATACTTTATGAGGTCTGCCACGCCTCATTTTGCCTTTTACACACATTTTCCCATTTTTAATGGGTTGATTTGTTACTGCACCAAGAGGCATATATACATGCGGTCGATAGAGCATATCAACAGTAGCCTATTTAACTTTGGAACTCTAGCTATTACCTGTGACAGATGTCGTTCTTTTCCCGGTTTATGCCTATCTAAATACAGCTGTGTTCATAAAAATAGTAGTGCGACTGAAATGTTGTATGAAATCTTGTATTTTGAGAACAATTTGAAACGAGTATTAAGATCAACAATACTCAAATTGAAATTCTTTTCAAAATTTTTCTGTCCAACATTTCAGTCGCACTACTATTTTTATGAACAAAGCTGTATATAGTGGTGTTCCTTAAGTCTCAAACTTCAGCTTCACTAACATCGTTTAGGCACTGGCGGACATCAAGACGAATAGCTAACAAAACCAACTCTACTCCTGTCACATCGTCAACAATCATAATGGCAGTCATCAGCAGTTCTAGCTCTAGACTAGCTAGTTAGTTGGCTCTCAGTCCACTTCATGATAGTTATGCAAATTGTTTAAAATGCAAGCATATCTTATCATTCGAGACATCTGCACATGCGGGAGGGTTCAGCCAAGTCAGTGATTACATAGAGCATCAGGGCCAATTGATTCTCCCGATTCTCATCTGCTCATTGGCCGGTTGTCAGTGTCTGGCATTTCGCAACTTATCTCCACATTGTTTTCGTATGCTTCGTTGGACTTAGGACACTAAGCTGTCAATGTCGCGTTTAGTGTATGCCAACCAACCCATCCACCCACACACACACACACACACACACACACACACCCACACACACACAGAGATATGCAGAGACACGCATACATGTGCCTGACGCCGTTGGCATTGTGGTCGAGCCATATTAAAGGCGCATTTGAAGCCAATTGCCGCATAAAACCAAAATCACTAAAAAGAACTAAAGTGAATGTGAAAGCAGCGCTGCAAGTTGTGTGATACTCCCATTTATGGCCCGTCAGAGAACAGCCTTTGCGCGATTTTATGCTCACTTAAAGGATATATACATATATTATCGCACCACAAATGCCACCTGACTTGCACTGGATTTTCAAATAAACTGAATGAAAGTTCAATTTGATGCTTTTCCCTTGTTCGCAGCGTGTAAAAATGTCTAATCCGTTGCTCTTGTCTGATTTAAATCGATGGCCATGGCGTAGCTGTCAGTTAGTCAGGAGACGGCGACGGCGACGGGGACAGTTCCTGGCGGAGCTGTAGGAGTCTGGGCAAGCCGCTTACTCGCTTGAGTGGCAGCGCTGCAAACGGATTTCAATAGATTACACTAATGGTCGCGGTGCATGAATGAATGAATGAATGAAAATCTGCCAACGACTTAAAAAAAAATAAAATATAAAATATTTCCAATCTATTTATCTGAAAATCAATGGGAAAGTTCTCATTTCTCAGTGTCTCGCGCGAAGACATGTGCTAATGTCCCAGTAAAAGCCTTTGGAATAACTTTTAAATATTATTTATAATACATGAAGTACAGTAAACTGTAACAGTAACAAAATATAATAAATGGCAAAGTGAACGGCAAGACTCCAGACCCAACTAGTTAGTAAGTGGGCAAGCAGGATTCCATTGCGGACCAGTAAGTTAGTTGGGACTCGAACCCTACTGCTCAGCTCACCTACTAGTTAGTAAGTAGAGGGAATCGAACCTAGCCGCTCACCTCACCTACCAGTTAGTAAGTGGAGGGACTCGAACCCTACTGCTCACCTCACCTACTAGTTAGTAAGTAGAGGGATTCGAACCATGCTGCTCAGCTCACCTAGTAGTTAGTAAGTAGAGGGATTCGAACCTAGCCGCTCACCTCACCTACCAGTTAGTAAGTGGAGGGACTCGAACCCTACTGCTCACCTCACCTACTAGTTAGTAAGTAGAGGGATTCGAACCTAGCCGCTCACCTCACCTACTAGTTAGTAAGTGGAGGGACTCGAACCCTACTGCTCACCTCACCTACTAGTTAGTAAGTAGAGGGATTCGAACTCTGCTTCTCAGCTCACCTAGTAGTTAGTAAGCAGAGGGACTCGAACCTAGCCGCTCACCTCACCTACTAGTTAGTAAGTTGAGGGATTCGAACTCTGCTGCTCAGCTCACTTGACCTTATCGCATGTCTCGGAGGCATTTTAAAGGCTGTTGTGGAACTTCAAGCATGTTGAGCAGTGTGCACTTGCAAGGCGTTTATGCTTAAATAGCTGCTATTCACTTAACTTAAATCTGTATTATAATTCCTCTATCAGTTGGGAAATTTCTGTTCTTGTGTCTTGTGATATTACGTTGCTCGGCATTAGCTAAAACTCAAAAGATGCGCATCCTTTTAGGCTTGCGCTGGCCATTGGCAATTATTTTGGCAACAAATTGACAATAAATATAAAAGAACTTTTAGATTACTTTGGCACTGGCTTTTAACTTGCAGTTGTATCTTTGGACATCGCCGTCGCCGTCGCCGTTGCCTTCAAGGCACCATCTCATTTACATAGACAGAAAAAAGTGGTTGTCCGGCAGCTGTCCGTTCGCAATTCGTTTAGCGCAGTTCAGCAACAGCTGCGTCATGGCCGGGCCACATCGGCAGCATCCTGGCCACTGTGATTGGCTTTGTTCACATTGTGTCTGTGTCATTAGCAGGCGATGGCGCAGTTTTTCAGCTGTGCAGCAGCAGCAGCAGCAGCAGCATTTTGTAACCTTTATTGGCCGGGCCGGGCCGGGTCAGGATAATTAATTTGATTTACGCTTTATGGTTTTAAGTTAATTTGCAAAGTTTGCCTTCCAAATATATTCAGTCACGCATCCCATCGACTGCGGACACTCTCCACACTCTCAGCTAATCATTGATCAGATGATGTCCTGCAGCGGGACTCGAATTTGCAGCAAGCAAAAACTTGATTAAATCTCTCTGCCTCACCTCTCTCACTGCGATAACATGCAACAGATGTAGATAGCCACTTGCTCGTAGTTGCCACCTGCGTATATGGTAAACATGTGTGTGTGTGTGTGTGTGTGGGCATGTGTGTTGCTGCAATCGATTCGCTTATGCAGCAGCATCAACAGACCCAGAGTCACGTTCGACCAGCTGCGCTATCAGTTCAAGCTGCCACAGGCAACCATTTTTCTTCTTCTTCTTTTTTTTTTGTTGCAATGTTCTTTGCTTGTTTTTTTTACAGCCTTTGCCACATTTAAGCATTATCAGCTATTTGCTAGTGCGAGTAATCCGTGTAACCAGGCATACCCTGGCCAGTCGGCGGACCTCTGGATGTTGTTGACCGCCGCCCACGCAGTCTCATTGTCGTCCTTCTAGTGCATAAACTTGAATGTTGAGCTTTTAACACCAGTTATATGGCTAGAGCGATATGGAGGTACGACATGGGGTAACTGCTTCGCATTTGATTTCTTTTGACTGACGTGTAATACCCTTAAGCTCGCATAGGTGCAATTTTCTATATGCCTCGGGCGAAACATTGATGAACATTTTTGAGCGTAAGAAATGTCAATGTTTAACTGCTAAAGGTTGAAGAGTCCCAACCAGAAAGTGCATCAGTCAAAACTGAAACTGAAAGTTGACTAAGCTTTTGTTACGCACAATGAGTAAAGATAAAATGCTATTCGAAATTGACTAAGATAAGCACAGTTTCATTTAGCGCGGTATGTGTTAGTCGCGCATTGCAATTAGCTCTAAGCGCCTGCGTCTTTATGTGCCCATTCACGAACTGAAAGAGTATATTGGCTGTGTGCAATGTACATCTTGCTGTCCGTCCGTCCGTCCGTCCGTCCGTTAGATTGTCCGCTCATTAGACAGCGACTGGAGGCTTGAAATTTGGAATATATACCCGATGTTGGCAGCCCAAAATCAAATATATATAGCGAACATATCTACGCCCAGTGGGAGAGAGACAAAATGGGAAAAAACTATATTTTCCATAGTTTTAGAGCTCGAGCTCCACATTGGGATAGTTCATTTAGTGCAGACTCCTTCCACAACAACTGTTTTTGGCTCTTGACAGAGTGTTTTGCAGTCAGCTAAACCCGACTGCAACTTTCTTTTGGAGCTTACTTACAGGCGCAGCATAAAAGTTCTTGAACGATGACTGCTCAAAGTTTCTGCAAAAGTTGCTGCAGTTGCCGCCTATGTGCGTCTGTGTGTGGATGTTGCCATACGTCAATTTAGGTAATATTGTCGACGTTTATGATGAATTTATATGCTGCGGTTTTGTTTCAGCCAGCCAAAGGCAAACAAAGCCATTAAAAAGGCAGAAAAAAGACAAAGTTACAGCGTTTTATGTTTACAAAAGCAACAGCAACCACAATAGCAGCAGCAGCAGCAGCAACAAAACCAACATAAACAACAACAACAGCAATAACAACAGAGTCTGCTTAAACTCAATTTGTACTAAAGTACGCACACAGACACTGACAAAGGCAACTTTTGACAGCGCATTGGCACTTGAACTTGAAACTCATTTCGCTAGAGAGAAGCCCAACATTCAATTTATTTAATTTTTTTCGTCCAGTAGTTAGTTTTATAGAGTTGAAAAATGTCTTTTATTATAATGAAAAATAATATCAGCCCGGAGAGAAAATTTTATGTGAACCAAGCGCTGGGCCCATGGCCTGGCTCAGAATTAGATATAGACATATTTATTGTTATTTTTTGAAGAGCAAATTTTGTCCTTAGCTTTGGCCAATTTCTATTTCAATTTTAAGTTACCAAAATCATATATATAGATATATCAGATATAACAAGTAAGAGCGCTCTAGTCGAGACTGCTCGACTAAGAGATACCCTGAACCCTGCGAAGATGCGATATGCAAATCATTTTACGCTTCTTTTATATATACATACATACAAACAACACATACACACACACACATGCACACGCACGCACAAGCACTTTCTCTGCTACTGCGCAGTTTACGCAGCGACTGCGCGCGGGCAGCGCTTGGGCTGCAGTATGGGCTATATTTTGGAAACTTATTTGTTGAATAGGTTTGCTTCTAGATGTACTTTCGTAATCAAACTTTTGCAGCGTAATAATGACATTCATATGTATGTATTTGCCAAAGCACAAATCTCTAGTATTTGAAATACGTTTTTTTCAAATTTGGGGGGAAGGGGGCGTGGCATCCAAAATCCAAAAACTGCAAAATGTTTGTATTCATTACACGGATACACACAGTAAATCTGAAATCTATAGCTATAACGGTATTCAAAAACGAAGAAAAGTTATCGATTTTTATCGATAATAAGGAAATCGGATGAGTTATCGGAAAAAAAAATGATAAACTCGTACTGCGTAGGATATACACGAGTATTCATTTCAAATTTCAGATCTCTAGCTTTTGTGGTTTGCGAGATCACTGCGTTCACACGGACGGACGGACGGACAGACGGACATGGCTATATCGACTCAATTTGTCGAGCTGATCAAGAATATATATACTTTATGGGGTCTGCCATGTCTCCTTCTGCCTGTTACATACATTTTCACAAAAACATTATACCCTGATTTCCCATTTTCAATGGGTTCAGGTTATAAAAATATATACATCTCATATATTTTTAGTTTACTCTAGCTAATATTTTATTGTAGAAATACTTTGAGGAGTATATCTAAATCTAGCTGTTTGTTTATATAGCTACCCAGAAATTCAATTAGGTGGCTTTGTCAACACTATCCGACATTTCTGTTTACTTTATATGTATATACACACAAGCTGTCGCGCTTGTTTTTCCCATATGAGATCCTATATTTTTGAATAACTTCTCGGTTCTACACGTACGATCTGAATGAAATGATCTGTGCATAAATATGACATAAAGCTATAACAAATCTCAATGAAATGAGTGAATGAAAATGGGAATTCTGGGTATAATGATTTTGTGAAAATGTAGGCAAAAGGAGGTGTGTCAGACCCCATAAAGCATATGTGTTCTTGATCAAGACGTCGAGCTAAGTCGATATAGCCATGTCCACCTGCCCCTCCGATCGATAAAATTGTCAATGTATATTCTGCAATATGAGCTTATCAATTTGTAGCCATAGTTCATCCTCTTTCTTTGTTATCGATACAAAAAAAAATGTTATTAGCTTTTTTAGACAGCTTGCATACCACAAAAGAAGGAAGCATTCAATTTACAGTGGGGGTTCCTATATTGAACACATACATATGTAGGTATTGTATATTTTGGATTTTGAAAGGAAGTATATGTATGTACATATAAATATAAAAATAATAGCTCTTCGCTTTGTTCAGGGTATCTCCTAGTCAGACACTTCCGACTTACCTATTTAGGATTTCTGCTTTCATAAGAACAGACTAGCATACATTAGGAGCGATGGACATATGGACAGCAATATGAACTTATCTCGTCGTTTTAATTAATTATATATTATATTTAATTAAGTATATATAGTCAATATCTTTTCTTACAAATGAAATGCTCAATATTATAAATTTAAGCCAGAGAGAATTCAATTTAAGACTTCTTCTAATATATCGTATTTACTTAATGATACACATCTGTCGCTTGCTAGACATGTCAACTAAATTCTATTGTGATCAGAAAATTTAATTTTTTTTACTGCTTTTTTTGCTTTCACACACACACACATATATATATAGGGAGAAAGCGAGAGAGAGAGAGACATTTCCAATGTAATATGTCAGATTTGAGTCTCATTTGTTTGTCTGCATTTTTGTCGCCTAATGTTGATTGTTGATGCCACAATGCGTTTGGTTTTTATTTGCTGATTGTTCGTTGTAATTGTTGTTGTAGGTGTTTGTTTTTTATAGTCGTTGACGCAATGACAAGAGTATATTGGCTTTGTTCAATGCCCCTGCTGCTGTCTGCCCGGTTGACTAAGCGCCCATTGAAGGTAAAGATTTGAAATATGGAACGTATAACTTCAGCTTCAACTAAAAGCGATGAAAGTTGGAATATATCTTTCGCCATTACGCTCTATTTTCAGACTTCAGTCTTGTAACTTAGGTTTAGAATGCATACTCGTGTCACGAAAAACTCTTAATGAAAATATATAGTGGACATAGCTACGACCTTCCATCAAAACTTAACAACTGAATTACTATTGACCTTCTCTACTACACACCTAGGGAGCGTGTGCAAAGCGGAATGCTTGAGTTACTTTTGGTCGGCTTTTAAGTGTATCCGACCACTGGAGGCGTGGCAAACCCATATTTACGTCAGTTCTTAGAGCTAAAATCTACAACTTCTACAGTGATTCAAAGTTGACCTCATACACAGACTCACCTGCAAAATATATATTCAATAAATTGTATATTTTGTTTAGTTCGAGCTCTTACCGCACCTTGAGCGGGTATTATTTAGTTAGTCACACCCGACTGCAATGATTTTATTTGTATTTGTTCTTGTTTTTTCGCCTTTTTGCAGTTTGCCTCTTGCCTCAAATATCTCTGAAGCATTATGCGTTTAAACGCTTTCACACCCACACAGACAAAACACAGCAATTAATATCCCATGTCAGCGATGCGAATTTTGTGCTTATCTTTCTTCTTCAGATTTGTGTTATACTCTACTGCATTGGTGAATGGTGATCGGACCCGAAGTAGATCTAGTGGTTGTATGCAAATGTATATGTAGAAGCAATGATATTATTAGTCTTTGTATATATAAATATAAAATACATTAAATTATATATATAATGTATAAATATTAAATTTGCAACAATGAAACTTAAAAGTTTTATACTCAAAATATTTTTTTAAAATTTTGTTTCATTTTCTTATAAATCTTCAGTTTTGGATTAAATTCATTTTCATATTTATTTATTTTTATTATTTCTGTATTTGTTGTTGCATACTAAGTGGATCAGTGGTAAATCTTAGTTAAAATGTATTTATTGATATTTCTATAGATCTACCCCAAACACGATAGGTTAAGGCAAGAGTATTCTGATTGCTCTGGTTTATTCCATGCTGTTGCTCTTTTGCTAATGTGACAGTTAAATTGTAGCGTTGAAATGAAATTCGGTTCCATACATCACAGCAGGCAAGCGGGACCTATTTAATCACTCGCGCATATGGGTCGTATGAGCAATATAATTTCCAGCCCGCTTTCAGGTTGACTCCTGCTTGCATTGTTTAGTCATTTTCAGTGGGTGACTCTGAGGCCTGCCACGACTCCTTCTGCAGCTGCTGCTCCGGCTGTGAGTGCAGCTTCAGCTTCGGCTTGGGTACTCGTCTCATTAATGTGCGCCGTGTGCGATTCAAATTAGGCACACAAAGCGCTGCCATTAAAAACGGCGACAAAAAAGGGCGGCAAACAAAACAAAATAAAACAAAACAGAAAAGAACTGAGCAGAGAGAGAGAGAGAGAGAGAGAGAGGGGACAGAGTACAGGGTAGAGGCTACTGGGTACTGGGTACAAGAGAATGGAACTGGAAACGAATCTGTCGCATAATTACAAAAAATGTGTCAGACACGGCCGTGTGAGCAGCTCGGCTTTTATGTGGAAAAGTCTAGACAAGCGCTTGCCGGCCAAAACCAGGAGCAGCCGGCTTGCCTGCCGCCATCTTACCCAACAATCCAAGCACCCTGGCCATATGTCAATGTGAGGCGGCCTGTCAGATGACGCTCCTTACCAAAAGATTTCAACCAGCCACCCACTCACATGAGTGCGCAAATGTGTGTGTGTGTGAGTGTGTGTGTGTGTGTGTATGTTTGCCGGCTTAAAAGCAATTGGTGTCTGCCTGCAATTGTTGATGCTCTGCTATAAAATCAATATTTATCATTGTTGTGCTGGTCCAGAGTGTTAGCATGAGGCCTGAAGCATCAACTTTGCCCTCATCAATGCTTGAGAATTGCAAGCAGACATTGCTTTCGACTTTTTTAGACATACATATGTATATAAACACACACATATATATATATATATATATATATATATATGTTTTTTTGTATTGTTATACGTACAAGTGTCGTAATTGCCAGCTCCCAAGGCAAATCCTCAATTTTGGTAAGATCAAAGCAAATGTTTTTTTTTTTGTTTGCATACTTAGAGGCAGTTAACCAACTGATATCGACATGCATATACCCTGTACCTAAAGTAAATTATATTTATATTTTGGCAGATTATTTTATATTTTATTGCAATGTCTCTTAAATCTGCTAAGTTAAACGAAAGTTCCTCAAATATTACAAAGGCAAAGTGTTTCCTAGCTGTGTATACTCCCTACACTCTTAGATATTTACGGCTTTCAAACCATTTGAAATCTTAAACTAATATTATCTGCATAAATTGCACAAGTTTGACAATGGCACGGTTCATAATAATAATGCTGAGAGATTGACCTTGACTAAATTCACATTGAAGCAACTTTCAATTCTGATTTATAGAGCAATATATGTATATAGACTTAGTAAGCGTGAGATTGACTTATATTATATGTGAATACCTCGATTGAATGTCCAGAGTAAATGATAACGGTTCAGAGTAAGCGAATCAGATATCAAATCTATCAAGCATTAGCATGGCTTTGCCCTGCTGAACTACTTCAATACTTGCTTTAAGTCTTCGACTTTTTAATCTGTTCATCAATGGCTCTTCAAACTTTTCCATATTAACTGTCTAATGCATGTTTGCGATCAAAAAACAAATTATCTCTTTTTTTTCAAAATATATTTTTCATTTTTTAGCTCTATCTAAAGATCAGTGCTTCAAAACTTGTTGAATTTAATTCTAAAAACTATGAAAGATAGAAAATAATTAGTCTATAGAGCAGCTCCAAAGTAAGCCAATTGCACAATTTGATCATTCAATGATCATTCAACTGTAGAAGATCTAGTCTGCACTAAATTAACTATCCCATTTTGAAGCTCAAGATCTATAACTGTGGAAGATGTAGTATATAACACTGCTCCAATAGGCATACAAATATTGACTATATCTTTTAGATCTTGGGGTGTCAACGCAATTATATATGTAATTCCAAATTTTATGCCGCATATAGTACAATATTTCCCGATTTGCCACGCCCCTACTGAACGTATAGGGCAAATCTGAACACTTTATCAGACGAAACTTAAACACGAGTATATAAAATATATCCAAATAGTCAAGTCTCTAACTTTAATAGCAGCGAAATATATGGCGCTCTTACGGGCGGATAGACGGACGGACGGACAGACGGCCAAGCAGCAAAACAAACATTGCACAAAACCAATATACTCTTTCACCTCGTGATGATAAGAATCATGTATCCAGCTTCAGATTTAAGAAAATCAATATACTCTTTAAAAATATTTGTAATCTTCATAGACATTTGAAACACAAAAATCTCTTATTAATTTGCTCAAAAACAGAATTTTCGTGATGTGCATTTTACTCAGGTTTTTAAATCCTGAATCAGGTCAAATGTAAATATATTCATATATAAATATAAATTTGCATTTATCATAAGATATAGACAAAATAATATCGAAACAATTAAATCTCCAAAATATTTCAAATACTTAAATTTTCTCTCTCAAAAAAAAAGACAAGTAAAGCAAATAGTCAGTTGGCCATTTAGTTTTTTGTTGGTTGGCAGGCGCATTGATTTAAATTGGCCATTTCATTGCTTCATTATTTGCTGGCGATGTTCAAGATGGCCAAGATGCTCAGATACCATCACAGAGAGATACTGAGATGCCCAGATGCCGAGCAGCTGAGCTGCTGAGCTGCCGAGATACTTAAGCTGATTGTTTGTTTGGCCCTCGCTATTTATTCTCTGTTGGCTCTTGGCTCTGTTAGCTGTTAGCTGTTAGCTGTTTTTTCATTTATTTATTTGCCTATTTCTGGCTTTGTCTGACTTTTACTAGTATTTATCCCATTGTTAGCTATATTTGACGCTTTGCTATCTTCTTTATTTCGCACTTTAATGTGCTCAAGTGGATTTGTCACAGATTTAAAATATTCAATGCGGTCTTGTCCACGCAGCTCTTGCACTCCAGATGTTCTCAACTTCAATTGGGCAGCTACTCTAACGATTTGCCATTCCAAACATCCATTTCTATAGCAGGATGAATGGACCGTGGTATTCTTACTATGCCCAAGCTTCTGCAACTTTGAGCTGGGGTTACTTTTCGCTTTTGATTCTTTCATTCATTACTTTTATCCCTACACAAAGCTGCGTTTGCTCTTGACCAAATTCTATATAATTTTGTAAAAAAAAAAACATGTTGCATGTTTTAATGTTGATGTTTAATGTTTAATGAACCCATTGACTATTGGAATTTAAAGTATTTTGACAGACAGAAAGATGCTTAACAGAACCTAAAGATTGTTTACACATTCCTGACTAAAACGACGAGCTGAGTCGCTCTAGCCAAGTACGTCCGTCCATCCGTATGAACACAGTGATCTCGTGAACTACAAAAGCTAGACTTGAAATTTCATACATATATCTTCTATACCAACAAAGTTAAATTTATTCTCGATAGCTCACGACAATTGCTAATTATCGATCAGAAATCCATATTTTAATTTGATCTTGAAGGCAGAGCTTGAAGACCTTTTATACATTTATGCATCTTTGCTGATGAGAACACATTTTATGAATATTTTCGATTTTGGAGATGTCCATCCATTGCCTATTAAATTCTATTCAAAACTTGTTTCAAATAGTAGAGACTTTGGCTTTACACAAATACAACATTGGCTTGATACTATTAAGCATTATAAATGTCAGTCGAATAGTAAATCTAGAATAAATCTTATTCAACATGTGTCTGCTCAGGTGTGCATGTATGGGTATACCTATATATACCTATACAGGAGTCAGGGCATATCGTAGTCAAATACTCCCGACTAGCACACTCATATTAACTTTTTCTTTCTGGTTAGCCTGCTTTTGGGTCTAACCAGTTGTATTAAGGAGCATTTGATAATTTGTTTTGACCACTGGCATGAAAAGATGCAATAACATTGATGGGGCTGCATGTCTGTTTGCTGTCCGTTAAACAATTGAAGCTCTTCAATTTCATTTAATTAAACAGCCACACGAACAACACACATAGTGTAGATAAAGCCAAAGCCAGCAGCCTACAAGCCGACCGACTTAGTATAGATTAATATAAAAGCTGAGCCGACTCTTAAGCACCCTTACCCAGGCAGGATGCTGAATATGTAAAGACTTTGTCTTCAATATAATTTAAGTTTATTGAGCATTGTTAACTGCTGACTCTCTGCATCATTGTTATATCTCGGGACACACTTTGGTCACCAAAAGTATTTTTATTTGACTAAAGATAAATTATTTGCTGAGTTGAGTGAGGATATTTCAATTGCTATGTTAGTTATATATATAGTCAAGGCAAGTTCTATTTGGCATGGGCATCTGCTGCTTTCTATTGTCTTAGGTCTGAACTTATCTTCGCTTAAGGCCAGTGAATCGAAATTAATTGAATACAACAATATATACATATATACATCGAAATATATATGTATGTGTGTGTTTCAAGTCTTTCCCAATTCCGAGTGTATTTGCACTGATAAGCATTAAAGAGAGAAAGCCCCACTTAGCTACTTCGCCCACACACTGCGAGACGCTGCACAAATCTGCGTGCCAGCCGACGACTTGTTAATGCCAAGTATACCCTAATTGTTGCCCTATAAAAAATTTAACTAGCTGCTAATGGCAGCGCCAAGTGCAATAAATAGTCCAGAAAAAAAAGTTCAGCCCACGCAGCAAAGATGTAGCCACGACGAGGGCTGACCACAAAGTTGCACAACTTTCATATTATTTTGTTGGTCATTCTCAATTCAATTTATGCTGTTTACATTGATACGCTCTGGAAAATATATGCGAACAGTTGTGTTCATTAAAATAGTAGTGCTGCAGTGCACAAAAGTTAAGCCAAATGAAATTGTAGTTTTTCATTAAAAATTAAAAAATATGCCATATTTAGAATAGAATGCAATGAAAATAATGACAAACAAATTCAGGTCAGAATTTATTTATTATTGACAATTTTATGCATTGAAAAACGACTGTTCATAGAAATAGTAGTGCTGGATATTGTTAAAAAAAAAAGATACTTCATTTTTTGTGGGGAAGTCTCTAATTTCCATAGTACCTGGCTAGTCGAACAGACAGAACAGAAAGAATACACTCCTTTCACTTCGTGAACGAGTATAAACAAAGCAAATGAACTGCTTCCATTAGGGTGACCAAGGAAAAGTGACACTATTTTCTAGAGCCCCATTTCAGCTGCTCTATAAATTAGCGATAATTTCAAACTGTTAAAATATTCAATAAGGTTTGCCAATTCGAACATATTGCATGAAAAGATACCAAAACTGAAGAGAATTAAAATATTTATATGAAGCATAGCTGAGAGACAAGACATAACTTTGAGAATTAACATAAGCAAAACTTATTATGCCGCCCTCGTGCGCACCTAAATGTCCCATTATGCCATAATTAAGTAGATCGAAACGGGCAGCTGCACTCGCAGTCTAATATCCAGAATTATCTCGATTTGTTGACGCCAAACGCATGTAATTAAAAACGCTGAAAAAGGCAAACAGAACACTTGGCCAACATGCCCCAGCTGAACCCCAATTACTTGTATGCCTACCCTACACAAAGCAAATAGAGTAAAGTAGGTATACCCTTTTCAAATACCCAGCACATTGTATTGTATATAGAAAGAAATCTATGACTAAACGGGCTCAACTCTCTGGAAGTCTTGGCAGCTGCTGCGCGCCACACAAATTTCGATTTCAACTTGTTTACAGGGTATCTTGAGTGACGGCTGAGTGAGAGCTGGTTACGCAGAGGGACCTTTACCAGCGCTATTGTCCTGACCCAAGCCGTTTAGCGTGTGTGAAGGTCATGGTGAGGCAGCCGGTCATCAGCTGGGGCGAGGACTATGCCACGACTCGCCTAGTCCTGGCTGCGTCGTGCTTAACTTGTCAATTAAAGCCAGAGAAAGTTTTTATTTTCAGGCGACGCACACACACACCTAGGGCCAGGGGCGCAGGATTACACACACACACACACACACACACACACACACACACACACACACTTATTGATGCAATTAAAGCAAGCCAACGTCACGTCCGTCAATGTCGCCTGCCAAATGCCTGCTCTGAGCGCCTGTCTGCCCCCAAATCGAACCAACACATGTACATAACATATAGATATGTATGTGTGTATGTATGTATGTATGTATGTGTGTATACATATTTGAGCTGGTGTTGGTAAGAGTGCAATATGCTTGTTAGTGTCGTTCATAAGTGGCTCGATGCGACCAGCTGCTGCTGGTCAGTCGTCCGCTGCATGATTGATTTGCATAATTTGGAGCGTAGTCGGAGCCAAAGTCGATTTGGAGCTGACCCAATCAATTTGGCAGCACAGCGGGCCACTTGGCTGCCCAGTTGCTGTCACCTTTTGGCCAAGCGGCCAGCAGATCAAAATTACAACAACAACAACAAAAGCTTGCCAAATAACATTGTTCCAATTCACAAGTGGTTGGGAGAGGAAGAGAGATGGAAGGTGGGCAGTTGGGATGTGGCTAAGCTAGCGACTCGATCAACGACGCGTTCTGGCTAAGCTCCTGAGCACATGCTGGGCACCACTGGCTAATGGAGTACATAATTCAATTTACAACAATTACCACACACACACATGGTAAATATATGTGTACACATTATGTGTGCATGTGTGTGTGCTGAGAATTGGTTGCAAATGTGACTGACAAATACACAAATACAAATTGAAACAGCGACAGTGTTAAATATATACTGAAAAAAACAACTGCTAGCAATTGTATAAGCTGTCGAATATGCTTAAGCATAGCTAACAATTTTTGTAAATTTCAGGGCTGTTATCTATGGGCTGACAAAAACTAGAAAATGATCAATTTGACCGTAGTAGATGCTGAGCCCATGCTGTGCTCATACCCATATCAAACAGGAGTAAGAGGCGAAGCGAGTTCCCACTGGCCATAAGCTAACATATTTATATTTATATTTATATTTATATTTACATACACATATATATATATATATATATATATATATATACATATATATTTATATGTTTGTCCAAGTGTGTGTGTTTGCTACTTAAGCCTCATAACCATCTGCATGCATATTTTGTGTCAATCAGAAAAACTTGGCAATTCTTTTACACTTAGCCAACCATCATATAGCGCGCATAACAGTTCAATTTACGATGCCATCAGTATTTCAATTTCAGTTTGCACAAATATATGTATGTATGTATGTATGTATGTATGTGTCTATGTATGTATGTATGTATGTAGTTCTTGGGCCGCACGCCAAATCAATTATCTCTCTCCCTCTCGCTCTTCATCTATCTCTCTCTATCAGTTTATTTTTCACAATATCTTTCTATCTCTCTCTCACTATCTATCTCTAAATCTATCATTAAACCTATCTCTGTCTCTCTCTCTTCCCCTCTCTCTTCCCCTCTCTCTTCCCCTCTCTCTCTCTCTCTCTCTCTCTCACACTCTCTCTATCTCTCTCTGTCTCTATCTCTCTCTCTCATTCTCTTCGGCTCTCTCTCTCTCTCACACACTCTATCACACTTTCTCCCTCTCTCCGTCACCGTCTCTCTCTCTGTCTCACTCTCTATCTCTCTCTCTCCTTCTCTGCTTCTCTCTCCGTCTTACTCACTCACTCTCTCTCTCGATATCTCTCCCCTCTCTCTCTCTATTTATTTCTCACAATATTTATCTATGTCTCACCTATCTGTCTCTATCTCTATCTCAGTCTGCTTATTTCTCTATCTCGCCCTTTGTTTTTTTGTCAATCTCTCTCTCTCTCTCTCTGTATGTTATACTTTCACTTTCTTACTATCTCTCTCTCTCTCTTTGTCTCATTTTATGTCTAATTTTCCTTTCCCACTCACAATATTTATTTCTCTTTCATTCTCTAATCTCTCTGTCTCTCTTTATCACTTACTTTCTCTTTCTTACCGTCCATCTATTCCTTCTCTCTCTATCTCTATCCTCTCTCTCTCTCTCTCTCTCTGTCCCTCTATCGATCTCTCACACACTCTCTATCTCTCTATCTCTCTCTCACACACTCTCTATCTCTCTCTCACACTCTCTCTCTCTCTCTTTCTCTCTCTTTGTCTCATTTTATTTCTCCCTTTCCCTCTCACAATATTTATTCATTCTCTTATCTCTCTCACTCTCTCTTATCACATACTTTCTCTCTCTTACTATCTCTCTCTATTTATCTATTTATTCTCTCGCTTTCTCTCTCTTTCTCTTCCTCATTTTTTTCTATCTCTATCTCCCTCTATCTATGTCTCGCTCTTCTCATTCTATCTTGTGTTCTCTGTCTCTCTCTCTCTCTCTACCTCACTCTCCCACTCTCTATCTATCTCTCTCCCTCTCTCTCATTCTCCGTTGTTTCTCTTCCTTTCTTTTGCCATTTAATTATACATGCTCATAAAATCTTTGCTTACAAAACAAATTTGCACTAGACTATTGAAGAAAAGCTCTCGAAATATAGAAATCTTAACGAACAACTCCCAAAACATTCACCAATGGCTTTTCACCTTGGTCAGCTTTACAGCTGACAAAGCTTTCATTAAGTTCAATGATGCACCTGATGGCAGATGCTCAGCTTTGATGAATCAATTCGAAAGCTCAAGCTCAAGCTCAAAGAAAAGCTTTAATTTTGTGTACAACTAACAATTCGCATGTTTGCTAAAATGTAATATACTTTTGAATAGTTCTTAAAGTTAACGATTAAGAAATACATTAAGTTAAGTAGTAGCAGACGGAAAAAAGTTAAAAGCGATTTCCAAAAACAGCTGCAAAACAATTTAAATCTAAATTAAGAAAAAAAAATATTTATTTAGCTTAGTCGTCAAGTAAAAACAAGTAAAAATGTTGAACTAAGAATGTTGTTAACGGTCACATTTTTGGAGCTCTAGCCATATATCATTTATATATATATATAATTTTCAGTCAATAAATTTTACATTTTTAATTAAATGTAAACGGTACAGTTTTTCCCGACTTGCCTCTTGGATGTGGATTTGACCCAGTGGGTGTGGACATAAAATGTTTGGTAAGTCTTTAGGAGTCTATAGTAACGTAGCTGTAAAACGTGCCACGCCCCTAGTGAGCGTGGACATATAATTGCTCGTCGACCTGTATAGGATCTCAACAGTAGCTCAGAGTAAGGCTAAATTTTGGGTTTCCAGATCTAAAACTTTAGAAGACAAAGTTTTACCTGATGCGTTACGCCTCTAATGGTCGTAGATATATGTGCTATATCTTTTTGATCTTCAGTTATCAACACGAATATACATTTCAAATTTCAAGTCTCTAGCACTTTGATTAATAGTGTTGCTGAGATACCGGATATAGTATTTCCCGATTTGCTACGCCCCCTGGAGAAGTATCTGAAAAATCTTAGCATTTTATCAGACGAAGGTATCCAAGAGTATATATTCCAAATTGCAAAGTCTCTAACTTTAGTAGCGGCGAAGTGGTTTGCGTTTATGCGGACAGACGGACAGCCGGACAGCCGGACGGACATTGCTTAAAACGAAATACAAATTGGAATAAATCGTAACAATAATGCAGGATACATTTAAATATGAATCTTCCAGGTTGCAGCTTTTGCCCAGGACATCAATTCAAATGAAACTAATTTAGTAAAAGATTCGCAAGTTTTCATGGTTCAGTTGACTGAAGGAATAATCTTTGTAAACAAATCATTTAGAATCGAGTTTGCACAAATTTCGATTTAAAAAGAACGGAAAGGGAAGATCCATTGCAATTGAAATAAAATAGTCGAAAGGAGATCCATTCCAATTGAAATAAAATAGGCGAAAGACTTGTTTTGCTTTTCAAATATGTATTTGCTCACAAACATGTAGAATTCATTAGTTTTTTTGCTAATTGATTTACTTATCGATAATATTTTTCGTAAATACTGCAATAGCACTAAACAAAAAAGTTTCACTAAACTTAAAACAAGTACGGAAATATATGATGCAAAAGTTGTAATATATTTAAAATTAGGAAAGAAAAAGAAACGAACTATTCATATACCTAAACCTATATATATGTATTATATATACAATATATATAGTAGATACTCGGAGTTGTCGTGTTTTGTTGTTCCACTTCTAAGATACGCGCATTTATTATGTTTGATGTTTCTTATGGATTTGTGTTTTTGGAAATAGCAGTTCGGTATACATGGTACAATCATTAGAGCTAAGGAAAAACCTAGAGAAATAATAATAATCAAATATATTTGTATAATTATAAATGTACTATATGTATATATATATGCAGGTTTCTATCAATATGTGTGAAAAGCAACCCGATTCAACGCACTGTCGGATGGGCTGTCCTCGTTTGTCTCTGCTTTTTGGTAAAATAAATCTAATCTTCAGCTGTTGCAACATTCGTATCGATTCATCCGTTTCGAGTTTTACGCCGTCTTCTTCTTCTTGAACTTATTCTTGAGCAGTCCAGGCAGCAGCGAGGCGCACGCGCACAATGTCAGCACGCCCATCGAGGTCCAGGAGAAGGCTTCACTCGAACTGCTCATCTTCTGCAGCGTTTTGCCCGCCTGTATAGCAATTACGGATGGCGGAGCCACGCCACAGAAGGTGCCCAGCGCGAAGATGTGCAGCGGCACACCGATCACGGGCGAGGCCAAGTTGATGAACCAGTTGGGCAGGATCGGTGTCATCCGCAGAAAGAGCATGTAGTTGAATAGACTGTCACGGTACTCCTCGACGTGTCTGGACCATTCGCTCGTTTTCTTTGGCCAAAAGTGTCGGATGAGACGGCGTCCGACCAGGTTGGAGAGTGTATAGCAGAGTGTGGCGCCCAGCGCCGAGCAGAAGCAGATGAGAAACAGTGCAATGGGGAATTTATACAAGAATCCAAGTAAGATCGACAGGAATAACGAACCAGGAATGGCAAATGTTTGTAGGCTATAAGACGCGTTCAGTTAAGGCAACCAATTCAAGTAAGATATAAATATGCATATACAGTCTGTCAAGAATGAGTTGGCACACTGAAAAAAAATGTAATTTTTTGACTTTGGATGCAAATATCTAAGTCATTAATGCATAAAAAAAATTTTTTTAAAATAGGAATCTGTTTAATATTCTTTTATTAATTTAAATATAAAAATAGAAAACATAACATTCAATATGTCAAAAAAAAATCAACAAAAACAAAGATCACTCAAAAATAACACTGTCAATAATGTGTTGGCACTGATCGTTTTGCACATCTGCTTTGCTCTCGTTCTTAGAAGTAACGGTATTTTACTGTTATTTTTTCATATTCAATGCATCTATGAACGTTTTCTTTCACATTTCTTGCCATTTGATTGTCAATTTTCGCTAGTTACGCATTAAAGCACACATTTAATATTTTTAAAATATGCCTGGAAAGCGATTGAGCTTTGAGATGGTGCAGCTCATCTACTACAACCACGAGATGGGCAAATCCGTTCCAGAATTGATGGACATGTTTTTTGTGCCCAGGAGAACGGTTTATAATGTAATAAACCGGGCCGAAAAAGAAAACAGGCTGCTTTTAAAGACGGGAGGAGGGCCGAAAAAAAAGATAACTGAACGAGTAGAGCGGCTTATTCTAAGAAAAGTCAACGCTAATCCACATATTTCAGTAAGAACTCTTGCCAAAGAGCTGAAGGAAGAATGTGGCATAGATGTTTCACATGAAACGATGCGCAAAGCCCTCGTGAGCCATGGGTACAGTTCGAGGGTAGCACGGAAAAAGCCTCTGTTATCAGAAGCAAATATTGAAAAGCGCTTAAATTTTGCTGTAAATATGATTAGTCACCCCGCAGAATATTGGGATGACGTCATATTTTGTGACGAAACAAAAATGATGCAATATTATAATGATGGTCCTCCCAGGGTATGGCGCAAGCCATTGACAGCTCTTGAAAGCAAAAATGTAATTCCGACTGTTAAATTTGGCAAATTATCGGTCATGATATGGGGGTGTATATCAAGCAAAGGAGTCGGAGAGATTGCATTTATTGAAAGCACAATGAATGCGGAGCAGTACCTCCAAATTTTGAAAACAAATTTAAGAGCAAGTGCGGCTAAATTCGGCTTTATGAATGGCAACAAGCCAAATTTCAAATTCTATCAAGACAACGATCCTAAGCACAAAGAGATCAATGTCCGCACTTGGCTGCTTTACAACTGTGGCAAAGTAATTGACACACCCCCCCAGAGCCCGGACCTTAACCCTATTGAGCATGTGTGGGCATACTTAAAGAAAAAAGTTGGAAAAACTAATCCTAAGAGCCGCTCACAACTAAAATCGGCTATAATTGAAGAGTGGGAGAAAATCCCTCTTGATTTTATTCAAAGCCTTATTTTTTCCATGAAAAAACGCCTTCAACATGTTTTAAATGCCCAGGGAGGCCACACTAAATATTAAAATTACCTTAATTAATCATAGTTTAGACTTAATTTTAGTTAAGATGCATAGATTGTAAGTGTGCCAACACATTATTGACACTGTTATTTTTGAGTGATCTCTGTTTTTGTTGATTAGTTTTTGACATATTGAATGTTATGTTTTCTATTTTTATATTTAAATTAATAAAATAATATTAAACAGATTCCTATTTAAAAAAATTTTTTTTTATGCATTAATGACTTAGATATTTGCATCCAAAGTCAAAAAATTACATTTTTTTTCAGTGTGCCAACTCATTCTTGACAGACTGTAAATAATAAAGTATGTCAATGACTTGTGTTAAGCACACACACACACACATAGAACCCTCTCATATGGCCTAGGGTCTCGAAAATCGAGTCTAAAAACAGATCATCAGATAAATTGCCAACTGGCTGCGCTGGGCTGGGCTGGGCTGATCGCCAACCAACTATTAATAGCCAAGTAACACACAAGTTGACAATGGCAATTGTCAGCCGCCCGCCCCCATGCGTCCCTTTGTCACAAAAGCTGAGACGTGCCCGAAGCCAAGCAAATGAACGATAACATAAAATGGCAAATGAAACGTTTTCATTTCGCTCAGATATAAAAACAGAAGCGTGCGGCAAGAGCACAATCAATTTTGAAATTTAGCGCTGGCTGCCAAACATCAATTTCATACATTGGATTAGCACATAGATTCGATTTCAGATCAATTGAAAGACCAAGAAACTTTCCACCTTTGCTTAAAAAACCTGACTCTCTGGCTGTTAATTCAGTTTACAGCAATAAGTTCGGCTTCAAATTGGATACGGTCACTCATACACACACATACATACATACATATGCATATATGAATATATATGTGTGTGTATGTATGTATGTATGTATATGTATCACAGCTAAGAGTATTTTTCAATGGAAACTAAGACGTGGTAGAAATATTTTTGCATTGAATGTCTTATAAAAAAAAAACATCTATACAAGATTAGTCATAATAAAAGCTTGAAATTAAATATTATATTATACATGTACATACATATGTATGTATGCATGCATGTTTGTCAATATTTGCACAAATATTACACATGTAGATTACAAGCCCTGAGCAAAATTTGTATCATTCTTTAGTATAATTAAATTTAGTATTTACAAATACAAATACATACACACATACATACATACATACATACATGTGAATGTACATGCGCGCATTCATGATTGCCAAATGCTTTACAAATACAGCCACAACTACAACACACACAAATATGAGCAACAAAACCAGCTTACACAGTCATTCGATCGCTACGTAAAATCGTAATTGCGTCGCCAGTTGCTTTGACGAATTGTACAACAAATACAAATAAATAAAACGAAAATATGTATGTATTTAAGCACGTATTCCAACAGAATGCTGAGTATTTACATGCATACACACATACTTAATGCAAATGATAGAGTGACCAGCTCTCAGCTGTTTTTTGGTATATTAGACATAGCGCACAAACGCGTGTGTGTTTATACCCTTGCCCGAAGCTGTCACGAAATGTGAAATGCGCGCACTGATAAACATTTTGAAACTAATTAAAATAATCTGTTTCTTGCCGCTAATCTATCAACTACACATGCTCTTATCGAAACAATACATACCGAAATGGCAGTGTTTTGGGCTAGAGTATTTAATATTCGGCATTCGTGCTATCTTGCTTTTGTTTATAAACATGCCTGAAAACGCAAATCAGAGCGTGATAGCAAGAGAGCTTCCAGGTATGCGTCAGCATGCGATTCCTCTCTTGCTACTGCAGAGTGAGTGCAAAGTGCACAAAGTGTTCAAACAGCTGATCAATTTGGGACATGTTCGCTCTGGTCGCTCTTTACGTTTTTTCTTTGAATTCTATGTGTGTGTGTGTGTGTGTGTGTATGTGTGTGTATAATTTGCTTCCTACTTGCAACCAAAACGACGACGACGTCGTCTTCAATGCTAATTATGCGTGCCCGTGCATAATATTATAGAAATTTACGCGGGTGTATCGACGCACGTGTTGTGCGCGTGTGTGCGCTAGACATTGTTGAGTTGACCATGAATATTTTTGCTGTTGCCGCGCACACTTTTTGGTCTAAACTGACCATTTGTAGAGTATTTACAAATGGGGTCAAGGTTACACAGAAACTTGTTGCGCAAGCGCCGTTATCTATGTGTTTGTATGTGTGTTTGCGTGTGTGTGTGTGATAGTTGATCAGATTAGCTGTCAATAGTTGTGTTTTGATTAGGAAAAGGATACAATACGTAGGCGACAACAACGCCGAACATTACTTCAAAATAATACATGTCCTTGTAGCGATCCAGGACCTTTGCTAGCATCTTTGCATCTTGAATATCACGTGGTATTTTCAAATGTTCCTTCTCAGAGCTACAAAGATACAAAAACCAAAAAACAATAACAATAAAAAGCGTTACTTACGACTGTAACAAATGCACAAGCTTCATCGCCCGTCTCTCTCTCTTCATCTCTCTCTCTCTCTCTGTCTGTGTGAGTGCAAAGTGGCGTGACTTTTGCTGAGCGCAAGCTCCCGAGCAAAGCTCGATACAATGTCAGAGGGAATTGACACAAGCGCACAGGTGACAGCTACAGCTACAGCCACAGCTACCGACTGGCGGCTAGCCTATTTAATACTATATAATAATAAAAACTGATGTGCTAATTGACCGACTTTGAGTAAACTAAGAACTTTAATTCATTTAATTTTGCCTAAGAAATGTATAAAGCTTAGAGTATTGAATTTCAAATATCAGTTATTTGATATAGCTTGTTGTAGGTGAAATAATACAAGGCAAATCGAGAACGCATAAATTAGACTAATGTGTTTATGCTAGATATGATATGATTAATTAATATAAACAATCTGTTTGTTGACATTAGATGACATAGACCTTGGAGGGAACGGACAGACAGCTATAGATCTACACTTTATATAAGATCTTGACAGAGACTTTTCTGGCACAGCTATAGATCGACACTTTATATAGCATCTTGAACTATGGATAGCTTATGGAACAAACAGACAGAGAGTTTCCAGGTACAGCTACAGCTCGACAATTTATATAAAATCTTGACGGAGACTTTTCTGGCACAGCTACAGATCGACACTTTATATAACATCTTGAACTATGGCACAAAGTTGTCAGCTTAACTAATTGCAATTTGCATAAATTGCGATTAGACACAGTCAGAGTCATATAGTGAAGTAGGGAAAAGTGTTCTGCCTAGACCTTTTGCTCTTTCAAATTGCACTCTGTGAATACATTCAAAATATATAGAAATAATAACTTTGATCAACACTCACGCATTCAATTCGGGAAATATTGCATATACATAGAACATGGTCATCAAGCTGGCCACAAATATTGCAACCACGATGACTAGAGATTTCTTGGTGGCTTTTCGCTCGTCCGCAGACATTGCCTGTTTCTGTGGCGTCACTGGTGGTGGCTGCTGTTGCTGTTGTTGTTGTTGCTCCTGCTGTTGTTGTTGCTGCAGTTGCTGTTGCTGCTGCTGCTGCTGTTGTTGTTGTTGCGGCTGATTCGGTGGTTTAGACTTGCCATTTGCGGGCATCCGCGAACGCACATTTGACATCTTATCAGTAATATCTGTGTTAACGTAAAAACAAACAGGTCAGCAAAGAAACACGTCATGAGCAATAGAGAGAGAGAGAGAGCAAGAGAGAGGGATAGAGCAAGTGAGAGGCAGAATGCGTGGGGTGCGGGGTGCGGGCTGCGGAGTATAGCTAAAATGATTTACAACTTACCGCTGCTGCGGCTGCTGCCGCTGATAAGTGTTAGGCCGCTGTCGCCGTAGCTACTGCTGCCGCCGTTGCTGCTGCTTTCCGTTTTGCAAGACATCGCGATGCGAGCGAATTCTCGATTTGGATTAACACAGCGCTTGGAGAGCACTTTGCCAGTTTCCGCGTTTGACTGTGTTTGCGAGCTTTTCAGGGTGCTCCGCTTCTAAATGTATCAACTGTGGTTTTTCTTCTTGTTGTTATTATTATTATTATGGCTGTTGTTGTTGTTGTTGTTGTTTTTGTAGCAGCAAGTGTATGTGTATGTGTATGTGTATGTGTGTTTGCGCGCCAGCACTAGTCGCAGCTACATATCTTTTCGTACATATACAATTTAATCGATAAAAACGGCGAACGAACCAAACAGACGCTGCCCGACCACAATCAATGACAATTTGAACTATTAATTTGTTTTACATGTGGAACATGTATTCTGCACACGATGCCATACAATCGGGATGCATTCTTTTAAAAATTCATGTTTTCTTTCTGTTATAGTTGTATTAATTAGACGACGACGAGATCGCCTCACTCTGCGTGCTTCGCGTAACACTCTGCTCGGTGTGACCAGAGACGACCAACAGCTAAAATACAATGTGCTCGTGTTTAATTTAAGAGAAAAATACTACCAGCATACACCAGCTGGTGGAATAATATGTGATCAAGTTCTGAAAATAATACTAAAAAAGGCGGCCTTGAGAAAAAGTCAACCATGACTGGCAACACTACCATTCAAAATGGCAGTAATCATTTTGAAAGGCACGCGACATATTTTGTCCGTTATTCCTCGGTTATATTTAAATTCAGCATTCAAAACTAATCATGAAATTCTCTTAGTTAAAAAATTAATATATAATATATATAAAAAAAAGTACATTTTGTGTTTCTTATTATTTAACTTCATTTTCTTTCTTTTGTGGTTTGAAAAAATAAAGATATAATATATAAAATAAGTTTTTTTTGTTTGTTTCTTGTTTGACTTCATTTTCTTTCTTTTGTAGTTTAAAATATTAATATATAACTTAATATTAATTAATATATAACTTCATCGTTTTTTTTTTAATTTTTGTGCATTTTATGTTTCGGTTTAACTTCATTTCTTTCTTTCATTTCTTTGTGGATTTAAATATAATTATATTTATGTTTATTTATATATAAATTCATGTTTTTCATTTGACTTCATTTTGTTTCTTTTGTGGATTCAAAGAAATATATATATAATATAATTATATATATAATAATATATAAAATTAGTAGATTTTGTGTTTTTTATTTGACTTCATTTTTTTTCTTATTTAACTTCATTTTTCTTTTGTAAAGTTTTTGTTTCAGTTTAACTTCATTTCATTTGTGGATTAAAAATATAAATTATAATTCTAAATATATATATATATATATATGTATATATATATATATATAAGTACATTTCATGTTTTTCATGTTTTTCATTTAACTTCATTTTCTTTCTTCTTTGGCCTAAAAATATTATTTGTCTTGGTACCTCTCTAAAGGATTTGATACAAAGTCTTTTCATTTAGCTTGAGAGCTCACAGATCACGTGTTCTGTTGCTCCGAGCTATGTTGATCGCTTAAAGCTGTTACAGATCATAGATCATATGTGTAGTTCTGTTGCTCCGAGCTGTTTTGATCACTCAGATTCAAGAAGAAATCATCGTTTGCGTATTCGGTTGCATTTGCGAAGTTCAACGTGTTCAGATTGTTCACAATCGCATTTTCGGAGTTATTCGAATCGTTATTCGAATTATTATTCGAATTATTATTCGAATTATTACTCGAATTATTCTGATCGTTGGCAGCTTCGTTATTAGTAGCTTCCTGCTCTGGCATGGAGCCATTGGATGGGAATATGTTTCTGAAGCTTGCGTTGCGATCAAATCGATGCAAAGATGAGGTTATTGAGAAGGACAAAGGCGGCAAAATTTCCACGGTTTCAACGATAGCGCGTTCAGGCAAATATCGGGGAGCGGCCATATTTCCCACCTCTGCCTCTAGCTGCGACGACTCCGAGTTCAAGTCGAATATGTCGCCCATATCAGTGGGCAGCTCCTGCATTATTTGATCTGCGTCGCCGGCGTGAATTGGCGATGGCAAAGGAGCAAAGTGGACCTGCTTATTGGGACTGATTGGGCGCTCGTTGTGCACCAAGATGGAGCGCAGCGGCGGCGGCGGCCCCATTACATTGCTCACGGCGCTAGTCTGGCCCACCTGAGCCACCTGGCCCACCTGGCCCACGACGTTGTTCTCCTCAGCATACCTGTCGGCAAACTCCAATGCCGGCTGCAGCACCAGCGGCTCGCTTTTCTTGCGCAAGGCCACAGCTTTGGCCTCGCACTCCTTGGTCTGCATGGCCTTGACCTTGTGGCTGACTGGCATTTCGTGCTGTGAAAGGTTGAGCTAGCAATATGAGCAGGAATGTTCAATGCAGAATCAATTAGCCACTAAGATTACCTCGGGGAGTGCCGTGCTGCGCTGCACCAAGGCCACAATCCGTTTGTTGCGCTGCTCTATGGCTCGCTTCAGCTTTTCGGCCCACTTGCGTTCCATCAAACTGTACTCCAGGGTAGTGTTCGCATGCTCCTCCTCTGCCTCTTTCAATTCCCGCTGCCATTTGCGAAATTCCTGAACTGCAGAAGGCAGAGAAACGATTTGATGACAAACAAAATACCAAAATATTTGCTGGCGAGTCTTAAAAAATACGAACCAACTAAACGATGTTCCATAATCGACTTCGATTCGAGCTGCTGATTTTGTTGCATCTCCATGCTCTTGAGTTTCTTCTGCACCTCGTTTTCCTTGCGCATGACGCCATAGCTCAGCATGTTCTTGATTCTGTCGTCGTCGAGGAGCGTGCCCATTTCGAGCACTTTCTGGTAGGAGCTGTCCAAGAGGTTGGTAACCACATCGATCTGCCGCATTTCGTCATGGCGCACATCTCGGGCTTGACGCACCAGAGCCAGATCGACTTTCGAGCTGTGCATCGACTTCACATTTTCTGTAGAGGCTGTGAACAAAATTGTTATATGTATATTTTTGATGACGGTTAACGTACTTTTGAGTGATGCTTTCTTTCTTTCCAAGCTCTCGAGCGATTTTTCCAGGCGACTGTACACTCGATTTAAATCCTCGTCTGATAATATCACATTCGCCATGAATTCGAAAACACATGGAAAGTGTTCGCTCGACATTTTGGGAAATTATTCTGATTCGTGCGGCGGGAAGTGCTTTTCTGACTCAAAGCGTCAAACAGACTAACGCTGCACGCACCGATAAGTACGAACCGGTTAATTATGTTGCTTATCGGAACTGGAACTCCTTTGGAGACTCCTTCTTTTATTGACTGGAGCTGCCACCTTTTGCATAGTTTTGGTGTAGACTTGGTAAAAACGTCCTAATGGTAATTAGAGACGTCTTGTAACAAATCAAATCAAATGAAATTTAAACTTAATTTTGCTTTCTAATCCATTTTATACTTCAGAGTGTGTCGTTGGCTATGCTTTTTAATTTGGCAATCAAATTAATTGCTTTGTCTAGGAATTATGGCAAAACATGGATTTCTGCAACGAAATTATTTGTAAGTTGGCGCCCATGTTTAATCGATACACTCGATTACTGCCAATTCCACTCATATATCGATGCCTGAATTTCTTCTTACATCACTATAATAAACGATATCGCTCATGCGCGAAATCTGGCAATATTTATCGTGACGCACACTAACACACACGGGCAATCAAGCTAAGCAATCACTTTCCGAAATTGTCTGCTCTGCCCTGAAGTTGAAGATGATGTGAATAAGTGTTAACAACACAATCGAAACGCGATATTCAACGCGACTCATAGCAGCTTTGGCAGCAATCTCAAAGGCGAATTGGTTTACGACAGAGATATTATTCGCATGCCAAGTTCCTTCTCTGTTCCTTTTTTTTCGCATATCCAGTCAACTAGTCCGTCGTCTATCCCCTGTCCGGGATGTCACAGTTCGAACGCGAACGGGGCTCAGGCCCACTGCCCAATCGTTGGCTTTATTGCCCTCGAAAAAGTGATTCAATTATTGCGGAACGATTTCTGGCCTTTAAAACGCCGCTAAGTCAGTCCTTCCAAGACAAGATGCCCATCGAGTGCACCTTTCGTCCGGAGATGCTCTTCGACTATTGCAAGACGCTTAAGGTAAGAAGAGTTGTTAGCAATGACAATGGCAATGGCAAAGGTATTCATATTTGACATATACTTCACACATAGCAGCTTAAACTGGGCCTTTGGATTGACTTGACAAACACAAAACGATTTTATGACCGCAGCACGGTCGAGGAGCGGGGCGCACAGTATATTAAGCTGCAGTGCCGTGGCCACGGCGAGACACCATCGCCGGAGCAGACGCACAGCTTCATCGAGCTGGTTGATAACTTCATCAATGAGCGTCCGCTGGATGTTATCGCTGTGCACTGCACACACGGCTTCAACCGCACAGGTTTTCTGATCATCTCGTATATGGTGGAGCGCATGGATTGCTCTGTGGAAGGGGCGCTGGCCGTGTTTGCAAAGTCGCGCCCGCCCGGCATATACAAGCAGGATTATATTAATGAGCTCTTTCGTCGCTATGAGGACGAGGAAGATGCGCCCCAAGCACCAGAGCAGCCCAATTGGTGCCTCGACTATGATGACAGCAATGGCAACGACGATGTCGGTGGCGACAGCAGAAAGCGGCGCTACGATGATAATTGCTCTTCCACCTCGCAGCAGGCTGCAGCGGCAGCGGCTGGCGGCGGCACCGCTGACGAGGACGACGAGGAGGACACAGGCGACTCAAATGCTAATTGTGAGGAGGGCAACGCCTCCGGCGATGGCATCCAGAAGAAGAAGCGTCGTCGCGAGCTAATTGTGAAGAATGCAGCATTTATGGCCGGTGTGCCCGGCGTACGCCAGGTGACAGATCAGCCGCGTGTCACCGACCTGCAGCGCCGGGTACAGGACTGGTGTCACTGGCAGAAGAATGGCTTCCCCGGCGCCCAACCCGTATCGATGGACAGACACAACATCAAGAGGCTCAGCGAGATACCGTATCGGGTGTCGTGGAAGGCAGACGGCACACGCTACATGATGCTCATCGACGGACGCAAGGAGCTGTACTTCTTCGATCGCAACCACTCCTGCTTTCAGGTGGAGAACATGTCCTTTGTCAGTGGCAAGAATCTGCACGACCATCTCGATGGCACACTGCTGGATGGCGTAAGTTGACGACCTCTCAAATTTGTATTCATATGAATCACACAATCACATGGCTTTGCAGGAAATGGTGCTGGACAAGATTGGCGACACAGTGACGCCACGCTTTCTGGTCTATGACATTGTTCGGCTGGCAGGCCGCGATGTGCGGGAGGAACCATTTTTCCCGCATCGTCTGGACTATATCAAAAACGATGTTATAGGTGCGCACGCCCAGCCCGCTTCGGTTGCCTTTCACTTGCTTAAAACACACTTTGCCCACAGGTCCACGCATCCTTGCCATGAAGCACGGTATTATTAACCGCGCCCTGGAGCCCTTTAGCGTGCGCAACAAGGACTTTTGGGACATACGCACTTCGGCACGTCTGCTGGGCGAGAAGTTTTCACGCTCGCTGGCCCATGAGCCTGACGGCCTCATCTTCCAGCCCTCGCAGCAGCCCTACACAGCGGGCGTCTGCGTCGATGTCTTCAAATGGAAGCCGCATGAGCTCAACTCCGTGGACTTTCGCCTGAAGATCACAACAGAGCGTGGCGAGGGGTAAGATGTGGTCCAATATTTGATATAGTCTTTAGTCCTTTAGCTATATCTTTTGTATACTTTCCTGCTTGGGGGATGTCAAGTCAAGTCATATTGATCATTAACCATTTGTGTCTGCTCCCAGGTTATTGACCAAGAAGGTTGGCTTTCTTTTTGTTGGCGGCCACGATGCTGCCTTCGGTCGCATGCAAAAGCTGACCAAGGACATTCGTGAGCTGGACAACAAGATTGTGGAATGCACCATGAATCAATATGGTAATTGGGACTTCATGCGTGAGCGCACAGACAAAAAGTTGCCCAACAGCTTCAACACCGCCGTATGTAAGTTGCACTCGCTATGATTATTAAATGATTATATTATCTTATCCAAATGTCAAATGTTGAATTGCAGCCGTCGTGGAGAGCATCAAGCATCCTATTACCAAGGATTATCTACTAAGTTTCATTTCAAATTTCGGCTTCCGTGATGATCATACAATGATGCCGCCGCCAGCCGCACAGCGACGTTAGCCATGCTAAGAGCAGCTATCTCTCTCTCTCTCTCGCCCACACTGCATCCACCACATAGACACCCTTGACACACTCATTAGGAAATTAATAAACCATAATAAATAAAGAATTGGTTTTCTCTCTCTCATATATATAAATGATGTGTTTACCAGGCAAATTGCTAAAGGCTAATAGTAATTATTTAAAAATTGATTTATATTAGTTAGTTAGTTATGTCTGGCAGATTGCTTGATCCAGTGAGAGCTCATGCAAGGGGAACATTTGTAATTTTGTTTGTTTGTACAATTTTTACTTAACTTAATGACGTCAATTATATAAGAGGCATAAAACTGAAATAACAGATTAGATTTGCTGCTCCGCTAATCCAGATTGCAAGATTATTGCTTAAGGGGTTTCATGGATACGAGGCAAAGAAAGGAATTGATGTGCAGCTAGCTAGCTGATCAGACTGCCATTGTCGCAGAGGCTTTGCTCATTGAGCTGGCCCAGCTGGAGCAGCGCGACCAAGGCGGCGCCCTGCTCCGCCTGCTTCTTGTTCTTTTCCCAGAAGCTGCTGCTGAAGCGCTGGCCATCATAGCTGCAGATGGAGCGGAACAGCTTGTCGCACTGATGCGTCTCGTAGCTGGGCGGCTGCTTGCCCAGTTTGCCCGCCAGCACATAGAGCGCCATCTTGGGCAGCTGGGTGTCTGCAATGGGGCATAGATAGAGTTGGTTGTACATATATAGGATTGGGCAGACTTACTAGCCGTGTAGGTGGAACGCAGGAAAGCCATGTTGCGGCAAATGACGCCCTCGTACTCGTCCGCTAAGTTGTCCGTCAGCTCCAGTCGTTGCCTCTTAGCCAGGCATTCGGTTAGTATGAGATTGGCGCGTCCGCCGTTGCCGTGCCGCTTCAGCTCCTGCTGCCTGCGCCTGCAGTAGTCACCCAGGTCCCAGATGTCGCAGATCTGCTGCAGCGTCTGGCACTGCAGGAAGCGCTTGCCACGCGGCGTCTCCTGCAGCTCTTTGAGGATGCTTTGCACGCAGTACTTGGAGTTGTGCGGCGCATTATCGTAGTCGATGCACAGGCGCAGATATTTGCAGATCACCTCATCAATGGGCAGAAGGCCTTTCTTGCGAAAGATCGACACATTGAGCTGGGCGGCGCGGGCCACCATGACGCTGTCAGCGCCACACAGCTCCTGAAACTGGCGCAGATCCTCGTACGCATGCATGTTCCGAGATCCTCCATTGGCTATGATGGGAATGTCGACGGCGCTGGCAACAGCTCGCAAGACCTCGGGATGTGGTTGATGCTGAGGCCGTTCATCCCGTGTCCGCGCATGAATCCCAATGGCGGCTATGCCCGTTGCCGCCAATTGCTGCACCAGCTTGATGGTCTCCAGGGTGTCGGGCAGTATTCGTATCTTACAGGTAATCGGTATGTCCAATTGCGCGGTTAGTGTTCGCAATATATGCGCCGCTTTCTCCGGCTCGGCGAGCAGCGCTGCTCCCATGCCGCCCTTGATGGAGAACTCCTTGGGACAGCCCATGTTTATGTCGAGGCCGGCAATGTCCTGCTGCACCAGCTGGCCCACGGCTAGTGCTCGTGCCGCATCGCTGGTGCCCAACTGGAGCACTACTCTTGACTTCTCCAAGGCACACGTGCGAAACACAATTGTGCCATCCGAGGGATCCACGAAATCGATTGTGTTCAAGGCGGCTGAAAAGTGCAGCAATTCACATGGTCAAATGATGTTATCTTAGTAAATGAACCAACTCACGATTCGGGCGACGTAAACTTTTGATCAATTTCAGATCGACCAGTTCCTCGGTGTACACGATGTCAGCGCCCATTTCCAGGGCCAGGAGGCGCATGGGCAGTGTGCCCACACGCACCATTGGCGCCATAATTATTTTGTTTCGGTAGTCGAGACGCGGTTGTCGCTTCATTTTCAGCATTGGCAAGTCGCGGAGCATCGACAACCATTTGAGGTGCGACATGAAGACGGCACAGCTGTTGCATGATCAAATAACAAGTGTTTGGTCATGCAGGGCGTCAAGCCATCATTGCAATCAACAGTAATTCGGGCCAGGTGAGGAGCGTCAACATGGAACAGCTGTTGCATGACGCACAAAATGGCTGCTTATCAGGAGTTTCGATTGCATTATCGGAGCTGGTCGATAAAAATGCATCCACAATCGTTAAGTGTGCATATGGTAGTTGTGAACGCATAATTAAGGAGGTCCTTACACGAGCTCAGCTTGCTATCGACGATTATGATAATATTTTTAATATTCAATTTAGATGCTTTAATACAAATATTTGAAATTTTATCGATACAAATACATTTTTCGAACTTTGAATTTTGCGATAACTCTTGTACGACAACACACAACTTATAATCGATACGTGGCTAGACCCCCAGAACTTCACAGAGCTGCATGGCAGCGCACAAAAAAAAAAACACAAACAAATAAATCGATATTTGCAACTCTGACACTGTTTTGTTGTATATATATATGATCCAAACTTTGTTTCGGGTTTGTTGTCAAAATTCCATAGTTAATTAACAGAAAAAAAAAAACGCTTCAAGGGAATCTCTAATATTGATCAGAAATATTACCAAATTGAATGCCAGCACGTTGAAAGTATTCACCAACTAATTGGCGCCACTGCAGAACTAACACCACCTCGCCCAGCACACATACCAAAGAGGAATCCGCGTTAGCCTTTAATTGAATTAGCGCCATTCAGTGGTGCGCCTTTTGATTTTCATTTGCACAGCTCAGTGCCAACGTCAGCCCCGAAACGCTGCTCAACTTAACGCTCTCATTTATATATATTTCTACACAGCAGGACTTAGGGACGTAGCAGAACTTACGACGCAATAGTGGCCAAGGCAACATCTGCTCCAGCACTCGAGGCCAACTCACGTTCTGTGAATCATTTGCACTGCCTGCTGGTCGAGCCTTAAGTTGTCTTTAGCGCCAGGGCGCGCTATGCGAAACATTCGCCTGGATACGATAAACGGCTGCAATTGTGATTTGGACGATCTAGCGATACGGTGAGGTCGAAGGACAGCACCACACGATTGAAGAACATCATGTCCCTGCTGGCCCTCGGTGGCGGCGGCGGCGGAGGCGGCGCCGAAGACGGTAGCTCCAGCGATACCGAGCCCGATGCACTCATTGATTTTACGGCAATGCTAATGGAGCGGAAACATGAGTGCAACGGCGGCTGGCTTAGCTGTGGCAGCAAGCTTCAGTCGCAGTCTCACGAGGACCACGGCTACTACCTTGGACAGTATGTGCTCGGTGTGCTGGACTTTAGCTCACAATATGGCATCGACTACAGCATATCCTACACGGCTGCCAATGTGATTGGCAGGCCAACCAAATTTCCTGCCTACGGTGACTACCCAGAGACCTTTACAATGGTGAGCTGAGATTATTATGGATTGAGACATGTTAATTCTACTGTTTTACCTTTGCCTTTTAAGAATCAGCACCAAAGGCTCATAGGTGCATAAATATTATAATATTAAGACTTTGGCAGGGCTTCCTGGTTAGCTAACAAATGTATTAGCTGACAGATATTAGATGTAATTTCATCGTCATATGCTTAGATATATATATGATAGAATAGAGGAGGTCTTCAAAGGCATATCATGGTTAAGTGATAAAGAAACATTTCTTTCCTATTGACCAAGCTCTAAAGACTTGAATCTTGATAAAACTCTGTATTTGTGTATATGTAACAGATATTATATGGAATTCATCGTCATATGCTAAGATATAATAGATAGAATAGAGGAGGTCTTCAAATTCATATCATAGTTAAGTGATAAACACTTCTTTCCGTATTGATTCGGTTCTAAAGACCTGAATCTTGATGAAACTGTATCTGTATACACCAGACCAGCTAGATGGTCTTCCATAGCCCATGTCTTGATCTCTGTTTCAGAATACGTGTAATATTCGTTTACTATGACAAGATTTATATGCCCAATTAGCTACGCTGTTATTAGAATATTCTATATCAATTTCATGGTAATATCTTCTCTTTTTAATTGGACTTTACTTGCAACTGCAGCGTACCTACGGTGATTGGTGGCAGCACACGCCATCAGCCACCCAAGAGATTCAGGCACAGAATTTGCCCACTCTGGCCACACATGATTTCATTGGTAAGTGTAGCATTTGCAGTTCAAGTGGCCACGAGTATGATCGACTGCCTTTTCAGTGGTTTATTTCGAAAAGTTTGTGGTGCCCACGGAAGTCGCCATCTTCGAGACATTCAATCCGGGCGGAGTAGTGCGAATTTGGGCTTACAGCATCACCAAGCGTTGGACCTGTTTGTGGGAGGCAACGAGCAATGACCTAAAGCAGGTGCCGCGCGATTCACGTCGCTTTGCACCGCCTCTAAAAAAAACCAATATGATTACAAAGTGAGTTAGCTGCAGCTAATACTGGTTATCTCGACTAATATTAATATTCATTTGCTTCTTGCACAGAACGTTGCGCATTGACTTCAATCACAGTCGACTAAATTATTACACCGAGATAGATGCTATAATGCTGTGCGGTAGGACGGTTCCGATGCGTTGCATGCATCAGCTGCTTGCGCCCGTGGCAAAGCGCCTTGGTAACGCTGCAGAGGAAAGTGGCAATGGGCCCATCAGCTGCAAATTGCGTACGCTGAAGTTCCAGCCCACCTGCCATGAGAATGATGCTGTCAAACTTCACGACTTTATAAACAACGATCTGAGCAAGTTCTTGGTGGACAGCCATGTGGAAGCTGAGCAACAAAAGCCAAACAGCACGACACAAATCTGTCTAACGGATCTGCCGGTTGGCCAACCAATTTGTTTTACCAGCTGCGCACTTCATCTCATGTGTAAAGTCTTTCTCGTAGTGTGAAATCCTGTTGAAAATACTCAGCTATCTGGACCTAAAGTCGCTCTTTCGTATGGGTCAAGTGTCGCACCTGTTCTACGATATTTCCACCCATCCGCTGCTCTATTGTGACCTCAGCCTAAAGCCCTATTGGCAGTTGGCTAACTCCGAGCTGTTGTGTACGCTGGCGCGACGGGCGACGATGTTGCGAAAACTGGATTTGTCATGGTGCGGCGGGTTCGGAGAGGTTTCACCCACCGAGTTCAAAAAGTGAATAAGCTTCAGCAACTAAATGATAAGCCGATGATTATTTGTATAGCACTTGCCCTTTCATTTCTCCCACAGATTTCTAACCCAACGTGGTGACAACATCACCCATTTGCGCCTTAACTCCTGCAAGTTTCTCAATGCTAGCTGCATTGAGACAGTTGGTATAGTCTGTGATAATCTGATAGGTAAGTGAGCTTCAATTGTTTTGATTCAACTTTCATTCTTTCTTGTTGCATTTGTAGAATTGAGCCTACGAAACTGCACGACAAACCCGCCGCTACTCAATTTCTCCTGCTTAGCCAATCTAAAGAATCTGGAGCGGCTCGATCTCTTCCAAACTGCCTTTGAGTCGGAGCTGCTACTAAGTATGCTAGAAAGCAATCGCAAATTAAAACATTTGAATCTTGGTACGTGTTCATCGCATTTCCATGCAAAGACTGTAAAAGTGCTCAAACCTGTTCCCTGTTCCGTTCAATAGCCTTCTGTGGTGTTTCGGTAAACATGGATAATGTCGCAACTCATCTGGCCACATACAACACCCAACTCGTTTCACTGGACATGTGGAAAGCACACTTTTTGTCCGCGCGGGGACTGCAATCGCTGTCTCGTTGCCAGCATCTGGAAGAATTGGATCTGGGCTGGTGGTAAGCAAAAGTCAAATAACATTTTACCCCAGACATTATGCAGACAGTATTCATAATAGATTTCTTTATGTTGCAGCATGCGAGAAGCCACTTTGGGCGATAGCCTATACCAGCTGCTCTTCAACTGCCCCAAACTTAAAAAACTCTTTCTGTCGGCCATGCGAGGCATCACGGAACGTGATCTCATGCATATCGCAACACTGGGGAAAAATCTTGAGCAGTTGGACCTGATGGGCATACTTAATATAACCCACGAACGCGTTTATGAGTAAGTCTCTGAAATATCATATGCATCTACATACATATATATATCGAGTTGTATCATTTTGCTTGCAGCATTCTGGTGCATTGTTCAAAGCTGAAATTGTTGGATTTGTGCTTTTGTGACAACTTCATGGATCGTGATGTAGGTCACAATTTGATATTCAATTGATTTCTACTAACCATTTGGGCTCTATTGCAGTTCGATATAATTGCGGATTGGTCACGGCTCTTCAATGTGGATATTAAGAATAGCCGCATCTACAACTCCAGATAGTTTTAATTAAATGGCATACCGTATGTTATAGACTAAGCAACCTTCTAGCTAATTATTATTATCTATGTCTAATGCGTTTGCGCCAACCTGTTTATATTAACAGTCAACGACTATGATTGTATGGACGTAGCAATAAATTTGATAAGCACTTCTATGATACTTCAGCAGACAGTACCTATTTATGTACAATTAAACTGGGCTGTGTTTCACGTTGACTCAACACATGTAGTTCTTCTGATCTAGGTAGCATGCATATATCATTTAAGAGCAGCTATATCTCTCGGTGAATAGAACTTTTTCGATTATCATAGGATCTCGCCCTGGCACATCAGCGAAACATTGCATTTGTTTATTAATTTTTCGTTTTTATTATTCAAATTGCCATTGAACCCGGCCAACGCCGGGTAATGTCTTCTAGTATATTATAAATAACAATATATAAAAAAAAAATATTTTCATTCTTAACAAAAATTGAGTTGGCGAGTTTTCAATTAGGCCTTTGATGGATCCTCAGCTCTGCTGGCTATAGGCTCAACTTCTGGCACTTGTTCAACCCCATTCGTGGCTGGAGCTATGTCGGCGGTTTGTTCGATGATTGGTTCAACTTTTTCGCTTTCGGCGGCTGTTGCCTTTTTGGGCGCTGGCTTCGCAGTGCCGCGTCCGAAAATGGCCTTCTCAATGCCCAGAATGGGCGCCTCGAAGGCGAGCGTCGCAAAGATGGAGAGGGTTAGTGTGATACCGAAGTCGTGCCACCAGCGCAAAATCTGCAAGCAGACAAGCATTAGACATATAGAAAATATTGTAGAATAAAATGTGAGCTATCTTACCGCATCGTAGTCGGAGAAGTGTGTATCCGTTTGTAGTCGGGCGGCATTCACGAGCTGCACGATTCTGTGTATGACGTACATGCAGTAGCACAGCCGGCTGAAGCCCGTGAAGAAGCTCCAGGAGAGGAAGTCGTTGATTAGGCCGCCATGGCCATTGTAGCAGGCCCACACAATCCAGCCGATGGCCAAGGCCCAGGAGCTGCGACTGAGCGGTTCGAACAGAGCGCCCTCAATAAGCGGAGAGTCCGGTGTGTCGGGCAGGATGCGCCAGAAGGGACCCCACATATCCGCCAGCATCGTGCCAAAGGCCACCACCCAGCCAGTAATCACCCAGTGCCTGGCCAACGGAATCTGGCGTCCACGGTTGCGCGTAAACAGGAAGTAGCCAAAGATGACGCCGATCAGCCAAGTGGGGATGCGTGTATGCGTCGGATAATAGGTCAAGCGCTGACGCAGATCCACATGATCGTCTTGCACGCGGAACAGTGTGAAGTCGTTGTGCAAGAATGTCGCCACCGTGCAGCCCAGACAAAGTATACCGAATATTCCAATTGGTATGAGCGCCTTCTTGCCCCACTTATACAGGGGTATCAGGAAGAGCGGCGAGAGGAAGTACAGCTGGGTGTCCACAGCCAGATACCAGGACTGCGAGACGCACTGTGTTCAAACGAAAGCGAAAAGTGTGAGGTGAGGAAGACACAGTCAAAACAGGCTTTCACTTACTATGCTGTAGGGGAAGGCATAATTTTGCACATAGAGCAGTGTGGCCCACCAGGTTTCCGCACAGCGCTGATCTTGGGTGCCCAGCTTGAACCACATGGGTCCGGCGCCGGAGTAGCGATATAGCGACATGATATACAAGACGACCACAGCGACAACGGGCGTCAGGCGGATATAGCGATGGAAGTACATCATCGGTATGTTCAGCTTGCCCTTGGTGCGCTCCATCTCACGGAAGGCGCCCCAGCACATCAGCAGGCCGGACATGAAGAAGAACGTATCCACGCAGAGCGAGCCGTTCTGCACGAGCATCGAGTAGGGCGTCTGCAGCCACGTGTAGTACTTGTTGCGATTGATGTGCGGCAGATCGTAGAAGGTCATGTAGCCATGGCCAAACACCACCCACATCATGCTGAAGCAGCGCAGACCGTTCAAGCAGTGGATGACATTCGGACTGTTTACCTTTTTGACCGTGAAAATCTTTGGCGCATTGTGCAGCACCGAGAAAGCCAGGTAAAGCGGTTTTTTAGGCGCTGCAAAATAAATTGAGTAATTTATTTCTTTTAGACTCGAATCATCATCATATTTTCGACCAAATGCTAGACTTACCGCCCTTTCGGGTCTGCACAAAATCATAGACGCTGCTGGCTAACAGGAAGAATATGATCAGTGAGAAGAAGACGCTGCGTGAAGAGAAATAAGAATTATTTGTAACTTTCCACTATTCTACAATACCAATGCTCGTAGACGATCTCATCCTTGAGTCTTACTTACATGGCACATATGTCCACAGCGCGGAACTCGACGGGCGCATTGTATTTACACCATTTATCCTGAACCATCCTAAAGTCAAGATCGATGACATCGTTGCCATACAAGTGTGCAATCGCGTACTTCAGCAGGGCGTCAGTTTTGTCAGCGCTGCAGGTGCTCGGCACACAGACGCCCAGCTCGAAGATCTCGGGATCCGTTTGCTTGTAGCTGATGCGTGAGAACTCCTCATGGCGACGCTTCACCTTGCTGTAGAACTGGGTGATGTTCAGACGCGCCAGACAGTACTGGCCATTGAGACCATTGCCATAGGTGGCTGTGGCGGCGACGCACTCTTCGTACTGGCCCATGCTGATCAGATGGCCCCAGAAGAAGCCGACGGGCAGGCGACCCCATGTATCCGGAACTGCAAGCAATTATCTAATTAGCTAGAGCGTAAACAAAATCAAATGCTAATTCTTGACAAATTTGAATAGTTAAAGGTCTTATCGGAAAGGGAATTCTGAAACTCTAATTCCTAAATCAATATTACAATTACACACACCGAAGTTTACACAGTGGAGTTCAGCAAAGATCGGTTTAGCTCATTCAATATAGTATAAACAATGGAATAAACAATTTTTTTCGAATTAAACGCGTTTGTGATTGATTTGTCTAGATTTTTATACCCTGAACCCATTGAAAATGGGAAATCAGGGTATAATGGATTTGTTAAGCTGTCAAATGTATGTAACAGGCAGAAGGGGGCGTGGCAGACCCCATAAAGTATATATATTCTTGATCAGGGAGACGAGCTGAGTCGATTTAGCCCTGTCCGTCTGCCTGTCTGTCCGTCTGTCCGTATGTATGAAAGCGTCGATCTCAGAACCTATAAGAGCTAGAGACTTGAAATTTTTGTTGTTGTTTGTTTCAAAAATTCGATAACTATTACCGATTAAAAACCTTATCGAAAGACAGTTTTTTAATTCTATGTCGTACATCTTTATAGCTAGAGCCTCCAAATTTTGCATTTAGTTTCATTTGTATTTTATACAATTTCGGTTTTTGTTATATTTTTATTTAAGGAGGCTAAAAAAACATACATATGTCGAATTAACAGAGGTTTTATATTTTAGTTGAAAATAATTGTAGAAGAAATTCTTTTCTGTGTAGAATTAATGTGATTATTCATGACGCTATTTGTAAATTTAAATTTAATTATTTTGCCATCTCAATTATTTTCGTTCCATTATCAATGGCTGAAATTACGCTCTGCTTTTGCGCGATTGATAAGCTCTTCTGCGTACGTTTATCATACTTTTGAAGGAAATTATCAAACTAAGCAAAAACAATGAGAAAGACCCAAAAAAGTCAGCATGTAGAGCGACATGAAAGCCGCCGCATAAATGTCAGCAAAGCCCTAACAATAGTTTAGCTGACATCAAATTTCGCTTTACATAACGAATTGCAAGAGGTCTCGCAACAAGATTTCTATTTATAATTATTTGCGTGAAAAAATACTACGAATTAACGAGAGAATTTTTATAAATTCAATGAGTTTATCTCCAGGCGTTAGCAGCTTTTACGAATTATGGAGATTTTCAACTTAGCGCAGACAAATTATGCCAATTCGACTTTCATTTTAAAGAAAATTATGGTTCGGTCCCGCAGCTCTTCTCCGTTGCTCTTCTAATAAGCTCTCTTAAGTTTATCTTTACTTTAGAGGTATCCCACTCATTAACTCTAACTACTAACTCTTACTACTACTTATAACTTCTATTCTTTGTCTTTCTTTGTCCGTCTCTTCGAAAAGTTTCAGCTATGAAAATAGTTTTGCAATAAATTAACTTTTTCTTACATTAACATGACAATTCCATCTAGAAATAATAAGCTATTGTAATTAAACTAAATAGACAAAGCCTTTATTAATGATTGGAGTCAGATTTGTCGCTTCCAACAAGTATCATGACTAAGCTGTACCTCACTTATGCTGACCACTTTGGCCATCCGGAATGCTCAGTTAACTTGTATACACTGAACCCATTGAAAATAAGATTCAAGAATTGTAAAGAGCATTGGATGGGAATTACTTTGAAGACTACTTTGAATAGATGATATTAAGAAACACATCAATAATTTAATTTAAATTAAAACAACCAAATTCGTGATACTCTTAAACAGACACGCAGACATAACATATATAGAAAGGAATTTAATCTATGGCGTGCCAATAGATAACATTTTGCACACTTTTGTTTGCGCTCACTTTCTCTCTTTCTCCCTCTCTCTCTCTCTCCCTCTCTCTCTCTCTCTCTCTCTCTCTCTCTCTGTCTATAATATATATATATCAATAATAAAGGGGAAAGTGCATATGTTATTTTGGGATTGGATTGGGTTATTCTTGAGGTAATCGGAAAATGAACACAAAAGCTATTTAAGGAGCGCTTATCAGATGCGGCTTGCTGTTGGCAGGGCATCCACGACTCAAGCACCACTTGAATAGCTACGATATCTATCGCTCCCATTGGACTTCAATAATAATTGACGAAATGTTGAATATCGCTTCAGAGTGAGCTTTTCCATTCACATTATTGGTCACTTAATCATGATTTATGATTGTTTGTCGGCTAAAGTGTCAGTGGAAAATCTTGCATCATAATCTAATTACCGCAATCTAATCGTTTGTCAAAATACACACGAGTGCATATGGCCAATCAATTTAGATTTCCATTTTGATTTACGAGGCAGCATAAAACTTATGAATGGCGAATCAGAAAAATATATATGTACAACAAAATGTGACCCACTTGCCGAGTACTGAACAGGAAGCTATTCTCAATCTAGCTCCTGATTGCGTCATTTTATTATATTTGTCTATTTGCCTTGGTAACTGATTGGCTGGGCATCAGAATTGAAAAGTGATTGACTAACTAGAAGTATATACAATATAATTTGTATATTGAAATAAATAGAAATCAGTTTCAAAAGCGAATTTGTGATCTTTTGAATAGGTTACACTCCGAGTGCCCAACCGATTTGCACTTCTTTCTAACTCTCATTACATAGCAAACACTATACGATACTATTCAAGATAGTTAATGGCGCATTCAAATATAATTTTTATATTTATTTATATTGCAAAATCATTTTATATTGTATTATATTATATTGGAATGATGAACTGTATTTGTAGCAAAATTCAGTTTTATTTTGATTTTTTGTTAAAAATCGATAATTTCATTTTAGACCTCACTTCATTTAATTTTTAGTCAATATATATGTAACAGACAGAAGGAGACATGGCAGACTCCATAAAGTATATATATTCTTGAGCAAGACGACGAGCTGACTTGATCAAGCCGTCCGTCCGTCTGTCCGTCCTCTCTGTCGCACAGCGATTTCGTTAAGCTAGAGACTTGAAATTTGAAATTTGATCGATGTCGATCAACTTGTTTTCTCTTCTGATTATGCAAAATGTAGCACATTTTAACTATATTCCGAATGTTTCTTTTAGATCAATACTTCACTTTGTATATAGTATAAATACATGGAACTATATACATATTTTATTATATTTTTTAAACTTCTTTGATACTTCTTCTTAGCTCACTCTTAGTTTAATTCAGGTTGTAACAACTGTAGACACTTCGAGTCTGAATATTTCACCATGATAAACACTTTAGAAGTTTATAGATTTCTATCTATTCGAGTTAAGAGAACATCTATTGTATATAGACTAACTCTCTATTACACACACTTAAACATTTACACACTAGAAATCACTAAAAAATTCATAAAAAAAAAACAAACAACAAATAAATGAAAATCCCAATTTGAGCAGACGCAAAAGTTGTCGAGCTTTGCTGCTTTCCTTCAGTTGTATCCATATTCAGTTTATAGAGTAGAGAAATTTGTGTATCGCTTACATTCGAGTGCCCACTCCTCCATGTTGTGTATGGCGTCACGTATGCGCGCCACATCCCTGTCGCACAGGACATCGTCGTAGGTGTCGCGAGGCGAACCAGTCCGAGCCAGCTGAACGCCCGTGCTATTGGCTATGGCCGCCTGTTGTGCGGCCAAATCGAAGAACTGAAAGGCCAAGCTGCTCTGCATGGGCGTCGAGTGTCCGGTCAACAAGTCTTTGTCACTATTTGAGTAAGCTGCGCTCGTGTTGGCCAACAGCAGCAGCAACGCTGCCGTCAGCAGACCCAGCCTATGGAGCTGCGCCATAATTCCTATGCCTACGGCTCCTTTTCCTTATCCTGATGCGCGTAAGATCGGGCTGATCGCCAGCTAATTTGAGATGCGTGCGATTTTGAGCGTGCGGTTAACTAATTGTATTGCCAATCAATACAATTGCTTTTATAGCCTAAAGTGTCCACTTCAACGACGTCAACGTCGTCGTCGTCGTCGTGTTGGTAGTTGGAGTTGGCGCGATGACCAAACGCTTTTGCCCATGAAATTTATAAATAATTTTTCAAATACACAGATACAGTAGCTGGCTAAAAAAAAAAAAATAGTGATAAGCAAACTCTATAATCAATTGCTTATCTTTCCGACAAGCTGAGCGTTCGCTGGGTCGCGCGGATTTAACTGGGATTTGTCGCTCGCACTCGTACCCGTGTCCATGCCACAGGTGTAAATTATGTCAAAGCAGCCTTTAAAACTGTACAGATAACCCATTTACGATTTATAGCCAAACGCAGTTAATTAAATTACTGGAAAGCCCGAAAAAAAACTAAGCAATTGAACTTCGATCGCCGTGTGAGGTGGGCAAGGTGTGAGTAAACCTTTCTTAGCTTCTTCTGCTTCTGCCTCTCCTTCTTTTGTAGATTCATTTACCCTTTGATCACGGTATTATCAATATTGCTCATGAAATGTGTGGCTAATTCAATAATCTCATCACAGTTGAGTCCAAATACACATGACATTACTAAATCATATTCATAGCAGATGTACTATGTGTATGTCTGGACATAACTGACTGTAGTTTCACATCTAGAGCTCAAAGTATGTTAAAGCAAAGAACACAAATTAGATGCGTTGCCCAGACGAAGTGTTAAAGTGAACTTAACTCTGTCTGCAGAGCATATTTCGAGTATATTTAAACTAAATCGGTTAAGCGGGCTATATTGGTATTGCGTAAAAGCATTGCTAAGGGGAATGGTTCTGTGAAAGTGTATGTAATTGGCTGAAGGAGGCGTGGCGGACAATAAAAAGTACAATATATATATTCTTAATTAGAAAGGCAAACTGAGTGGATCTGTCCTTCCATCTGTCTGTCTGTCCATCCGTATGTCTGTCCGTCTGTCTGTCCGTCCGTCCGTTTGTCTGCCCGTCCGTATGAAGTTATTCAACAACGAAGTTCCCTTAGTATAGCCCATATAGCAGCGCATACTGCATGCATCTTAGCATCTTTGCTAAGAGCAGCGTAAAATAATTGGAATATCAGCTCTTAACTTGGTTCAGGGTATCCCTAGTTGGGCAATATCGAAGCACTTTTAGAGCACTTTTACTAGTTTTTATTAAAGCTTACGCCCCAAAATTGTGGAAATTACAGGGTATTTTTCGGATGGACGGACAGACGAATAAACGGACGGACGGACATTGCACAAAACCATTTCACTTCGTGACAAGAATACAGATGTTAGTGAATGATTTGAACATACAGGCGAAGAGAGGGCTTAATTCGAATTTCCTGTTGATTTGATTTTGATCAGGAATATATATACTATATATATTGGTTCTATTTCGTTATATAAATATTTAAACTATTGGCAAACTCTTTCATTTTATAGATCTCCTCAATCAAATACCTAATCAGATTTAATTGGTTCAGTCATATGCATACGTTAGCTACTGGTTGACCTTATCTCTACTATAATAGGCTTTTACGATTCATAAGCGGAAACTTTTGTTGAAAAGAAATACAATTGATTGTTTCGCTGGTGCAATCAAGTAATAAAACAAAAGGAACAGATTAAATATAGTGTCGACACATGACATATGTGACATAGAAATGAATCTATAAAAGAGCTTTTTTCCTTTTTCCAAAAGATTATTGTAAATACGAACGGCTCGATACAGAGCTTCGATTAGACAGATATGAAATACAAAAATGTGAAATATAAATTTATTTTTGAACTGATTCGTGAATAGGGAGCTTTCATATTATATATCATAATAAATTAAATAAAATTGTATACCATAATTAAATGAAATTTATGACCGGTTGTTGCTCTGAGGTAGCCGTAACGTAACATCGACTGTATCAGAAATACGGACCTATCTCAAATACTGTGGTCATCAGCTGGCATAGAAACAACGAAAGTGATAATTGACTCGTCACACGTGCTTCATTTGGCCAGACTCAAAGATACCGCGTAATCAGCTACATTTGCTATAGTTAGTTTTATTCTTAGCCTCACAGTCTGGGGTGACAGAATAAGAGCAATACAAAACCAAATGGCAATAAATCAAGCAAGAATTTAAATATTAACGTATTTTTGTGATTTTCTTTTAAAATTACATTTATGCCATTATACATAGAATATCCACATCATTTGAATAGCTATCTCAGCTTCGCTTGCAGTGCTTCGAACGTAAGATCCAATTTCGCTAAATTTCTTCTCCACAACTTCTAAAGTCTTAAAAACTGAGTCGGAATTTCGCAATTTTTACATATTTGGCAAGCTTAAGATAATTTATAATCAAATGACAAGTCTTAGAGAATATTTCGACGAATAAAACTTATCGGTAACTGACGTCATTTCTGAATTATAGTTATCGAAAATAGTATCACTCTTGTTTGGTCATCCTATATTGCTTTTAGTTCTCTCTGAAATATTCAGTGATTAGACTACTAAAAAATAATCGCGTTGTCTCGATTTAGTACAGATATAGATAGCCTTTTGGCTGTTGAGAACCTTTGGGAGAACCATTAGACCGGCTTTTAATAAATACTTACAGGGTATATGAACTTATCAATAATTCACTTAGATGAATTTGCCGTAGAGGGAAAGTCAACTTCATATAATCATGAGCAAGTTTAACAATCAAAATAAGCTCTATTAAATAGTCATTATCATAGCTGAGCTTTACGATCCGATTAACTAACTAACGTAATAATCCTAAGTAATACCACTTAAACAAGCTTTTTTATATCCTGAACCAACTGAAAATATTTTCCGTAACAGGCAGAAGGAGGCATGGGCCAGCCCATAGTGCCCAGACACACTTTATCAGGATCAATGTTCGGCTCTCTATCCATACGTAAGTCTAGAACCTTTAAGAGCTACAGCTTTCAAATTTAATTTTAGCATAGTTCCGTCTTTTAAGTTTTACGCCATCTTCAGATATCAATTCAAATGAATATCAAACTACATTTGCTACTATTTGAGAATGGTTTAAGCTCTGGATGCTTACAACGTTCAGGGTATACCCTAGTCGGGCACAGCCACTTTTACGTGTTTGATTTACTAGATTTCCGTATAGGGTTTGACTATGGCTTGACATTCGATGCACAATAATATCAGGGCAGGGCATACACTTCATGCTGACGGCCTATTGGTACCTGGCTGCAGATTAAGGGGCACGCCTGCAATCGATTGCCGTAAGTTTATACTAAGCTCGTGCGTAGTAGACGTCTATCAATGGCGTGGGAAAGGCAAGACCCAAATTCTAACCAATAGAGCGTTCCATATGCTCTAATCTTTAGCCCTAATCTTATCAATGGCGTTGCTCCCGCACAAGTTTTACAATCGTTCATGAAGCGAAAAGAGTATATTGGTTTTACTCAAAGTCCACCTTGCTGTCTATTTCTTCACATGAAGACAATATTCATTAATATATAAGTATCTCCCCCCTGAACCAATATTTTTTTTAAAATTATTTTGTTTATTTTTTTGTAAAAAATTTGTATATTTTATTAAACAAGCTATCTGCTGCCTTTAGTGGTCTTAATCTAGTTTTACATATCAGGGGAAAAAACAGATGATCGGAGATGATATATACATAGTATTAGTTTAACATATATGGGAAAGAATTTACATTATTTACAATATTTACACATGTTTAATTAAGTCCACCTTTTAAGTCTTCTCTTCTTCGGCTTGGCAGTTAGATGTCTGGCTAAGGCATTAGGTTGACCACCAAGACGTTGAAAATACCTCGCCCTTTCGATGTCCCTGGCTCTCATGTACCATGGAGCATTACCAATTCGCCTCAAGATCTTTGATTGGGAAACTCTAATTTTGTTTAAATTAGTAGTTCGAGAGAGTATTTCCAGATAGAGCTTAGGATGCTCTTATATATGGTGCCTTTGCTGTACAGTGACAACTTATTTTTAGGTGAAAGTAGTCACGCCATCACCGACTATCGAACCATGGTAGTATGGCTTTTGATATGAAGCCCCTTGTCCAGTACAACACCTTAGTATTTGTGCGAGCTCTTGAGTTTAATTGTAAAGCCCAGCATAGCCCACTAATACCTCTGCAAGACAGCGTCTTTGTGGTAAAGGTAACACTTCCATTTGCTGCATTTGCTGCTGTTGATGACTATATTCCGTAGCCAGATTTATTCTAGGATTTCTGGTCAGCACAGCAGTGTCATCCGCGTATGTTGCTATCATTACATCGTCCTCGTCCAGTCCAAATATTACCCTTGAGGTAGGCATATCGGCTGTGTAAAGGGTATATAGCGTAGGTCCAAGAACGCTGCCTTGTGGGGCACCTGCACAGACTGGACGCTTCGACGATTTGTCTCCATTGACAGCAACTCTAAAGCTCCTGTCCTTCAGAAAGCTACTAAGCAGTTGAAATAGTTGTGGGTCTTCAATTTAAAGCGGAGGCCATCCAGCCATACACTTGCTTATTGAAATTGACCACACAATGAAGTTGTTCCGGCATGCCGTGACCCTGTCTAAATCCAAACTGCCACTTTGGATTCGATTCGATTTGATACAAGATCATCCTTTCTGTCATCTTGCCTAGTGCTGAGAGCAGACTAATTGGTCGAAATCCATTGACTTCCATGTGTTGTTTTCCTGACTAAGAGGAGATGGTAATCTCCTCTCTGATAGATCAAAAAATTATATAATTTATTATCATATATAATCATATATATTTAAATGAATAAAACTGTTTTTGGACCATGAGCGAGTATTATGCAGTCGCTCGTGTCTGTCTGCAACGTTTCTTCTTGTTTATATACGATTTGAACTCAGTGTAAAAATAATAAAATCTAGCAATAATAAATTTAAAATATAATTTTGCTTTACTATTATTTAACAATAACCTTTTAACAAGCGAGTTATCAGTTTGACGATTTCAATTTGCTGTGACCTTGAAGATATTATTTTAGAGTTCACTTCAGGGTCGGGAGGAACATTTGCTATGGTTATTTATTACATATTACATATATATATATATATATATATATATATATATATATATATATGTTTTAAATATCCTTTTCACATCTCTTGACTGACTTTCTCTACTATGCTCTAATCTGATTTTCTCTGCTTTCTACTCTGATCTCCTCTCAGCGTTTATCTCTGCTCTCTGCTGTCACAGCAGTGATGTGTTCTCTTCTCTGCTATCTGCACTGCTCTCTGCTGTCTGCTATGTTCTTCTTCTCTACTCTCTACGCTGTTCTCTACTCTGCTCTCAGCATGTTCTCTGCTGTGTTCTCTTCTCTACTCTCTGCACTGCCCTCTGCTGTGTTCTCTTCTCTGCTATCTGCACTGCTCTCTGCTGTATTCCCTTCTCTGCTCACTACGCTGTTCTCTACTCTGCTCTCAGCATGTTCTCTGCTTTGTTCTCTTCTCTATTCTCTGCACTGGTCTCTGCTCTGTTCTCTGCTCTCTGCTCTCCTCTTCTTTTATAATGAGCGTATTATTAATTAAATGTAAAAAGCATTTATCTGGAGTGTCAGCTCGGTTTGAATGTCGTTTTGAGAATCGTTCTTTATTCAACTTTAACAATGAGCTTAATCTAAATACATAGGCGTCTTATACATAGTCTTATACATAGAGAGGCAGAATGAGAGTGTGTAGTATGTATATATGTATGCATATAGCTATAGAGTATTGTTGGGCACATGACAATATTATGCCTAGCATACTACACCTCCCTTTTATTAAAAAAATAACTTAATATTGTATACATATGTAGTTAATTACTAAATTAATATGTTTCTTCTTAGAATATATTTTCGTAATTGTAAATTGTTTATATCTCATTTTGATCAAATCATTTTTTTATTTGTGTTTTTTTTTTGCCATGAAAACTTTCAATAAAACTTTTTTAGCCTATCCTTATGAACCTTTTGTACCTTATTCATTTTATTCTTTATAACAATGTTATTGTTATCTTCTATTTTTATGAACTGACCTAGTCCTATGTAAGCTGTTTCTAACTTTTGACCTGTTCCGTTTATTAATAAAACTTGATCTCCCATTTCTAGCTTCAAATTTAAAACTCTATTGTCACAAAGTTTCTTTTGCTTAACTTTATCTTCTTCTTAAAGAATTCGCGCTCTTTTATACGATGTTTCTAAACTAAGCTTAACTTATCTAGCGTAATCATCTATATTGTATCGTGGCTTTATTTTATTTATATTGTAGTATGTTGTATGTCAAATAAGCATATGACCACAGTATTGTAGAGTATACAATACATCAAGTGGTCATATGCCCAACTTAAAGAAAGACGTTCTTAGCAGCAGAGCTCCCTTAGAGTATTCTATGTAATAAGCTTTAGAATAAAACTGAATAAAGGAGAGCAAACACTCTCAACTAAAACACTGAACGGATAAGATGTATGATTGTTCCCAGTAGCGGTACACATATTGAGTGATGTTAATACTTGATAACAATATTATTAAAATGACTCGGTCAAGAAGCCTCTGCTACACTGCAGACATACCTGCATTCTTTCGGATGCTGGGCCAAAAGGTGGTGCATCACCATCAATACCCAAAAGTTCGTTCACATCACCTTTGCCAATAGAAGAGGTGACTGCCCTAATGTGTCACTGGGAACTCTAATCCCAAACTCCACTAAAGTAAAGTACCTTGGATTGGAAGCTGAGAGCCTCCAGCAAACTATTGTAGTATGTTGTATGTCAAATAAGCATATGCCCACTGTATTGTAGAGTATACAACTTAAAGTAAGAGTATCATACTCATAACATAGTGATACTTTGTTGCTTTATTTATACAATTATAAATATACAAAGGTGCAGAAATACGATCAGCCACTTATGCGGACTGGCCGCAGCGTGGGATCGCTAACGTAAGCACTTCTTAAGTATGTACCATCAGTACATATCTATATACATATATGCACATAACCACATACGTGCATACATACTGCAACTCTCTCTCTCTCTCTCTCTCTCTCTGCCGACGTTCTTAGCGGCAGAGCTCACTTTGAATATTCTTTGTATATATAATAATTGAATAAAACAGAGAATTCATTCTCAATCAGAACCTCAATATAACATGGCGACCGTGTCAAGTGTCATATAATAATACAAAACCAAAAAAAGTGGCCCACACCAGCAAACGCAAAGTGATCAAAGTCAGCATCAATAGCTACAACAACTGGCAGCAGCAACTGGCAGCAACAAGAAATTGGGAAAAAGTCTGAGTGAGTAGAGGCTAATGAGTCGCAATCAAAGACATTGTAAAGCTAACATAAATATGCTGACATAGCTCCGCGCGGTCGACAGCCCATGTATTATGTATTTAGGTTTAGATTCATATTTCTCTTTTATGTACTTAGCTTTGGTCTTTTATTCATTTCATTATCACAATCGGTTCTGTTCCAAAAACCTAAGCTAACGCACGTTGAAATAAACATTGCTCTGGCAATTGGCCGTATAATCTTGATTTATTAATTAATATATCGCTGAGCCACAAGGCCAGTGATCTGATACTTAACCGTATCTCAACCTAATCTACATTATCAACTAACAACCTGGATCTACCCGACGGCATCCCCTCACGAGGACTACTGGACCGGATAGACTCAAATAACTTATACAAGCATACTACGCTCTCCCGTTCTGTCGCTGCATTCAGCGGCAGAACTCTTTATACAAGTTAACAACAAAATTGTTGCACAATTTCCCGTCGCGGTCAACAACCGGCACACTTGCCCAAAAACGCCTAATCAGCAGTCTGCTATTCTGCAGCCTGCAATTCTTAGGAATCCAGCCGTCGCCGGATGCGAGCAACGTTGCAGCCGTCACCAGCAGCGCTGCCGCTGCCTACTCAAATTCTAGCTAGCTAGGGTAGCATTGTCTTAAGAATTATTCAGTCCGATTTTTGAAATAAACAGATTCACACGTAAAATAAATATTCGCTTATTTTATTTTAACTGGCGCCCGAGCAGGGACCGATCGCGATTACGATAGTGCAAAAAGTTATCTAAGTACGCGAATCGGCCACGATTTACCACGACAGAGCAAATGTATTTAGGCTAAGACCACTTTTATTTTTGAAATAAAGAATTATTATTCAACTGACTACAAACCAGAACAGAAGCTCTATGTGACAATATCAATATTATACAAGTTAACGTAAACAAAATCAAAAACAGTTCAATGCCCCGTTGCAACGCGCTGCGCCAAAAAGGCTGACCCACGGTCCCCATTACATCCGCTCCAAGCTGCAAAACAATCCTTAGGAATTGTGGTTGCGAAAGCAACACGCGCAACCGCTAGCGCGTCCGCTGTAGTTGATATTTAAGCCACCTAATTTTGTAATAAAAGTTCAGTTTCATTTTTATATCCGAATAAATAAGTCGCTTCGCTGCGACAAATAAATTTATATAAAATGTTTTTTAACTTATATTAGACTTATAAGCTAAGGAATATATGAAAGAATAAAATCGGTTTTAATAAAACGTTGAGACGGAGCAAAAGCTCCTCAACAAATATGTTTTGTTACTATTACAAATTGCCAACCATTACATGGCGACCGTGACATGGTCACGCAACAACATTGCACTACACTTAAACGCAACAACATGCAACATAATTTTTGTAATACAAGCGACATGCAACTTCAACTGAGAAGAATTCACAATACAAATACGAAAAACCCAGCCCATCAAACAACAGTACAAGCGACAAAACATGAACATGTTTTAAATACGAGCGACCTCGAAGATTCTGCACCCGCTGTGCAAAGGGACGCACCAACGCTCCAAGACGCATTGGAGGTGCGCCACACCGATGGACCGCGCCTACTCACAATAGCAGTGTAGTATGCTGTATATAAATATGCATATGCCCACCGTATTGTAGTGTATGCAACACGCATACACTGTGTAAAGTTGTCATATGCTCATGCTATTGGTATTAGACGGAGTAGTAGACGGAGTCTAAACCAATAATCGATTCAGAAACTGACATGGAAACACTTCAAGAAAACATAGATACTATAATGGTTGACCAAGAAGCCTTAGATAGGGAATATGTGAAGCAGGTTTCCTCTTCAGTCCCTGAATTTGATGGTAAAAAACTATCACTTAATAGGTTCTTAACTGCTTTACGCATAATAGAAAGAACAAAAGGCAACCAAGAGGGTACAGCGGTTGAGGTTATTAAATCGAAGATGACCGGCACAATCTTGTACAAATTACAAGATGAAACCACTATATCCGGAATTATTAACCAGCTTAAAGGTAACGTAAAAGGAGAATCTCCTGACGTCCCAGGTAGAACCGTCAAAACGACACTGAGGGCCGAAATTCGCACTACCACTCAGGAGCCCGTGTATTCAAAAATCTACCCTTGCCCTGCTCATATGCGGGTAGAGGTGGAGCGACAGGTTGCGGAACTCGAGAGCGAGGGGATAATTAGACCATCGAAAAGCCCCTACAATTCGCCGATTTGGGAGGTGCCCAAGAAGCCCAAGCCCAAAGGTGAAAAACAGTATCGCATGGTGATTGATTTCAAGCCCCTTAATGCGGTAACCATACCTGACACGTACCCAATACCGGATATTACTTCGACCTTGGCCAGCCTGGGCAAGGCTAAATATTTCACGACACTTGACTTGACTTGAACCAAGATTAGGGGCGCAGCAGATGCAGTTCGGGCGTCATTCAGTACGCCACTAAATTTTGAAGCGATCATAACTAAACTAGATTTTACCTACAGCGACAAGAGACCCAGAATAATGTCACAACAATGTTGCGGCCAGCATATTCAAAGATCCATTATGCAGTTGCCAACGTATCATTCATGAATCACATGATAAGTTTGACCAAGCTGCTGCGTCCGCGAATATAGGTCAGGTGTAGTATGCATACATATTGAATATCCACTGTACCAAGAGTACTTAAAGAATACACACTGTAACACTTTGTTGCAGTGTTTATGCAAACAGAGTCCCGGTCTTTATCCCGTGGCCGAAATATGAGTCGATCGTCGCTCTCCCAGAATGTGCAAGTGTCAGCATTCTGCTTACACGCGCCGACCACTTGACTGAACTCAAGTGTATGCATATGCACTATCGCTCCAGTTTAAGAGAGCATAAATATACATATAATATACACATATATAATATATAAGGAATATACATAACCGTCTCTCTCTGCTGCCCAAACCGTGTGTAGCGCAGCAATGAGACTTAGGCTTACTTAGAACCTAAGTAGAATGTTTAAGGGCAGATTCAACTGAGCGTTGGAAGCGGCACCACTGCTGCTTCCACTGCTTAAATAAAATTTAAATCAATTCAAATAATAAGACTTTAATCTTTACATGGCGACCGTGACATAGTCACAAGCCTGCGCAAACAAAACCAACATCAAAAAACCATCATCAACAACAACGGCAACTGAGGCGGCGTAGATGACTATGGACAAAGAAAATTCAGAGTGAGTAGAGTGTGGATATGGCAAATAAAAGAGTCGGTGTGAGAAACAAAATAAAAAAAAGGGTAGCCAGCCTAAATTGGCAGCTATATACACAACAACCTCCACCAGCCTGGTCAACAGCTCAGAAGCTACAAGCAGAGCTTGACCATTTGCGAGAATACTTGCAAAATACTAAAGCAAAGCCATGTTCCACTCTCTCACATATTCCAAATATAAACAATATTAAAAAAATTCAACCTCCATCCGAGATGCAAATAAGAATCTTTTTGTATTTTAGCTTTTAGTCTGAGTTGAACATTAAACGGAAAAGAACATAAAATACGTGTGTCTTTATTTAAATTCACTAAACAAGTAAACAAGTAAAGGCCACTAGTATTAACTTACACGTCATAGAGCAGGAAATGGGCACGCTGAGGCAAGGCGGAATGACAATTCTGCAGTATTACGATGAGGTAGAAGAAAAGCTTAACTTGTTAACCAATACAGCTAACATGACCTACGACACTAACCGTCAGCATCAACAGACGCAAAACGTGCAACATGCTAATCAAAACAACCAGGGAAAGAACCCTCACTTTAAAAAACAAAACGGACAGTACACAGAAAAAAAATCAGGTCAGCGGCGAAAAAGCCCCAGAACCCATGGAGGTTGATCCATCGTCCTCAAAGTATAGGCAACAAACAAACTACCAGAAACCTCAAGGTCAGGGTAGTAAACGACCCGCCGGTTCTGACCGAGCGACTGGCCAAAGACGACAAAGGGTAAATCTTTTAAAGGCCGACACTGACCAAGATGCGACCTATGCGCAAGCAGCGCAGGAAGCGATCGATGAAGCTGACGATGACGCCTACTCTGACTCAGATAGCGGCAACGTCAATTTTTTAGGGGGAGGTCCCTGCTGCCGTTCATCCGCCGCAGAGTAGCAGGCATAGACATGTCATTCCTAATCGACACGAGTGCGTCCAAAAACTTTATTAGACCGCATAATCGGCTAACGGACGTCTGCCCTGTCGAAACTGTAGTATGTTCATATATCGAATGCTCACTGTACTCAGTGGAATGCATAAATATTATTACAAATACATTGTAGCACTTGGCTACAATACATATTGATATATACAGTTCATAGACAAAAACCAAGTTCAAGCACTTGCGGTAATACGATCGCTCTTGAGTGCCTGGACCCACATAGTGCTGAGTAGGCATGTATGACATGCGCTACAACTGCATAACCAAGTGAACATAATACCTCCTCTCTTCCGCGTCGACTCTCGTCAGCCCTTAGATATATATACACATAAGCTAACAATTATACATAAGCTGACCGCTCCTCTGCCGGCGTCACTGGCAGCGCAGCTGCGCGGTTTTAGGTATAACATACAAAATGTATTAGGCTAAAGAAGAGAATGAATAAAGTGATGGGAGCGATAGCTACAGTTGCTCCGACAGTAAAAACCAAATTGACTCAATTCATTGCTTGATTTAATACATGGCGACCGTGACAGATTGGAGAAATGTGTAGTCTTCTTGTGTTAAAGCAGCTGCCACAATAATACACAACTAAAGTTTTGTGAATAACTAAAATGCAACGCACCAACATTGATTTCGAACGTCTACAAAACTAACAAAATTGTTTCACCCAAAGAGAAGAAGCTGCCCAAGAGGAAACCGGAGTGCCCAGCAGACTGCGAGGGACCACTGGAAAGTGCACATTGCAAATATACGTAAAGTGGCTATTATATTCAAGCACCACACCTCCCCCATGGGCAACAGCCCAAAAGCTACAAGAAGAGCTTGACTTTTTAAAGTCAAGCCTTAAAATTAAAAAGCCAAATACAAATACTCCTACTCACTCAAATATTGAAATAGTACATCAAACTAACAAAATTGTTCCACCCAAAGAGAAGAAGCTGCCCAAGAGGAAACCGGAGTGCCCAGCAGACTGCGAGGGACCACTGGAAAGTGCACATTGCAAATATACGTGCACAAGAAAAAACAGGAAGGATCAGCAAGCGTGAAAGGCAGGCCGCCTTTTTATGCCAACGAGGGAATATAAGAACAACAGCAGCAGATAAGACAACAAGTGTGAAAGACAGGCCGTCTTTTGCACATACGAGGGAGCATCAGCGAGCCATGCCGTTCATCCGCCGCAGAGTAGCATGCATAGACATGTCATTCCTAATCGACACGAGTGCGTCCAAAAACTTTATTAGACCGCATAATCGGCTAAAGGACGTCTGCCCTGTCGAAACCCCTTTCGTCGTGCACTCCACTCATGGCTCGAACAACATCGCACAAAAGTGCAAAATTCCCATGTTCGGACACGACACATTTTTTTGTTCCTATTAGATGCCCTGCCTACATTTGCAGTACTATGCCTTAAAGAAGGCGTATTAAAAATAGCTGCAACTTCGGAGGCATTGCAGTACCTTAAATGTACTAATGTCAACCACACAAAAAGTAAAGAAATACCACCACCTGCGGTAAAAAAAGATTTCCTAAAAATGCTTCACCGTAACCAAAGGGCTTTTGCGGACTCTAACGAGTCGCTGCCTTACAATACAAACGTAGTAGCTACGATGCGTGCCACTGACGAAAACGCAGTATACTCAAAATTGTATCCGTACCCCAAAGGTGTCGAAGATTTTGTGACCTCAGAGGTTAAAGATCTCTTACGAAGCGGCATCATCAGAAAGTCTAAGTCCCCATACAACAACCCGGTGTGGGTAGTAGACAAAAAAGGTTCTGACGAGATGGGCAATAGGAGGAAACGCCTAGTGATAGATTTCAGGAAACTATTGTAAATCTAAAAACCATCCCAGACACTTACCCTATGCCGAGCATCACCATGATATTGGCAAATTTGGGTAAAGCAAAACACTTCACCACTCTCGATCTTAAATCAGGCTATCATCAGATTACTCTGGCAGAATCTGATCGAGAGAAAACGGCCTTCTCAGTAAGCGGGAGGAAGTACGAATTTTGTTGTCTCCCCTTCGGTTTAAAAAACGCCTGAGTTATTTTTCAGCGCACTATCGATGATGTTCTACGAGACAAATGACGTCATCGTCTTCTCCGAAAACGAGGCGGATCACGTTAAACACGTCGATTGGGTACTAAAGAGCCTTCATAGTGCAAACATGAGGGTGGCCCACGAAAAGTCACAATTTTTTAAAGAGAGCGTCGAGTACCTTGGCTTTATCGTGACTAAAAACGGCACAAAAACGAACCCTGAAAAGGTGAAAGCCATTCAGCACTACGTTGAGCCTACAACGTTATTTAGCGTCAGGTCCGTTGCTTTATTTGGGATTTTGAGGCAATCGCGAAACCTATCTCCGATATCCTGAAAGGGAAAAACGGAACAGTCAGTAAGTATAGGTCTAAAAAGATCCAGATACAATTTAACGAGACCCAGCGCAATGCGTTTGAGACGCTAAGAAACATTCTAGTGTTGTATGTCAAATAAGCATATGCCCACAGTATTGTAGAGTATACAATACAACAAGTGGTCATATGCCCAACTTAAAGTAAGAGTATCATACTCATAACATAGTGACACTTTGTTGCTTTGTTTATACAATCATACATATACATAAGTGCAGTAATAGGATCCGTCACTTATGCGGACTGGCCGCATGATGAGCAATGCCTAAAGGTAGGCGCAGTGAAGTGAACAAAAGGCTTAAAGAAAGAAAAGCGAAACTCGTAAAACTGTTATTTGCCCCCAACACAACAATAGGGAAACAGGTGTAGTATGTTCCATATAATATTATAAGTACTCGACGCTATGTTGAGTATACTGTAGTATGCCCAGCATAAGATAGTGTATTCCACTGTCATATGCCCAATTCTTTGTAGAGTAATTAATCATACACACATAGTGACACTTTGTTGCTATGTATACATTATGCATCCAACTGAAATACGATCGGCCACTTATGTGCGACCGACGGGCAGCGTGAGAATAGCCGCGTCAGCACTTGACCGCCTTGCAAGCCAACGGCTGCCGCTTGCATACTTTTATATATATATATGCTCATGAGCAGAGGCTCATATAGCAAAACTAATGTATATGCCCTTTGCATAAACATACACACATACTACGCTCTCTCGCTCTGCTGCCTTCTGCGGCAGAGATATATAATAAGAAATATATGTACTTTAGCTTAAGACTTCATTTGATTTTACATTTCATATTCATTTCAATAAATGACTTTCAACGAAGGAACATACTACATTTTTATTATTGTTTAAAGAACATACTACATGGCGACCGTGAAAAGTTTCACGAACATGTGGGGTGTTGATAAGTGTACTGTTTTTAAAATGTAATAAAAACACTAAAAATAAAAACACTAACAGCTACCAATGAATTCAAAACAACAATTCGATACAACGTGTGCAGATAATTATCGCACCGCACTTCACCCTTTGATAACAACAATGAATAATAACAGCCTGTGCTAAGAAGACCAGCGCCGGCATCACCCAGCGTCAGCAGCCGAAACCGAAGCCACCAAAGAAGAAAAGTGGAGGAAAACGAAAACGTTTTCTTCGCCAAAGAAGACTGGAACTGGAGCTTCTAAAAACGTACACAACACAGGAGGACCGACAACGCTGCAAAGAGCGTATAAGGCAAATAGAAGAACAACTTTGCAAACGTGCAAAGTAACGCAAATAAAAAGCTGCATTTATGCCAAGGCTTTTCTTGCCCTTAATTTTTAATTCTACCACGGGCCAATGCATTTTAATATGCTGCTCGTAAAACACTAAAATCTGCTAGGCTATGATTAACACATTCGATTGGACATTTAATATGTTTAAATAAAAATTGTGAGCCAATCGAATGAACATTAACACTTTTCCACGTCTCTTGCGCACTGAATATTATTATACTCAGTAGCGAATTTTGTTTTTGAAAAAGAAATTTAAGAAGTTAAAGTAAAATAAATAATAAATAAAATAAATGCGACTCTCGCCATGCCCTTAAGCTAACACATAAACACTTATACCTAAGCATATATGTATATGTACGAAGCCGCTCCGCTGCTGGCGTAACCGGCAGCGCAGCTATGCGGCTCTAACCATAAGAATATATTTTCGATAAAGAACATTCGAAAAACTAAAGTCAAAAAGGCACTGACGTGCCATCGTGTAAATTCTTTTTGTTAAAACTGAGGCAATTCCTCATCAACATGGCGACCGTGACCAGTCCTTTTAAGGACTAACCTGATCAACAAAGCAACTTAACGAAACAACAAATGCAAAGGAAACCAACAAACCGACAAACAACAAGCAATCAATTCACAGCCAGCAACAATATGAAAAAACTTTCTGTGTTTCGTTGAAATTGGAGAAATTGAAGCTAAGGCAAAACTAACCACAACGGGAACAACGTCCAACGTCCACCGGAAGCGAAGCAGCAGCAGGCAATAGCATCAGGAAAAACTGTGGCTAAATACTGAGTGAGTAGAGGCTCTGAGCAATGCCTAAAACTAGGCGCAGTGGAGTTGAAAGAAGGCTTAAAAATAAAAAAGCCGAGCTCCTCAAACTGCTATTTGCCACCAACACAAAAATAAGTTGGGAAACAGGCAATAAACTACAAGCTGAAATCGACAATATCGAGTCGATTCAGCAACAATATAAAAGCTCATCCTCTACAAATGAATAAAATATTAAGAAAATAAAAACTATTAATGAAATAAAATTCCAAGCAGTGCCACTAAAGAAAGATATTAAAACAAAACCTGACGATAAATGCCCTGCTGACTGCGTTGGACCATTGGAGACGCCTCACTGCGTTTATACGTGTATCAAAAGGACCAGCACCGGCGCCCCAACAGCCTGTGCGAGTACCAGCACCGGCGCCCCAACAGCCTGACCAAGGACCATAGGGCCAGCAGCGCTACATAGAGCGCGCAACATACTTCTAAATCTAAAAATTTGTTAAGCTAAGAATTATATTAAGTCTAAACACATGCAATGTCAAGAAATGTTTGTAATACTGAGCGATAATTGCGTTGCTCGTAATAGCGTATGGCCTGAAAGCCATACGAAACATTAGCCAGGAGATCACTGCGTTGATCGCATAGGAAAATTATAATACAAAAAAAATATAGATGAACTAAGTATACCAAAATTAAGAAAAACCAAACTGAGAAAAAAAAAACAAGTAATTGACAAACCCAAAACTTGATTATGAATTGAAAAAAAAAAAGAAAAGAAGAAATATATAAGTTAACAACAAAATTGTTGCACAATTTCCCGTCGCGGTCAACAACCGGCACACTTGCCCAAAAACGCCTAATCAGCAGTCTGCTATTCTGCAGCCTGCAATTCTTAGGAATCCAGCCGTCGCCGGATGCGAGCAACGTTGCAGCCGTCACCAGCAGCGCTGCCGCTGCCTACTCAAATTCTAGCTAGCTAGGGTAGCATTGTCTTAAGAATTATTCAGTCCGATTTTTGAAATAAACAGATTCACACGTAAAATAAATATTCGCTTATTTTATTTTAACTTAGATATATCAGTAGGAGATAAAGTCTTATTAAGAAATGAAACAGGTCATAAGTTAGATTATAAATATACTGGTCCGTATAAAGTATCGGAACTTAATCTTTACAATCCAATAGAAATATATGACATGCATATATATATTTATGTATATAAAAATGAATGAATATATAAAAAACGAATGAACAATCAAATGAGTAAAACAGAAGACATAGGTAATATAAGATTTTTTGAGAAATTGGCACATTACAAAATGCCTCTTATAGAGTCAAGAACAGTGGATCCCACCGCTAATGCAATCAATAAAGTGAAATCCAGTACTGTAGATTTAGGTCTAACAAATACTTTATTAATAATTATCGTTGTTATATTAATCGCAAACGTAATTTTTAAACTGTATAAGTTACATAATAAGTGTTTGCGTAAAAAATATATGAGCAGGGCTAACGATCTAGATCAAATCTAGAAAAAAAAGAAAAAAAAAACAAAAATAAGACTAAAGCCGCAACAACAATCATTATTGATAAGAGTTAGAACAAAACCCCCTCTTATCCAATTACAATATGTTTAATGGAATGGAATGAAATTGTTTCCATAATTAAACAACACCGTGCTGAGTTTGATAGATCATTCAAGTGCCTTAACCAAAGTGCACCCATATCAAACCAGACAAAAATAAAACACGTTCAAGTTCTTATAGAATCTTATAACAAAGTACCTGACATTGTAAATATCAATGAGCGTAAGTTAAGCGGTTTGCATTTGTTACAGTCAACTGACGTGTTAAAAAGGCTGCGTGGAAATATTAGATACATTTCGGAAAGACATAATTTTCAAATATTTGTCCTGAATGCACTAAATACACCAGCAATATTTCAAATTACTGATTTAATGGAAGAAGAAGAAGTAGAAGAACTTGACCAAAAACAAGAAATAATTGATACAGCCAACATGGCTCAAACAGCAGTACAATTTCTTAAATTAGCCTCATCGCTCTTACCAGAGTTTGATGGCAAGGCTGAAAACTTAAACCGCTTCATAGATGCCTTGAATCTAGTAGATTCTCTTAAAGAAACGCACGAAGCACTTGCTGTAAGTCTTATTAAGACAAAATTAACAGGCCATGCTAGAAATTTGATAAGTGATGAGAACACGATTGTAGCTCTCATAGCAAAACTATCAGACAAAGTAACAGGAGAGTCAGTAGACGTTATTTCCGCTAAACTCTTAAATTTACAACAAAGAAGTAAAACGGCTAATCAATATACCCAAGAGGTAGAAAAATTGACTAAGTCTCTTGAGGGAGCTTATATCGGTGACGTTTTGTCACCTGATTTAGCCACTAAATACAGCACAACACTTGCTGTCAAGGCCATGACACAGAACTGCGCTTTAGATAAGGTAAAGCTTATCATGCAGGCAGGCACATTCAATAAAATGATGCCAACCAAATAACAACTACATACTGTGGTTCTTGATCAACACAATACATGGCAAATCCAGCCGATGGACCACGCCCACTCACAATAGCTGAGTACCGGGTTCGACAGGAAAGGAACGAAAATCAAAAAAAGAAAACAAAACGAGGAGGCCAGGTACGAAGACTTCTCCAGCAGAAACGACTGCAGGAGGAACTGCTGGCCACAACGCGGACACCGGAGGACCGACAAAGCTACATAGAGCGTATCGACGAAATAAAAACCGAACTTCACCAAAGAGCGAAGAAACGCAAGGGGGCCGCAGAAATGCGCAAGCCTTAACTTGCCCTTAAAATAAGACCTAATAGCAAGTTGACGCACAAAAGTGCAACTTGCGCAAAACTAAACACTGATAGGCTTTTCTACTAACAATGTGGTTGGACAATTTTGTTTTCTTATTAATATGAATTGTATATTGACTTGTGAGCCAACCACATAATCTAACATTAACTTTTCCATGTCTCTGGCGCTGAGTATCTATAGTCAGCTGCAATAAAACATTTGTGAACAATTGATAAATTTTGTAATAAATTCATTAAAATTATCATCTACAATTTTATTTTTGACTTTAAAGAAAATTAAATTACATAATGGGGTGGTTTAGCGACTCAGGCGAGGCAAAAGATGATGCTGCCAACGTTGTCAACAACGGAAAGATAGTTGATCACACTGATGATATATACTCGTTGTGTATCCTTTTATTAATTATTGCAATAGTATTAGTTTTACAATTTTTGCTAACAATCTATACTAAACATAACAAAATAATCAAAAAAAGACATATGAGCAGGGCAGATAATTTAGACAAAATATTAGCATGAACGTAGAAAAGATAAATCAGATTTATAATAATAATTTTTTTTTTAGACTTTTGCATTCGCACAATGAATATATAAGTTAACACATAAGTATTGCACACAATATCATTCATACGAATCCATTCGCTCTAAACACATTCCGCTGACGCATGAGTTCAGTGGCCTGACCATAGCTGGTCAACTATGGTAACATGATGCTTGACTATGTCGCAAGCGTTTATGTTATCATTTATGCTGAGTCGGCTTGCCGGCTGTAGCTGTGTAGTTTTGTAGCTTATGGATTCAGCTTTAGGTTTAGCATAAGATTCTACTTTTGTATGAATTCAGTTTTGTACTTGATGTTTACTGACAAGGTTCAGAATAAACAGAGCTGTTAAAAATTCCATTTGAATGGAAATGCAAAATGGGTTTTTAATGGGTTTTAAATGCTTCCATTTCCATTCAAATGGAATTTTTAACAGCTCTGAGAATAAACTATACTACTCCGGCGACAGCCGTAAATAATCGTTTTCATATATTAAACAAATTGCTGAGCCACAAGGCCAGTGATTGAGGTGAAGTCAAGCCTCCACCGTAAACATCCTAAGAAGACTTAGGAGATTACTCCACCAGGATCAACACGACGACGTCTTTGAATTCTTACGAACTTCAGCGACGACGCGGGAATCACAAAAACGTTAATTTATATCTATAACTCAATTCGAGAATGAATATATGGAAACTTTTTGTGAACACTTTAGTCCACTAAAGTGGACTATCGGCGATACAGCAGAAAAGGTACTAAATACGGCAAATAGAGGGGGAGTGCAAAAGAAAATAAAAACAAGTAGGACTGCTCTAGTCGAGACTGCTCGACTAAGAGATACCCTGAACCCTGCGAAGATGCGATATTCAAATCATTTTACGCTTCTTTTATATATATGTACATATAACAACACATACAAGTTAACACATAAATTCCATAGCAACTAAGTAATATTACATAAACAATGCTGACGCGCCAAATTATGGGTTCAGTGCTCTGCACTAACAACCATCAGCAGCGATTATGTGACACTGCTTATGCTGACGCGTTGCTTCTCTCAGAATGCTGAGTCGGCATGCCGACCACGGCGTGATGGCGTGATGCATTGGGTTTTTCCTGGGTAGAATTATGCTTTACTTTTGTCTTTAGCTTTAGTTCGATTTTGAATAAAGAAGGCAAAACTTGTCTAGAAATTGTACTCCGGCACCAAGCCGTAACTTTTCCATCTAATTGATACATTGCTGAGCCACAAGGCCAGTGATTAATAAAGGAGACGAAGTCAAGTCTCCCACCGTAATCATCCTAACTTGGAACTATTAATAAGTGTCATCGCTGGAACGTCGCGGGAATAACTGAGTTACCAACGCCCGGTTAATCAGAGGCCGACGACGGACATCGCGGGACTACAACTTATAATTTACACACACAAGCACATGCAAGTTAACAACCAAGTTAATGAACGCCCCTCGCAATGAACTTATTGAGCAACCCGCGCGAATACTATGTTGGCGTATCATATTACAGTTCCAACGAACAGACCAGAGCAACGACCAAATGTTTTGATTATGTCGTAAGCACTGAGTTAGCATTATTATGCTGAGTCGGCTTATTGACCACGAATCCACTGCATGTCCAAGTATCCGTTTACTATGTATCATTTATGTATTTAAGTTTTGCCTTTATGTACTTAGCTTTAGCTCCCAATATTTTTGCAGTGTAGAATTCAGTCTTGAAGAACAACTGAAACATTAAAGTTGCATTACTTCGGCAAACAGCCGTAATTAATTCATTTTATTTACTTAACACATTGCTGAGCCACAAGGCCAGTGATCTGGATACTAATACGTATCCCAACCTAATCTGCCTAGCTTTGATTTGATCTATATCTGCACGACGGCTACCTCTAACGAGGAACCCAGGATTGGAGGACATATCAAGCTACTACATCTATATCGTTCTGGAAGGATACCTCTAACAAGGCCTGGAAGACCATATTAGATTTACTGGCGCCCAACAGGATCAAAATTAATTTAGAAGATCCCAAACCCTAAATAAAAAGTGTAAGTGACTGTTCGCTAAGCTCGAAGTTTTAAATAAATAAACAGCGCAAACGTCTGCAGTGTTATATTACAATATCGCTGTGAATTTATTCTGCCACAAGTGCGACAAAAGTGCAAATAACAAATAAAAACTGATTCCGCTTCACTGATTGCGCATGAGTTGGGCTTATAGACAAGTTAAAGTTGAATACGATAGCGAAGAAGATCAAGAAATAGGTTTTAACCCAGAAATAAACAGACAGATAGACATGGACCCATTAATGTTGAAAGCGTTAGTAGAAGGCGCAGTGAACAGCGCACTTGTTGAACAAGAGAGGCGCTTAAAAAGTGAATTTCGTGCAGAACTCGAAGCTGTTAGAGGTCAGGTAAACGCCCTGCAAATAGAATCACCACAAGTAGAAGTATACCAGAGAGTGACTATTGACCCCAACATTAAGTGTGAAGTGAAACTAGATATTGTCAAATCAGTGCCCATGTTTGATGGAAATCACGAACAATATGTGTCTTGGCGGCAGGCAGCCGTGGATGCAAGTTAACGAGTGCCCCTCGCACTCAGTTGTTTAGACAAAACAACTGCACGCGCAAGTGCTGACTTTGCAGAAGCTCGGTTCAACGTTCGGATCGCAACGGTCAGCGGCGGTAACCTGATACTTTGCATGTGCCGCAAGAGCAGCGTTATCAATTATGATGAGTCGGCTTGCCGACCGAATTCTTGTATAAGTATGCTTTGTAGCTTTTGATTCTTTTAGCCTTTAATTCTGTTTGTCAAATTACTTTGAGTTAGTTCTGTTCTTACAACGAAGCGAAAAGCTAGTTCAATAAACTTAGCTCCAGCAACAAGCTGTAAAAGACTTTGATTTATTAATTCTATATCACTGTACCACAAGGCCAGTGATAAGAGAGACCAGTAATCTCTCCACCATAATCTTCCTAAAGGATCATAACCCTTCGGAACACCTACATTTATCCCAACAGCGCTGGACATCATCTATAGATACCCAGCAACAACACCAAAAGGATAATTGGCGCCCAACTATATATAAGAACCCACAGGGAACATTTGAATAGCTGAAGTTGTGGGCATAAACATGTAAGTGGAATGTTCAATAAGTACTGTTCAAATAGAAGTGCTAAAGCGTAATTGTGACTTGTGTTAAATATTTTTCAAACCAATTTTCACCTTGTCTGCAACGAGACAGAAATTCCTACAGTTGCATGAATTAAATACAATTAATGCCTCTAGCCGATTGCGCATAATCGGCGTGAATACAAATCGTTCATGTGAAGTGTCAAGTATACATTTTGTTTTAAGAGCTAATGAGCAACCTGTACCCATACAGGGAAATTAAGCAAGAATACGATAGTGACGACGGGTGGGATTTAGAATCAGAAGATTTTCGCCCAACGCAAGAAAACCCGACAGACATGGACGTTAGTCAGTTGCAAGCTCTAGTAGCGGGCGCTGTTAGCCAAGCCCTGGCTCAACAGGAAGCAAGGCTACAGGAAAGATTTGATAGTCAACTTAACCAGTTGAGAGGACAAGTGAACAGTTTGCGCATAGAAGTGCCGCAGGTCGAAGCTTACCAAAGAATATCCGTAGACCCAAAAATCCCATGTGAAATAAAGCTTGACATTATAAAATCAGTACACGAATTCAGTGGCTCACAAGATGATTACGTAGCCTGGAGGCAATCTGCCACAGATGCGTACGAACTTTTTAAGCCATTTGTAGGTAGCAGCGCGCATTATCAAGCTGTTACAATTATTAGAAATAAAATCAGAGGTCCAGCGAGAGCATTGTTGGTATCGCATAACACGGTACTCAATTTTGACGCCATAATAGCTAGGTTAGATTGCACATATGCCGATAAGACATCGCTACGTCAAGGGCTAGAGATGGTAAGGCAAGGAAATTCCAGCGTCATGCAATATTATGATGAGGTTGAACAAAAGTTGACACTCGTTGTTAACAAAATTATCATGACTCATGAACCTGACACAGCCACATTGCTTAACAAAGTGGTCAGGGACGATGCATTGCACGCATTCATTTCAGAACTTAAGAAGTCGTTGAAGTCGGTTGTGTTTCCGGCCCAACCCAAAGACTTACCGTCTGACTTGGCTATAGCTAGGGAGGCAGAAGCCAGCATAGAGCGTAGCATGTTTGCAGCTACATACATACGCAAAAGCTATGGAAGATAGAACCCAGGCAATTGAATATAGTAGGAACCATATGAAACCTCATGAAAAACAGGGAAAGAATTCCGGGGTCGAAAATGCCCAAGAGAAAAATCCCATTTTCAAAAAACAAAATAAGCAGCATAATAGTATTAATCAGGCTTTTAAAGGGGAACAAGGCCAAACATCAGAGCCTATGGACATAGGATCTACTATGTCAAAATTCAAACAAACCACTTATTTTGGAAATGACCAAGGTGCCAACGTTCAAAATGAAGGAGGGCAGGGCCGAAAAAGGCAAGGTTCCGAACGCATGACTGGCCAAAGGCGCCAGCGAGTGCAAAATACTATACAACAGGCCACTACCAGCCAAGAGACAGAATACAATGACACTGCCACAGCCGCAGTTGTTGAGGTTGATGAAGATGATGACTCCATAAGTAGCAACGATTTGGTAAATTTTTTAGTGACCGCTCCCGGCTACCGTTCATTGAACGACATCTGGCTGGGAGAAAACTAAAAATCCTGATCGACACAGGAGCTGCCAAAAACTACATTAACCCGTAAAGGAGCTAAGAAATGTAAGTCCGGTCAGCTCCCCTTTTACAGTTAGTTCCATCCATGGCTCTAACAAAATCCACCAGAAGTGTTTAATAAACATTTTTGGTAAAACAGCTTCGTTCTTTTTATTGGATTCTCTAGCTCCATTTGATGGTATAATTGGTTTCGACTTGCTAACGCAGGTGGGAGCGACCTTGAATACTGATAATGGTACAATCAATTATGGTTCTGTGTCCGAAAAACTACAGCATCATTATTGTGATAATGTTAATTTTACTAACGTAAATGATATTATCGTGCCAGAGGAAGTGAAAAAAGAATTCAGAAGCATGATCCTGAATAGATCAAAGGCATTTTCGACCTCAAACGAGGCATTGCCATTCAATACGTCTGTAGTAGCTACAATCCGCACAGAAGACGACAAGCCGATATACTCAAAGCTATACCCACATCCAATGGGAGTCGCTGATTTCGTCAAAAAAGAAATCAAAAACTTGCTAGAGAACAACATCATTAGGCCATCGAGGTCGCCCTACAACAACCCAACTTGGATTGTTGATAAAAAAGGTTGCGATGAGCAGGGTAACAAAAATAAGCGCATGGTAATCGATTTTAGGAAACTAAATGAGAAAACCATTGCCGACAAGTACCCAATGCCCAACATCCCCATGATATTGGCAAATTTGGGCAGAGCCAAATATTTTACAACATTGGATCTGAAATCCGGATACCATCAAATATATTTGGCTGAACACGAGCGTGAAAAGACGTCTTTTTCTGTAAACGGTGGGAAGTACGAGTTCTGTCGACTCCCATTCGGTTTGAAAAATGCGGGTAGCATATTTCAAAGAGCAATTGACGATGTCTTGCGTGAACAAATTGGTAAAACTTGCTATGTTTACGTAGATGATGTCATTATTTTTTCTGAAAACGAAAATGATCATGTTAAGCATATAGACTGGGTTCTAAAGAGCTTGTTAGATGCAAACATGAGAGTTTCCAGGGAAAAAACTCAATTTTTCAAGCAAAGCGTAGAATACCTTGGGTTTATAGTAACCATGGGTGGCGCAAAAACTGATCCAGAAAAGGTAAGAGCCATACAGAATTATCCAGAACCAAAAAGCTTATACGAGCTGAGGTCATTCCTGGGATTAGCCAGCTACTACCGTTGCTTCATAAAAGACTTTGCTGCAATTGCAAGACCTTTGACAAATTTGCTTAAAGGAGAAAATGGGTCCATAAGCAAACATATGTCAAAGAAGACTCCCATTGAATTCGACGATTCACAAATTGATGCATTCGAGAGGCTGAGAAACGTTTTGGCTTCTGAAGATGTAATTCTTAAGTATCCAGATTTCAAGAAGACATTCGATCTAACGACGAATGCTTCCGCAAACGGTATCGGTGCTGTTCTATCACAAGAAAACAGGCCCATCACCATGATTTCTAGAACTCTTAAAGAAAGCTAGTCACACTATGCTACCAACGAAAGGGAATTGTTAGCCATAGTGTGGGCCCTTGGAAAGTTACAACAATACCTGTACGGTACTAGGGACATAAATATCTATACAGACCACCAACCGCTGACTTTTGCTGTGTCAGACCGCAACCCAAATGCAAAAATAAAGAGATGGAAAGCGTATATCGATGAGCATAACGCAAAGATCCACTACAAACCGGGTAAAGAAAACCACGTAGCAGACGCTCTTTCACGCCAAAATGTGAATGCGCTGCAAAGTGAAGTAGTATCCGATGCGGTGTAGTATGCCCAGCATAAGATAGTGTATTCCACTGTCATATGCCCAATTCTTTGTAGAGTAATTAATCATACAAAGATAGTGACACTTTGTTGCTATGTATACATTATGCATCCAACTGAAATACGATCGGGCACTTATGTGCGACCGACGGGCAGCGTGAGAATAGCAACGTCTGCACTTTATCTAATATATATGCCTTCTGCATATACACATATACAAGTTAAGAACAAGAATATCTAAAAGCTTCAAAACTGCAACTGCAACAACATCCGGCAGTCAGGTGCAGTAAACCCAATATTGCTGAGCCCAGCGTCTGGACAACTTCCCGCACGAGCAACCCAATTGCCAAAATTCTTGGAACGTTTGGCAATAAGTCAGGTGTTCCAGAAATGTCGCAACGTCGCCGCTGCCTCTGCTAAACGCTGCTGCCTCTGCCAACGTAGCTGCCAATTCACCAAGCTCTCTTAGGGTTCTTATTAGCTTAGTTTAATTAGTCTAAAATTGTATTCCAAAACCAACAGTCCTATTGGACTTAATAAAGTGTTAATTTTTTATAACATAAAAACTTATAAATATTTAACTTACATATATGCATACTACGCTGTCCCGCTCTGTGGCTGTTCTCAGCAACAGAGCCACATATATAATATAACAAAATATATATAAGCCAATACATAAGCGCAGCTCCGCTGCCTTATGCCAAACCCATATATTTAGAATCATAAGAAGTCAATTAAAATAAAGACATGCTACAGACCAGACACACAAGTGTCGGTCAAAAACAATCATATATATATTCAATGGAATTCAATCATAACATGGCGACCGTGACAAGTTACACGTAATCTGTTTATTGTCACACAAAAACTTTAAAAAAAAAAAAAAAAAAAAAACTGTGAACAAAATGCATGTGAAATAAAAGTCAATTTGTGAAAGTTTAACTACACAAAAACAAAACCAGATTGAAGAATAAATAACAACAACAACAACAAATACATATACACATAATAATGATGTTTATGACGCTCAAAAATTAATTTTGAATGAAAGAAGAAACTTTTTGCAAAGCTGCTCCCGTCGCGCAAAGGGATACACCAACACTCAAAGAAACATTGGAGGTGCATCCAAACGAGGGACCACGTCCACTAACTATACAGGAGTATAGAGCACGTCAGCAGCCGAAGCCGAAGCCACCAAAGAAGAAAAGTGGAGGAAAACGAAAACGTTTTCATCGCCAAAGACGACTGGAACTGGAGCTTCTAAAAACGTACACAACACAGGAGGACCGACAACGCTGCAAAGAGCGTATAAGGCAAATAGAAGAACAACTTTGCAAACGTGCAAAGTAACGCAAATAAAAGCTGCATTTATGCCAAGGCTTTTTCTTGCTTTAAAGTTTAAAGTTAAAGTAAAATAAATTTTTATATTAAATGCAGAACATTTAAACTGTTGTAGCATATCTACCCTACCATCATATACAATTAAATGGTATATCATTCCGTTAATACATTGTGACACTTTGTCATAATAAATACAAACATACAAATACCCGAAAAGACCACATAGAACTACATAAACATACCAGCGCATATATAATACGATCCACCGCTTATGTACAGGCGGATCGCAGCGCGTGGGAACGCTGAGCATGCACTTTGCAGCTCAAGTGGTCAAACCATACATAACATATGCATGCCTTCTGCATACATATGTATACCCCAACACACATACCACATATATGTAGATATAAGAATTTCATGTATTAGACTTAAGTCAAAAGAAATAGAATTGAATAAGAACAGTTGAAGCCGAACAGCCAAATTGAGCAGAAGCTCTAATAAAGAATAAAACATAATAAATCCAGAACTTTAACAAACTACAAGTCCACTAAAGTGGACTATCGCCGATACAGCAGAAAAGGTACTAAATACGGCAAATAGAGGGGGAGTGCAAAAGAAAATAAAAAAAGAATAGCGCACGTAAAGTGGCTGCTATATAAAAACCCAACTCCACCCCCCCCGGGCAACTGCCAAAAAGCTACAAGAAGAGATTGACTTTCTCAAGTCAATCCCTAAGCAGAAAAAGCCAATAGCTCCCGCTCACTCAGCGATAAAAAATAATAACCATTGGAACTAATCAAAAAATACCTCCAACACCTGAAGAACTACCGACGAAGCAAGCAGAGTGTCCTAGAGACTGCCCCGGACCTTGGAAAGCGCATTCTGACAGTATACAAGTTGACGAGTGCCCCTCGCACATTGTTGTGTAACATAAACAAGCGCAAATGTTAGCCAACAGTTGCACTCAAGATGCCAAATCAGCGAAGTTCAGTTCAGCGCCCTGAATGTGACGGTCAACCAGCGGTAATCTGATATCTTGCACATGCCGCAAGATCAGCATCGCTTATCGCTTATGCCAAGTCGACTTGCCGACTGTAGCTTTGTAGTTCTAAGTACATATATTTTGTAGCTTTGCATTCTTTTGCAATTAAATACTTTTGATTTAGCTTATGCCCCAGCTTGCTGGTGGCTCCTAGTTTTAGTTCTGTTCTTATAACGAAAGCTAACGCTCGTTCAATAAACCTTGCTCCGGCAACAAGCCGCATCAGCGAGCCAACCGGCATCAGCCACAGCAGCCTGCGAGTTATGTAAGTATAAGCCCACTCCATACCCCGAAACCCCAATAAGCCAGAAGGTACAAGAGTTATTGAACTCTTTAAATTCAAAATAAATGATTTCGCAACCAAAGCAAAATAGAATATTGTAGTATGCATACAAGTTAACACGTAAATACTATAGCAAATAAGCAACAACACATGAATTATGCTGACACGCCAAATTGTGAGTTCAGTGCTCTGCACTGGCAACAATCATGCAGCGATCGCATGACACTTCTTTGCTGGTGTGCTGCGACGCTGAGAATGCTGAGTCGGCATGCCGACTGTGGTCCGATGGCGCGACGCATTGACTTTGCTAAGTAGAATTATATATGTTTTGCATTTGTCTTTAGCTTTAGTTCGCTTTTTAATAAAGAAGACACAGGTTGTCTATTACGTACTCCGGCTCATAACCGTAACATTTGTCCTTATTGATCATATTATTGCACCACAAGGGCAATAACCACCAAAGGGGAAAAAGTAAAGTCCTCCAACGTAATCATCATAAAAATCATATCAGTGTTCACCCTGGATCGACATTCCTCACGGAAGCGACGCTGGACCTGGAATTCACAAGGAGCAGCTACTCGGGATCACCTAAGCTCCTGCTACTACACTCAAATAACTACAGTTAGCAGCTACGCGGGATCACCTCAGCCACCCGCAACCACTCGTAAATAACTTACATATTGAATATCCACTGTACCAAGAGTACTTAAAGAATACACACTGTAACACTTTGTTGCAGTGTTTATGTAAACAGAGTCCCGGTCTTTATCCCGTGGCCGAAATATGAGTCGATCGTCGCTCTCCCAGAATGTGCAAGTGTCAGCATTCTGCATACACGCGCCGACCACTTGACTGAACTCAAGTGTATGCATATGCACTATCGCTCCAGTTTAAGAGAGCATAAATATACATATAATATACACATATATAATATATAAGGAATATACATAACCGTCTCTCTCTGCTGCCCAAACCTTATGTATCGCAGCAACGAGACTTAGGCTTATTTAGAACTAAGTAGAATGTTTAAGATCAGATTCAACTGAGCGTTGGAAGCGGCACCACTGCTGCCTCCAAACAGTGCTGATTTAGAATTAATACACATATTATTAATAATAATTGTTGTCATAATGAGCGCAAATTGTATTTATAAATTATATAAATTACACAACAAATGTCTAAAGAAAAAATTTATGAGCCAAGCAAATGATTTGGACAAAATATAAATAAATTATAAAAAAAAAGAAGCGCAAACACAGTTAATACAAATAACACAATATTTAAGTTTGTAACAAAAATAAACAATAAATTACAAATATACAAAAATTTTACATTAACTAAAGTATGGCTAGACTGAAAACAATTAAAGAAATAGATAGAGTAGAGAAACACTTCATATCCACAAAATAATGGAATGGAATGATTTATATAAAGAAATAAATAACATAAAAGTTGACTTTGATAAATCATATAAGTCACTTACACAAAACAGGCCGATTCAAAAAAATACAATTAAAAAACATGTAGAAATATTAGTAAATTGCTTTAATGAAGCACGTATATTAATACATGGCCAGAGAGAAAAATTAAATCAAGATCATTGGTCCCAAGTATCAAAATTTTTGGTCAGACTACGATCTAATTTAATATCCATTAAACTAAAGTACAATTTAGATATATCGGTACCAACCATACTTAACACTTCTTTATCGATTGAAACTGGTGATGAACCACAATCAACAGAACAAACTAATACTGACCAAATAGAGTCAGAAGAGCTAAACACAAACCTTAAAATAGAAGAACAGGATTTAAATAATCTTACTGTTCCAGCTGTTTTGATGCCAGATCTGGATAATTCTACAGATTCTGATACTTCTTCAAGTATAATAGAGAATAAACCAGATAACAATACCACAATGGCACAAACAAATATTGAATTCATTAATACAGCAACTAAGCTTATACCAGTTTTTGACGGTAAAGCTGAAAATTTGCAAAGTTTTGTAGATGCATTGCAAATATTGAATTTAATAACAGGCGAACACGAAGAATTAGCAATTTCGATAATAAAATCAAGGCTAAAAGGTGTCGCTAGAAATGTAGTAGGAAATGAAACAACAATACTTGAAATCATTTCTATATTAACAAGTAAGAGTGCTCTAGTCGAGACTGCTCGACTAAGAGATACCCTGAACCCTGCGAAGGTGCGATATTCAAATCGTTTTACGCTTCTTTTATATATACAAGTTAACACATAAATTCCATAGCAACTAAGTAATATTACATAAACAATGCTGACGCGCCAAATTATGGGTTCAGTGCTCTGCACTAACAACCATCAGCAGCGATTATGTGACACTGCTTATGCTGAAGCGTTGCTTTGTAGTATGTTGTATGTCAAATAAGCATATGGCCAGAGTATTGTAGAGTATACAATATATCAAGTGGTCATATGCCCGACTTAAAGTAAGAGTATCATACTCACTACATAGCGACACTTTGTTGCTTTGTTTATACAAACACATATATACATAAGTGCAGTAATAGGATCCGTCACTTATGCGGACTGGCCGCAGCGTGGGATCGCTAGCGTAAGCACTTCTTAGGTATGTGCCCTCTGTACATATATGTATAAATACATAACCACATAAGTACATACATACTGCAACACTCTCTCTCTCTCTGCCGACGTTCTCAGCGACAGAGCTGAATAAGAATATTCTATGTAATAAGCCTAAGTTTGAATTTGAATAAAACAGAGTGAGGACTCTGAAGAAAACCACTGAATAAAACAGTCTTGTTAATTTTTTATAACATGGCGACCGTGACAAGTGTCACGATATTTAAAAGTGAAAATATTTAAAATTTAAATGGAAGAAAAATTTAACTGAAATTAACTCGGATAATAAAATAAAAACAAAACTAATTGAACAATTGGAGCTGTCTCAAGAGAGGATGCAAGTTATGCGGCAGCACTATTAGGAAGGAACTGGACATATACCGGAGGCGAAGCAGCAGCAGGCAATAGAATCAGGAAACACTGTGGAAATACTGAGTGAGTAGAGGTGATGAGCAATGCCTAAAACAAGGCGCAGTGGAGTTAAAAAAAAGGCTTAAAGAAAGAAAAGCTAAACTCATAAAACTGATATATGCCCCCAACACAACAATTAGTTGGGAAACAGGCAATAAATTACAAGCTGAAATCGACAATATCGAGTCGATTCAGCAAGAATATAAGAATAAAAGCTTAACCTCTACAAATGGAAAAATTATAAAAAATATACAACTAATAAACTCTAAAGTATTTCAACCAGTGCCACAGAAGAAAAACATAAAAACGAAACCGGAATTAAAATGCCCTGCTAACTGCCCTGGACCATTGGAGACGCCTCACTGCGTCTATACGTGCATCAAAAGACCAGCACCGGCGCCGTTTAGCGTTTCAAGCTAAACCAACGGGATCTTCAAGGACCGGCAACGCTACAAAGAGCGCGACGACTATGTGGCATGGAGGCAGTCAGCCTGCGATGCTTTTGAGTTATTTAAGCCATACAACGGCAGCAGTGCTCACTATCAAGCGGTCACAATCATCAGAAACAGGATCAGAGGAGCAGCAAGAGCTGTTTTAGTATCACACAATACAGTGCTTAACTTTGATGCTATATTAGCTAGATTAGATTGCTCCTACGCTGATAAGACATCGCTACGACTTTTAAGGCAAGAACTCGAAATGGTCAGACAAGGCAATTTAAGCCTTATAGAATATTATGACGAGGTTGAAAAGAAATAAACCCTCGTTACAAACAAGATAGTTATGACACACGAGACCGAGCAAGCTACATTGCTTAACGAAGAGGTGAGGATCGATGCGCTCCACGCATTCATTTCTGGTTTGAAGAAATCACTTAAAGCAGTCGTTTTCCCAGCACAGCCGAAAAACATGCCCTCCGCATTGGCGCTTGCCAGAGAAGCTGAGGCAAGCATTGAAAGAAGCATGTTCTCGGCCTCATACGCTAAAGTTATGGCCGAAAGAGAACATACTAGAGAAGAAAATAAAAATCGCCCTCAAGGCGCAAGGCAGGGAAAAAATGGTAGGGATGACAGTAGACATGAAAAAAATCCACATTATACAAAAACGCAGCAAACCAACAAAGGTCAGGAAAGAAACAAAAGGGAGGAATCAAATCAAAACCATGAACCAATGGATGTTGATTCATCGTCTAAATTTAGACAGCACACCAACTATGGGAAAGCACAGGCTCCGACCGAATAGGCTCAGAAAAGATCAAATACTTCTGATCGGGCCACAGGTCAAAGACGCCAACGTTTAAACAACATCCTTCAAGACAAGACTCGAGAGGGAAGCCCCAGTTATGCAAGCACGGCAGAAGCCACTGTAGCTGGTATTGAGGGAGACAGTGAGTCAAGTGACGACAATGACGCACTCAATTTTTTAGGGAACGCTCCCGGCTGCCTTTCGTCACGCGGCGGCTGGGTGGGAGAACAATAAAAATCCTAATAGACACAGGGGCGGCAAAAAACTACGTCAAACCCGTAAAGGAGTTGAAAGGTGTAGTTCCGGTCGAATCCCCCTTCACTGTAAGCTCGATACATGGCTCGAGCGAGATTAAGCAGAAATGCCCTATGAAAATATTTGGCGAAATCTCCCCATTATTTCTGCTTGACACTCACCTCGTTTGATGCCATCGTAGGCTTCGACTTGCTAACGCAAGCAGGAGTGGCATTGAACTTACAAGAAAATACGCTCAACTATCAAAATAGGTCTGAGCAATTGCAGCACCACAACTGTGAAAATGTAAACTTCACAGATGTGAATGATATCATGGTACCGAGCCTTATTAAAAAAGAGTTTAAGGCTATGATTTTAAGGAGACTAAAGGCATTTTCGACCTCTAACGAGGCACTACCCTTTAATACATCCGTCATTGCCACCATTCGGACCATAGATAATGAGCCGGTATATTCAAAATTATACCCCCACCCCGTAGGAGTCTCAGATTTCGTAAACAAAGAAATCAAGCAGCTACTAAAAGATGGCATAATTAGACCATCTAAATCCCCGTACAACAGCCCCTCATGGGTCGTCGACAAAAAAGGACTCGACAGTAACGGCAACAGGAATAAGCGGTTGGTAATTGACTTTAGGAAACTCAATGAGCGCACTATAGCCGATCGATACCCAATGCCTAGCATTCCAATGATTCTAGCGAATCTAGGAAAGGCTAAATTTTTCACAACCTTAGACTTAAAATCAGGGTACCACCAAATATATTTGGCAGAACATGATCGTGAAAAAACCTCGTTTTCTGTCAACGGTGGGAAATACGAGTTCTGCCGACTGCCGTTTGGACTGAAAAATGCCGGGAGCATTTTTCAAAGAGCCATAGATGATGTTCTAAGAGAACATATTGGCAAGATTTGCTATGTCTATGTCGACGACGTAATAATCTTCTCTGCAAACGAGGCAGATCACGTCCGACACATTGACACAGTGCTAAAATGCTTGTGTGATGCTAACATGCGTGTTGCACAAGAAAAAACCAAATTCTTCAAAGAAAGCGTTAAATTCTTGGGCTTCATAGTGACCAAAAACGGAGCCATGACCGACCCCGAAAAAGTTAAAGCCATTCGGGAATACCCCAAACCAAGAAATTTGTTCAGCTTGCGATCATTTCTGGGCCTAGCAAGCTATTACAGAGTCTTTATCAAAGACTTTGCAGCAATAGCAAGGCCGTTGACCAATATACTCAAAGGAGAAAATGGTTCCGTGAGTAAGCACAGGTCCAAAAAGGTCCAAATTGAGTTTAATGAAACTCAGGCCAGGGCCTTCGACAATCTGAGGAATATCTTAGCATCAGAAGATGTTATCCTCATGTACCCGGATTTTAAACAGGCATTTGATTTAACCACAGACGCATCTATGGACGGCATTGGTGCTGTTTTATCTCAAGGAGGTAAACCAATAACCATGATCTCCAGAACCCTTAAAGATAGCGAAGCTCATTACGCTACAAACGAAAGAGAATTGTTAGCTATCGTATGGGCCCTAGGGAAACTACAGATCTACTTATATGGCACAAAAGAAATAAATATTTTCACTGACCATCAGCCACTTACCTTTGCCGTCTCTGACAGAAACACAAATGCAAAAATCAAAAGATGGAAAGCATATATCGACGAGCACAACGCAAAAGTGTTCTACAAACCAGGCAAAGAAAATTTAGTAGCCGACGCGTTATCTAGGCAGAACATAAATACCATGCAAGACGAGCCTTTGTCTGACGCTGCGACAATGCATAGTGAAACCTCACTAAGCTACACGATAGAAACAACTGACAAGCCAATAAATTGCTTCAAAAACCAAATCATTTTAGAAGAAGCACGCTTCCCTTTCCAAAGGAAAATGATACTATTCGGCAAGAAAATTCGTCACAATATCAGTTTCACCGAAAAAAGCCATTTGTTCAAAACCCTAAAACCACTTATCATTCCAGACGCAGCTAACGCAATTCATTGCGACCTTCCCACTTTAGCCAGCTTTCAACACGAACTCGTGCTTAACTTTCCAGCCACTAAATTACGGCATTGCAAAAATTATGTGTCAGACATCACTGACAGAAATGAGCAAGTCGAAATTGTGACAACGGAACACAATCGCCCACATCGCGCCGCACAGGAAAATATAAAACAAGTCCTTCGCGACTACTATCTTCCCAAAATGCATAAATTGGCAAAAGAAATCGTCACAAATTGCAAGGTTTGCACCAAAGCCAAATACGATAGGCATCCGCAAAAACAAGAGCTTGGAGCCTCGCCGATGCCCTCATATGCTGGCGAAATGCTGCATATTGACATCTTCTCAACAGATAAGAAACTTTTTCTCACCTGCATAGACAAATTTTCTAAATTCGCCTCCGTACAACCAATTCAATCGCGAACGATAATAGATCTAAAAATGCCCATTATTCAGATAGTTAATTTTTTTCCCGCAACAAAAACAATATACTGCGATAACGAAGCAGCTTTTAATTCAGAAACAATAGTATCACTGTTGAAAAACAACTATAACATAGACATTGTCAATGCGCCGCCACTACACAGTGTTTCCAATGGCCAGGTAGAAAGATTCCACAGCACTCTAGCAGATATAGCAAGAAGCCTAAAAATGGATAAGAAGGCTAGCGATACAGTGGAACTAATCATTAGGGCAACGGTAGAATACAACAGGTCAATCCACTCAGTAACGAATCAGAAACTAATTGACGTTATCCATGCCACATCAATCGAATCTAGACAAGAGATAAAGAAAAAAATAGAAAAAGCACAGCAAGCGGTACTCCAAAGATTTAACGCAAACAGACAGAACAAAATTTTTGAGGTAGGCGAAGAAGTATATGTTAAGAACAATAAAATAATAGGAAATAAGTTAACACCGCTTTGCAAAGAGGAGAAGATCCAAGCAGACATAGGAACGTCTGTTCTCATTAAGGGGAGGGTGGTCCATAAAGACAACCTGAAGTAACGGGCAGGAGGAACTACCCAGAGTAATCATACCATCATTAATCATGCAACAACACCATTTCTCTCTTCACAGAATGCGGTACGCAATATTGTTAATGTTAGGAATAGTACAGAGTCGGATTATAGACTATTCGCATTCCAACTATATTCCAATAAAAGATGGGAAAGTATTGGTATGGGAACAAAGGGATTATTTAAGGCATTCAAGTAACTTAACAGAATTTAACGCCATCATAGATGATACTGAAAGGTTAGTAGAGTTATTCCCACAATCTCATATGCGGAAATTATTAGACGCAGATGTAGATCATATTAGGAGCTTATTGTCCGTTATCCAAATACACCATAGGATGGCCAGAAGTCTAGATTTTCTAGGCTCAGTACTAAAGGTCATAGCAGGCACACCAGATGCCTCCGACTTTGAAAAGGTTAGGTGGACCGAATCACAATTAATCAATGCAAACAATAAACAGAGAGTTATCAATTCAGAGACGCAAGCGCAAATTAACGAACTTACTGATGTAGTTAATAAAATAGTAAAGGCCAAAAGAAACGAAATAGTCGACACATCGCATTTGTATGAAACATTATTGGCAAGGAATAGAATACTAATTAATCAGATATCAAATCTAATCCTCACAATTACATTAGCTATATCTAGAATAATAAATCCAACAATTTTTGAACATAACGATCTGAAAGCACTTTTAAATGAACACCCAACAGAATTCCCCATAGTCAGCCTCACTGAAGCGTCTAAAATTAAGGTCCTACAGTCCGAAAATATGATCCATATCCTAATAGCTTATCCCAGGATAAAATTCGTCTGCCAAAAGGTCACAATCTATCCAGTATCCCACGAACACGTCATGCTCCAACTTCAAGACAACACCGTAGCCGAATGTAACGACGAGATATTAGCGGTCAATGATTGCGTGGCAACAACATACATCTCAGTCTGCAAGTTAGCAGCGCAAAGATCCTGCGCACAAGCGCTACACGCCGGTAGCACAGCCTCTTGCCGAACGCAGCCGAGCCACCTCGAGCCGATCAATCAAGTGGATGACGGCATTATTATCATCAACGAAAATACTGCAACGGTCAGCACAGACGAGGGCTCAGAGATTGTAATCAACGGAACACACCTCGTCACTTTTCGATTCTCCGCAATCATTAATGGCACGAAGTACGTGAACCAGCGTGAGATCCTACAGAAGACACCAGGCACTGCAGGGTCATCATTGCTTAACAACATTGGCCACGACCCGGTCTTAAGCATACCTCAACTCCACCGGATGAACAACGACAACCTCCAAGTTATCCAAGGTTTTAAGAGTGAATTGGCATCTGCGGAAATATCGAAAACCTTGTTTACTATCGGCATCGTCGTCAGCCTTACATTCTGTGGCCTCATCATCGTCTGGCTAATCGTAAAAAGATGGCGAACGTCGAGAAAGCCACAAGGGATCATCGATAGCTATAAGGTGACCGAGGCCGGTCAGGAACTTGAGGGGGGAGTAGTTAACACATAAATTCCATAGCAACTAAGTAATATTACATAAACAATGCTGACGCGCCAAATTATGGGTTCAGTGCTCTGCACTAAAAACCATCAGCAGCGATTATGTGACACTGCTTATGCTGAAGCGTTGCTTCTCCCAGAATGCTGAGTCGGCATGCCGACCACGGCGTGATGGCGTGATGCATTGGGTTTTTCCTGGGTAGAATTATGCTTTACTTTTGTCTTTAGCTTTAGTTCGATTTTGAATAAAGAAGGCAAAACTTGTCTAGAAATTGTACTCCGGCACCAAGCCGTAACTTTTCCATCTAATTGATACATTGCTGAGCCACAAGGCCAGTGATTAATAAAGGAGACGAAGTCAAGTCTCCCACCGTAATCATCCTAACTTGGAACTATTAATAAGTGCCATCGCTGGAACGTCGCGGGAATAACTGAGTTACCAACGCCCGGTTAATCAGAGGCTGACGACGGACATCGCGGGACTACAACTTATAATTTATATGCCTTTTGCAAGTACATATATATTTGAATACACATACATACGGCATGCTATATACTCCCGTTCTGCCGCTGCCTGCAGCGACAGAACTCTATATATAATAAACTTCTATGTATTTAGGCTAAGTAACTTTCAATATCAAATAAATGATTCAATCTGGAATCACCATTCAAAGCTACATGTCGAAGCATTTACAATTCAATTCCCTATCATAAGCAAGCTATGCAGTCGCACACAACGGGCTGACTCTCCAGCTACAGAACAACCTGGTAGCCGAATGCAGTGGAAAGGTTGTGACAGTGGCAAAATGTACCCAAACGGCAACAGCCACATTCTGCAAGAGGTCAGAGGATGTCACCTGTGCACAAGGCCTCCACTCTGGCGATATTGCGCATTGCCAGACACAACCAAGCCACGTCGACCCTGTCACCGTAGTTGACGACGGCATCATCATTGTGAATGATCGTAGCGCTACCATCAGCTATGACGACGGCGCCCCAATGAGGGTCAATGGAACAAATCTCATCACGTTCCGTTCGTATGCTACTGTCGACAGCGCTCGATTCCTAAACCGAAACAACATTCGGAATCGAGTCCCTGCTGTAGCGGCATCTGCTCGCCTCAACGTTAGCGGCCACGACACAGCGCTTAGCTTGCCTTACATTCACCGGCTAAGCGAAGAAAACTTGAACTTCATCAATGAAGTCAGAGACAACATCGTCGTCAACAACAGTTTGACGATATCGCTTGGCCTGGTAGTGGTGACATGCGCCATAGGCTCCGGAATCTACTACTACACCAGGAGACGTCGCGTTGCCCTACAAATCTCGGAGATTGTCCAGAACTACGACACGACCGAGGACGGTCGGGCTTGAGAGGGGGAGTAGTTAACCACTGACACTGGGCGCGTGCTGACTTAGCATATTCGCGATGTCCACGCCCAGAGTCACAGCTGCGGATGTGTCGCAGTCCAAGTCACTTCAAAAATTTTAAAGTACGTTTCACACAAACATTGGTAAAAGACCTGACTAACTCAACAGACCAAGAGGAACAAATTCTTAAGACACACAACAGGGCTCATCGAAATGCGTTAGAAAATAAAATCCAATTATCAGAAGAATTCTATTTTCCTAAAATGAAACAGAAAATAATAAATATAGTAAAACAGTGCAAGATTTGTAAAGAAACGAAATACGATCGCCATCCACCCAACCCAGAGATTTTAGAAACACCCGTACCAGAATACCCAGGACATATAATTCACATCGACATCTACTCGACCGAACGATACCTCGTACTCACAGCAATAGATAAATTTTCCAAGTTAGCGAAAGCACAAATTATAAAATCAAAAGCAATAGAGGATATTAGGACACCACTTTGCGATATAGTTTTCTATTTTGGCGTACCTAAATTCATCGTAATGGACAATGAAAAATCCTTCAACTCGGAATCAATACGTTTTATGTTAGTTGATCAATTAGGAGTGCAAATTTACAAAACACCTTCCAATAAAAGTACAGTTAACGGACAGATTGAACGATTTCATTCAACCCTCTCGGAAATAATGAGATGCTTGAAAAAAGATCAAATTCATAGGAACTTCAAAGAACTTTTGGATCGAGCCGTTTATGAGTATAACTACTCAATCCATTCAACAACGAAGAAAAGGCCACTAGAAGTTTTCTTTGGCAGAAGAGTCACTACTGACCCAAACAATACGAACAAGCAAGGTTGGACAACATAGAACAACTTAAACGTAAACAGACCGATGACCTAAAAGACCACAATAACAGAAGGAAACCAATTCGAAACTATGAGGCAGGAGAAGAAATATTTGTGAAAGTAAATGCAAGATTAGGGTCAAAGTTATCAAATAGATTCAAAAGGGAGATAGTAAAAGAGGACAAAAATACCACAATACTAACAGAATCGGGACGAACAATACACAAAAGTCATATTAAAACTTAAAGAATTTAAATTACAGGATGCTGATGTGCTTAACCAACGCGACTGTTACAATTACCAATCATACTGACGCACAGACAGTGAACATCCATAAAGGAATTGGCAAGATACGATCTAATGATACTAAAATATTACATATCATCAATTTGGAACAAATACGGGACGCTCTTAGCAACTTACAGTTCTATACGGACAAAAGTCTCAAATACAATAACCTATATCATACCATACAACACGAAATATCGCAGACGTTCGTAATTTTTGAAACTATTACTACATTTCATTCCCGAAAAAGTAGGGCAATTAACATTCTTGGCACCGCTTGGAAATTCGTGGCAGGTAGCCCCGATCATAACGACTTAGTTTTAATAACAGATAATATAAACAAAATTACAACCAACAATAACAAGCAGGTAATCATCAACAGACAACTAGAAGACAGATTAAATAAATTGACCAAAATTTCCAACGATATTGCAAATTCAATAAAAAAAGACTCACTTCTGAGCAACGAATTGGCCATTAGTTTTCAGAATCAAGTTCGGCTTATTAAAGAGGAAGTTGTTAATATAAAATACGCCATTCAATGGGCGAAACTAAATATGATAAATACATTCTTATTAAGCGAAAACGAAATAAATATAATAAACAGACAATTTCAAAATGACAATATGCCACCACTAACTACCGAAGAAATGTTAGAATTCTCAGATGTCTCCATTTTGCACAATGGAACGACACTCATATATTTAATCAAGATACCGAATTTAGAAACAACAACTTTCCAAAACTATGTAATAAAACCTATAATTAAATCCAATAGCATTATAAACCTACCAACAAGAGAAATATTTGAAAGCAAAAATAAACAAAAAATGTTTGGTATTAAAGGTCAATGTAAAAATCTTTACAATATAAAAATCTGTAATAGAAATAAGTTAGAAGATTTAAGTCAGAATATTTGTTTGCCAAAATTATTTAAAGGAGAGCAGGCAATGTGTGAATTCACCAACGCAGACCATATATCTACACTGGAGGAGGTCGACGAGGGAATCATCCTAGCAAACAACTTCAATGGCACCATAACCTGGACAGGAAACACAAGGCAGATAAAGGGAACCTACTTGATTAGCTTCTGGGATGAGACAATAACCATCAACGGCCAAGAATTCAGCAACACCGAAGTACAATTCACTGAACCGGCTGTACCACTTATCCAGATTGCTCCCGTGGAGATCGAACGCCTACGAATTTTATCACTAAAAGCGCTGGAGGGACTCCATATAGATAACACCGAGAAACTGCTGAAACTCCAAACCCACTCATCTGTAAACAGAATTGCATTCATCGCATCAATAGCATCTCTAGCCATCTTAACACTCACTCTTCATCAGTGTAAAGGTAGAAAGAAGACAATAAACCTACAACTAGGGGACATCAAACCCGAAATACCCAAAGTAACACTGAATTCTCCAGCAACCACATACCAGCCGTCAAATACGCAATTTAACAACATACCATTTTTCTAAATACACTTGAGGACAAGTGTAAACCTAAGGGGGAAGAGTTAAGAACAAGAATATCTAAAAGCTTCAAAACTGCAACTGCAACAACATCCGGCAGTCAGGTGCAGTAAACCCGATATTGCTGAGCCCAGCGTCTGGACAACTTCCCGCACGAGCAACCCAATTGCCAAAATTCTTGGAACGTTTGGCAATAAGTCAGGTGTTCCAGAAATGTCGCAACGTCGCCGCTGCCTCTGCTAAACGCTGCTGCCTCTGCCAACGTAGCTGCCAATTCACCAAGCTCTCTTAGGGTTCTTATTAGCTTAGTTTAATTAGTCTAAAATTGTATTCCAAAACCAACAGTCCTATTGGACTTAATAAAGTGTTAATTTTTTATAACATAAAAACTTATAAATATTTAACTTACATATATACAAGCATACTACGCTCTCCCGTTCTGTCGCTGCACTCAGCGGCAGAACTCTTTATACATAATGTATTTAGGCTAAGACCACTTTTATTTTCGAAATAAAGAATTATTATTGAACCAACTACAAACCAGAGCAGAAGCTCTATGCTATTAAAAACGTTCATAACATGGCGACCGTGACAAGTGTCACGAACATGTAGAATGAAAAAAAATATATATATAATAATACAACAACTCGGAGCAGCATCAATAGCTACAACAACTGGCAGCGGCAACTGGCAGCAACAAGAAATTGGGAAAAAGTCTGAGTGAGTAGAGGTTAATGAGTGTTGTTCAGAAGAAAAAAGCCGGCAGAAGCGGCTTAAGAGTACGCCTACAAAAGAGGAAGGCGGAAATTTTAAAACTATTGTTTGCCACCAACCCACCATTACGTTGGGAGGCAACAATAGCCTTACAAAACGAGCTTGACCACATTGAGCAAGCCGAAGAAAATAGAAAGAACAAACACTCAACATCTACCACACTATACAAACTGATACCAATCATTAACAAATATAATAATGCCAGAAATGCTGCACTGCCGAGGAACGAACTGAAGAAGCCAACGAAGAAGTGCCCAGATGACTGCAAGGGACCGCTAGGCAGCGCCTTCTGTCTTTACACGTGCAAGCATTGCACGGCAGCCTGTGAGAAGACCAGCACCGGCGCCCAAGCAGCCTGTGAGAAGACCAGCACCGGCGCCCAAGCAGCCTGTGAGAAGACTAGACCAAATTCTATCACAAAAGAGCATAATATATCAGAAGTAGGAAATACTTATGTGGGACCATCAGTCAAAAGTAGCGGATTCAAGCGCAAATGTCATTAACAATGACATTCTATTTGCACTGTTTCGATTAGTAGCTGCGAGCCCCTGCCAAAATTTATTTGATGACAACAATGAATGATAGCAGCAACATCAACAGCCTGTGCTAAGAAGACCAGCGCCGGCACCGCTCAGCGGCGGTAACCGGACACTTTTGTTTTGATGCAAGAGTTTCCGTTATTGCCTAAGATTTTGCTGAGTCAGCTTGCCGACCATGACATTGTGGCATGATGCGAGTTTAGGCTTAGCTTAAGTGAAATATTCTGTGTATTAAGAAGTCCGTCTTGAATTAAGCGCTCTTCCAATAAGTCGCTTAAATAAATATTCACTCCGGCACTTAGCCGTTAAATAACTTGTTTTATTGTCTGAGCCGGAGGCCAGCAATAAGAGGCACAGTCGCCTCTCAACCTAATCTTCAGCCACTACAGGACTGGAAGGATATTAATTTATATATTGTAGTATGCATACATATTGAATATCCACTGTACCAAGAGTACTTAAAGAATACACACTGTAACACTTTGTTGCAGTGTTTATGTAAACAGAGTCCCGGTCTTTAACCCGTGGCCGAAATATGAGTCGATCGTCGCTCTCCCAGAATATGCAAGTGTCAGCATTCTGCTTACACGCGCCGACCACTTGACTGAACTCAAGTGTATGCATATGCACTATCTCTCCAGTTTAAGAGAGCATAAATATACATAAAATATACACATGTATACTTGTAATATATAAGGAATATACATAACCGTCTCTCTCTGCTGCCCAAACCTTATGTATCGCAGCAATGAGACTTAGGCTTACTTAGAACCTAAGTAGAATGTTTAAGGGCAGATTCAACTGAGCGTTGGAAGCGGCACTGCTGCCTCCACTGTTTAATAAAATTAAATAAAATCAAAACCAAAAGACAAGTCTTTAATTTAATAAAATTAAATAAAATCAAAACCAAAAGACAACAAGTCTTTACAATATATTCATTGAATAAAACAGAGAATTCATTCTCGATCAGAACATGAACATAACAATATATATGTATATAAAAATGTTTTTAAATTGAAATAAATATAAAAGCAAGAACAATTAAAAAAAACTCCTTTTAAAAAACGAATGAACAATCAAATTAGTAAAACAGAAGACATAGGTAATATAAGATTTTTTGAGAAATTGGCACATTACAAAATGCCTCTTATAGAGTCAAGAGTAGATTCAACAGTAGATTCCACCGCTAATGTAATCAATAAACTGAAATCCAGTACTGTTGATTTAGGTCTAACAAATACTTTATTAATAATTATCGTTGTTATATTAATCGCAAACGTAATTTTTAAACTGTATAAATTACATAATAAGTGTTTGCGTAAAAAATATATGAGCAGGGCTAACGATCTAGATCAAATCTAGAAAAAAAAGAAAAAAAAAACAAAAATAAGACTAAAGCCGCCACAACGATCATTATTGATAAAAGTTAGAACAAAACCCCCTCTTATCCAATTACAATATGTTTAATGGAATGGGATGAAATTGTTTCCATAATTAAACAACACCGTGCTGAGTTTGATAGATCATTCAAGTGCCTTAACCAAAGTGCACCTATATCAAACCAGACAAAAATAAAACACGTTCAAGTTCTCATAGAATCTTATAACAAAGTACCTGACATTGTAAATATCAATGAGCGTAAGTTAAGCGGTTTGCATTTGTTACAGTCAACTGACGTGTTAAAAAGGCTGCGTGGAAATATTAGATACATTTCGGAAAGACATAATTTTCAAATATTTGTCCCGAATGCACTAAATACACCAGCAACATTTCAAATTACTGATTTAGTGGAAGAAGAAGAAGTAGAAGAACTTGACCAAAAACAAGAAATAATTGATACAGCCAACATGGCTCAAACAGCAGTACAATTTCTTAAATTAGCCTCATCGCTCTTACCATTGAAATAGATGACCTTACAGAAACAACGTTCTCCGTTGCAACATCGGATAACGATGCGTCGGCACTTTGCCGACGAACAAGCTGGCTTGGGATAGAAATATAAGTACTGTCTTTTGTATAATATGCGCAGTCTTGATGAAGATACAGAACAAACAAGTATATTTAATAAACCATTTAATAAACCAAAGTAAAACGAACATCCAATTCAGTGAATTTACTACTATTCATCTCTAACCACCGGATTCCTGGGTATCCAGCTACACCCTCTTCCTGCACACCGGGACACTGGAACTGGTAACTCCAGCAACGACGGCAGCGGCTTTGCACTGACGGCAGCGTTGCGGCAGCGCCGACTCTGCGCCTGACTGCAGATATAATTATAATGCTAGAATAGTTTAGTCTTAAGTCTGATTTGAATAATAAAGCTGAACAGTCGTAACAAGTGGAATAGTATTATTTCGTAGCTCCGCACAAATAATTACTAACAACTTCTAACTTATATAAGTTAACACGCGCATGGCCAAAGTCGCTGATAGAGCAATTGGGCCGGATGCCGTTGCGACAGAGTTGCAGGCGAAATTTGATACCATCACGCCTAAGCAGCCTGATCGTATGCAAGAAGCGCCGACTCAGCGGTCTGCCGGTCTGTCTGCCGGCAGCGGCGGCTTCACGAATTCATTTAAGTTACTTTAAGTTTCAGTTTAAGAATTATTCTCGAACAGCTCAAACGAGTTGTCAATAAAAAATAATCTACCAGAAATCCCTTTGGTTTAATTTATACCTAACGCATTTTAAGAATGGAATGGGAGCAGATAACTCTCCATATTCGTGAAGTAAAAGAAACGTTTGATAAATCTTACAAATGCGTAAGCCAGAATAGGACAATCCAAAAGGACACTTTGAACAAACATGCGAAAATTCTTGTAGAATCATTTGACGATGCAAGAATATTGCATGATAATAGACGAATAATAAATAAAACAAACTGGTAAAAAATATCAAAATTATTGATCACGTTACGTTCAAATCTATCTAACGTCAAAGAAAAGTATCAGCTAGACATTTTCATTCCAACAATCTTGAATACCCCATTAACGCTAGATCCAATAGAAGAACAAAAATCAGTTGAAACAGACTCAGATTCTGAATCAAACGAAGAAACTGAGAAACATACAAAATGTATTAGGCTAAAGAGGAGAATGAATAAAGTGCTCGATTCCTAAACCGAAACAACATTCGGAATCGAGTCCCTGCTGTAGCGGCATCTGCTCGCCTCAACGTTAGCGGCCACGACACAGCGCTTAGCTTGCCTTACATTCACCGGCTAAGCGAAGAAAACTTGAACTTCATCAATGAAGTCAGAGACAACATCGTCGTCAACAACAGTTTGACGATATCGCTTGGCCTGGTAGTGGTGACATGCGCCATAGGCTCCGGAATCTACTACTACACCAGGAGACGTCGCGTTGCCCTACAAATCTCGGAGATTGTCCAGAACTACGACACGACCGAGGACGGTCGGGCTTGAGAGGGGGAGTAGTTAGCCACTGACACTGGGCGCGTGCTGACTTAGCATATTCGCGATGTCCACGCCCAGAGTCACAGCTGCGGATGTGTCGCAACAATGTAGGCAGCAACCGCAGCTGTCAGCGACGCTGGAGTTCCGAGAACAGCGACGGCAACGCCCGCGACTGCGGCAGCGGCCTGCACTGGCGACAGCTCGACGATGGGTCGCAACAACGTGAGCGGCTTCCGTGAAAATGCGACACCACCCACGAGGCGCAAGTCAGCAAGTTTGAGGGGCACCAGCGGCGGTCAGCGACGTTGGAGTTCCAGGAACAGCGACGGCAACGCCGGCAGCGGCCTTGCACCGACGGCAGCGTTGCGGCAGCGCCGACTCTGCGCCTGGTTGCAGATAGTATTATAAGAATAGAATAATTCAGTCTTAATCTTGAATCGAAATAAACCGCAGCGTACCGCTCGTGCATCGATAATTAATTCTCATTTATTGTATTCGGCTAGCCATCGCTACCGAATTAATATTAACCTTAATTACGCAGCTCAGCTAGCTAACGCTTCTGAGATGTTGTTAATATAATAACCGCAACATTATCACCAATAAATCACCTAACTCACCATATGTGTTGTGTTGTTGTTAATAAATAATTTATACAGTTCATAAACAAAAACCAAGTTCAAGCACTTGCGGTAATACGATCGCTCTTGAGTGCCTGGACCCACATAGTGCTGAGTAGGCATGTATGACATGCGCTACGACTGCATAACCAAGTGAACATAATACCTCCTCTCTTCCGCGTCGACTCTCGTCAGCCCTTAGCCATAGCTACAGTTGCTCCGACAGTAAAAACCAAATTGACTCAATTGATTGTTCGACTTAATACATGGCGACCGTGACAGATTCGAGAAATGTGTAGTCTTCTTGTGTTAACAACAAAGACAGTGGACTCCACTGCAAATGTAATAAATAAAATAGAATCATCCAATACCGATCTAAGATTAACAAATATACTGTTATCAATAATTGTCCTAATTATGTGTGCATATATTGTATAAGTTAAGAACAAGAATATCTAAAAGCTTCAAAACTGCAACTGCAACAACATCCGGCAATCAGGTGCAGTAAACCCAATATTGCTGAGCCCAGCGTCTGGACAACTTCCCGCACGAGCAACCCAATTGCCAAAATTCTTGGAACGTTTGGCAATAAGTCAGGTGTTCCAGAAATGTCGCAACGTCGCCGCTGCCTCTGGCCTCTGCCAACGTAGCTGCCAATTCACCAAGCTCTCTTAGGGTTCTTATTAGCTTAGTTTAATTAGTCTAAAATTGTATTCCAAAACCAACAGTCCTATTGGACTTAATAAAGTATTAATTTTTTATAACATAAAAACTTATAAATATTTAACTTATATAAAGCATACCTTTTACACAATAAATGTGTAACGAAAAGAGCAATAAGCAAAGCAAATGATCTAGACAAGATCTGATATAATATGCCCACAGAAAATTTTAACAAAAATATATTTTAGCAAACAAAAAAAAAGATATCGAAATAAGAAAATTGATCAAATATGAAATAAAAAAGTAGAAGTAGAGAAAAGTGAAATACTAGGACAAATTAATATAATAAAAGTTTTATACAAATGATAACAAAATAAAAATGTACTGTCAATAATATATATATGTAGTTCCAAAAATAAATAAATGAATAAAAAAAAAAATGAAAAGAACACATATATGTCATCGCATGGGTAATCCATTACAGAAAGAAGAAAAATCTGCAGGAACGGGTCCAGGTTGTTCTACGAGACCTCGGAATGACCGAGGACGGCCATAACTTAAGTGGGGGAGTAGTTAACCTTGAGTAGAAGTTGAGTTAACTGCGGCAAATCAAATTGGGCATCGGGCACTTATTGTGTTGCAATAATGCTGACGATGCACCTAAGCCATCGACTCCCTATCCCACGAATGTGAAACGCGACACTTGTGCGAAGCGCAAGCTCAGCAGTCTTCACCAGCGACGTCCGGCTCAGCGACAAGTTAGGGCTAGCTCATAAGAATAAAATTGTCTTAAGATTCAGTTTATAATTTGATTTCATGCAGACGCGATCGCGCTGCTCAAATAAAGCTCACATATTAAATCCGACTGTTTCAATTGTAACATTCGGTCACATTGCTTCCCAGTCAGCATAAAGATTGGAATAACTTATATAAGTTAACACAATCAACCAGTCGCAACAAAGTATTGTGTAATTCAAGAGTAATTCAACGATTCGCTGGTATGAAAGCTACGTCAGCAGAATAACAGCGATCTACAACATAATCAGTATGCGACTTTGTCGCCGCAGAGAAATAGGATCCTAGGCGTGGGAATGCAGAATAAGCAGTTTATGGTGCAGGGCTAGCTTATGTTATAAGAATTTTTTTACTTAGAGTTTAGTTGATATTTGGAAATAAAGAACGTCGGTCTTCACCACTTCGCAATCTAAAGTCTTCTCACTTCACGCAACACAGCGTGACTTATATTTGAATAAATACAGTTTAACTAATAAAAATATTTAATTTATATATAGGCAATGAATATTAGGCATGGAATGGGAGCAACTTAGACTCCATATCCTTACATTTGGTAAGTCATACAAATGTTTAGGACAAAATAGGCCGATACAACAAGATACGTTAAACAAACATGCAAAAATTCTCGTCGATTCATTCAACGACGCTAGAATATTAGTGCTTGATAATAGGGAAACAATAAATGAAACGAACTGGTCCAAAATTTGAAAACTATTGATCAAGTTACGTTTGCAATTAATAAATGTCAAAGAAAAATTCAAATTAGATATATTCATACCATCTATTTTGAACACCCCTCTAGAAATAGACACAGATAAAGAACATAAAGCAATAGAGATAGATGCTGTGGAAGATGAAGATTCTGAATCTGAATCTGAAAGAAAGAGATCTAAACGATCTTACAATTCCCGCACTAATAACATTATCGGATCAAGATAATGAATTAGGACAGGAAGAAGAAACTATCTCTAATACAAGTATAGAAGAATCCAAATATAACATCATGACGGACATAAGTGCCCAAAGGGCATATATAAAAGATATTTCGAATGCCATTCCAGAATTCAATGGACAAAAGATACATCTTCAAAGATTTGTAACAGCTCTGAAGTTGGTAAATTTCCGATGTAGTAAAAGCAAAATTGGCTAAAACCATTCAGAAAGGGAAAACTGCCGAAAAGTTCACTACAGAAATTGACAATTTACGCAGACTTTTGGAGGCTTCGTATATTGATGAAGGCCTATCAGCTGAACATGCTGATAAATTCAGCAGCAAAGAAGCCATTGGCGCAATGGTTGAGGCAGGAAAATGTAATCCGCAGCGTAAGCAATATGACGATCTCGTCCAAGTGGTAGCCTGACGCCAGAGCGCATTGCTATGTATATGCCTTTTGCAAGTACATATATATTTGAATACACATACATACGGCATGCTATATACTCTGTATGAAGACCTTATGTATTTAGGCTAAGTAACTTTCAATATGAAATAAATGATTCAATCTGGAATCACCATTCAAGACAATTACATGTCGAAGTTTATTACAGTACAATGTTCTGTCTCTAGAATCATTAACAAGAAATAAAACACTCATCTTTAAAATAAAAATTCCAATACTGTCAAAAGAACATTACGAATATGACCAACTAATATCCTAACCATTTAATAACACAAAATTTGTAAAACTACCAAAACACATTATTAAAAATAAGCTAACAATTAAGGAATTAAGTTCACCATGTATTAAGCTGGGCAAATTATATGTATGCGAGACTCCAACTTTACCCGCAAACCCCCATTCAAACCTACTTAACAACAGCGTGGCAACTTGTAACGTCGTCGACGGTGGTCAACTACAACAAATCTTCGTACTAATAAAAGGACTACTATTAATATTCAACGCTAAGAACATAAATCTCACTTCCACCTGTATACCAGCCAAAACTCTCAGCGGATCCATGATTATCCACTATGCTAACTGCTCCATATCCGTGGACGGCATTAAGTACGTCGACGCCGCCACTACCATACAAGACAAACTCGAAATCAACTTGCCACACATTAGCAACTTGACCATAAAAACTTCTACAGAAAATCTTACCTTGTTCAACTTACACCTGTACGACCTACAAAACGATCAAGGAGTCATTCAGATAAGACTTCAAGCCTCAACGCATCTTACAACTGTCAATAGCCACAACATTTGCCTGGATCTATAAACGAAAGACCATTCCATTACCTTTTCACCTCCAATCCTGGACCCAATTGTCACTCCAGCCACAACTGTTTTGGACATGCCTTCGTTATGGCCATCGTTCCAAGTTAAGGGGGGAGGAGTTATCGCCAACGGCTCTACGTCACCCCCTCCCAAACCCCTTCGGACATTCTACTACTAGCCACAACAATGTCATCTATCCACAACAATGTCATTCAACCCATGCATTGAGTGGCCCATCTCTTGCGACACTTGACATTTTTAAGCTAACACAGCATGTTCTAAAACTCAAGACTTAATGTAAACAACTTTTGAATCTGGGACTCGACATCCGGTGTAAAGCCGAATAAGCAGTCTCGTCATACATAGCCCTTATACATAGCCTTATTTATATATTATGTACCTTATTATACATGACCTCTCCGTAGGTTTCTTAAGTCCGAAATCAATAAACCAAAATCACTTTTAGAGTTGAACTTAAAGGGAGCAGTTGCAGTTTCATAGTGGAAAAAAGTATCAATACAACACCAAGATCACCCCAGGAATCCATAGCAACAAGCACTGGACTGGTAATTCGCGCAACTCCAAGTTTTAGCTGTGGCTTTAGCCACAGATTTGGTTTAAGCTAATTAGTTGCTAATTGGAGTCGAATAAAGAAACATCAATAAAGTGAAACTTCGAGTGAGAATCCAATTGTTATATTTTTTTATCAGCTTTAACTAACGGTAAATCAACTGGCGCCCGAGCAGGGACCGACTTCGCGTAACAACAGAGCAAAACGATTCTACGTACGCGTTACTGCAACAATACTGCAGAGTCGGTTAAGTGAATAATAAAGTCGTGCAACTCCCATTAATTAATTTTAACGGTAGACTAACATTCGCTGCCCATCGGTGGACAACGCATCCTGGAAGGTCCGTCCACAGGACACTCTTGTCGTCGTCTGGTCACAGGATCCCCAGTAGATCAACATAGTTCAAAAAGGATGAAATCCGGACCAGCTGGAGAGGTTGCCACATCAACCATAGTACTGTAAGCTAGTGAATAAGAATATAGAACATTTCAAGAGTTAATTGACAAATCAATCTACGACTATAATTATACCATTCATTCAACGACTAACAGACGACCAATAGATTTGTTTTTTGGCAGAAACTTAACAACGAACCCAGAGCAATATGAAAAATCTATACAGGACAACATTGACAGACTAAGACAGAAACAAACAATGGACTAACAGAACCACAATAAAAAACGTAACGAAATACGCACCTGCACACCAGGACAGGAAATATATGTCAAGATCAACAACAGACTAGGAACTAAATTGTCACCTAGATACAAGAAAGAAATAGTTAAAGAAGATAGAAACACGACATTACCAACAACTGGAACAATAATTCACAAGCGTAACATCAAAATAACATGGCGACCGTGACAGGACTCACAAGCCTGTTAATAATATAAGTGAATATAAAAGTAATGAAAAACTCGCAGCAGCATCAACAGTTACAGGACGAGCATACGAACGGGAAATTGAAAAAAAGTCTGAGTGAATAGAGGTTAATAGGTTAATGAGTAGTGTTCACACGAAAAAAGCCGGCAGAAGCGGCTTAAGAGTACGCCTACAAAAGAGGAAGGCGGAAATCTTAAAGCTATTGTTTGCCACCAACCCACCATTACGTTGGGAGGCAACAATAGCTTTACAAAGCGAGCTTGACCACATTGAGCAAGCCGAAGAAAATAGAAAGAACAAACACTCAACCTCTACCACACTATACAAACTGATACCAATCATTAATACAAACACTAATGCCAGAAATGCTGCACTACCGAGGATCGAACTAAAGAAGCCAACGAAGAAGTGCCCAGATGACTGCGAGGGACCGCTAGACAGCGCCTTCTGCCTTCACACGTGCAAGCATTGCACGGCAGCCTGTGCAGCCAGCACCGGTTCCCCAACAGAGAAGCAGCCTGTGCAGCCAGCACCGGCACCGTCTGGCGCATCAAGCCAGACCAAGGAGTGGTGAACCGACAGCGCAACCTAGTGCGTACAACAATATTTAAAAGAAAAAAACAAAATATACAAATGCACTGCGATGCATAAATAAATTAAATTTAAGATAAATATTGTAAAGCTGAAACGATAATTGCATTGCCCGCCAGAGTATAGCCCGTGAAGCCATACAAAACATTAGACAGGAGATCACTGCGTTGATCGAATAGGAATAAATGTAAAATAAAAAAAAATTATATTTTAAGTAAAACTAAAACAAACAAAAACATTTTTTTTAGACATATCCAACTACACCGACGCACAAACTGTTAACATAATAAAAGGAATAGGAAAATTGAAGATATCAACAACACGAATAGTAGAAGAAGAACAATTCTACTGTGAAATAAAGATTTATTCAATAAAATCATTCCAACCAAGGAACAACTACATACTGTGGTTCTTATATTATAATAACAATACACAGGTCATAGAATTAGCACAAATTAAGGAAGCATTAGACAATCTGCAGCTTCTCACAGAACAAGATCTTAAAGCAAACCCCTCTATACCACACTTTGCACCATGAAATAGCATTGCCTGGGTTACCTTTAGCACGATAGCAACATGTCAGAAGCGGCATACTAGAGCAGTCAATATATTAGGCAAAACATGAAAATATGTAGCAGGCAGCCCGGACCTGCTACACATTTCCATGCTTTGCCTAATATATTGATAATGACGACCTAGTAATGCTGACTGATAACATAAACAAACTGATAAATAACAATGACCAACAGATAATCATAAATAAACAATTAGAAGACTGAATCAATAGATTAACCAAAACCTTAAACGATCTAACCAATAGCATAAAGAAAGATTCACTTGTAAGCGACGAACTAGCTGTTAGTTTCCAAAACCAAATGAGGCTAAAAAGAAGGAAAAATAAACATTAAATATGCCATACAGTGGGCGAAATTAAACTTAATAAATACCTTTTTACATGGAAAAGAAGAAATAAAAATAATTAGTAATAAGTTTCAAGAAATATTGAAGAAAATATTGAAGAAATGTTTGAATTCGCAGATGTTTCCATTTTGCACCTTTGTACATTGTCACAATTCCTAACTTAGAAGAAATAGATTGCAAAAACTCCATTCTTAAACCTGTAATAAAAAACAATAGTATCATTAACCTCGAACTTAACGAAATATTCCAATGTAAAGACGAGCTCTATGGAATATTAAATAATTGCAAGAACTGTAATAACATACAAATTTGCGATAAAACAAAAATTGTTAACTTAACTAGAGATAGTTGTATCCCTAAGATACTCAGGGGAGAACAAGCACTGTGCGACTTAAGCAATGCGGACCACGACCCAGAACTGGAAGAAATCGACGAGGGATTAATCCTACTAAACGACTTCAACGGAACCATCGAAAGCCAGAAAGAAGCAAAGTATCTAAGAGGCACGTACTTGTTAAATTAGTTATCAATGGGAGAACTTTCAGTAATATCGATGTTTCAGTAATGAAACCTGGAAGTCCGATAATACAGATCAACACCAATGGAGAGGAATTCTCTCATTGGAGGCACTCGAAGAGTTGCATGTCAACAACATCAAAGTCATGCAAAAGATCCAAGTGCATTCAAACATCAATAGAGTAGCACTAGTCGCTCTGTTTATAACCGCCATTCTCATTAGCAGAGCTGTTAAAAATTCCATTTGAATGGAAATTCAAAATGGGTTTTTTTTCTGAAAAATGGAATTCTTAACAGCTCTACTCATTAGTTTCTTATGCATTTCAGGCTGATGCATTTCCAGCACACGTCGATTCGTCCTGCATCATTCTAAGTAGAATAACAACACGCGAGTTACGTATAACTCTACTCCATTATACATAAACCCAATTCGCAACCAAGTACAAGCGTTATTGAACTCTTTAAATTCCAACTAAATTGCAACAGTTGCATTTCTAAATCCCAATTAAATAAATCTACAGTCAGTGAACTTTCAAATTCAAAGAAATGTTAAAACTTAAAGTCATAACAGGAAATGCAACGTTTCCAAATTAATACACATGTCAACCAATGTAGGTCGTAAGCAGAGCTGTTAAGAATTCCATTTGAATGGAAATTCAAAAAGGGTTTTCAGAACAAAAACCGACGAGGGATAAATCCTATTAAACAACTTCAACGGAACCATCGAAAGCCAGAAAGAAGCAAAGTATCTAAAAGGCACGTACTTGTTAAATTTTTGGAAAGAGACCTTAGTTATCAATGCGAGAACTTTCAGTAATATCGAGGTTTCAGTAATGAAACCTGGAAGTCCGATAATACAGATCAACACCAATGGAGAGGAATTCTCTCATTGGAGGCACTCGAAGAGTTGCATGTCAACAACATCAAAGTCATGCAAAAGATCAAAGTGCAATCAAACATCAATAGAATAGCACTCGTCGCTCTGTTTATAACCGCCATTCTCATTAGTTTCTTATGCATTTCAGGCTGATGCATTTCCTGCACACGCCGATTCGGCCTGCATCATTCTAAGAAGAATAACAACACGCGAGTTATGTATAACTCTACTCCATTATACATAAACCCAATTAGCAACCAAGTACAAGAGTTATTGAACTCTTTAAATTCCAACTAAATTGCAACAGTTGCATTTCTAAATCCCAATTAAATAAATTTACAGTCAGTGAACTTTCAAATTCAAAGAAATGTTAAAACTTAAAGTCATAACAGGAAATGCAACGTTTCCAAATTAATACACATGTCAACCAATGTAGGTCGTAAGACACATATGTAGGTGTAGAATAAGTCTAATCAGCAATTATGTAAACCCATTTTATAAGTTTCAATTAAAGAATTAAAATAAAGAAACGGCAGTTGATTCTCGCCACTGAACCTTACCAGTCGTGTTTTCATTTACCAAAACCTTTTTTTTATTACCCGCATCTACCGTATACAAAATTCGCGCAACTCCAAGTTTTAGCTGTGGCTAAAGCCACAGCTTGTTAGGGATAGATTTGGTTTAAGCTTATTTGTTGCTAATTGGAGTCGAATAAAGAAGTGAAACTTCGAGTGTGAATCCAATTGTTATATTTTTGATCAGTTTTAATTGACGGTAAATTAACTTATATAAGTTAACAACGAAAATATTCTACATTGTAACAAAATTCAATGGAAATTGTTGCAGTACAAATAAGACATAAAAAGCTGATCAGACCAATAAGCCAAATCTGCTGTCACCACGTCTGGCAAACTTCCTGCACACGCCAACCAGAGCTCCAGCAATTCTAAGAAGAATTGCACAACGGTTCAACAACACCACGAGCGACGCCGCTGCCAACGCCGTCGACTAAACCACAGCTTAGCTAGGGATAGAATTGATTTAAGTAATCAGTTGCAAATTGGTCGATTACGGTAATTTTACGAATCTAAAAACTTTTTACTGAAAAAAGGTATTATATTTGAGAGATGTTTATTTAAAAGAAAGAATGTATTACCATGGAGAAGGTATTACCACCGGTACAGTAATAACAATAATAGAGGACAGGGCCGATATAGAGGAAACTCTAGAGGCCGTGCAAATGTTGATATATTTGAAAATATAAATGCAAATATATCAACACAAATATCTGGAATTACTGAAGGTTTGGTTTAGGTTTAGCATTCGTACAGTTATCCACAGGGAAATATATCATTCCTCACGACTTTCATATAGTCGGCCAAGATTTTCCAATACCCAACGATGGCATTATTGGTATAGACTTCTTTAAAAAATATAATTGCCAATTAGATTTCACACAAACATGTGATTCTCTAATAGTTCGGCCTGATAATAAACCAATAATTCACACTTGTGATGATAATGCCAGAATACGTCCAGCTCGTTCCGAAGTAGTCCGTCAAATTAAAATTTCTTCAATGGAAAACGATATTCCTATCCCCAATCAATATATTTATAAAGGAATTTTCATTGGAAATACAATTTCCAATAACCAACAAACTTTTGTCCAAATACTAAACACCACAGCTTCAATAAAAATAGTAAACCTTAAAGATATTAAAAAAGAGAAGCTAAACGACTATGAAATAGTCAATGAAAATACAGTGATACAAATACTAAACAGGAACTTTCCACTACTATTTAAAACACAATTAAAAGATCTCTGCACCGAACACACAGTTACATTCGGACTAGAGACCGAATCGATTACAACAAATAATTTCTATAAACAGGAATTAAGACTTAAAGATGCTGAGCCAGTGTGCATGACAAACTACAGAATACCTCATACTCATAAAGAAGAAGTCAATAAACAAGTCGAAAAAGTCATCTCGGATAAAAGTGTTGAACCTTCAGTATCAGAATATAATAAAAGAAAGGTTTACCAGGTTCGAATACTAAAAGATGTCGATTAGTTATAGATTATCGTCAAATAAATACAAAATTACTGTCCAATAAATGTGCGCTGCCAACAATAGATGATATGCTGGATCAATTAGGCAGAGCTAGATATTTTGTATGTTTAGACTTAATGTCTGGATTCCATCAAATTGAATTAAAATAATATTCTGGAAATAAAACGTCTTTTTCAACGAGCAATGGCTCAAATCGTTATACCCTATCGCTTACCTAATGGTTAAAAATAGAGCCAAATTCTTTTCAAAGAATGATGACAAAAGCCTTTTCTGGATTAAATACTTCACAAGGTTTTTTGACTCAATAGTCATCGGTTGTAGCGAAGAACACAGAACTTAACTCATATTTTTGATCTATATGGGAAATACAATCTTAAATTACATTTAGCAAAATGCTCTTTCTTCATGCACCAAGGGACTTTTCTAGGTAAGTGTATAGTAAGTGTATAGTAAGTGTATAGCAAGTGTATAGCAAGTGTATAGTAAGTGTATAGTAAGTGTATAGTAAGTGTATAGTAAGTGTATAGTAAGTGTATAGCAAGTGTATAGCAAGTGTATAGTAAGTGTATAGTAAGTGTATAGTAAGTGTATAGTAAGTGTATAGTAAGTGTATAGTAAGTGTATAGTAAGTGTATAGTAAGTGTATAGTAAGTGTATAGTAAGTGTATAGTAAGTGTATAGTAAGTGTATAGTAAGTGTATAGTAAGTGTATAGTAAGTGTATAGTAAGTGTATAGTAACTGTATAGTAAGTGTATAGTAAGTGTATAGTAAGTGTATAGTAAGTGTATAGTAAGTGTATAGTAAGTGTATAGTAAGTGTATAGTAAGTGTATAGTAAGTGTATAGCAAGTGTATAGTAAGTGTATAGTAAGTGTATAGCAAGTGTATAGTAAGTGTATAGTAAGTGTATAGTAAGTGTATAGTAAGTGTATAGTAAGTGTATAGTAAGTGTATAGTAAGTGTATAGTAAGTGTATAGTAAGTGTATAGCAAGTGTATAGTAAGTGTATAGTAAGTGTATAGTAAGTGTATAGTAAGTGTATAGTAAGTGTATAGTAAGTGTATAGCAAGTGTATAGTAAGTGTATAGAAAGTGTATAGAAAGTGTATAGTAAGTGTATAGTAAGTGTATAGTAAGTGTATAGTAAGTGTATAGTAAGTGTATAGTAAGTGTATAGTAAGTGTATAGTAAGTGTATAGTAAGTGTATAGCAAGTGTATAGTAAGTGTATAGTAAGTGTATAGTAAGTGTATAGTAAGTGTATAGTAAGTGTATAGCAAGTGTATAGTAAGTGTATAGTAAGTGTATAGTAAGTGTATAGTAAGTGTATAGTAAGTGCTAATCAAGTAGTAAGTACTGATCAAGAAGTTATCCCAGATGACAACAAATATAATGTCATTGAAAACTATCCAGTCCCTACGAACGCTGATGGCGCTAGAAGATTCGTTCGGGAGTGTAGAACAATTTGTTTAGCTCACATTTACGGACTTTTTCAAAACCTTTCATCATTTGTTATACATTCACAAATTCAAAAAAATAAAAAAAATATTCTCGAAATTCAATTTTTCATGCAATCTTTGCTTGAGTTGTTATCTAACAATTTTTTGTTTTTTTTTTTTTAAATTGAAAGTTTTCATTTTGGTTTGGATTTTAACCATGCTTAATACACACACTCAATTATTTTCTTTTTGAAATTCTCTTAAATATTGATCAAAATGAAATAAATTTAAGTTTTAAGTTTTAAATACACATTTTCAAATGTCCAATTTCTTTTTTTTTAAGTTAATAATTATTGAAGTTTGTTGTTATATACTTATATATATGTATATATATATAAATATATATATGTACGTGAAAACAGCTTTCCAAAAAGCTCTAGCGTGAACCGATGCGACGAATACAACTAGAACTACGCGCTTGCAAAGACAAGCTTGCGGAAATACCGCAAGACTTTTTTGACAATAGTAATATTTCTATTTGAGTCCTACTAGACCAACGTAGTGGTCTTCCTATCAAATATTTGTAATATTTGTAAATATACGTAATTGTCACTCATTAGCACAATATACTTTTATATAGACTTAATTGTAATTTTTATTTTAATTTTTTTTAATAATTTTATGTTGGTTGAGACGTCTTTGGTGAAGGCTCGGCGGGGCCGGTGCTGGTCTTCGCACAGGCAGAATTGTTTTATCCTGCTTGGAGGATTTTTATTTTTAATTGATATTTGATATTTTTATTGTATTTTGAGTCAGCGGCTGAGTTGTAATTTTTATTTCATTTAATTTTTAGTTGCTTGTTGCTGACAAATAGCAGCTTTAAGACTTTGGTTTCTCAACTCTGCTGCAGTTTCGTTGTTGTTTTTTTGTTGTTTGCACCTCTACTCACTCAGACATTTTGTTTTGTTTTATTCCATGGTGTTTTATCCTTGCGCAGGGGCAACTAAAAATTAAATGAAATAAAAATTACAACTCAGCCTCTAACAAATAACAGCTTTAACACTTTGGTTTCTCCACTCTGCTGCGAGTTCGTTGTTGTTTTTTTGTTGTTTGCACCTCTACTCACTCAGACTTTTTGTTTTGTTTTATTCCATGGTGTTTTATCCTTGCGCAGGGGCCATGCTAATCTTCTCTATATCGCTCCAATTTCAGCACCGAAGCAAGCTGATGTTGTTGAAGATTCAGGCAAATCAAGAAGATGTTGTTGAAGACTTTTGTTCCAATTTTAGTATGTGTTCAGGCAAATTAAGCTGATGTTGTTGAAGATGCTCGTTCCAATATTAGTATGTGTTCAGGCAAATTAAGAAGACGTCTTTGAAGATGATCATACAAATTTTAGTATGTGTTCAGGCAAATCAAGAAGATGTTGTTGAAGATGTTCGTTCCAATTTTAGTATGTGTTCAGGCAAATCAAGCTGAAGTTGTTGAAGATGCTCGTTCCAATATTAGTATGTGTTTCAGCAAATCAAGAAGACGTCGTTGAAGATGATCATACAAATTTTAGTATGTGTTCAGGCAAATCAATGAGATGTTGTTTCACATGTGCGTGACTGTATTATAAATGAAATGTAATTTATGCATTTATCTGGAGCGTCTGCTCGGCTTGAATGTCGTTTTGAGAATCATTCTTTATTCAACTTCAGAAATGAGCTTAGCCTAAGTACATAAGACTTCTGTCGCTGCAAACGGCGGCAGAACGAGAGTATATAGCATGTATATATACATATATGTGTATGCATATAGCATATACATTAGACATATACATAAGGCAACCAGTGGCTCGCTAAGCGGCAAAGTGCAGACGCGGCAGTTCTTACGGGTCTGTTGCTGATCGGTCCACACAAAAGTGGCCGATCGGATTTCAATTGCATTTGTGTTTATATGATTGCGTTATGTATAAGTAGCAAAAAAGAGTCACTAAGTCGCATAGAGTATTGTTGGGCATATGACAATATTATGCCAAGCATAAATTTGGTTTATGGGAAGTACAAAAGTTATCTTTGGCTGTCCCAATTAAACGCAGTTTAAATTGATTATTCGATTATTCATGCCATTTATAAATAACACAATATGCAGCTAATTAAAATTCAGTGAATTGATAAACTAACAGATTTGTAGTATTCGTAAATAAATAATTTAAATAAAATAGAATTTATTTATAGACAGACGTGTTATCAACAAATTCGTAGCTAGATAACAAAAGTCAAATGTGGCAACTTTTTACAATATTATTTATCAGAAAAGCAGACATCAGAAGGTCAGAGAATTCAATTCCATTGTCAATAGATTTCAATAATAATTATAAAGCAGTAAATAGAAGAGACATGAGGGTAGATATCAAAGATATTTTTAATGGACTAGATAAATAAATAAATATTGAAGTCAATGTAATACAGGTCAGTGGTGTTCATGAAAATAGTAGTGGCTTATACAAATCGTAAAAAAAAAATAAAACAAGTAAGAGTGCTCTAGTCGAGACTGCTCGACTAAGAGATACCCTGAACCCTGCGAAGATGCGATATTGAAATCATTTTACGCTTCTTTTATATATACATATACACACACACACACATGCACACGCACGCACAAGCACTTTCTCTGCTACTGCGCAGTTTACGCAGCGACTGCGCGCGGGCAGCGCTTGGGCTGCAGTATGGGCTATATTTTGGAAACTTATTTGTTGAATAAGTTTGCTTCTAGATGGACTTTCGTAATCAAACTTTGACAGCGTAATAATGACATTGATATGTATGTATTTGCCAAAGCACAAGTCTGTAGTATTTGAAATACGTTTTTTTCAAATTTTGGGGGAAGGGGGCGTGGTATCCAAAATCCAAAAATTGCAAAATGTTTGTATTCATTACACGGATACACACAGTACATCTGAAATCTATAGCTAAAATGGTATTCTAGTTACGCTTGAAAAACAAAGTAAAATTATCAATTTTCATCGATAATAAGGAAATGGGATGAGTTATCGAAAAAAAAATGATAAACTCGTGTTGCGTAGGATATACACGAGTATACATTTCAAATTTCAGATCTCTAGCTTTTGTGGTTTGCGAGATCGCTGCGTTCACACGGACGGACAGACGGACGGACATGGCTATATCGACTCAGTTTTTTGAGCTGATCAAGAATATATATACTTTATGGGGTCTGCTACGGCCCCTTCTGCCTGTTACATACATTTGACAGTTTAACAAAACCATTATACCCTGATTTCCCATTTTCAATGGGTTCAGGGTATAAAAATAGAATACCTGTCCAGCAAAGCCTCCTGATCGAAATCCAATCGAAAATCTATGGGGCAATGTTAAGAGAGTCGTGGCAACTGCAAAGCCATTGACTGTGACCAGCAATTCAGTAGGCGTGGCACCAAAAAATATATGTAAAACATAATAAATGAAGTCAAACTTATGTTAAATAGTTTTTTAATTCTTTTTAGCTCCAAAATGGTGGAATTTACAGAGTATTTTCGCGCTACCACGCACCGAAAGGGGCATTCAATTTTGTTGCGGTCAACAGTAACAGTAAATGAATAGTCGTGTATAAAACTTTAGAAGTCATAAATCTTGCATCGCCTCCTTTTGGCGTAGATATACACACTATATATGTTTGATCTTGAAATGTCAAATGTCAAGTCTCTCGCACTTTAGATAATAGCGTTTCTGAGATACCAGATGCAGTTTTTCCCGATTTACCATCTCCCTAGTGGGCGTATCGAACAAATTTGAACACTTTATAAGAAGAGAGTATATATTCTAGATCTACAGTCTCTAGTTCGCGTTCATGCGCACAGATGGACGTACAGCAAGACGAAGATTGCACAAAAAAAATATAGTCTCTGACTTCGTGAATGAGTGCAAAAAAGATAAAGATTTCCAAGTAATAAAATTGATTTTGAATAAACAAATTCTTAGCATATTTAATAAATAAAAATTTATAATATAATATATATATGTATATATATAATATATATAAAATATAAATAGTTTTTATCAGCTTTCAATAACCAGATTCCAGACTCATCAAACTTTGTAGGCATGCAAATACCGGAGTATTAGCAATTACCTAGTACTTATCTCTCTATCTCTCTCATCTCCCTCTCTCTCTCTCTCTCTCTCTCCCTCTCTCTCTCTCTCTCTTTCTCTCTTTCTCTCTCTCTCTCTCTCTCTCTCTCTCTCTCTCTCTCTCTCTCTCTCTCTCTCTCTCTCTCTCTCTCTCTCTCTCTCTCTCTCTCTTTCTCTTATTTCGCAGATAGAAAGATTCTTTATCCACTGAATGTTTGGCTGTTGGGCAAGGCAACTCGAGCTCAGACTATGTATACCTAAAGGAATCTATTATCTCAGCTCAGCATATATGCATGTAAGACATATATCCAATATCAGTGTCCTCCAGTTCCAGTTCCAGTTCCCTTTCTTCACGTTTAGTATACAAATCAAGATGAAGAGATATAATGGATAGTTCTGTAGTTACAAAACATGTTATATAGAAAAGCTAGTCTTATATACAGTGGTTCACAGCCTATTTCAACCAGCAGCTCAAAGAAACTTTAGGGATCTTTAAAATCTAAACTAAAAGAGATATCAACAAAATTAAAATGCAAGTTGTTAATCTAATGTTTTAACTTATAAAATATTATAATTATTTTTTAAACTATTTTATGAATATTTTTTTAACATTTTATAATAATTCAAACACTTACACCTTGCACTTACAAAGAGCAGAGTTTTTTATTAGAGATCAATAAAAATGAATATTTGTTATGATCAGTGTTCAGGCTTGAACATACGATAATATACAAAGATTGTAAACATGCCTTCTTCGCACTCAACGACTAGCAGGTAGTGCAACACCAATGGATAAGGGTCACATGTTTGGAATCTAAAATTAGATAGAGCAACGTTGAGCCTTACAAACTCAGCAATAGATAAGCAGAGCTGTTAAGAATTCCATTTGAATGGAAATTCAAAATGGGTTTTTGTTCTGAAAACCCATTTTGAATTTCCATTCAAATGAAATTTTTAACAGCTCTGTCTACTTGTGTTGTATCTAAGATAAGCTAGATTTAAGGGTTGATTTTATGCATGAGCCAGGGCTCAGAAGAATAAAGATTAATATAAAACTGAACACCATCGCAGTTGAATGTATTCAATCAGCCTTTTGGTCCACCATCATTTTGAGCCTTTTTGGCAAAGAAGCCGTCCAAATTTGGTCTACTTGTGTTGTAATTTTGGCCCCTTCCGCATGTAAGGCAGTTTTCAGATCATATTTCTCTGACATCTTGCGTCTTCTGATATTTGTTTCAATGACATTCATGTCTGAGGATTGAGCTGTTGGCTGCACAACGTGAGAACAGTTCCATATCAGCCAGATCTGTTTCGGGTCATAATCTTAGTAGAACCCACAGACGTCCCCCGTATAACCAATTCCACAGCACTTTCTATCAAGTTGGACTTTAAAATGTATGTATACGGCCTATTAAATAACGAGACTGCTTATGAAAAAGAGTTTTATTTTAAAAATTATTCTACAATCGAATGCTCCCTTTCAATATACTCCCCTTCCCTCGCCACACACCGTTCCATTCGTTTTTTCCATTGGTCAAAGCAATGCTGGAAGTCTTCTTTTGTAAGAGCATTTAGGAGCTCCGCCGATTTTCGCTTCACCTCTTCCATCGACTCGAACCGGGTTCCTTTTAAGGCAGACTTGATCTTCGGAAATAGGAAAAAGTCACAGGGTGCTAAATCAGGCGAGTACGGCGCGTGTTCGAGCACTGGAGTGCCTCTAGCGGCTAAATAAAGCTTCACAGACAGCGCGTTATGGGCAGGTGCGTTGTCCTGGTGCAAGATCCACGATTTGCATTTCCACAACTCCGGCCGTTTCTTACGAACTCGCTCTCGCAGCGTTGCCAAAACTTTCTTTATCGGCGTTTACAGTCTCAGCAATCATCCGAATGCTCATACTACGATCTCCGCGCACAATTTCATTTATTTTGGTCGTTTCTAACCTCTACACAAAAAATACTACTACAGCGACAAAAACGTGTTTTCGTACTGGAATAGTAGACACTTCCAGCTATCCAATGCTGCATTCGTTTCCCACCCTACCCCTCTAGGACGCCTTCTGCGCGCGCAGTCTCGTTATTGAATAGCCAGACCTCGCATGTCTATCTATCTATACTTCAAGCATTGTCCATTGTATGCCTCCATCTATTCTAACTCCATTCATATTCCAACAATTAAAATGATTAAAAATGCATTTCATGGACAAATTAAATTTCATAATTTTTATTTAAATTAAATTATTTTACACTTTTTAGCAAAGTATTTTGTTAATTACAATGTGTGTGTGTGTGTGTGTGTGGGTGTTGTGGTTGTTGTTGGTGTGATTTGTGTTTATTTTTGTTACAGTTTAATCATGTTTAATATATTTATATTAAGTTACAAAGTACAAAAAATTAATCAATATAAAAAAAAACACGTTTGGTAAAACAATGAAGGAAAAAAAAAATGGTAATTAAAAAATTAATTGATAAGTGACAAAATCGCAATGGTTTTTTTTTCTTGTTTTTGTTTTTGTTGTTTTTTGTTTTTGTTTTTGTCTTATATGCAGAAATACATTTCGAGCTATTTTACAAGTAATTATTATAATATATTGTAACCATTGTATAGATTATAAGTTATAGTATTTCTTCTTTGCAGTTGTTTGTTGTTGTTGTTGTTGTTGTTGTAATTATAACTAGTTTTACTAAGGCTTGGCTTACACTTGACTTAACTATGTTGTTTTCGTGGTTTTGTTTTGTTGTTGTTTACTTAATTTTTGTTGCTGTCGTTTTTTGTTTTTTGTTTTTACTTTAAGAAATTGCATGTTTTATGCATAATAATAATTATAATAATAAACGTTGTTAGCAATGCGGATATATCGTCTCCGCCTGCCCTTCGATTAACGTATGATTTCAGTTTTGTTTTGTTTTTAATTTACAATCGTACTTAACTAGTCCGCTGCTTGTATATATGCATATATATATATATGTATATATGTATATATATCTATATAAATATTAATTAGAGATGTCGCTTGATTTTAGGCTAAGACTTAGTTGCTATGTTATTACTCTCATTTCGCGATATACACAGTTAATGCATGTGTTTTGTGTTTTGTTTCCTCTCTTCATTTATAATTGTAATCACAAATAGTTTTGGAATATGCTCTCTCCCTCTGTCGCTCGATCTCCCTCTCGCTCTTACATAGGTGCTGTCTTTATATCATTTATTAGCAAGCACACATACATGGACACACGCACACGCACACGCACACGCACACGCACACGCACACGCACACGCACACGCACAACTCATTAAAACTTTGTTCATTGCTGCTGACGGGGCCATATAACAAAACAGTTAGATATAGCCAACATCCGATCTAACTTTTCCATTTTTGTTGGTTTTTTTTTTTGTTTTCTTTTTTTTTTTTGGTTATTCAATTATTTTTTTTTTTTGATTTTTTTTTTAATTTTTTTCGTTTTTTTTTTTTTTGTTTTAATTTAATTTTTGTCTGTGCCCGCGCGCGTGCCGCTTAGCGCGCCATAGCGACCGCTGTTTAAAGGCAGCGTCATGTTTCCGTTTCGTTTTACTTGTATCAATATATTTTTTACAAGGGCCCAAGGAGCTGGGCGGCAACTCCTCCTAAGCCACTAATTGTGTTTATTTTTATTATTATTCTTTTTCTTTTTTTTTTGTTTTTGTTTTTGTTTTTTGTTTTGTTTTGTTTTTGTTTTTGATTGTGCGGCGCATTTGGACGTTTGGCGGCAGTCGCACAGGCACAGGCTCTACTTTCTTTTGGCTAATTTTGTTTGTTTGAATTATTATTTAGTTAACAAACTATGGGGGTTTAAAAACACAAACTGTTTATGTACATACATATATTTATATGTATATAATATATATATATATATATTGTGAATGGTTTTATGATTATACATATGTATATATATATATATGCGATACTAAGAACTAGGCCATTGGATTTGACTTACAATTGTGTTATACGTACCATATAGCAATGTACATACGCAGCTTAAGCGCCACAGTATGTTTATTTACAATAAATGTTCAATTTGTTTTGTTAACGCATTTATGAAGGCATTTGTTATGCGCAGTTACATTTCGACTTAAACGAATGTTAATATACTCTGTATCTATGAATATACATATCTATATATTTGTGTATATAATATGAATACATGTTTCGTGTATGTATATGTAATTTACAAAATGTTTAACGCTCTATCTCCACTCACACTCAACTTTTCATTCGAATTTCCCTTTCTTTTCTTTGTTTTTGTTTTTGTTTTTGTTTTCTCTCTGTCTACTTTACACGTTTCTTGGGCGGCGGCAACTCTTGTAAAAAATATGGGCGTATTCCAAAGCTTATAAAAAATGTAGACTACAATCTAAATGCTAATCACCTAGTAAATAGTGTACGCCTTACGACTAGCTTCCTATGTCTAAAATGTATATTTCTAGCGTTCATAAATAGCAATTATTAAAATTTCAATATTCATTTAAATCAACATGGTATATTCTGCCTTGGTTTTTCATATAATATTTTGCTTTTGAGACATGTCTGAACAAAGTTCAAAGTTCGAACAAAAAAAAAAAGAGTAAACTAAACAAGAAATTATAATTAAAATTATAAAATTAAGACCAATGTTTTCTTTTCTATTATTTGTTTGCTTGTTTTTCTATCTTTTTTTTTGTTGTTTTTTGTTTGTTTGTTATTTTTGAGCTATCACAAAATGAAATACTAAATAAATTACGTTAGCTATTTACAATTGGTGGCAAAAAACGTGTGTTTATCCTTGATATATAGCAAAACGGCAAAATGATTCAAAATGTTTTAACAAATTGTCTTGTTATCAATATATGTATGTAAGGCTGTACTATTTTGAATAAGTTGTACAATTCTAATTGGTTAATGAAAGCATTTGACTATTGCTTTAATTGCTTCAAGTGAGTGTTATTTGGTCGTTGGTGTTATCGGGTTGCATGTTGCACTTCTACTAATCTTATTGTTGTATGTCAATTGGAAGTTGATATAAAATGGAGCGTTTGTCGGTTTTGGTTGATTTTTCAAACACATTCAAGCATACATATGCAGCATATATATACATACATACATACATACATATATATATGTATGTATGTATATAGATTCACATATATATGGATTCATACATGTTCATGTATATATGGTGGTATCTAAATAAAAATATTTCTAAGCGTGTTCCCAATTCAAGCTCCTATAAGGAGCAGTTAATAAACTGACGATCGCCAACAACTAAGCTTTAGAATTGATAGCCATAAAACACTATTACGCATGCGTTTTATATAGTCTATATTCTTTCGATAGTTATGATAGTCCTAACACATGGTTTCTCTTTTTGTTTTTTATTATTATTAATAATTATTTTTGTTTTGTTTTGTTTTGTTTTGTTGCGTGTCTCTTGATTTAGAATGATATTTTGTTTGGACTTAAAGTTAGGTAAAAAAAATTAATCATTTAAATTAAGAATAAATTAGCTTCAAAACTATTTGCATCGTTGAAATGTTCGATTTAAGACATATAGGTAAAATCGCATTTACGTAGAATAGAGACGACTTAAATAAATAAAATATAGAATAAAATTGTATGTACTATTTTTCAGTTATAATAATAATAATATATAATTATAATGTACTATTTTTCCATATTTGCTGTTACATTTTGTTTCCTTTTTTTCTGGTTTTTGTTTCTGTTGTTGTTGTTGTTTCTTTACTTTCAGCTTCTTCAGAAATATATGTATGTGTATATATATATTGTGTTGTATATATTTTGCATACTAAAGAGAAACATAATTTAACGTTTTACGTTTACAAAATATATAATATAACCCATTTGCCACGGTTGCGAGCGAGTCTCCTAATCGATTGCACTAAACATTGATAGAAAAGAGTTTTGAATACGTAGATATTTAAAAAAAAAAAATTATATATATATATATAGATATATATATATATATGTGTGTGTGTGTGTGTTACGCTTCTGCGATAATAAGCATATGGTACATAAGAATTAGAATCGTAATGAAAATGATTGCATTTGCAATTGCAATTGCTGTCTGTGCATTTTACAATAACTAAATTTCTAATAAAAGGTGTTTATTTGTATATAAACGCGTGATCATAATCCTCCTGCCTGTGCATGTTAACGTGCCCGATAGCACAACCTGAGGCGCGAGCCAAAAATAAACTAAATTACATAATAGTTGACAGCCCATTGCTGATAGTAAACATATCTCTACATAAGAAAGTACATAACGATTATAACACACAAATTATTATTTTCCCAAGCATTTTTGTATAGCCTACAGAAGTATCAACATAGGAGAACCCGAGAAACGCCAGGGGCAAACATCAAAAATAATGGGATGACTGCGACGGCTGCTGTTGCTGCTGCTGATTCTGTTCATTGTATTTATAGTTGTTGTTGTTGTTGGTGGTGTTGTTGTTGTTGTTGTTGTTGTTGTTGTTGTTGTTGTTGTTGGTGTTGGTGTTTTTGATATTGCTGATATTGCTGATGTTGCTGTTGAGGTCGTTGCCGATGATGCCATTGGCATTGTTGCTGCACTAGAGCCGCTCCACAAACTTGCTCAACTGATCAGAGGCATCGGGCAGAGAGCCACCAGCATTGCCCACATTTCCAGCATTCACGCCAACGCCGACCCCAACACCCACGCCAACTCCACTCACGCCCACATCCTGGGGCACACCCGGCAGCGGCGACTGATGATGCATGCCATGATTGTGCAGGCCGTCGTGTGGTCCTTGGGGCGCCGGCGAATGACTGCTCATCACATGATGCGGCGAGGGCTGCGCACGCGGCGATGCAGACGGTCCGCGCGGCGATGGGGCTGATCGCGGCGAGGGCGTTGGCTGTGGCGAGCGTATTGGTGGCGAGGAGCGTGCCGTTTGCATGAGCTGCTGCTGCAGCGTATGCGGTGTTGGCGGGCCCATCACATTTGAGCCGGGCCCACTCGGCCCACCGCCACCGCCACCAGGCAGTGTATTTTGAGGATTGGCGCTGCTCATGCCGCCACCACCAGCGGCGACAACCTGCATCATTTGCTGCTGCTGCTGTTGTTGCTGCTGCTGCTGCTGCATGGGCTGTTGCTGCTGCATACCAGGTGGCATCACGCCCATTTGTTGTTGCTGCTGCTGCTGTTGTTGCTGTTGCGGGCCGGGCTTAACACCAGCGCCGCCACCGCCTTGCTGCTGCTGCAACATGTTTGAGGCAGCTGCATTTGCCATGGAGTATTGGTCAGAGCCGGGTCCGGACGCACCGCTACCAACAGCTGCACCAGCTACGGGTATTCCGGTGACATTTCCTCCACCTCCGGCATTAAAATTGCCAGCTGTGCCGCCCGGAAACGGCGGCTGCCCAGCCACTCCCATGTGTGGGCCGCGCTGACGCTGTGGATATGGCGGCGGATATTGATTCATTTGCATGTAGCGCATTTTGTTCCAGTTCTGGTTGGGCACCTGTGCAAGAGAAATGGCATTTAATCAAAGAATGAGTCTTCAGATGAGGTGATGGCACCTTGGGCCAGGACAAGGATAAGCATGTGATGGTGTTGTGCGCAAATAATCCCTAATGACTATATCTATATATATATACAGTCCATGGAAAAAGTATTTTGACAAAAAAAAAAGTTCATAACTTTTTTAAATGAGCATAAAAAAAATCAAGTCTCTAGCTCTTATATGTATGTTCTGAGATCGACGCGTTCATACATACGGACAGACGGACAGACAAACGGACAGGGCTAAATCGACTCAGCTCGTCTCCCTGATCAAGAATATATATAATTTATATGGTCTGCCACGCCCCCTTCTGCCTGTTACATACATTTGACAGTTTAACAAAACCATTATACCCTGATTTCCCATTTTCAATGGGATCAGGGTATAAAGATCAAAATTTCAAAATGTATTTTGACAATTGATGAAAAATTAAAACAGTTAACAAAATTTTACATTTCACTTAATGTTTCTTATGTTTAATAAAAAATATATCCTCCCTCAGCACTTTTTGTAGACATCTAGGCACTGAATCGACTAACTTATGGATATAATCCAATAAAATATCCTGCCGAAGCGCTAGGATCTTTGGAATTGTGTCCTTTCGTGTCCTATCTAAATCTGCACACCGCTGTCGCTTGATATAAGCCCATAGGTTTTCCATAATGTGCAAATCAGAACGACTTTGGGCTGCTCAATACAGAACATTTACTCGAATTTCATTTTCAATATTCATCATTCATCATTCATCAATTTGCAATAATTTTTGCCTTATGGCAGGGCGTGTTGTCCTGCTGGAAAACAAAGGACTCTCCGGTCACTTTATCCCCGGAAGGAAAAGCATGATCCTTAAGGGCGTTGAAATATTGGTCTTTGGTCATAGTTCCATCGACAGGAATCAAATCTCCTACGCCGTTATATGCAATGCATCTCCAAAACATAACTGACCCACCTCCGTGGCTCACTCTTTCACAAGTCGGTGCTCTTTTTTTAAGTGTTTTGGTTGGCATTCTCATTCTCAAAACGACGGGGGCTTGTCAACATAAGTTTATTCCTCGCGGTAATTTAAGGAATAACCCTAGCTCCATACTTTCCGTAGTTTGCTTCATTGAGGCATCTACGAATTGCCGTTTCGCTAATAATAATTTGTAACGTATCAGTAAACTCAAGAGCAATTGTTTGGGCGTGTCCAATGGGTTTTTTCTAAATTGACGCATAATTAGACGATCCGTCTCCTAAGTTGTCTTGCGAATTCTGCCACTTCGCGACAGGTTTTTGATGGTGCGGTATTTATAAAATTTATTTATCCGACAATAAACAGTTTGACGAGAAATATTGTAAAGTTACTGATATTTTCTACAGGAATACCAGAGTTATACTTCTCTACCACTTGGCACTTCACAATCTCACTTAATTCTTTTGTCTTACCCATTATTATGCAAAACAAGAAATGCTAAAATCTTCTTTTATTTTTATACCCTGAACCCATTGAAAATGGGAAATCAGGGTATAATGGTTTTGTTAAATGTACGTAACAGGCAGAAGGGGGCGTGGCAAACCATATAAAGTATATATATTCTTGCTCAGGATGATGAACTGAGTCGATTTAGCCCTGTCCGTCTGTCTGTCCGTCTGTCTGTCTGTCTTTCTGTCTGTCTGTCCGTCTGTCCGTCCGTCTGTCTGTCTGTCCGTCTGTCTGTCTGTCCGTCTGTCTGTTTGTCCGTCTGTCTGTCTGACTGTCCGTCTGTCTGTCCGTCTGTCTGACTGTCCGTCTGTCCGTATGTATGAACGCGTCGATCTCAGAACATATAAAAGCTAGACTTGAATTTTTTGGAAGTCCCTGTATAGCAGGCGCAGATCAAGTTTATTTCAAAAATTCGATAACTATTTCCGTTTTAATGTTATCGATAAAAAACCTTAATGAAATACAGTTATTAAATTATATCTCGTACATCTTTGGAGCTAGAGTCTCCAGATTTTGTTTTTAGATTTATAAATATTTTATACAATTTCGATTTTCGGTTCGGGTTCAGGGGATTTCCTGGTCGGGCACCACCGACTAGAGTTTTCTTACTTGTTTAGAATAAGTTCTTCACCATTAAAAACCGCGTGGGCTAATTTTTAAGCCAGTGGCAATGGCAGACTAATTAAGACTAAATACTGAGAATGTCAAAATACTTTTATCCACCTCTTATCAGCTAACGAAAGACAATAAAGCGAAAATCAATGCATAGCGCAGTTGTTGGCAAAACTTTGTATTTTGCTTTATGCTTATGTCCTCTTTACTTTGTCTACAAGCAACTAAGTTTGTCAAAATACTTTTTCCATCGACTGTATGTCTTACTGACTTCGATAACCAGTCGAAAAGGACTTCCAAGTTTGGGCAACTGACAACACTGACATTGCCATGGCAACTGGCTGTGTTGACTGATTCATAATGTATATAACTTAGAGGGGAACTCGGCTTAGTGACTTACCATGCCTCCTTGTGAGCCGGGCGGCAAGTTGGGCAGCATCATTGCCGTATTCTGCATGTTGGCCATGCGCTGATGCGGAGGTCCCTGTTGCTGCTGCTGTGCGGCCTGCATTAGGCTCACTTGCTGCTGCTGGCCGGGTCCCATCTGCTGTGGCCCGGGGCCAGGTCCCTGTTGCTGTTGGTTCATCATATGCTGCATTTGTTGCTGCTGCATCACCTGCTGCTGCTGTTGTTGCTGCTGCTGCTGCGGTGTCTGTGGCCCGTTGCCGGCCTGCAGTGCGCCTCCTGGGCCCACAGCTCCGCCGGCGGCAGCATTTATTTGGCTCTGCTGGCGCTGTTTTATGATGGCCGCCATAATCTGTGGATTCTGCTTCAGTATGCTGAGTATGTGCTGGTTGCTCTCGTTGGTCGGATTGTTCTTAATCTTCTGCATGATCTGGGCCAGTGTTTGCGTGTTCAATGGCGGCCCATTGCCCATATTGGGCCCCGCTCCGCCAGCTCCACCGCCGCCGACGCCTTGAGCTCCTGGTGGCCGTACAACTCCGCCTGAGGCTGCGGCACCGATTTGCGCTCCCAAGCCTATGCCATGAGGCGCTCCACCGCCGCCCATGTTCACACCAGTACCTACTACGGGCATCTGGCCAGCTCCAACGCCGACTCCCACCCCAACACCGACACCCAGCTGATTGGGTGGCATGCCCATCATTTGCTGTTGCTGCTGCAAGTTCTGCTGCATGAGCTGGTTGGGCTGACGCATGCCTGGCTGATTGGGCGCGTTGTTGGTGTAGCGCTGTTGGCCGGGGCCACCGCCTCCGCCCCACTGCTCCAGGGGCAGCAGATTGTTGGCGTTCAGAATATTGTTGCAGTTCGCACCGCTGGGCAGCTGTCCGCCGCCGGGCACCACGCCCACATTGCCAGCAAGCTGATTGCCGCCCACATTGGTGACCATGCCGCCCATAGCGCCTTGGTTTGATACACCCACGCCCATGGGTCGTTGCATGACAGGCGGAGCCATTGGCACACCTTTGCCAAAGCTGCCACCATGCGGCACCTGTTGACGCGCTGCCTCCTCCTGCACCTGCTTTACCACCTGCAGCACATTCGGCGACGGCGAGTGACCACCCGGCTTCATGCCAATGCCAGGCTGGTGTGGATGTGGCGATGTCATACCAGCCATCACAGCACCAGATACCGGCGACGGCACCGTCACCGTGGATGGACTCATGCCGCCGCCACCGGCTGGCAAAATGGCGGCTTGCCCTGACATCACCTGCTGACTGACTGCCACACCAGACATGCCGACAACTGGGCCACCCACACCAACCGCACCACTTGCCACCACAGGCCCGCTAACCGCTGGTCCGGGCAATGCAGCGGGCGCTGCTGTTCTCGACATAAGAGCGACGCGGCGACGCAGTAATTGTTGCTGTTGCAATCTGTAAATGAAGCAGTCCCAGAAACGTTAAATATCAAGTTCCAAATCAATTAAGCAAGACAGACTAAGGCTACTGTGACTGACTGACTGACTGACTACTAACTACTGGCAAGATCAAGCGCTTTCAGTTACTTACTTTTGCTGGAGTTGCTGCTGTTTAAGCTTGTGCTTAATATTGGGACAGAAAGGCACTGGACACTTTTGCTCCTGGCAGTGTTTGGCGTGGTAGCAGCAGAGGGCAATGAGCTGTTTGCATATGGGACAGCCGCCGTTGGTCTTCCGCTTGCAGTTCTTTGTGTGCTGGACGACACGCTTCATCTTTTGGCACGAAGGCAAACGGCAATTGGCATCGCGGCACTGGCACGCATGTACCAGAGACTGAATGCAGCGTTGAATGGACTGTTTGCGTGCCTCCTGTGGATTTGCCTGTTTGAGATCGGCCGGCGCGGAGCCATCGTCCAGATCGAAGCCCAGTTTTTCCATCTTGTGCGGATGTCCAACCTTTTCCTTGCACACCGTGCAGAGATCAAAATCCTGCAATGCATCAACAAACACCAAAACAAATAGAATCGAAGCTTAACACGAACACAAATATAAAAGAAATTGGAAATTGGACATTGAACTTACATCACAAACGGTGCAGTGATAGCGCGTCTCAACTGCCGTCTTACAGTTGTTGCAGGTGTAAACGAACTTGTCCTGGCCCTGATTGTGCAGCTCATACAACATCGACAAAGTGGAGAACTGTGCACGGCGCAACGATGAGAACTCGTAGTGCTTGTCGCGGGCAAGTGTTAGGAATGCATCGCGTCCATCCATCAGATCACAGGTCAGCAACGGATCCGGATCTTGAATAGGCTGCAAACAGTAAACAGTGAGTGAAGGCAACATCAACCTAATTATTGAGCGTAGTACGGCTTACCGCCAGACTTGCTGCTGATTGGGCAGAATGTAAACGTATCACAAAGAAGACCTCCTTGTGCTTTTCCATGGTGGCATAAATCTTGGCGGACAAATCGTTGCCTGACTGATGCTCATTGGACTTTTTGCTATTTTTTCGCTGTGCTGCTTTCGATTTGTTTGACTTTTTGGCTTTCTTTTGGCCTTTCTTTTTGCCATCACCACTAACCTCGTTATCCTCAATAGAAAAGAGCTGCAGATCATTTGAAAAAAGCTGTTAAGTTACACAAATTATTTTGTTAATAATTATGTTAAAAAAAAAAACGAAACGTACGTTAGCGGCAGCAGCTGCTTCGGCGGCCTCGGCCTGTTTACGCTTCTCCTCTTCCTCCTGGTCCAGCTCCTTGATGCTCTCCTCAAGCACATTGGGCCAAAAGTCACCCTCAAAGTAGGGCAGTTCCGCAGCCGAGCCAAGCTTGTCCTCCATGGCCTGTTTAAGTATGTCCTTGTAGTCCTGTATAATGCGCTCAATCATGCCCTTATCAAGCATCTTCTTGTACCACTCTTGCAAGCGCTTCGGCTTGGGTATCTTCTGATCAGTCGGATGACAATGAAATATATAGTCATCGCCCTCAGAAGGCGGACACGCCCAAATGTGTGCCATCGTATAGCCCAGCTGCTTCACATAGTCCATATAGCCCAGCAGGATCTCATGATAGACGGCGGTGCGGTATTGGCGCGGGCGAAAGAAATGTACGGAATCGAGGTAAGCAATGTAGACGCGTCGCGTATTCGGCGCCGGGCACTCGGATCCATATTCCTGAACGTGCATGCCAAAGAAGCAGACATCAATGCCATCCACTTCTTCAAAGGCAAATAAGGCCTTCGCCCGATATGGGAACTCCTGCATCATCTCGCCGCCCTCAACAAATCGCCGTCGCATGCCCGTCTTCACCTCAACACACTTGTCCGAAGAGGACACGACACGTATGTGCACCTCGCCAGCGCCAGCTTCCTTCTTCTTTAGGAAATTATTCACACGCGTCTCAATGTAGACGCCCAGCTTGGTGGTGGGCAGACGCTTGGCATTGAATTTGTTCTCCTTCCGTTTGGAATTCTTCTTCTTTAAACAATTATCACATACAAAGCCGCCGGGCCATATCGAGTCGAGCCACAGCACACAGATCTGATGCTGTTTCCGTCCGCACTCCTGACAGTCAACAAAGGGCTCCAGCTCCAGATGATCGTTCTTCATCTCCTTGAATTGATCCTTTTTGATTTGCCTAAAATGCAAAGTGTTAGCAAAAGTTCAATTTGACAGATTTGGACAGATTTGACTTACGTTTGCGATTGCAGCGGATCATCGCCCAGGCTAACCGTATCTCCTTGTATGTCATTAAAGCACTTTTGGCAGAACGTGTATCTATTTGAGGCGACACCGTATTCCTTTAGACTGTGTGGTGATTGATTGATTTGCATGGCAACAATTTACGAATTGATGGCGATGAGCAATGACGGACGATAGGCGATGAACAATTGGACAATTGAACAATTGATATAACACGTACGACATACGAAATGATTGCCAAAGGCAGCAGAAATAAAACAAAAAAATGTCACACAAACAGCAACAACAAGTACAAAGGTGTACATAATATTCGAGGTATTTTCATGTAGATGTATATGAGCAAATGTTATTATTTTTTTGTTTTTTGTTTTAATAGTGGCCAAATACGTATGTGCATTAACAATTTGGTTTGATGTGGTTTGTGGTGTTTGTTTGATTGTTTAACAATAATTTGTGTGGTTGAGTTTCGTTAAAGTATGCAAAATTACATCAAAGTTGTGTCGATTACATGTGGAAATAAATAAATGAAATGTAAATAAATAAAATTTTAAAAAAAAAAGAAAATATTTCAAATTAGAATTATATAATACACAATTCATAATTCAACTAGATATTAGATATTTAGATTAGAAAAAAAAAAAAAAAAAAAAACAATCTCTTCATATGAGATGAAATTCTTGAGTGCTAATGAGCATTGTTAACTGATTTCTGAAGAATTGTACACATCGATACACACTTATACATATATAACAGATGATTTATCAAATATAGAATAGATATAAACATAGATATATAGAAAGCGAGCCAAATCGAAAGCAAATGAACACAGTTTTGATGAGAAAGCTGAGGGTACACACACAGAAAGTGGATTTTTGATAGCTTTTAAGAAGAATCCGAAGTTTCCGACTGCTTTTGTTGTCTTTTTTTAAATTTTTTTATTAGCCAATCAAAGTATTGAGTCAGAAAAAGTCTCGTTTAGAAATAAAGCAAGTCACAAATAGTTTTATATTTAATGTCTTGGCCAATGCATATTATGTATGTGTATATATTTTTTTTTGATATATATATATATATTTCAGACAAACAACATGCACCAGGCAGGCTCGCAGGACATCAAACTTAATGTTTATTTTATTTTATTTTTTTTTTTTTTTGGCCACTACAATGCATGTGTGTGAGAGCTGGGCGAATTGTTGTTGAATTGTATATCGGAGATATATACAAATGAGACGATGCAACATAAATGAAAAGAAAAACACACACACACACACACACACACACATACATATATATGCATCATCGCATCGCATCGCATCGCATTGCAGTTAATTTGAGCTAATTTCTTACTTAATCATAGTGTGCCGAAGAAGCAACTTAATGGAGAATGAGGACCGTGATATGTGCTGTCATCGCTTGATGTGGCAAGCCGTGTTCAGGGCTCAGAGCAGCGTGTCGATATATGAAACATATTTCCATGTTTTTACTACTACATTTTTCGTTTATATGTTTATATATTTGATAAATATATTTCTGTGTGTTCGATAAATGCAATCGAAATGCATGAGATAATCCGAACCAAGAGTTTTTTTTTGTTTATATTTTTATTATTAATTTTGTTATTATTATTATTATTATTATTATTATATGTTATAGCATTTTTGTATTCTTTGTGTTACTCTCTTTCTCTTTCTCTCTTTCTCTTTCTCTCCCTTCTCTCTCTCTCTCTCTTTCTCTTTCAACAGTATTTGTATGCATAAAACACAAACAAAATCGCACAAGAGTTTTGCGTGTCTTTTACACTATATTATTTGTTTGTTTTGTTGTTATTTTGTTATGTTGGATTTGAAAGAAAAAAATACATTTGGCTTAAGCAACGCTTGTTATATATGTGTACTTGTGTATGTATGTTATGTATCTGTATTTACATACAGCTGTTGACCACGCAGTGCAAGGACCAATGCTCAGGGCTGCGACAATGTTAATTATATATCATATAAGTATCTCTAGATGTGCCAACAAATTATTATTATTTACTTTTTAGTATACTAAAATATATTATTTAAATGATGATTTGAAACTAAGAACTAAGAAACTAAACTTTACTAAATTTAATTATTTGATCAACTCAAACTCAAATTGAAATAATTATTCTTAATTAGGTTTTCTTTGTCTACCAAATTGAATATTCCTTAAATATATATATATAATATAATTATATCTATCTCTATCTATATCTATATCTATATCTATATCTATATCTATATCTATACCTATATCTATATATCTATATCTACAACTACATTTGTTGGCACATCATGGACTGGGACACGCATTTAGAGATATGAACAACAGCTGTATATGAACGCAAGTAAGTGGTGTTGGTGTTATATATGTTTGGTATTTACAAATTACAAATACATTGTCGATCGGTTAATGGAAACGCACCTGTTTTGGTAGCTGTAGTATTTGGCATCGCGCGGTATCGTACACAACTGTTTGCCATAGCAGCAGAGCACCTGCGGATTGAACGTATATTTGCGGCCGCAGCAATAGCCCAGCGCCTGCATCACGGGATCTATCTCACACTCAAACACCTCCGACAGCTGTAGACAGAGGCAGGAGAGAAAATCATTTAGTTAATGACTTGGACAATTTGGGATTCAAAGCTGCATAGTTCACATTGAGTTTTACTTCTGATTCGAACACAATGAAAACAGCATGGAAATTGATGATTTCACTTCTTGATTTCTGGAATAGTACCTTGGTGCAGTAGCGGTAAACACGCGATGTCTTGCGGTTGTAGAGCCACGCATTGTCGAACATTAACCACACATCGTCCACATACTCCCAGGGATCACTGTATTTGCCATTCAAAATGTTGCTGCGTATGGTGCTCAGGTCCATTGGCTTCTTCACAATCTCAAAGTAGTCGGGTATGCCCAGTGCCTGTGGATCGACTGGATAACGAAATGGCACCGACTCCGGCTCCTGGCGATACAGCTTATCCAGCGTTGGCAACAGTGCCGAGCGCAGCTCTTCCGGATTGAATTCTGCACATAAAGAAGAGGTGTAAATTAGTTCAACACAAGTAACTTGAGTTCAATTAGCTCTGCTCGATGATCAGATCGATCTTTAACGATCTTCAAGCCACTATTGCTGTCTCTTTCTAATTAATGTAGCTTAACAATATCTTGCCGTGCTACTCCTCCCACCCACCTCAAGATCAAGCTGAAGCTCAAGCGTAAGTTAAAATTGTTAACAAAATGGAAACTTACGGCATTTCTTCTTTTTGTCTCCAGCATTGGGTGCCAGTGGCTCAGGAATATGTGGCTTTGTCTCGGATTTGGTCTTAATGTCTGATGCGAGGCCCGAGGAAACGCCATCGATAGCACCATTAATGTCGTCCTTGCCATCGACTCCGCTGCCACCTAACCTGCCATCACCATTGGCGCCACCAGCAATGCCGCTGGAGACGCCCGACTCATCCACATCCATTGGCTCCGACTTGATCTTCACATCACCCCCAACGCCATCCTCCGATTTGATGTCGATTTTCAGCATGCTGGTGCCGTCGTTGTTCACATTCTTGCCCTTGCCACCCGTCGAGCAGTCCATTTGCGAGCTGTCACCGTTGCCCCCGCAACTGTCGTCCATGAACTTCTTTTTGATGTCATCCTCCAGCTTGATGGAGTCCAGTTTGCCCTTGGACGACATGCCACCACTACCGCCATTGCTGCCATTCGTATCGTTGGCTCCAGCCGGCGATGGCGTGTCATCGTCATTATCACGTGACGCCGCCTCCAGAGCCGCCATCTGTGATGAGCTGCTCATCACACGACTGGGAGCGCTGTTCTCGCTATTGCTGCGCGCCATCTGCAGCAGGGTGCTGCTCGCTGGCGTTGAGCTGCCATTGCCGCTCGTTGACGTTGTCGTCGATGTTGGCGTTGCTCCCGCTGAGGAGGCGCAGCTCAGTGGCGTTGTCACCGCCGTCGTCACCGTTGTCGTTGTGACAGCCGAGTTGCTGGTGCTGCTGTTGTTGCTGTTGTTGCTGCCGCTACCGCTACCGCTGCCACTGCCACTGCCACTGCCGCTGCCGCTGCCACTGCTGTTGGAGCAAGTGGCTGCTGCCGATGCGGGCGTACTGCTGGCTGTCAAGCCGGAAGCGCTCGTTGCCGGCACCGGCGAGGTAGGTATGTATGGCGGAGTTGCTGCACGATTGCTCAACGGCTGCATGAGGCTGCTGACAGAGGGCGGATTGTTCGATGGCGTGCCAATTGGACCATTGGATATGAAGCTGGGCGATGGACTTGGCGCAGCCACTGTGCTGCCGCTGCTGCCGCCTCCACCACCACCACCACCACCAATGCTGCCGGCGCCAGCACTAGCTGCTCCCGCATTCAAAGCATCCAAACTGGTGGGCGTTGGTGGCATATTGTTTAGCACACTGCCAGGTGCCTGAACCTTTTGCTGCATAGGCGAACTAAACGCATTCGTTTGCTGCTGCTGCTGCTGTTGCTGCTGCTGTTGTTGTTGCGGCTGCTGTATGGGCGTGGCATTGCTGAAGGGCGACTGCGGCAAGAGCATGGCTGCATTCGTTTGCTGTTGATGCTGGAGCAAACGCTGTTTCATAATCTCGCTTATCTGTGCACCGGAACTGCCATTCGCATTGATGAACTGCTGCTGCTGCTGCTGTTGCTGGCCGGGCACCGGACTCGTCAACATGCCCGGGCCACCGCCCACTGACGCAGCCGACTGCATTGCCTGCTGCGTATTGAAGGGCGAGAGAACTGGATTGGCCACCATGCCACCTGGACTTGGGCCGGGCGGACCAACCAGCATGTTGCCCTGGCCAGGCTGCTGCTGCTGCTGCTGCGGGAATTGCATGCGCTGCTGTTGCTGTATGGCGAGCATATTGCCGCCGGGCGAATGACTGCGCATGCTCGCCGCCACAGCCACCATGTTGGGTTGCTGTTGCTGGCCCATGCCGGGTGCCTGGGGACGCATCTGTTGTTGCATTATACCACTGGGACCAGCACCACCAGCACCACCGCCCATTGGACTAATAATGGGACGCACACCCTGGCCCGGCTGCTGCTGCTGCAGCGAGTTGGGCACTGAAGTCGGATTGACGACGCCGCTGTTGGGGCCGCCCTGTTGCATTTGCAGCAATTGCTGTTGGTGTTGCTCCTTGCGCTTGAGACGCTTCTCCTCCAGCTCCTTCTGTATCTTGTAGATCTTCTCGGCCAGCAGGTGATAGTACTCGGAGCGCGACTTGGCCATCTCGTACATATCCTTCTCCACCTTCTCAGCATACGATACCAAATTGTGCATGCGCTTGTCCTGCATGGTAGTGGGATCCGAGGTGGGAAAGATCGCCTGCACCAGCTTGTGCACCAAATGATTGCGCAGATCTGCCGTGACGGACTCTCGCCAGTCCTTCTCGCTGTCGCCGCCGCTGCCAGGCGCACCGCCAGCTCCACCAGCAACGCCAGGCGCACCCGCTCCAGCGCCCGTGGCATTTGAACCGGCCGTTGCACCACCACTGCTGGCACCGCCTCCTGTCGTATCCGCTGGCATCAACACGCTAGCACCGCCACCACCAGACGCACTGTTGCCCGCGCCTGGCGCTCCGGCTGAGACGACATTGACATGCGCCTGTACCTGGGCCTGTGCCTGTGCCTGCGCCTGTGCCTGCGCCTGCAATTTAAGCTTCGTCATTTGATCTGACGGGCCAACCAATTGCTGCTGCTGCTTGTCGCCCACGCCCACGCCCACGAAACTGGCATTGGCGAAGCCAACGTTGACGGAGAGCGGCGCTGGAATGTTGCCCAATTGCTGCTGCTGGGCATTCGGCTGCTGCTCGACCATATTGGGTAGGGCGCGCCTGCGTCCACTGCCAGCATTGCAGCCCTGCAGCATCAGCTGTCCACTCTGCTGTGCGGCCTGCGCCTGCTGCTGCTGCTGCTGCAGGCTACTCACATCGTTGGCGCCGGGCAACACGTTCTGCCCAGGCACTGGCACAGGCACGGGCACACCGCCAGCTATGGCTCCACCTGGCTGGCCAGGCTGCACGCCAAGCACACGCACCGACGGAGCGCCCTGCATGCGTATGCCGGGCGCCATGCCCTGTCCGGGCGCGCCCAGCATGCCAGCTGTGACCGGTCCGACTTGACCTATGCTGCCAACGCCCTCGAATCGTCGCAGTTCTTGTTGTTGCACCTGCTGGTGTTGCTGCTGCTGCTGTTGTTGTTGTTGTTGCTGACTCATATCTGTATTGCTCTTGGGCACATTCGTCGCGCCGGCCGTCTGCTGCTGCGGCAAGACAATTGCTGTGTTTTGCGCGCCGCAAGCTCCAGCGCTCTGCGCCACTTGTTTGCTATCCACGCCGACCCCAACACCAACGCCAACTCCGACTCCTACGCCGGTTGGATTTTGCGGCACCTGGGGCAACTGTTGCTGCTGTTGTTGTTGTTGCTGCTGTTGCAGAGGTGACGCATTTGGTGCTCCAGCTGCACCACCTCCTCCGCCGCCACTGGCATTCTGAAAGAGCGAATTGTTCTGCCGAAAGGGATAACAAATGATGCAATCGGAGCGCTGGCAGGTCTTGTAGTGGAGCAGTATCTGCCGCGACGAGGTGCAGTGCTGCATGGTGCAGTCCTTGCTCTGCTTGCACGTCGCCATGTGCGCCAAGACGGCTTTCATGGCCTTGCAATAGTTGACGCTGCAGACCTCGCGGTTGGGATTCATGTTCTCGCGCCTGTTGCACTTATGCGCATGCAGCAGCAGCATCAGCTGCTGCTGTATTTGCTTCTTGCGCTCATCCGACATGCTGCCCGGCGCTGGAGCCGCAACGCTAACGGATGAGGCCACGCCTGCTGCTATTGCTTGCTGTTGAGATGTTCCTGGCTGCTGCTGCTGCTGCTGTTGCTGAGAATGTCCTAAGAGTTGGTTCGGTTGCGGTGCGCGTGGCCCCAGTGCGCCCGGTGGTTGCTGTTGCTGCTGGGAATTCATTTGTGCATTCGCTGCGGCCAGCTGCTGCTGCTGCTGCTGCTGAGGATTGCCAACGAGTCCGCCGGCGCCGGGTGGCGCACCATCGCCGCCCAGACTGGACATCGGCACGACTGTGCCAATGGGTCGGTTGCCCTGGGTCATGCCGGCGCTCATATTGGGCGCAACGACGCCGCCGGCTCCACGCTGCGCCATCTGCTGCGCCAGCAGCTGTTGCTGCTGCTGCGTATTGTTGCTGCCGGGCGCACCATAGTTGCCCACTCCATAAGGCATATTATTGATTTGTCCTGCGCCAAATACAGAGGAAAGACAATTTGATAATTTGGCATTAAATTTTATGTGGGTGGGGGTCCCACTTACCCAGCTGCATGTTTGGGTTTTGCATGCGAGGACCGCCGCCGGCGCCAACGACACCACCCGGTCCATTGCCACCGCCAGCTCCGCCGCCCATCAAATGCGGGCCACGCAGCAAATGCTGCTGCCCCACCATGCGCCCCATCATTGGTCCATTCTGCATGTGCATGCCCTGACTAGGCGCTGCGCCGGACACCGAACTCACACCCACCGAGCCGGGCACGGCGCTCATCATGGAAGCCCCGCCTGGCTGCTTTAGTGTGTTGACCAGGCCGGCACCGCCTATGGTGCCCATGCCACCGCTGTTCGTCAGCACCATGTTGCCCAGATTGCCCTGTGCTATGCTGTTCATGCCTGCAACAAGATCAGAAGAAAGTTTTCATGTTAGTTGTCTGCGTGTGCCTTGGATGTGGCTTCTGTATGGCATATGGTTTACCTGGTATGGAGTTCATGCCGTTGTTGCCATTATTCGATATGGACATGGGCATTGAGTTGACCATGCCCATCTGTGTGGCCACCTGCATGCCGCCAGTGTTGGGCGACTGCAAGTTGGGCGACTTGCTGCCCAGTTGATTCATGCCCGGCACCACCATGCCGCCGCCAGCGCCTTTGTTGCCCTGTTGCTGGTGCTGCAGCAACTGTTGCAGATGCTGATGATGCTGGAGTTGACGGAGTTGACTACCGGCAGCGCCACTGCCGCCATTACCGCTGCCATCGTCACCGCCGCCGCCGGCTCCGTTCATTTGTGGTGGCACTACGCCCGGTCCGCCAGGTCCCTGAGTAGGTGGTTTATTTGGTCCACCAGCGCCAACACCGCTTGCTGTGGACACAACGCTAACGCCGCTGCCGCCGCCGCCACCACCAACGACACCACCACCACCACCACCACCGGTGTTCAGTTGATCCGACCAGCCACTGTTGGAAGACACCAGCTCATCGGGCAGATTGTCTTCCAGAAAGTACAGATCGGCTATGCAAAAGAATAGAGAAAACAGTTATATTAATAAAAGGATATGAATATGGATTGATTTGTATAACTATTTTCTTTTTATGCTAGTATTTAATATTTGGTATATTTATTGAATATGCTAAATATTACATATACAATAAATATACTAATTATGAAATAATTATATTTACTGAATATACTAAATAATGAAATACCAAACTAACTATGTATATATTTACTGAATATACTACATATTAAATACTAGCATGAATACTTTTATTTTGTAAATCTAGTTTGATCCAACATATTTGTCATATATGGACAGAGGCAACAGTTATAACAGTTCCGACATCTAGGCATATCCTTAAACCAAGCCTTAACTTAATGCTAATCAAATGCATTGGGCAACACTTACTTTGATCCATTTTGACCCGCTTCTGTGGCGGTTCGTCTAAATGATCGGCCATCATATATATAATGATTTGCTAGCCTTTATTGGGCAGCAGAACGCGTCCTTGTTGAAATAAATATATATATATATATATATATATATGAATATATATATATGTGTGTATATATATTTGCGTGTGTGTGTGTGTGAGAGAGTGTGTGTGTTGATGTGTGTGTGCCTGCTCTGGCAGCAGTACGAAAAAGTCCGTAAAAAATATATAAAAAAATTATTTATATGACGACGAGTTGAGTTTTTTGGGGGTATATGGAAAAAAAAAAAAATTTATTCTTGTTTTTGTTTTGTTTTTGATTGCTTGTGTTTGTGGCTGCACCACAATTTGACAGTTTTCGCGCGGATGTTTGATTTTTGTTTTATTTTTTCTTGTTGTTTTTCTTTTCTCTGTTTTGCTGTTTTGCTGTTTTGCTGTTTTTGCTTGTTTGTCCTCTCTCCTGCGGCTTCTCTTATAAGTTTGAAATGTTGCTGGCAGTCGTCAACAACAACACTTGCTCAGTAAATTGTTTTAGTAAGATTTTGCATAAACTAGCGGGAGTTGTGAACAAATGCAACTCCTTTGTTATTGTTGCTGATTCTTCTTCCTCTTCCTCCTCTTCTTCTTCTTCTTCTTCTTTTTCTGCCTCCTCCTCCTCCGCCTCCTCCTGTGCTTCCGTTACTAACGTCTGCCGCTGCGACGTTGACGTCGCCGACGTCGTCCGCGCTATCGTCACCGCGACCGTGCCAGCTGAGCACGTCGCCGACTCCGTTGGCTCGCCGTTGAGATCGTTGTTGTAGCTGCTCCTGCTACTACTGGCGTCCCATGCGCCGCCAGTAGACGTCGTTACTAATGTACGCCTTTGCTCCAGATGCACTGCTTCCGCTTTCGCTTCCGCTACTGCAACTGCTACTGCTACTGCTGACTGCCCAAGCCTTAGATACTTCTGATGTTCCTCCTGCTCCTGTTCCTGCTCCTGCTCCTGCTGCTGTTGCTGTTCCTCCTCCTCCTCCTCCTGCTGCTGTTTGATGTTGATGCTTGTTATGTTGTTTGTCATACAGCAGCATGCGCACGAGTGCATTTTGTGGGTAGGCGCCAAATCCACCAAATTGGCCGAATTCGAGTTCGAATAAGTCGGCCTTGGCTAGGATTCGAAGTGGTCACCACTATTTCGTTAGCTGTCCGCAACAGCTGCTGCACGCGAAATTTGAAGTCAAAGAAGACGCCGCCGTGTAAGAAGAAAGAGCACTTGGAGCCAGCTAACAAATGCGTTTGATGTTGCATTTGCCGCTACTGTTGCTGTCGCTGTTATTATTGTTGTTGTTATTGATGCCGCTGTTGTTGTTGTTGTTGTTGTTGTTGTTGTGTTTTGTTGTTGTTGCTATTTCTTCTGCTGTAACATTTTTATCGTTGCGAATTTGTTGATGTTTCGATTTTGTTGATTTGCAACTTATTTGTATTTGTTATAATGTTCATAGCATTTTGTTATTGTTGTTGATCTGAAATGCATTCACATTTCTGCACTTTTGTTTTTTCTTTTTTCTTTGAGTGACTGATGCTGTTGTTGTTGTTGTTATCGTGTTTACATTCGCTGTATTCAACATTGCACATAACTGTAAAAATCTAACAAAGTAATGCTCTGCGATTAGAGTAAAAGTTAGTTACAAACGTACACACGCACACAGCCACACTGCCACAGAGAGAGAGTGACTGACTGACTGACTGACTGAGTGAGTGTGAGAGAGAGAGACATACACACACGCACACGTATTAATTAAATGACCTATAAGATTCACATTTGATACACAGTCTCTGCACCACGCACATCGGTAAAAGACAAACAATGTATTATAACAGCATATTGCAAATGAGTTTATATTTTTTTTTTTCGAATGCGGCTGCCGTTGATGTTGCTGTTGCTGTTGCCGCTACCGCCTGCTCAGCAGCTCACCAAAAACAACTCGCTGTTTTCTGTTTTTAGGTCTTGTTGTTAGTCGTAGTATTCGCCATCTCGCTGATATTTCTACTCTATCTCCATCTCGCATACGTCTACGTGTTTCACTCTCTCTCTCTCACACACTCTCACTCACAGACACACACGCACACACACAGATGTGTCATAATTAAGTGTACAAGTGTGTGTGTATGTATGTGTGTTTGTGTGTGTGTGTGTGTGTGCGGGCAATATTACTTGGCCAACACGCACGCACGCACGCACGAAATGGGCCAGCAGCGTGCACAAGTGCGGCGGCAACCGCTTGAAAATTGCGCGCAAAAATTATTGAACATTGAAATAATATTGGGCAAGCAATCGAAGCTTGCAAATTGTACAGATTTATGCATGGGCATAGAGCAGCGGCCAGCGGCAATTGAACACGTCCCCATGGATTGGGCATTTCTTAAAATTCATATTTTGTATTCATTTTACTTCCGCATGTTGGCGCTGGCTGGCTCATCGTCTACATGTGAACATCAGTTGCTTTCTGCGCCAAAGATGAGTGGCGAGTAAATAGTTGAATTTATACCAGAGCCCCGAAGCAGCAGCCGAAGCTTTTAAGTTTTTACTTGCCGCTACGACTGCTGTTCGTCGCTGGCTGATGTTTTTTTTTAGCGAGTACATCGCAACACAGAGCGCTCGCTCAGCGCACATGTACATGTAGACATATATGCTATATTCATTTGTGTGTGTGTGTGTGTGTCTCTCTCTCTCTCTCTCTGTGCGTGCATGTGTGTGTGTGTCTGTGTATGAATATACATACATACATGCATACGTATGTATGTATGTATAAACGATTATTTTGCGTCTCGCCCGAAACGTTTTCACTGCACACATGTATAAAAGTCAGCGAGACAATAATGGTAGCGAGTAGAGAGCGAGAGCACACAATAAACGCTTGCATTGGTATTGGTATTTTTCACACTGGTGTGCATACACACAGCACGGGCACTGCCAACGAGTGCGAGCAGCATTGGAAAAAGAAAGAAAAACAGACGACAGAAAATATATTCCTTTTTTTTTTGTCGTTGCTCGTCCGTTTTCTTCTTCATGTCGTATCAAAGTTTTCTATTGCAGAAATTTTGTGTGGTAGGCGTATTTTTGATTTATAGCGTCGTGAAAAAAAATTATTAAATTTTTTGCACTAAATACGAAATTTGCAAAAATTGCAAAGAAAAATATAAAAAAATCGCAGCCAATTTTAAAACTTCGGTTAATAATTTTTAATTAATTTTTTTGCGGCACTTTTAATTTTTAAATATTTTTTAGATTTTTATTTAATTTCGCATTTTTACCTAAAAATTTTCACATTTTTCGTTGATTTAAGAAAATTTTAACAAATTTTTTTGCAACACTAAAACAAAAATTTTCAGTCCGCTTGTGTTGCAGCAGAAAGTCAACTGATTTCGCGAACGAGTAGCAACAGAACTAGAAAGAAAGACCGAAGCTGAAACGACTGTGACTCTGTGTTGTGTGTTAGTGTCAGACGACGACTACGGCGACCAGTGACGCCAGCTAGTACCAACAGCGACGAGTAAGCGTACTCGATGGAGAGCAAGAGCGCACGCTTGCTCACGGAAAGAGACCGCGGCCAGAGTGCGGTGCCCAAGCAAGTGTTTAAGCAATTGGCTGCTTCAGGCGGCATGCGTTAGTATGTGTGCGCGAGAGAGCGTCGTCGCTAAATAGCAATGTAACGAGTGGCCGCAGTGTTGCATAGTGTGGAATGTGAATGTTCATGTTCATGTTTTTAGCCGTGGCGGCAACACTCGGCGCTGTCTGTATTTCGAAAAACAATTTCGTGTCGTCGTATTAGGAAGCGTCACTACTGCTGTCCTTGTCTGGTAGCTCAGCAGCCCCTAGCAACTTGAGACACAAACAAATAATAAATTATATGGCATTAAAAAATTTGATTTATGTTGAAATGAATATTCAGTGCAAGCTTAAATTTATGCGCTAATTTATGCAACACAAAAAATGTTGCGAGCATTTAATAATTTATAATTCTTATTTTTATTTATTTTTTGTTCAATGGTTTCGCGCTGTTGCACACTCGTTCTTATGTACGTATTTCAACACAGACGACATTTATACGACAACACAGATGTGAAAGAGATGGACAGACTATACACAATATGGAGATTAGCAAAGTGCGAGCGGGACAAACAGTGCTGGCCGCGCTCAACGAGAGACAGCAGCGAGTGCCCGTCTCCAATATGTGGTGGCATGAAATTCATTTGCTTTAGGCATTTTCGTAGCGGCGATTGTACAAATTCTTAAACGTATACAAACTTATTTGCAAACAATTATTTGTGTAATGCGCTTGTTTCTACTTCAACCGGCAAAATGCACAGGCGCAAACATACACAGCAAAAACTCAAATAAAATAACAATTACATGTATGTATATATGTGTGTGTGTGTGTGTATATATATTTACAGATGTATGCTCGTCCGTCCACACATACAACTATCGCATCACCTTGACTCTGTAAATTGCGCCAATTTTCTTTTACCATTTCTATTGGGCTTGCTGCTGAATTATGGTAAATATATTATGTATGCTAATAAAACAGAGACAAATACGGATTGTCGTGGGCAAGTGTAATAGAAAAAAAGGAAAAATTGTCCAAAAAGAAGAGTGTTAATTCTCAATAACAATTCGGCATCAAAATCTATGAGCACAGAAAGGCGTCTGCGCTGACCTAACGGAACCATAGCCGCTAGTGATGTGTGTTTATCCCAATTATTATTGTTTTTCTCTCTCTTTTCTCTGTGACTTACAAAAGGGCGGCAAAATTATTTGAACAAAATAGGAATTTTCAATATAAATTAAAATGTACTAGTGATTTGTCAAAAGGGGCAACAGAAAGCAAAAGAACTGACATTGAACTTTCAATTGTTATAAAAAAAATAAGTTTGGCTAATTTAAAATTATTGCTAATCAAATATGTTTTCATTTGAAATATCTATGAGATTCAGGGACTAGAATGTGACATACTTAAAAGAGACTTAGCCACGATTTAATTTATTATTAATTATTTATTTATCTGCCGAATTGTATTGAAGTTGTTAAACTATCGGCTCGACTTTGACTTCATTACATAAAATATCGATAGAATCGATAGATAATTAAGTTGCAATAGTTTTCTTTGCCTGCACTAATAGTTTAAAATTACAAATTTGCACAAAGAAGTTAGTAAAGCAAAACTGCAACAGATTGGAAAAGAGGCATGAACAGGTATGAATAAAAAAGAAATTTAAATGCGAAGCTGCGTGGGCAAAACACACCAAAAAATAGCAGGAGAATTATTGGCCAATTGACTTCTGTGCTCTAAATGATGCCAACAATTTTTTGCAACAAAATATGCAGACGGCGCTTTGTGTGTGTGTGTGTGTGTGTGTGTGTGTGTGTGTGTGTGTGTGTGTGTAGTTAGATGTGCATTTGTATGTGTATAAACATAGAGAAGAGCGTATATGTATATACATATGCATATATGTATGTATGCAGCTGCACCTGTAGATGCATCTGCAGTTATATACCTACCATGTGCATAGACACACACACACACACACACACACCTACATATGTATGCAAATGTAAAATATTATTTAGCTCTGCTTGGAATGCGTTCAAAACTTAAAGAGGTACGCATATAAATGAATTTTCATGTATTTATATTATATTAAAATATTTTATTTTGCAGGTAAATGGAGTGAACGTCGAGGAACACCTTGCTACATGAGGAATGAATGAATTACTAATTATTATTATTATTAATATTGATTTCTTTATGAAAAATGTTATTAGCTGAACCCATTGAAATTGTAATTCAGGCTATAATGTTTTTTGTTCAAATGTATTTAATACGCCGACAGAATCCATATGTATTGGATCAGCATCAAGCACAGATACGATCCCAACATGTCCGTCCGATCTGGAGTTTGCTATATAAATAATAAGCAATGTCGAGGCTCTGTTAGTTGCGCATATCAGAGAGAGTTTGTAAAGTAAATTAAATTATAGTTTTCAATCTAACAAAAATCTTCAATAATCTGTATTTATTATTTGTATATTTTGTGATATATATTTTAGTTATGTATATATTTATTTAAGATATTCATAGATGAGATCTACAGATTGAATAGCTAAAGAGAGATCTAAAGATTGCATAGTTTTACCATTTATACAAATTAGCCATACGCTTAAATTCCTAAGTTTGTTAACTGAATTCGTAAGCTGCGCAAATATTTATTATTGGAACTTAGTTTAATTATATATTTATATGCATTTGTATATATAATGCATATATTTTAGTAATATTTTCCAATTCAATATTTCCTATTTGACACAGTAAAGTTTGCTCCAATTACATTAAACTAAAACCAAATTTGCGTTTGTAAAAATGAAGTCTACAATTTTTTGAGAAGATGAGAGACTTGATTTAAAACTTCATGGATTTTCGCATATAATAATGACTTAGTTCATATGGGAAAAAACATTTACAAGCTCACAATCAGCTTAATATAAAACAAATGCAAAAGTTTCAGTCGGCAGTATTTGATATTGAGATATTCATTCATATATATACATATATATATATACATAATCAGCACACATTGGCACATTCAAACCCTAGACAATCAAAGTTCTTAAATCTAATAAGCGCACCAGACTTTATACAAATAAATCTGTAAACTAAACGAAAATAAATTCCAAGAAATTGTAATTTCTATTGTATGCAGAGGCATGGCTTAAGCTATTGTTAAATTGCTAGTTTAGTATAGTTAAGCGGCTTCTGGATTGCTTAGGCCAAGTCTGCAAGTGCCAAAGCATGATGTTCCAAACTGTCAAGCCTCTCGCTCTTATAATATGCGAGATAAACAAGTTTATATAAACTTTACTTTTGCTTTTTACACTGCATTCTCGCTGCCTGCCGATAAGAAGTTCTTATCTCGCATGCTGCGTGGCATCCGGTGGCCGTGTCGGTGTCGCTGAAGATTTTGGCTTGTGAAGCATATGCTGTAGAAAGAGAGTTTAATGTGTTGTGAATGATGAAATCATTTATTCTGACATTGCTAAAGAAATACACATTATAATCTTTCTCTTTGCCGCAGTTTATTTGGCATTTAATTTTTCTTCCGGATTAGGGCTGCACGAATTAGCTGTATCGATAATTGTTATCGATGGCAGCAGTAATCGCTTAGCATAACTGTGCCTAAGCCCGCACAACTGGCTGGCTTTGAAAAATCAATTTGAATTCTCTAGAAATGAAATTTGAATTAATGTGCCATATGTCATAGTATAAAAATTGATTATAAAAATTGCTTGCATATTTTAAAGACATTATTATATGCTAACAACCGTAAAAGTTGAATTTCAAAAAGAGCTCACCGTTGACACCCTCTAGCGGCCAAAGGAAAATGAATGCACAAATATATATTTTGCTTAAACATATCGATGAAAAAGAGTGTATATTCGCTTAATTTTATTGACTGACTGACTTGATTTGACTTGGTGTAAGTTTATAAAATTTTAACTGTAAACTTACATAAAAATAAAGCCATGCTGAAGCAAAGGCAATGAGTAATTCTCTAGCGCCATCTGTTGGCGCAACACCTAAAACAAAATCAGCAGCACTTCATATGCTATTACTTTCATAGCACTCAGCTTTTGTGCGTTGTGAAAGCGCATAAAAGTATGCTTCAATTTTTTTTATTTAAATGATGTAATTTTATTAAAAATCTAATAAGATTTAATTGGTTAATTAATTTGCTTAAATTTGTAAAGGGTATTTTGATTTTTGCCAGCATATTGTGGTTTACTATTTATGCTATATGATATTTAATTTATTGTAAGTTGATTTGATTAGTCAATTATGAATTAGATACCCTAAGCCCAATGGGTCAAAGCGGGTATGATGATTTTGCGCCTAAGTATGCGACATATGCATAATATATATGTACATTTATGCCAGTTCTAGTCAAATTTGGATATTTATATTATATATATTTCTTTCTAGTTAATCCCCCAAAAATATAATGAAAATTCTATTTGGAGACTTAAATATTTAGGCATAGCTCGAGAACTATAAGAGCTAAGTATGTCGAAATGGGTATATAGGTTCTCTTAAGCCTTAGACAGATTGCGAGGTTTTCTTTTTGACGATTTAGCCACAATAGTAATAATAACTAGTGAAATTGTTCAGGATTGTCAGGGAAGTAATATCTATATCGCTATATGGGCAAGGGTAAACAAGGCTTAGCCGATTTCACAGTCGCAAACAATCCACTATTATTATTTAGTTAATGCTGATTTGGGGACAACCGGACGGACAAAGGGCAGAGTGAAACTGAAGCTGCGTGCGGCAGGTTCTAACGTTGAGGAGAACAAAAAAAAAGAAAATCGTCGCAATTTGTAGTCCGAGCAATTAATGTGGCCATTGTCTTCGTGCTACCTTTTTGATTTGTTGTCCGTCCGGCCACTTGCAGCAGCATTTCGCAAAAAAAAAAGAAGGAGAAACAGAAAAGGAAAAACGATTTCAATTTAGAATTTTCACATCGCCTGAGGCTCTGCCACTGCCACCGTTTCGATGCGGCACAAACAGCGGCAACGGCACAGCGGGGCGTGCGGTGCCAGATGAGAGAAGCCGCCCACTGCGGGGCGCCTAGCTGATTATCATTTCGACACCCAATTTCTGTGCATCGGCGTCGGCATTTCGTTCTCTGTTCTCCGCTCTCCGCTCACGTGATCTATTTGCTCCAGAGCGGCGATCAAGTGCACGAGCGAGCGAGCGAGCGAGCTCTACTTCTTCTTCTCCTCCTTTTTTTTTAATATTTCTGTCAAGTGATTTCCAGGAATGTGTTAGAAAACTTCTTGTTTTCGGCACTCCAAGCAGCAGCAGCAGCGGCGGCAGCAGGCATATGGCTGTAAATTAATGCTGTTGACATTTTTAGTGTAAAATGCGCATGCCTCAAATCTGAGAAGCCGAATGTGCCCAGAGCTAGAGCCAGAGCCAGAGCCAGAGCCAGACCAACTGTTGTCTAATCATTGGTTCGCGGTTTCTGTTACATCGTTGCGCACTTGTGCCCTTGGCCCATAACCGCAAAGGCAACAGACACAGAGAGGTAAAGTGAGAGAGAGAGAGAGAGAGAGAGAGAGAGACAGTAAGAGAGACAGAGAGGGAGAGAGATCAACATCTTTAATTTATTGCATGTTGTAATTAAAATCTTTTGTTCACGATTTGATCTACAAATATTTTGCATCAAAGATTTTCCAAAAATTCATTGCAAATTCAGACTCACAGTCGCACGACTGTCAGATACCCTGTACAAGCTAAATCTCATGCATAATCAAAGTTTGCCCAACATTAGTACTCTGTCCCAGTAAGAGTGATACTATTTGCATTGGCCATAATTGCAGCAACTATTGCAGTTCTTTGCAAAGCTCAAATATCAAAATATTTAATAGAATTTGCCATTTGAACAGCAGCCAGCTTATGGCTTGCAATGGCATTTCAATTAACTTGCCTGTGCAAGCGCTGCTTGGCCTCATTTGGCAACGCTGTTAACTCACAACGATGAAGTGCTTTGACAACCCTCGTTTATTTTCTCCTTAGTTTAGCTTGGGTAAGCAAGCCAGCTCGAGGCCAACAGGCGAGTCACATGAAACGAGTCGTCCACAATTAGAACTTGTGCTTGCAGCACTGCCTGCAAGTCCAAGGCGCTGATTAATATAATATTATTATTTATTATATTATTGTTCATTAATATTATTATTATTATTATATATTATATATAATGGCATGCATATAGTTTTCAAATAAAATTAAGGAGTATATAAAATCTTAAATAATTTTTGTATTATTGCAATTTATTATGCTATTGCTCTTATTTAGTCAGCCAACATATTTGTGTTTCTTCTTCTTCTTCTATCCATTAACCAACGACTTTAGAGAACTTGTGTCTCGCTCGTTGCTTATCAATTGATTCCAGTGTATTTTTACTTTATATTTAACTTTTATACTCGTTCATGAAGGGAAAAGAGTTTATTGCGCTTCTTGTTGTCCGTCCGCCTGACTTTGTGAACCATTTCGCCGTCAGGGCAGCTAAGGACTTGAAAAATGGATTATATATTCAACAGTTAAAGATCAAAGATATATAGTATATATATGTGGACATATGTGTACGCCCATTGGAGGCGTGACATATCGGGCAAAGCTGTATATTCTACAGCTTTACAGCTAGAAATCGAACAACTTTTGAGCAGCTCTATGACTTACTTACCAGCTGCGGTCAGTAAAATAGTAGTGCACCTGGGCACTAAATGTTGGACGTTATAATTTAGTGATAAATGCAATTTTTTGAAACCAATTTGATACGAATATTAAGATGAACATATATTCTTGTTAATTTAAATGTTTTTTTGCTGCAATCTTAGGGCTTGAGTAAGAAATTAGGTCGTTCATTAAAATAGTAGTGGCTTGAGTAAGAAACATTCTCAAAATTTGGTCGTTCATTAAAATAGTAGTGGCTTGGGAAAGAAAAATTCTCAAAATTTGGTCGTTCATTAAAATAGTAGTGGCTTGGGAAAGAAAAATTCTCAAAATTTGGTCGTTCATTAAAATAGTAGTGGCTATTAAAAAAGATAAAAAAAAACTATTTAACATTAGTCTAACTTCATGTCTTATGTTTTACACACATTTTATGGTCTAATACTTAGTTTTGAATCTAAAATGTTGTATTACGGCTTGCCAGCTGCGTGGCATGGAATCAATAAGCTCCTGGTGCCTATTAAATCCATCTCCGATTTGAATTTGAATAAAGCGTGAACAAAATACTTTGAAAATCTAAAATTTCAGAATCAATTCAATATGAAATGTGAACGACGCACAGTGGGACCTTTGCTCATTTTGCGTTGCAAAAATCATAGCAAATAATGAATTTTCGAAATTGAAATGGCATAAGAAAGAGAATTCTTCAAGCTTTACAATGAATCTTGAATCTTCTTTAAAATCAATTTTTAATATGACAAACAAATTTGTTTTTGTTGTAAGTAAAGTTTTTTTTTTATATATTTATTTCAAATTATTATATAGAATTTAATTATTTTTAATAAATATGGCCCCACTGTGCGAGGCTAACAAATAGTAAAATAATTTTATTGTTTATTTTTGTAGAGAAATAAAACGAATAAATAATATAATATTAAAAATATATAATTTATGTATTCAAATTTGCTTTGATTTGCTTTGCTTTTAGTTAAAAATAGTTTTAGTTAAGCATAAAAAAATAATATAAAATATTCTACCCAAAATAATAATAAATAAAAAATTATTTTTTTTAATTGATAAATTTTTTATTTTTTATTTTTTTTTTAAATATATAATTTTTGTGTTCCAATTTGCTTTCCTTTTTTTTTTTAGCTAAAAATAGTTGCAGTTCATCATAAATAAAATAATACAAAATATTGTGCTTAAAATAATAATAAAAATTTTTTTTTTTTTTTAATTTTTTTAATTTTTAAAAATTTATTTTTCTTTGTTCATTTATTTTAACATTAGGGTGGAAGCTTTTATAGAGTTACCTAACTCCCTCATTAACTTTTTTTTGCATTTATTTCTTTTATTACAGATTGTATGGATAGCAGAAAAGCAAGTGAAATGCTCTAGTCCGAAGTGCCCGGCTACGAGATACCCTGACCACTGGAAAACAAATTACATAGCGTATTTCTCAAACAATTTTAGCTGTATGTTTCGAACTCGCATCTTTACACAAAATATCAACAAAAAGAAATTCTAATTGAAACAAGTAAGAGTGCTCTAGTCGAGACTGCTCGACTAAAAGATACCCTGAACCCTGCGAAGATGCGACATTCAAATCACTTTGATCTTCTTTTATACATATATAAATATATACAAACAACACACACACTCACACACACACATGCACACGCACGCACAAGCACTTGCTCTGCTACTGCGCAGTTTACGCAGCGACTGCGCGTGGGCTGCGCTTGGGCTGCAGTATGGGCAATATTTTGAGAACTTATTTGTTGAATAGGTTTGCTTCTAGATGGACTTTCGTAATCAAACTTTTACAGCGTAATAATGACATTCATATGTATGTATTTGCCAAAGCACAAGTCTTTAGTATTTGAAATACGTTTTTCAAATTTGGGGGAAAGGGGGCGTGGTATCCAAAATCCAAAAATTACAAAATGTTTGTATTCATTACACGGATACACACTGTAAATCTGAAATCTATAGCTATAACGGTATTCAAAAACGAAGAAAAGTTATCGATTTTTATCGATAATAAGGAAATGGGATGAGTTATCGAAAAAAAAATGATAAACTCGTACTGCGTAGGATATACACGAGTATACATTTCAAATTTCAGATCTCTAGCTTTTGTGGTTTGCGAGATCGCTGCGTTCACACGGACGGACGGACGGACGGACGGACGGACAGACGGACATGGCTATATCGACTCAGTTTGTCGAGCTGATCAAGAATATATATACTTTATAGTGTCTGCCACGTCTCCTTCTGCCTGTTACATACATTTTCACAAAAACATTATACCCTGATTTCCCATTTTCAATGGGTTCAGGGTATAAAAAAGAAAATTCCTACGCCAAGAACTGAACCTGAGTATGCACAAACACAACCTTGAGCTCTACTACCTTCGCTTCCTCCACTGCCTTTTCACAAAGTGCCGAATTCGAAACTGCAGTAGCAGGCGACACTTCAAATAGAATTTAAATACAATTCAATGACAATTGCGATTCGATAAGGAATGCAAGCATTCCAATGTATTGTATGTATGCCAGTGTATAGAGAAAATGCGTAAACTCTGATCTAAGTGCCACTTGAGTTTGCCACTTGACCACAAATTCTCATAAAATAACTTCAATGTTACTTAAAAGAGTTCAATGAAATTTTCAGCATTTGATCTACATATTCTAATGTGTGTATATCATATCACAAAAGACCAAGTTTTCCCACATACTGGCTTAGTTGTTAACTGAGCTTAAGAATTTTGTAAAAGTTTCAGCTGGCATTAAGCATATGAAAAACTTCAAAATTGTATCAAATATGTACAAATTTGAAAGCTCTAGCTTCAAGCATGTAAAAAAATATGATTTAATAACTGAAGTTCGATAATGATTTTAGTCGATTTCATGAGAACGAGAAAAGTTATCGATCACTAGCAACGAATTTGATTGGCGCCTGAAAAAAGGGGACATAGTTGATAGGACGGACGGACAGACAAACGGACGGATGTACGAGATAGATGAAGAGGGCTAAATCGACTCGACTGTTGTTCCTGATTAAGAGTATATATACTTAGGGGAATCTGCCACGCCCACTTCGGAGTGTTACCTACAGTTTAACAAAGGTCATAGACATGCTGAATTCGAATCTGAAAATCGTATAGCCTCATCAGATTATTCTTACGATATGCGAGATGCGAGATGAGGTGTTGTAACATTAAGGAATTATTATGATATCTGAAAGTATTTAGAGAGGATTAATACTCAAAAAGTCTATTAGAAATAACAAGATATCTCTCAGGCTCCCTAGCCTCAAAGGCAATAACTAGATAAAATTTCAAAAGATTTTCAAAAAAAAGCAAAAAAATGTTTCACAGTTGAGCTGATCCTTTGACTTTAAGATATCTCTTCAATAATCCAATTCGTGTTTTATTTACGTTTGATATGGAGTCGAGATCGAAGTCTTTAACTGATCTATACAGAAAGTCTTTGAGCATTCATACAGAATGACTCATTCTCTATACGCATGTCCAGGTTCTTGGACTTGGTGACTTAGTGACTGGTGCGATTCGGATTTGGATTTGGATTTGGATCTGTGTATTCTGACTTTAGGGCTCAAAGGCAATTGCTGCTGAAAAAACCACTAGATTTGCGCTGTAATCTTGGAAAGTCTACAGCAGAGCGGGCAAAATATTTGCAGACAGTGAAAGGATTTAAATGTGAAATCCCATAAATCCAATTTACAGAAAGCTGCATATCGGCCGAATGCTTGGGAATGGCTAAAGGGTACAGAGGGTAAAGGGTAGAGGGTAGAGGGTAACGGGTTAGGGTTTCCAGGAGACTAACCCATGAGCGTGCAATGCAAATTTAATGAAATCTCAATTGAAGGCGAACACTTTAACTCCTCAGCTACCTGAGATGCTGGTGGTGCTGATAGTCATCGAAGAGGGGTGACGGCTAGAGATGCACAACCTTGCTTGCGGATTACCGCAGATCCTTTAAGCCTTTGACTTTTCCTGCTAAGCGATCGTAAAACGTGGGTGATGCATTTATGGCCCCAGCACCCACCCATCGCTGGCTGGTGCTGCTGGCCCGCTCCGAGCAGTCCCAGTAACTTTGCCAACGTGGCTGGTGGTGGTGCGGTTTAATCCGAGACCACCAAAGAGATCATGGCGCACTTATTTAATCTGCTCAGTTGGGTGCAAATTGTTTCTTAAGCGGGTAGCTGACCTCAGCGTAGTACCTTCGGGCAAGCGGATAATCCTTGCCAGGATTAGCATATCATTTTGAGTGAAAATCCAAGTAGACCAGCCAGAAGCTTTGTTCGTTTGTTTGGCTGTTGTTGGTAATCGCGGAAAAGTCAACGGCAAAAGCCAAATGAAACAACAAATGTTGAAAATGAGAGACAAATACAAAACTTGCACTACCTGTTTGCCTGTTTGCCTGTTTACCTGGCTTTCGAGTTCCACTTCGAGTCAGCCCGGGACCCCTTTTGCTGAAACCTGCTCAAGTTCTTCTGCCTTGTGCGAAGGGATTTAGCTGCGTTGTTTGGTGGGCATGTTGTGCTAATCAATTGATTAGCACTGCTTTGGGGATCGCTATGGGAGTGATCGATAATGCCATAGAAAGTTATGGACTCATGTAGAGATACATAGATAGAGGTAGATATGCATACATATGGAAGGTATGTGTCCTTGCAGAGGGCAAAGATAATCTTTCCTGCTCAACGCATATGGGAAATGCGTTAAAGAAGACATAAATGGGATAAGCGAATAGATAGAGAGAGAGGGAGGGAAAAAGAGAGTGAAATGAGAGAGAGGGAGAGAGAGAAGAGAGAAAGAGAGAGAGCGAAAGGAGAACAGAATGGAAAGGGGAGAAGAGAAAGAGAAGAGAGAGAAATGAGAGAAGAGAGGGAGAGAGAAAGGAGAGAAAAGAAAGAAGCATAGAGAAAAAAGAGAAGAAAAAGAAGAGAGACAGTGAAGAGAGAGAGAGAGAGAGAGAGAGAAATAAAGAAGAGAGCGAGAGAGGCTGAAGAGAAAGGGAGAGAGACAGAAGAGAGAGAAAGGCAGAGAATGAGAGACAGAGAAGAGAGAGAGAGAATGAGAGGAAGAGGGGGGAGAGAAAGACGGAGAGATAAAGAGAGAAGAGAGAGAGAGAGAGACAGACAGAGAGAGATAGAGAGGCAGAGAGAAAGAGAGAGAAAGACAGAGAATGAGATATAGAGAAGCTGAGAGACAGAAAGAGAGAAGGAAAGAAAGAAAGGAAGAAAGAGAGAGTGAGGGAGAGGAGAGAAAGTAAAAGAGAAAGAGAGAGATAGAGAACGAAAGAAAGAAAGATAGAGAGAGAGCTAGAGAGAGGGAGGGAGACATGCATATGTATATATATATGTATATATATATATATATATATAGAGAGAGAGAGAGAGAGAGACATAATGATTTTTATATATTGCAAATAAATTTAATAAAAAAATGTTGAAAAAGATAAACAAAATAAAAAGAGCAAATCAAATCGAACTTTAACAAAGCTAAACTTAATATTATTAATTATATTTTATTTCTGTTAAGATTAAGTTGCCTAAAAGGTAGCAGAACGTTAACTAATCAATATTTCATTACAATAAAAAACAAATAAAAAATTATAATAATAATAATAATATGTATAATATATGTATTATAAATATGTGTATGGTCTTAAGCTTAAATGTTTTTTATTTGCTTCTTATTCTTCGTTTCTTTGTTCCGAACTTTGAGTGAAAGGCAAAGGCAAAGGCAAAGGCAAATCGATCCAAAGGAATATTCTTGTGTTTATATTCCATAGCATAAATCTTTTTACTTTAGTTAGTAGTTAATGTTACACATACATACATACACACATACATACATGACTTTATTGACTAATTGACTTTATTTTCCAAACAGCCGAAGCTGCAGCAGAGAAAGTTGGCCAAGCACATTGCGTATACGTAATATGCAAAAATTGTGTTAAAAAAGTGCGTAGAAAAAACGAAATGAATAAATTTAGCTAAGTTTCAAATAGAATTTTTTTTATTTTTATTTTTTAACTACCAGTTTTTATTTAATTTAGATTGAATTAAATTTATTAATTAGTGTTTTCATTAAAAATTGTATAAAAATATATAATTTATAGTATTTAAAAATTTTTGTTTGATTTTAACATGCTTTATGAATATTTTTAAATTTTTTAAAAATTTATACATTTTTTTTTTAAATTTTAATTTATTTTCTTATAATTTTAAAACATTTTTAATTTTAAAATACTTTTTCCTTGTCATCAAAGCATTACATAAATAAATATGATTTATGCTCCATGAGATGCGTGCAAAAAAACTATTTAATTGTTTATTATCTTTGCAGCAAACGAATTGATCTATTTTTTAACTAAAAAAAAAAAGTATTTTAGCTGGCACAGTTCGCAGTTGCTACCAATACATGCACAGCGCAGCCTGCTGGGACTTCAAAGAAACCAATGCAATGCATACACACACACACACACACACACACACAGAGAGAGAGAGAGACACACACACACACACATGTACAGACGCGCGTGTATTAAGGGCAGTTAGAGCAAGAGCGCTAAAGCAGCGCAGCCGACTTCGCCGACGTTGTTCTTGTCGCTGTGCTCTGTGGTGGTGTTTGGGCGACGCCCCTTTAAATACAGTTATTTCATTGGGCCGCGACCACAAATTTATTAGTTTTTATTGTTATTGTATTGATATTTGAATTATGCGCGCCGCATTGAGACTTTTCCCTTGGGCTTTTACACGGCGACTTGTGTGTGTGTGTGTGTGTGTGTGTGTGTGCATGTGTGTGTGTGTATTGTTTTTTTTTGTGGTTAAAGATTTTTGCCCTCTTTAAGTTTTTTTATTATATTTTTTGTGGAAAATTTAATGTAGCGTGAATGAAATCGTTTATATTGTAATTAAAATATAATTTATTTTGGACAATTAAAATGCATAAATAATTATTTATATAAAATAGCACAAATTTGGAATTAAAATTAAAATTAGCTAATTTAGTTGAATTAACAAAAATTGTTTTTATTTTTGTTTATTTTTGAGCATTTATGAGCTTTTTGTACTTTTACTTAACTAATATTTGCATTTGGAGCTTAAAAAAAAGCTCTTTGAAAGAGAAAATTTTAAGGTAATATATAAACATACATATGTACATATGTATGTATGTATGTATGTGAGTATGTATGTAAATATATTTGAAACTCTCAGTTGATTTTGTCAAGTTCATAGAATGCAGTTGCATATGCATAGACATACATACATACATACATACATACACACATGCGTGCAATAAAAAGGCAAAAGAAAAGCAACACACTTTAAATTATCTATATACATACATACATACATACATACATACATACATACATACATATGTATGTACATATGTATTGCATGTTCTGCTTACCTACATACTGATATGTGTGTGTAGCATCCATAAGGAAGAATCAGGGTGAAGCAGCCGCAGCCGCAGCCGCATGCGAGTTTCAAGCAAAAATACTTATGAGTAAGGCTCGCCCAATTGCTTTGACACACAAACCCACACATAGAAATTAAAACAAAACGCCTATACGGGCGCTGGTTGAGCTAACAACAACAACAGCACTACACTGCACACACACACACACAGACACAGAGAGGCACAGAGAGACTGGAGTAATGGTAGCGAGCGTGCGTGCGAGCGAGATGAGAAGCCAAACGAACGTTGTGTTGCTGCGCATACAGACGGTGGCGGCGGGCAAGCGCGGAGGAAACCAACCACCGCGCGCAAGTTGAAGAAGGCGCATTTTGCTGCTGCTAGAAGAGCACAGCACGAGTCGCTGCTGGCGTCGCTGTCGCTGCCCGCTGCCGTCATCACTGATTCGTTTTGTACGTTGTTAGACTCTCTCGCTGCGTTTTGAATTCAGTCGACAACGATAATTACCGGTGGTTGTATCTCGAGCGCTGCGACTGAGGCCCAAGAAGACCGAACTGACCAAAACAAGCAACGAAGCCCGCGCTCGCGTTTCTCGCCCATCAACCAAAAATACGAACACAGCAGCAACACCAACAACACCAACAGCACCAACAACAACAACAATTGTGAGCATAGTTTTGAGTGTGTGTATGAGAAAATATAACGAAACCAAATTCGAATTTGTTGTGCCCGGTTGCCACTGAACGCGAATTATTATTGACTAAAGCGGCGACTTCGATGTCAGCGCGCACTGTGCAATTATTCAAGAGAAAACAACAACAACAATCATAATAACAACAACAACAACAAGCAGCAGCAACAGCAGCAGCAGTAGCTGCCTCAGCTACAGCATAGAAATTATTGCAGAGTTGGCTATAATTATTTGAAAGCATACGCATATGTTGCTGGTATAGCCTATAAAACAATACAAGTGAAAAGCGTGCCATAATAACAGCAACAGCAACAGCAGCAACAGCAACAGCAACAGCAACAGCAGCAGCAGCGGCAGCATCAGAAGCAAAACGAGGGCAGTCTAATAACAATAATCAAAAACGCAAACAAAATCAATAAACGGCAATGTGCGAAAATTGCTAAAAACAAAAGAAAGCGAAAACAAAGGAAAAGCAAAGCAAAACACAGCAGCAACACCAATAACGACAGCAGCCATTAAAATTGCCAACATGATTGACGCCACCTGCAATTATTTGAATCCCTACACACTGTCTCAGCCAACAGCCATGCAGCAGCAGCAGCAGCAGCAGCAGCAGCAACAACAGCAGCAGCAGCAACTGCAAATACAACAACAACAGCAACAGCAACAGCATCAGCAACATCATCAGCAACAACAGGAGCAGCAGCAGCAGCAACAGCAACAGCAACAGCAACCAAGTCATGATTTCATTAGCGCCACATTGCTGTCCGCCTCAACATCCACCTCCGCCTCCAACTGCGACTCGACTGCCTCCTCTCCGCTGGCATTTTACGGCAAGCAGAGCAATGCATCGCCGCCAGTTTCCGCATCGAGCGCAGCATCATCGCATCAGCTGGTGCCGCCAATGAAATTGGAAATGCAATATCCGCCGCAGGCATCATCCACTGGCAGCGCATCGCCCAACTCGAGTCTGTCACAATCGGCCGCTTCCTCGGCATCGGTGTCGCCCAGCATATTCCCATCTCCGGCGCAGTCCTTTGCCTCGATATCCACTAGTCCGCCAGCCGCAGCCGGCAGTGGCGCCTCCTCGGCCGCCGCTGCAGCCGTCGCAGCAGCCGCTGCCGCCGATCTGGGTGCTGCGGCTGTGGCTAGCGCCTACAGCTGGAACACGGCTGCATACACAGCGTTGCCAACCAGGTAGGTTCATCCATCCACCCAACCACTCGATGCACCCACTCTCCTTGCTCTCCTTGCTCTCTTGGCCATGTTTAACACGCTCTAATTTGTTGCCTCCGCTTTGGTTTTTTCTTCTTCTCCTTTTCGCTTCGATTGCAGAACTCAATTTCCGTATGCGCAATATGCAACGTACGGAAATGTGGCATCGGTTGGCGTTGCAGCATCGGCATCGGCCGCATGGTTCTCGCATCAGGAGCGGCTGTATCAGCCGTGGTCGTCGCAAAGCTATCCGAGCTTCAACTTCGATGACATCGCCTTCCAGACCCAGCTGCAGCGTCGCTCCGTGCGCTGCACCTGCCCCAACTGCACCAACGAGATGAGCGGCCTGCCGCCGATCGTCGGGCCCGATGAGCGCGGACGCAAGCAGCACATCTGCCATATACCCGGCTGTGAGCGCCTGTACGGCAAGGCCTCGCACCTGAAGACCCATCTGCGCTGGCACACGGGCGAGCGTCCGTTCCTCTGCCTGACGTGCGGCAAGCGCTTCTCGCGCTCCGACGAGCTGCAGCGGCATGGACGCACCCACACCAACTATCGGCCATATGCCTGCCCCATCTGTTCCAAGAAGTTCTCGCGCAGCGACCACCTCAGCAAGCACAAGAAGACCCACTTCAAGGATAAAAAGACGAAAAAGGCACTGACCGCCGAGGCCAAGGAGCAGGCGGCGGCCGCGGCGGCGGCCATTAAGCAGGAGAAGTCCGAGAAGGCGCTCAGCAGCAGCAAGAAGCCGCTGAAGAGCGCAGCAACTGTTGCCGCCACAGCGACAATGCTGCCCAGCAGCATGCAGTTCAAGCAGGAGCAGCCGGAGCCAACGAACAGCTTGGGCTATGCACCCTACGCGAATCTCAATCAGCAGTCGGCGGCAGCAACAGCAGCAGCAGCAGCAGCAGCGGCTGTTGCCGTTGGAGCCAGCAATCTGCCACCACCGCCGCCACTATTCCAGCAGAGTGATCCCAATAGCAGCAGCAGCGCCAGCAGCTACGAGCCCTGGTGCACAGCCAATGCCAGCAACAGCAACAACAACAGCAATAATCGTGCCATGGAACAGAACCAAACTACCTCAGCGAATGCCAGACCCACATCGGGTGGTGCACCAACAATTTCCAGCAGCAACAGCACCACCTCCAGCCACAGCCACAGCCATACGCAGCACTATGCGGCGCTGGCCATGCAGAGCGAATCGCAGCTGGCCTCGGAATACGGACTGACCATGTCCGGATTGGCGAGCGGCGCCAGCGACAGCAGCACCAGCAGCTGCAACAATCTGAACAGCGGATACTCCGGGCTGGTGGGGCCCATGAAGTCGGATTACGTGGGCAACTATCCGGCGGAGTTTGCTAGCGGCTCCGGCTATGGCTATGCACATCATCATGTCGCCCATGCCCATGCCCATGCCCACGCCCACGCCCATGCACACGCCCACAATCATCATCATCATCATTATCACAATGCGTGGACCGCCGCCTACCATCCGCATGCAACCGCCTAGACGGGAGGAGATCGTTGCGGCCGGGTACCTTAACTTAATCCTTGTTGTTGTGTTGGTTCAATTGTCAAAAAAAAACGCAAATCTATCGAATATTTTACAATATATATACATATATATAGATATATATATAGATATATATAAAAATATATATATTTTCGATTAATTTTTTATTTTTTTTTGATATAGTGCGAAGTATTAAAAACAGCCATAAAACTGCGTAGTTGCAGACCTAATTAATATAATGCATATAAGTATATACTGTATATGGTCACCCTAAGAATACATTCTAATCAATCCCGAAGTGTACGCAGCTCGAAGATGTATCCCTAAGTTTTTTTTTGTCTCGCTAGTGACCTAATAAATTGTTGTTGTTAAGCCCATATAAAAACTAATATAAATATAAATATATTTATGTATAGACACACATACATATATACACATATATACATACGTGTGTGTGTGTGTGTGTGTGCGTGTGTGTAGTGCATAAAGCATAGAATTCAATAATACACCTAAGAAAAAACACTTTTTTTTTTTGCCTAGGCTAAGTGACATTTTTTTTTGCATGTCTGTAAATAATCAAACTTTATCCCTAAACATACAAAAAAAACTATATTTGAATTATTTGTTAACTGTCTTTAAGATAAAGAAAAAAAAACATATGTATATATATATATATATCTACATATATATATATATATATATAAAAGACATAAAACGGAATTCCGTAATAAAAAGAAAAATTTGTTTGAAAGTTGAATTTGATTTATTTGTGTATTGGCAATTTGGGTTAAGCAAACGTCTATAGAGGAAAGGTGAAAAAGGATTTCCAGGATTAAGACTATTGTAGAATTCCGCAACGATATGCGATGCGATATGCGCTATGTCTATATGGGCATAGCAATTGTATAAGCATACAATATATCTACATATCTATGTGGAAAAGGTGAGAAAGGATTAGCGAGGATTGGCGAGTCTAAACGACATTTCATTGATTTTGTAGTTTCACTTTATAAACAATTCAATAGGGTTATATTATCTATATAGGAAATATATCAATAAAGGAAAGGCGAGAAAGGATTTCTAGAAATATAATTGGAGAGTCTAAGCGATATTCCAATGATTTTTTAGTGTCATTTGATGATTGTATTCAACAATAGAATAGACAAACGAGCTATCTATACAGAAAAGTGTAGAAAGGATTTCTAGGATTATAAAGAAACGTCGTATTTTCATTTGATAATTGTGTTAAGCAATCAAATAGACTTAAGATATATCTACAATATATAGGAAAAGAAAGTAGAGGATTTCTAGGACTCTCATTAGAATTTCGAAACAATATTTGATTGATTTTGTAGTTTATTTCAATAGAAAAGTATAGTTAGTAGTTCTATGCACCGACTGCACAATACTCGTTCAATGCTTTTGGTAAGTATCAAGAGACAGTCTGCAGTAACTTGAGTGTCAAATTTTGGAGCTCTAGCTCAAAAAATTAGGCAAATATAGCTTTTTTTCAATTTGCCAAGCCCCAGAGAGACACTTCTATATCGCAATACATCAATAAAGGAGTTCAACAGTAACTTGTTCAGTTTAGAGTTTCTAGCTGTAATGGAGCAGACAGTTTTACCCGATTTGCCACGCCCCCAATGGACGTATATATTGTATATGCACTTAATATTTTTGATAATCGCTTGTCTTCACGAGTAAATATTCAAAATTTCAAGACTCTAGACCCTTAAATGATGCCGTCTTTGTTATACCAGCTATAAAATTTACCGATTAGCCACGATTGAAGTGAGCATATCGGGAAAATCTTAGCAATTTATAAGACGAGGCTACCAACTAACTCTAAGTACAATAGCGGCAAAAGGGATTGTGCTTATACGGACAGACGGAAGGACGAACAGACGGAAGGACGGACAAACGGACGGACAAACGGACGGACAACAAGACGGACTTAGCACAAAATCAATAAACTCTTTTCACTTTCTTAACGAATATAAAAATTGAATCATCAATTTGCTGGAATCAAGCGCAAATAATCATTTAATTTGTTTGGACCCATAGACTTATGCTACTCCACATACTTAAAGACAATTCATACAGACTTAGGTCATCTCTGTAAGTACATCTAACTCCTCTACTCACTGCTGGCAGCATACACATCTCCAGTGTTCTATTCGAAATTACTTGAACACATGTTGAGGGAGTTGAAATTTGAAATATATAAACTCGTAAATCACAAGCAAAACGAGTTGAACCTTTTGCTTCAACTACTATTTTTGTGGTCTTTAGGTACTCGAATAATTTAGAGAATTGAAAAAAAGTTGAGTTTTTTGTCTTACTGAAATGCTTCTCACAGACTTTACGTTCGGGCTATAAATAATGAAAGTTATTCATTAAGTGAATTGGCCGTAAACGTGGCTAAAACACAGTCTATGTGTTTGCGTTTTAAGTGGCCATAGGAGAAAGTGCGAATATGTGTTTAGGATATCTACGGACTGAGCAGAGATTTTTGTCTATTTTAAATTGCCTCAAAACACATATTCCAAAAATCATTGCAGCTAACAATTTATGTTTGTTTTTTTTTTATGGTTAGTACCTCGACTGCTCATGGTTTTAGCTGCAGACTAAGAAGTCTCACATATATCAGCATAGCTCATAAATTTTGTCTAGCGAAACTTGCGGAAAAATTGTGTTTTTTTGTGGGCTAAGAAAATGTTTTGAGTTTATGAAACTATGGAAAATGTTTTTAGTTTATTGACTAACAAATACAATATAAATTTATAATAATAAAAATTTGTTTAAATAATTTTATAATAAAATAAGTTGCCATGCACTCTCTTCTCTAGCAGTTGGAAAGTGCTATGGAGCCAAAATCAGGCAAGGTCCACATTGTGAATGACTAAATCATGTTTATGCATGTGTTGAATTAGTGCTTCATGTAAGATAACTTATAAAAAAAAAATGAAAAATTCATACAGACAGTGTGAATGAGCGGTAAACGAGCTGCCACGCCTGTCAGCTCAATAATTAATCATCTACGAAATTGAAATTTGTTGAGCCATTAACTAAACTAGCCAAAGCCAAACACAGCAAAACTGAAAGTCAAAGCTGAAAAGCAAGACGAAGAAACACTTAAATATATACAATATGATAATTTTTTTGATGCAAAAAACAGTTTTATAAATAAATTTTATATATATCTTAGATATCATTTATATATACATATATTTGTATAAATGAATATTATATCTAGATGACTATCTAGATAGATCTAGACTAGTTCTTTTTTTTACATAACATTTCTAGATATATCTTTTTTATCATCTTTATCCGGCAAATTTTCATTTATGAATTTGAAGAGACATCGATTCGATTCAAATCTAATTTGCATGATCACAAAAATCATCTGAGACTGTAAAAGTTATTTTCTAAAGACTTCTATCTATCTAGACTTTAGACTATAGACTATATCTATAGATATAGCTAAGTGAGTAAAGCAACATCGTAAAATGGAACAGTTATTGATTATTTCATATAAACTTGATCTGCGCGAGCTATATAGAGAGCTACAAAAAAAGTTAAAAGTCTACAGCTTTTATAGATTCTGAGACTCGCTCATACATGTGGACGGACGGACATATGGACGGACGGACATATGGACGGACGGACATATGGACGGACGGACAGACGGACAGATGGACAGACAGACGGACGGACAGACGGACGGACAGACGGACAGACAGACGGACGGACGGACAGACGGACAGACAGACGGACAGACAGACGGACAGACGTACGGATGAACAGAGGGACAGACGGATATGGCTTCATCAACTCACTTCGTCGCTCTGGTCAAGAATATATGTATTTATATACTTTATGGGGTCTGATACGCCTCTTTCTGCCAATAACACACATTTTAACAATAAATTTCTCATTTTCAATGAGTTCAGGGTATCAAAAGTCGGATCTAAGCTGTGACTGGAACTGAATCAAGCACATCTCTTACACTTAACACCTAAATATGTCAATAGCCTAGCAGAGCAGCTTTGGCTATTTGACAAAAGAATAACTTGCATAATGCTCATACTGACTGTAACAATACTCTGCTAAGCACGAGCCTTGCTAACTTTCCCATATATCCAAACCTTAAAATGTGCTGTGAGTGAGGCTGAGGTTAATATCAAGAAAGATTATCATGTCAGCCTATAGCTGACAGTGCCATAGTTTCTCCAGTGCAGGCGTGACGTAAGGAGCACATCTTTAAAACAAATATACCCACCCGCTAGTAATATTCATATTTTAAGGACAATAATCTATCATACTTTCGAATATCTTTCTCTTTAGGTTGCATATCAAGTGAGCACTCGAGAAAACCTTCTCAGAATTTGGCGCTAGCTGACACCCCATACTTACAATTGACACATTTAGAGGCTGTCAAGGTGCTCTCGAAGAGCGTGTCACACGTACTTAGCAAACGGGAGCAGCTCAATATGCATATAGATAGTTGCTGCTCGGTCGGTCCTTGGTGAGACGAACGAACCGCATCGACTGACCGTGACACGTTTGCTCAAGTGGACTTGAGGGACTGTGTGATCGCTCTAATTTTAATCAAAATTATAAATAATATAAATGTTATACAACCACTTGACAGTTAGTGGCCCGGCCGTTCTTTGTGTTTCATCTTTCACAAAACCGAACCGCCCTTTTCCACAGAATCGGGTTTGCAGTTACAGAGAGCATCGTCCAGAGGCCGTGATCCTTGCGGACGATCCTAAACCACTTCAACCTGCAGCATGAGGACTCTGCACATTTAGTTCGGATTATCGCTGCTTAGGCCACAGATCACTTCTAACCGTATACCCTATAGAAATAATGAAAGACTTGGGTATCATGACTCGCTGTACCAATCTGAAGATGCCGCTAGAATATTCTAAGAATATTCTTATATTCTTATATTCTTATATTCTTATATTCTTATATTCTTATATTCTTATATTCTTATATTCTCATATTCTTATATTCTTATATTCTTATATTCTTATATTCTTATATTCTTATATTCTTATACTCTTATATACTTATATTCTTATATTCTCATATTCTTATATTCTTATATTCTTATATTCTTATATTCTTATATTCTTATATTCTTATATTCTTATATTCTTATATTCTTATATTCTTATATTCTTATATTCTTATATTCTTATATTCTTATATTCTTATATTCTTATATTCTTACGTTCTTATATTCTTATATTCTTATATTCTTATATTCTTATATTCTTATATTCTTATATTCTTATATTCTTATATTCTTATATTCTTATATTCTTATATTCTTATATTCTTATATTCTTATATTCTTATATTCTTATATTCTTATATTCTTATATTCTTATATTCTTATATTCTTATATTCTTATATTCTTATATTCTTATATTCTTATATTCTTATATTCTTATATTCTTATACTCTTATATTCTTATATTCTTATATTCTTATATTCTTATATTCTTATATTCTTAGCCTATAGCTGACAGTGCCATAGTTTCTCCAGTGCAGGCGTGACGTAAGGAGCACATCTTTAAAACAAATATACCCACCCGCTAGTAATATTCATATTTTAAGGACAATAATCTATCATACTTTCGAATATCTTTCTCTTTAGGTTGCATATCAAGTGAGCACTCGAGAAAACCTTCTCAGAATTTGGCGCTAGCTGACACCCCATACTTACAATTGACACATTTAGAGGCTGTCAAGGTGCTCTCGAAGAGCGTGTCACACGTACTTAGCAAACGGGAGCAGCTCAATATGCATATAGATAGTTGCTGCTCGGTCGGTCCTTGGTGAGACGAACGAACCGCATCGACTGACCGTGACACGTTTGCTCAAGTGGACTTGAGGGACTGTGTGATCGCTCTAATTTTAATCAAAATTATAAATAATATAAATGTTATACAACCACTTGACAGTTAGTGGCCCGGCCGTTCTTTGTGTTTCATCTTTCACAAAACCGAACCGCCCTTTTCCACAGAATCGGGTTTGCAGTTACAGAGAGCATCGTCCAGAGGCCGTGATCCTTGCGGACGATCCTAAACCACTTCAACCTGCAGCATGAGGACTCTGCACATTTAGTTCGGATTATCGCTGCTTAGGCCACAGATCACTTCTAACCGTATACCCTATAGAAATAATGAAAGACTTGGGTATCATGACTCGCTGTACCAATCTGAAGATGCCGCTAGAATATTCTAAGAATATTCTTATATTCTTATATTCTTATATTCTTATATTCTTATATTCTTATATTCTTATATTCTTATATTCTCATATTCTTATATTCTTATATTCTTATATTCTTATATTCTTATATTCTTATATTCTTATACTCTTATATACTTATATTCTTATATTCTCATATTCTTATATTCTTATATTCTTATATTCTTATATTCTTATATTCTTATATTCTTATATTCTTATATTCTTATATTCTTATATTCTTATATTCTTATATTCTTATATTCTTATATTCTTATATTCTTATATTCTTATATTCTTATATTCTTACGTTCTTATATTCTTATATTCTTATATTCTTATATTCTTATATTCTTATATTCTTATATTCTTATATTCTTATATTCTTATATTCTTATATTCTTATATTCTTATATTCTTATATTCTTATATTCTTATATTCTTATATTCTTATATTCTTATATTCTTATATTCTTATATTCTTATATTCTTATATTCTTATATTCTTATATTCTTATATTCTTATACTCTTATATTCTTATATTCTTATATTCTTATATTCTTATATTCTTATATTCTTATATTCTTATATTCTTATATTCTTATATTCTTATATTCTTATATTCTTATATTCTTATATTCTTATATTCTTATACTCTTATATACTTATATTCTTATATTCTCATATTCTTATATTCTTATATTCTTATATTCTTATATTCTTATATTCTTATATTCTTATATTCTTATATTCTTATATTCTTATATTCTTATATTCTTATATTCTTATATTCTTATATTCTTATATTCTTATATTCTTATATTCTTATATTCTTATATTCTTATATTCTTATATTCTTATATTCTTATATTCTTATATTCTTATATTCTTATATTCTTATATTCTTATATTCTTATATTCTTATATTCTTATATTCTTATATTCTTATATTCTTATATTCTTATATTCTTATATTCTTATATTCTTATATTCTTATATTCTTATACTCTTATATTCTTATATTCTTATATTCTTATATTCTTATATTCTTATATTCTTATATTCTTATATTCTTATATTCTTATATTCTTATATTCTTATATTCTTATATTCTTATATTCTTATATTCTTATATTCTTATATTCTTATATTCTTATATTCTTATATTCTTATATTCTTATATTCTTATATTCTTATATTCTTATATTCTTATATTCTTATATTCTTATATTCTTATATTCTTATATTCTTATATTCTTATATTCTTATATTCTTATATTCTTATATTCTTATATTCTTATATTCTTATATTCTTATATTCTTATATTATTCTTATACTGCGTATTATAAGAGAGTCTATTTCTCGCTTTGGCTGTTTACAGGGTATCTATTGGTCAGGCCGTCTGGACAAGAGCGCAGTTACTTGTGCCTAGTTGGGGTTTTTTTGAGGTGGGCGTGTATGACATGGTCATCGGTAATTATTTATTTTTTGTACGCTTTGTTTCTGTTGTTGTTGTTGCTGTTGTTGTCTGCTGCTCTTTTGGCTCTTTTGCTGTTGACGTTGTTTGGTTTTTTGTTCATTAAAAAAATGGTTGCAGCATATTGCTCAGTTTGCTTAAGGTTTACTTTCCGACCTTCCTATGTCGGATACAAACTCTCGCTTGAGCAAACGCTTTGCCAAAGACTTAGGGTTCGGCACTTTCATATTAATATTAATATATCTACAATACAAGAGCTAGCCATGCAATTCGCAGTTGTTTGCAGAGTAAAGAGAGTATATTGGTTGAGATGAATGTGAGGCAGGCTTAAGGCGCTATTGAGGCTAGGGACAGCAGATGATACAGATATAAACTAGATATATAGAAATTACTTAGCATTAAAGAGTTCATTTTGGGCATATTTTGATCTACTACTATATAAGGCTCTATCTTATCTTCGCTCTATCTTCTGATACAAACTTTATAGTCTGACTATCAAATGTAGATGACGTTATATATTTTCTGGTCTAGGCTGTATAGATTCATATCAGCCTATTTAGTATGTATTGGAAAATGGATTTTGTGTGGCACCTCAATCAATCCACCTACGCTAAGCGGTTATTCCGGTCTCGAGTACGTGACTCAATCAATGTCTTGCACATTTAGGCGTAGCAGTCACACTTCAATTGGAAGGATGTGTGCATCGGGGAGGGGGCGATTCGGCTGCTTAAGTGGCCAATTGACCAACAACAATAACAACATCTCTATCGAGCAGACAGTAAGTAAATGCTTCATTGTTGACATCTGTGGCATACAAATTCAAATATATTTTGTGCCGCTAGCTATTATGGAATTACATTGTTCGAGGCGGCCAGCCAACAGCTCAAGAAAACTGTGACATATGTGCAGTCAATAAATTTTTCCGCTTCTTCATGCTGACGGCACACAAAACGGGGCACAGGACCAAAAAGGACGAACGTCGACAATGCGCCGCTAATGGCCCCACAATGACTTGGCACCTTTCAGCCAACTATTTCACTTCGTTACGCGAGTTAAGTGTATACGAGTCTATATATATATATATAGTAATACGGCCATACGCACGGAGATCTTGAATTCCATGCTTTGTTGCACTAAATTTGATTGAATTGTTTTGCGCTTAGCGCATTTGCTTACCCCGAAAAGTTGGCGATTTGCATTATTAATAGGCTACGCCCATGCACCAGCCTTTTGCTCATCGCCAACACAGCGAACACAACTTACACTACGCTACAAAATTGGTGAACAAACAGTTCGGCTGCACTGTCATGCGTGTGGCCAGAACGCAGGCAGGTGGCGGTGCTGCCTGAACATCTTGAATGTGGCAATGACTCATAGCCTCAGGCTCAAATTGATTTAGACAGATAATTATTATTATCCATCAAATGTTGTCTTCACAAATATTTTTATAGATTTTGTTGTTGCATATTATGTGAATCGCTGGATGGCAAATTTCACGATCTTTTGTAGGTCTTTTTTTAGATAAATAAAAAAATATAAATTTAGAATATAAAAAGAACTCTTATTGGTTTTCCTTTCAACCCAACTTTCCACTTTTTATATAGAGTTAGGCTCTTGAAGTACTCGAAAGAACTTAGAAATTTAGTTGAAGGAAGATGAGCTAATAATCTAAATCATTGAGAGACTTGCAGTTGACTATAACGCACTAAGCAATACTCGTTCACCATTTCAGACCAGCTAGCTTCATTATGAATTCCATATTTTCTAATATGTCAAGCTATAAATGGAGCTAAGAAATAATTGATGAGTCCTATAATAGAGGCGCTCATGCGTAACTCAACTGCATAGCTTCGTAGTTCTTGCTCTAAGGCTGTGAAATATATAATTTTTCTGCTTTGCCACTGCCACAGTGGCAGTGCATAGATCTCTAGAGAAGGCCTAAAGCTATAAGCCCAGTTGATAAACTTGTGGAGCTCTAACTGCAGAGCTGCTCAAGTTAATCTTAATTTCACGACTTTAATTAGTTTTCATTTTTCAATTTTCTAGCTCTCATGCAATCTACAATAGTAATAATAATAACAAAAATAATAATAATAATAACAAAAATAATAATAATAATAATAATAATAATAATAATAATATAAAAGATGGCAACTGATGTATTCAAAATACTTTGTAGACTTAATTATATATTCTATATTTCAAGAATCTAGCTTCAATATACAATTCAATGCACAAAACTTTTATACACTTTCGCTTTAGTGAACGAGTATACTGAGCTTGCAGATCATCGACCAATATAGTCATATGTAGAGGCAAAAGTTTCTGCAGTATAAAGAGTATTTCCACCTTATCAGTTTATAGTTAATCACTTCAGTTAGTTCTTTAAATGTAATGTTGTGGTCGGGCGCTGCCGACTGCATAATACCCGTCTACAGTCTAAAAACAGTTCAATAATTTTTGATAAATCTCAAGAGGCAGCTTTCCCCTATCTGAACTGTCAATGCTCTAGCTATATATGTATATATATTTAATTTTCCGATTAGCCACGCCCCCAATGGGCATATGTGCATATACGTTTTGGCAAACTAATACAGTCAGTTAAGTCGTTAGATTTTTGTGTTTCAAATTGTAAAACTATAGAAGATACAGCTTTACCCGGTTTGTCACGCCCCCAATGATGTATCCAATATATGTTCTTAATCTAGGATTCTCAACGCGAGTATATATTCCAAATTTCAAATCTCTAGAGCTTTAAAAAATACCATTTCTGCTATACCAGATATAGAATTTCCCAATTTGCTACGCTTCTACTGGTTGAGGATACCAAATTTCAAGTTTCTGGCTACAATAGCGGCGAAATGGTTTGGGACAGACGGACGGACAGCAAGACGGATAGGGCACAAAACCAAGTATTTAGTATTAAGTATTAGTATTAAGTATTATTTGGTTTTATTTATTAATGTGAATAGAGAGAGAGAGAGAGAGAGAGAGAGAGAGATTGTGGTTAAGTACATATCTTTATATATATATATATATATATATATATATATATATATATATATATAACTCTGCCTATAGTTGTGGCAAGGATTTTGCTTACGCTCACTTAGGGATCATCTATTTTTAGTTAACTCATTGATGTTTCCTGGAAGCAGCCAACCTTTCTTTCATCCACATCTCTAGCTCTAGCTCTAACTCTCCCTCTCTCTCCTCCTTCTCTTTTGTTCTTTGTTTTTTTTTTCTCTAGTCGTAAATCGATTTGTTGCGCCTGCTTTTCACGTATTCTCATCCTGTACTTCGTTGTTTTTTTTGCTTTGGCGCCACAAATTCATTTGGCTCTTGTGTTTTGGTTAGTTGTGATTCGTTTGTTAGATTGTTGTTGCCTTCATAGTCCAAAATAAGTCTGGCCCTGACGTGTGCACCGATAATTACGCGAATGGCTTTCAGGATCGCAGTACTTCCATAGTTACATAGCTGCAAGACCTTTCCCACCCGAGACCAAATGTTTTTTTGTTGTTTTTTTTTTTGTGACTTGGTTGACATGTGGCCGACAATTCAAAGCATTCTGTGACTGTGTTCTCGCTCTCTGTGTGTGGTGTGTGTGTGTTTTTTGCAATTATTATAAATCAACATTTTGATTTATGCATGTAACAAAAGCTGAGCCACGGCCACGACAGCAACATTGAAGTAGTATATGGTTAAATTTATGACCGAAACACTTACGAATACAAAGTGTGTGCATGCCAGATATAATGCCGCCGAGATGGCAATGGGCCATAGGTGTCAATAGTGTGGGCTGCACAGTCTTAGTTTTATACACTTGGCAGACCACAACGAAGTTTCTAGTTTGGCTGCAATCCGACTTCAAGTGTCAAGATTTGTTAGCCACACAGCGTCAACTTCAAATATTGATATATCTGTGTAATACTTTCAACTTTTTGAATTGGGAATGAGAGCTGGGGTTATAATAGTTTTTGTGAAAATGTATGTAACAGGCTGGAGGAAGCGTGGCAGGTCCCATAAAGCTTATACATGTATATATTCTTGATCAGAAAGAAGAGATCCATTTGAATATATGTACATATACAATATATGTATATGTGCATAGGATATATATTGTATCGCCTTTCATTATAGTTGTGGCTCTGTCTAATAACGAATTCCCGGACTGCTGAGTTACTATCATACTATTTTCAAAGTTTCCAGTCATGGACCAATTCTTGTTTTTTGGCCACCTTCTGACTCTCTTCTTCTAGTCGCATTCCCCTCGTTTATCGAAATCATAGCGAACCTGTGCGAAAGGCTTAAGTAGCCCTCGCGCTCTCATTCAGCAGCACCCGGGACTACCTTGAGCAACAGCTAGAGTTGTCTTTCTCCTTTAATTGTCACTAAAATGCAAACTCACTCTGCTAATACAAGCAGTCAGATTCTCTTCAATACTATTACAACATAACGTCATAATATCATACCGATACGACACGGCCAAGTTGACATTTACACGTCTTTGTGTAATTAATTTGTTAGAATATTATACTGATACGACATATAAATATTTATATAGTATATTTATACATTCTATTTTGAATACCTCTAATCATTAAATTAAAAAAAAAAGTTGGGCGTTACCGAATGCAGAATACTCATTCACGACCCAAATGCTACCAGCTCCATTTTCTGATTTGCCATGCCCCCAATTGGTATATATATATGTATACATATAGTTTTCGGCAAATCAATAAATGAACTCAACAGTAATTTAGTCGTAAATTTTGAAGTTTCTAGCTCTAAAACTGCAGAAAATACCCGATTTGCCACGCCCCTAGTGGGCTTATCGGGAAAATCTTGACACTTTATAATTCGAGGGAATACACGAGTATATGTTCCAAATTTCAAGTCTCTAGCTTCAATAGCGGCGAAATTGTTTTGCGTTCATGCGGACAGACGGTCAGACGGACAGACGGACGGACAGACGTACAGACAGCAAGACGGATATTGCACAAACCCAATGTACTCATTTCACTTTCGTGCAAGAGTATAAAAATATTGAGAAGCTCTATTATAAACACACATATTCAGATGCCCTCATTAAGCTCTGAGAATGTTCTTGAAAAGCGTCAATTTTGTTCTTAAATTGAATTTAATTCAAGGCATCTCAAAATATCTAAGTTTGTCTCCTATCCAATGTTAATCTTAATACTAGTTTCAAATTCTTTTCAATATATTATATTTATCACCAAATTTTGCTATTCAACATTTCAGCTGCACTACTATTTTTATGAACACAGCTGCATATCTTATATATGTACATATGCAGCCCAAGCACGACAACTTGAGCTAATCAATACAGTTTTCTTCGAGCTTTACTATATAAACATTGTTCAAGCATGAACAAGGTATTGACGCCATCAACTGGACTGCGGCAGAGCATTGAAGAATTTACGACCATCCCCAACGTCCAAAACAAATCATTACTTTAGCAGTCGCTAGAGCTGTTAACATGTTCATTTCTTTTTGGAATATAAGCTGTGATATCTATAAAACACACTAAAAGTTTGTTTTCTATTTATTTTTGAATTTTCCAACTTCTTTTGTATAAGAAGTGCAAATTTTCTGCCTGCATTCTTAGGCATATCAGTGAATCTAAGATGCATAGTTACTAGGCCTACACTGTGGGTGGTTAGGTTGTATTAGAGTACAGATATATATACATATAGACATATGTATATATATATAACAGTAATTATATAGAACTCTGTCTGTTCTATATACGTTAGTTTGTTCAGTGTCTAAAAATGTATTTGTTATTTATTACTATTATTATTATTATTTAATTTATAGTTTATTAATCTAAGCCAAGCCATTTGACCAATAATTAAAATAATCTGCTTTTCCTTGATTCATAGACTTCTTTGTATGCCATAAATATGCTCAGAAAATTGCATAAGCAGCGGACAACAAACACACGAATTTATGTACTGAAGAACGCAATTGCCAAAGTCTTGTAAACGGACTAAAGTAGAAGAACAAGAAGAAGCCCTTCCGCAGCATAAAGTGCGCAGTTAGTTGAGTGTGTGTGTGTGTGTGTGTGTGTGTGTGTGTGTGTGTGTGTGTGTGAAGTGTACATGTATGTACATACATATATGATATAAGAAACAAATACACTTCTCTTTTGTTGCAAATATCTAGCAGGCAGAATCTTTTGGTAAATGCTTTTTGCTTCCTTATCTATATATATGTATTTTTATATATTTTATATAAATATATTTTTTTTATTAATTACCTTTAAAGCATTGAACAGTTGTGGGCTGCTGTAGCTTCTCACTTCACACACTGCACAGACGAAAAAAATGTTGTTCGTTTTTTGCTGTTGGTTTTCATGTTTGCTTTTGCTCCTTGTTACCAGGCACTCGAACACAACACTTCAGCACTCGAATAAAAACAAACTACTTGTATGTTGACATACAAAACAATCGTCAATTCATTGAAAAAACGGCCTGGCCTCGGAGCAAAAATTTGCATAAACTTTTTTATATGCACAACAACCAGACAACAACAACGACAACAACAACAGCAGCAAAATGTAAAGGAAAAAATAGGTAGCGGAAACGGAAATGGATGCCGCCCGGTCAGCGGCGTGCGCGATAACCAGCAATGACCAGAACTTGGCGCCAATATGCAAACATAACAGCAACAGCAACAGCAACAGCAACAGCAACAAACAACAAAAACTACAACAACAATAAAGAAGAACAACAATGGCAACAAAAAGAAGTGCTCGCTGCATGGCATAAATCACTGCCAATAGAGAGGGTGCTCAATGGGCGGCTGTTCGGGAGGGCGGGGCGTGGCGGCCGGGCTGAATACAAACATTTTATTTGAAGAAGAGCGTTTGCATTTTTTATGAACTTGTCGTATATCGTTACAATAAATTCATCTACTCGATATACATAAAAAATGCATAAAAAATGTCAGCGCCCCTTGAGCGGGCAGCTAAAGAACTAAAACTACCGAAGCTCATCCCCCCCCAAAAATACAAAACATATTGAATATCGGAAATGATTGAGAAATGTGCTTATTATTGAGTGCACTTGAGGTATATTCTATTAAAATGTTATACAAGAAAGAGTTGGTTGGAAAAATAGTGCGAAAAACTACTTGTATATAGATATATAATGAGATTTTATACACTTGTGGCCAACATTTCTTCCAGTTCTAGTCAAACTAAAAACTTTTTGTGATCTTGTTCAACTCCTTTCTCTAGTCAATCATAGCGCAGCATCGTGTGCCTCTTCAGTTTGGGAACAAGACTAAGTCAAAGTGGCTGCGCCATCTTTAGTCTCTTATTTTAGACCAACAATTTCATACAATTTCTTTGCTTAATTTAATTTTTTATAGTCTAAAAAAAGTTCATCAATAAGTTAAGCCTAATCTTGTGGCAATTTCAAGCAAATGTTTGCAGCTTTATTTTCAGCAAAATGTTGAGTCCACTTTCTAGAGCATATAAACTTCGTCGAGTCTTTCTTTCTTAATGGAGTCCTGTACGCATGACCATCATGGAGAGAACAGGACGTTTTATGTGTCAAGCTTGGGCTTCCTGCGGCACCACCACCATGCGAAGCTGGCGGCCGAAAGGCATTTATCATTGTGGGTAGCGGAAAAATTAAACACGCTCATACGCGCCAATATTTGATACGTTTTGCGCAGCGGATATCCTTGACATATCCTGCGATGACATGGCGCGGGGGTGGGGGCGAACACATTGTATTGTGCGACAATTGTGTCAAGGAGACACTTTTCTCCGTTTCTATTAGCCAACTCAGTGTGGCTCTGCGCGTTGAGCGGATACTCCCTGTGATCCCGCTATCGTTGACAATCTTCAATGCATTGATTAGCGTCTGGGCAGCTCTCGAATTTCACGACGAATCGAACACCCTGGCCACACCTGCCGGAAAGCGGTGTATCCGCCAAAAGATGCATGTTTCGAATGCTTTTGTGCAAGAGTATTTCATGCACTCATTCACATGTCTGTTTCTTTTCGTATCGTAATTGTAGCCGTGATTGAAATCGATTGACATATGTAACAACTACATACAAGATGCCTTGATAGCTGCCTGAGCACCTGGAAAAAAGCAAGAAAGATATCAAAATGAAGTCGCAGTAGATTTGTAGACTTGCAAATTACAAAATCATGTTTGAGAATATATCAAAATCTTCAATCTATAAGCTCTAGAAACTCTTCAGCTAAACTTCAACAATCAAGGCATTACGAATGCCTGCCTCTGGCAACTCTCTTGTTGGACGTGAACAAGCCACAGATATGAGAGAAAAAGTTATACAAACAGAAAGAACTTGTCGAGTCAGCTCAGCTGTCTGTCGTCCTTAAGAATATGCCTAACTTACTAGGCCAGAGCTGCCAACATTTGATGGTCTTGGATACTTTTATCAAGCATTTAGTTTACACTATATTCGACCACGTGCCGGAGCAGCAGACACTCTTCATGGCATAGATTTCCACAAGTGACATGCATAGATTCAAGCTGATCGCATCAGTTTTAATCCAGTTCCACTCGACCGTGCCAAGGAAATGACTTTCTCAAATGCAACTTCACCCCTATTTCCAATTGTATTAGGACGAGATCAATATCAGCGCAACAAAACAAAACAGCTGGAAACTCTTCTGAAGGAGGTGGATCTATATAAACAGTTGATCAATGCCCAGGCTCCAAGGCCTAGGCCAAGGCACGAGCCAGTAAACATTGCAGTTGTGGCAATGTATGAGTTTTTCATATGAGTTCTCCTGCTTAATAATGTTTTAGATTCTATAAAATCTTATTCAATTTTAAAATTCTCTCTCAAATACACAAATGATGTGTGTAAGAGGACACTCACTGCGCACAGTGGTAAAGAATCATGTTTCAGTGCGTACTATTACAGAAAATTGATTGAATTACATGCATGAATACAAGATATTTTTCTAAGAGAATGTAACGAAATGCTGAGTAGTTTTGGCTTCTATTATAGCCTTATATTATAGTAAGAGTAATATCCTTATATATTAGATATGCTTATGTAACAATTAAATAATATAGACTCATTACTGAATAAGATGACTATCAAATATTCGGCTAAGAATGCAAGTTTTTACTATAGTTCGTGCTATGATCTGCATAGACCTCGAACCAGTTTTTGCTCTTGCCTGTAGACAACGTTATAGGCATAGTATAAAGGACTTTAGCAGATAAATAGTGCTGAATGCTGAATGTTTTTCTATACATACTATAGTAAATTGACTCTCGATTGCGTTTGGCCTTCTTGTTGGCCATCTGACCAAAGCGAGAGAGAAGCTGGCTAAAGCTCAAAATTCCATGTCCATAATGAACAGGTCTCCGTGGTTGTGACACAGCTCAGGATCTCTCTTACAACCGCACCAACAGTGGGTTAAATATAATGCGCCCCACCAACGCCCCTCGCAGGTGTCAGCAGTGGCTTTCACTTTGTAGCTATCAATTTGGTACCTTGGTTAGGGCCGAAGCTGCCTTATAGTGTGCACCATTCGAGTGACTATGTTGCTGACTATGGTTGCTCTATAGAAGCAAGACAGCTTCAGCTTTGGCATAGACACGGCCGACAGTGAAACAGGCGGTCAGCTGCTCGCCTGCTGCTAACTGCTGCTTCTTCTAAGGCAGTGTCCAGCTGGCATATCAAACTGTAAGAGTTAAATAAATAATCGGTGAGCCATCTATGGATATCGATTTGAGCCACGGGTTAATGTGACTCTGGCAATACTTATGTCATTCTGTTCTGTCATAAAATTCAGTATATTATATCCGATGAAAAAAATAAATCGATTTACGCTTGAGCAACGCTGGAATATATTGCAAATTTATTTCCAAAACAAAGACAATAGGGACAAAGCTCATTTTCATCTTGGTGGCTACGTCAATAAGCAAAACTGGCGTATCTGAGGCTCGGAAAACCCAGACGAGATCTTAGAGAAGCCAATGCATCTATTGCGAGTGACTTTTTAGTGTAGATTGTGGATCAGGCATCATTGGTCCATATTTCTTTGAAGACGTGGATGGAGCAACCGCTACGGTCGTTGGAGACAGCTATCCGATTTTTTTGTGCCCGCTCTTGATAGTATTGATGTGGACAATGTCTTGTCACACAAGTCTTCGACTTATTGCGCGAAACGTTCGATGGCCGCATACTCAGCCGAAATGGTGATGTCAATTGGCCGCCAAGAAGTTGCGTTTTGACACCGTTGGACTATTTCCTGTGGGGCGCCGTTAAAGACAAGTGCTATGCCCACCATCCAGAGACAATTGACCATTTGAAGCTTAACATTCCTGATGCCATTGCCGAGTTACGGCAGCAAACACTCTAAAATTGGTCCAACCGAATGGGCTACTGTAAGGCCAGCCGCGGCAGCCATTTGAATGAAATAATATTCTAAGCAAAAAAATAAATTTGGCAAAATCTCCAACCCTTTTTTGCTTTATTGCATTTTTAAATCGAAACTGTTAAATGGCCCGCCCCATAAATGCAACTTTAAATTAATTTAAAATTTTTTTATTATTTAATCAAATCAATTTTATGTAAGGTATGCCATGAGTAGAGTCAAGGATATTCGACTAATCCATAATTGAATATTCCTGAATATTCAGTCTATATTTATGTACTTGTGCCACAGCAAATGTATTCCAATAATAACAGGCGCATATCCTAAAATAATATTCAACTAGAGGTCAAGAATTATCATCTCATGTTGACCCAGGCCAACTGGGATAAGTATCTACAGGTCAAACAGCTGGCAGAAATGGAAGCTAAATATGAGATACTATCAGAGAATTGGCTTAGTCCAAATTTCTTGTCCATATGGTCAGGTATTTTTAAAGGTATTTTAAATATCATATAACAAAAGTTGTAATATAATAAAATACTAAAATAAATGATGGCAAAATGGATGTAAAAAATGAGTCAAAGTAGCCTATGATATTTTTGACATATGATGACAGAGGTGTGTTAGTCAAGCTGTAATGCGACTGAGTAGACAGGTTTTACTACGTTTCATAAAAATTTCTGTGGCAATTGTCTACCTTTGAAAATTTGTTAAAATAAGTATTTCCGTTAACTAAACACATTTATTTCCATAACTACATATTTGGATAACTACCACTGCTGACTGGCATCGACAGTTACGTTGAAAGTTCTTTGGCGATTTTCTAATTTGAACAATTGTCCGTCTTTGGCAAGGGCAAGTGCAAGTGCGACAGTCGCGGCTCTATCATACAATTGTCGTGCTGTTGTATCAAGTGCGGACATCATATTGGATTGGACAAAAGGTAAACGGATCTATCTAGCAAACGGAAGGAAGCAAACGAGAAATCATGTTTCTTGGAACGCTGCTGGAGAAGATAAACCCATTTGCGAAATCGATCAAGCTGATCAACGAAGACGATGTGAGTAGGACCAATGTTGTTAAAGAGAAAGTGCCCCTATTGAAGCCGAATCGCTCCAACACCGAGGAGGAGCAGGAGCAGTTCATGCAGCAGCTTCGACAGTGCTGCACCCAATTCGACTTTAAGGATGCAACAACCAATATGATTGGCAAGCAATCCAAGCTGGCAGCACTCAATGAAGTACTGAAGTATGTGGATGGGGGGCAAGACATGCTAACGGACTCAGTTTACGTGGAAATTATTAAAATGGTTTCATGCAACATCATTCGCACCTTTCCACCCAACACACTTGCAAATTTCAATCCGGATGTGGATGATCCAGTATTGGAAGCATCTTGGCCCCATCTCGAAGTGGTTTATAATGTCTTCCTTACTATACTCGACTCCCGACACTTTCAACCAGACAGTGCCTCGGGCATAATTGATCGAAAGTTTGTTTTGCGTCTATTGATGATACTCAATTCGGCCGATCCCCGGGAACGTGGCTTCCTCAAATGGATCATTTTGCGCATTTATAGCAAATTCTATGGCTTTCGTAGCTACATACGAACCCAGATTTATAACATATTTTATCAGTTCATCTACATTGCTGAAGACTTCAATGGCATTAGCGAGCTGCTGTGGATCCTAACTACAGTTCTGGAGGGTTGCTTCACTCCGACCTTGAAGGCCGAACATGATGAATATTTAGTAAAGATTCTGATGCCACTGCACAAAGTTAAAAGCTTGGCGACCTTTCACAGTCAGCTAGAGCAAAGCATCATACAGTTTTTAATGAAAGATGGCCACTACATCGAGCAGATTGTACGTGGCCTCATCAAGTTCTGGCCCAAGACCTCTACACAAAAGGAGATACTCTTTCTGGACGAAATTGAAGACTACATCAATGGGGTTGCACCATTGCAGTTCATTGCCATACAAAAGCCACTGCTCACCCAAATAGCTAAGTGCGTGCGCAGTCAACACATGGAGGTGGCTGAGCACTCTCTCAACATATTAAACAACAAACACATGCTATCGCTTGTTAAGCCAAACTTTGCTGTGGCTATGCCGATCATCTGCCCGGCACTCCTTAGCCTCACAAAGGGGCACTGGAATCAAACAGTTCTTAAGCGAGCCTATGCTGCTTTGCAGCAGTATGTGGAGATGAATTCTGATGTGTTTTCCGACCAGTTGACCGAGTATGTCGACGAAAAGGAGAAAATGAAGCAGCGTCAACATGATCGCGAGTTAGCCTGGAAGAAAGTGAATGAGCTGATCACCAAACGTCGTAAAATCAAGATCGAAGATCAGCCAGAAGCAGGGTTTTCGGGCGATGACAATATCACCACAGGCTCGGAGCAAATGACAAAGTGAATTCGGAGGAATCAAAAGATGCTACGGAAAAGCCAATTTAATTCAAATGCTAAATTTCATGATATATCTGATGAACAAACAAAAATTCTTCGACCTAACAGCGGACAGCTCGCACTGAGCTCAATACACACACAGATACTACATACATAATCAGGGGAACAACAAATTTGTTAATCTACGCAGCAGATACCGTAGCGAAGTTTTTTTTTTTTTTTGTATTTTGTGTATTTCCCAATCCAAAATTTCAATGTGCACTTACTTCTATTCTACGCCATACCATCACAAATATTTTTTTAAATCTATATTTTAAGATACCGCAATTTATGTATGTTAGCAAAAAAAAAATATATAAAAAATGAAAACCGAACAGGAAAATGAAACTTTGTCTATTTGCATGTGTATGAGCTAGTCAGTAATAAACAAACGAAGTTGTAGAGCTCCAGACAATACTGCTCGACTAGCAGCTACCCTGCTGAGCAGGTGTTTTTATGGCTTTGATGGAATCGGAAGGCGCAATTGCGATTCTTGGAATAGAACCGAATGTAACCATTTGAATGTCTGTGTGCATATGCATAGAGAAAATGCATACGTTGATTGTCACTTGACCAGAAATTTACTCTAGAAACTTGCAAGAGAATTTCAGTTCAAGAAATTCTGTAAAATGGAAGTAGGTATCAAAAATATAATAAAAATCTAAATTTCATAAAATAAACATAAAACTAAATGCAAAATTTGGAGAATCTAGATTTAAAGACGTATGAGATATAATTTAGTAACTGAATTTCTATAAGGTTTTTTAGGTGATAACATTAAAACAGGAATAGTTATCTATTACTTGAAAAAAACTCGCTATATGGAAATCTATAAGGAAGCTTAAAGTCTTTAGCTCTTATTGGTTCTGAAATAGACGAGCTCAAAGATACGGGCAGACGGACAGACGGACAGACGAATGGACAGATGGACAGACGGACGGATGGATAGACGGACGGACGGACAGGCAGACGGACAGACGGTCGAATGGACGGGCAGATGGACAGACAGACGGATAATAGACGGACGGACTAACAGTCAGACGGACAGGCGGACAAACGGACGGGCAGATGGACGCACAGATAGACTTACGGACTGGTAGACATACAGACGGATGGACAGACGGACGAATGGATTAACGGACGGACGGACGGACAGGGATATATCGACTCAGCTCGTCGTCCTGATCAATATTATATAATATATAATTTAAGTGGTCTGGCATGCCTCCTTCTGCCTGTTACCTAAGTTTTCACAAGACCAATATACCCTGAATTTCCGTTTTCAATGGGTATAATAAAGATATAGTTGTCAAACAGAAACAAACTTGCGATATCTGAGCCTATATCTAAGATTTCAAATTTCTGGCTTTTATAGGTTCCGAGTTCGAGGATCAAGTGTATAATATATTTATTTGATGAGATCTGTCATGTATTCCACCTGCCTATTACAGCTATGTATCCCGTTCGTTCAGGATATATTGTAATTAATTGATTTCCAAAAATTCCACCAAAAGTCCATTAGGTTATATAGAAATGCCATCAGATCTGTGGGCCCAAGTGAAGGGGTAAATGAACTTGACTCAGTCAGTTACTTATTAATTAGACTATATTATTGTCGGCAGGAAGAAGAATAAATCGTCATTGAATTGAGCGGATGAATGGAACGAGAGACCAACGAGGCCAGCCCACAGGCGCCCAACTCATTGGTTGGCTGACTATGGCAATATGCCTTTAATCAAGCCAAAAAACACAAAGTAATTCAAATTTTCAAATTATTTCCACTAAAATGGTTGGCAGTGATGATGCGACGATGATGATGATGATGATGATGGTGATGCTGATAATATTGGGGTATGCGATACTAATGAAATGGGTGGTTGAAGGACTGCCGCCACACATTCAGGCAATAAACTGTTGAGCAGAGTCGCTGTACTAAAATTTACTCCCAAGTATATGTAGATATATACATATTTAAATGAAGCGCACATAAAGCCAATGAGGGATTTAGTTGAATTGCCAACAATTGAATAAATTTTCCAATTGCCTGCGTTTTCGTATTAGCATTAGAAGGATGCCTCTGCTTATACAACTCACGCACGTCCCCTCTGTGTGTGTGTGTATGTGTGTGTGTGTGTGTGTGTGGGTTGGTTAAAGGAAGTGACGGCAACGCGAATACTCATACGAATCGCAAAATCAGTCAGTGGCGTCTATGCTGATGTTATCCTCGTCCTCGTCGTCGCTCCCCATGCTCCTTTGGCTGTTGCTCGTCGTCGCCATTCATTCAAATGAGGTTGACGACGTCGACCAACAATTTGAACCCTTTCGTGCAGCACAATTGACTGCCGGCCGAGGAAAGGAGACAGTGGTAGTGGCATAGCACCCAAAACAGTGCTCACAGTCGTCGCCCTCCGTTGGTTGTTTCAGCTTTTGGCAAGCCTTTGAAGTTCTGCTCTGTTCTGGTTTCTCATTTCTCATTTCTCATTTCTCGTTTCTGGTTTCTGGTTTTTAACGGCCGTTTGTTGCCACACCGCAAAATGAATGTTTGTTTCATCATATGTTGACACCCATTTTTCAGCTCTTACTTTTAATATATATTATATTAGCTAAGCACACCAATTCGAATCAATCGAAAGAACACCTTTATTAGCTAAGATTCTGACCTTAACTCAGTGGCTATCAAATTGCGATTGCCGAGGGCATGTTTTTTTTTATAGTTTAACTACGATATGAATAATCGAATTCCCATGATCTAGTCTATATATTTGATATATATTGATATCTGTATTTATTTATTTATTCGCGATCAGTTTCAGTAGTCAAGTCGTGTCTCTTCGTCAGCCTTGCTGTCTGCCTCTCTGTCTGTTTCCTTGGAAACTAATCAATTGTCTTTAAAGCTATCGTCACGATAGCTTCTGTGTCTTTTGTTGCATGTTAGAGTCGAGCGGCTCAACTGTTATAGCAATTATCAGCTAAATAATATATTTTTTTTATATCTTGATTAATCTAGACATTGATAAAAATTTGAAATTATTCAGACTTTAGTATTGAATTTGTTGAAAGTTTAGTTTGGTTCATAAACCAAAGTGGAATTACTTTATATATATTTTTATATATATCTCCAAAGCTAAATGATCTCTTCGGACCATTACCATGGATTTTCCAACAAGATAATGCTTCTATCCATAACGCTCGCGTAGTAAAGTCGTTTTTTTTTGGCCACCATATTCTCCAGACCTTAACATAATTGAAAATGCCTGGGGATGGATTTGACGAAGAGTATACGAAGGGGGGAAACACCAACTGCAGCAATTCAAGTTGCTTGGAGTGAGATTTCGCCAAGTTACTTAGATTCCCTGTATCATGCCATGAAGCACCGGATATATGAAGTTATTTCGAACAAGGCAGGCAGTACTCATTACTGAAACTATTTTTTATTATCTTCTAATAAGTCAAAAAATTCCATCAACTAAAAATTAAATTTGAAAATAAGTTACTTTTCCTGCCCATAATTAATTGTTGAAGTGTGTCTATTCTATTGACCGAGAAGAAAGTGTCTTCTTTTAAGTAGCTTTGAAAAACACGATTTTGTTGAACTTAAATGTTTTTCGTATTGTATACTTGAAGAGCTATTGAATAACCAATGTTTTTCTATATCAACGTTTTTTCAATTGCTTTTCAAATAAAAGTAATAAGACAAATTTTAAGGTAAGTGTGAGTGCGTCTAACCAATTGACGATCAGGGCATAGAGTGTCTTAGTTTTATAAGCTACGAGGTTTGTTTAAGAAGTATCGCTAATTTTTATTTCACAAATTATTCATTTACTCATAAATATCTATTTTGTCTGCTTCCAAGAATAATTTTTTGTGAGCTTGTTCAGCTTCTATTTCGATACTGTTTTTAGCTCCTCTGTGCGTCTTCCTTTCATGGCCCTATTTAGTTTGGGACAAAAGATAAACTCTGGGAAATTAGATTGCTGCGGCATCACTAGTGTGCTATTTTTGCTCAACAATTTGATACCAATTTTTTGTTTCATATTTTGGAATAGCCAAAAATCAGAATACCTCCAAGCTAAGCAGCTTTCAAAAGTTAGCTGACCATATAAAATAGTTAGGCTTAAGTGTGAGACACGCGTGCCAACATTATTCCACCAAAAATCGAAAGTGCGCAATACTTTTTGAACAGACCTCGTATACTCAGTGAATTTCGAAAGACTAGATAGACTTGGAATCACTTGATCTTTGAGATCCATCCCATCTGTATATATAATATCATGAGCGCATATACACTGAAGCTCATTTGTCAACTGATTTCAACATTTAAGTTAAGATTTCGCTGATGTTTGGTCAAAAAATATTATCTAAGCCAAAAGAAATGTTTTGCCTTAAAATTTGATTCTTTAACCAATCTATACAATATCAGCTAAGTGAACTGCAACATAAATAAGACTTAACATGAACTAAAAGCAAACTTTAACTATTTGAGTGAAGTTACCATAGGTCAGTTGGATCATACGATCATTCCTCTATTATAAAAAGTCTAGAATTTGGTCAGAGGGAATCTCTTTCTTTGTGGGCCTTACCAACACTGGTGTTTCATCAATCTGTCATTTTAGCGGGACGCACGTTGCAAATTCTTAGTCGCTGAGTATGTATCGATTGGCTGGGCAAATGCCGTATCTGTCTGCCGTATCTCTAAATGGAGCTTTAGGCTAGTCCCAAGTCCCGAGTCCCGAATCTCAACATTAATACTGTGTCTAAGCTTTTGTTTTCTTATACACGTTTGCTTTTGGGCCACTCGACTTCTCACTTTTGGTACGAAATGAAAGCGAGTGTACCAAAAAGGGAGTTGTCTGTCTGTCTGACTGCTTGGCTGACTGGCTGGCTGGCTCCACCACCTTTTTACCCTTTCTAAAGTTGGCATTGAGTGAGCAGACATGAGGGGAATACAAAGGGTTGCGCTTTTTTATAAGTTCCCAGTTCTTATATCTCGATTCACTTGGTTGCATTCTTGCCATGGATTTGTGGCAAAATGTGTTGAAGCAAACAATGTTAGAAAAGTGGGTGTTTTATTTAGAGTCGAGCGCATGAGTGCGAAAAGGCCACTGAGCCTTATTGGGACTGAGGCTGAGACCGACACTGGGAACAGGCACTGCGACTTCGACTGAGTCTGGCCCTGGCACTGGGACCAGGACCGTCAGTGGGCTGCTTCGCAAGCCTATCAAAGCGAACTCCGTTGAGCTAACCCAGTGTCGGTCTCGGATTGCGCCGGGGCGCGCTGGGCGGTTAAGGTGGAGGAGACACGCCCAAATGGTTTTTATTTCTTAGAAATAAGTAGCTGCCGCTGTGGCATCGATGTTGCCTTCCACTTTGATTTTGGCATGCCAATTTATGTCTGTTGTTTTCTTTATTTCTTTTTTTTATTATTTACAATTGTTGCTGTTTATTGTTGCATTGATTAGCTTAATGTTAATTTGGTTTTTAGTGTTTTGTTTCAGACAATCCGGAATCAAAATCAAAAACTCTTCAAATATTTATATCCAGCTATATCCTAGCAACATTTAATATTTACATATAATATTTTAACTTTCTTTTTATGTTGATTTCTTACTATTTTTATTTTATATTTTATAATTTTTGCTTCTTTCTATTTGGCATTTTCTTTTACTTTCATCAACTCGCGCTGTTTCGCTGCTTTTTTTGCCCTTCATATTTTGTTCCTATATTTTCCATGACTTTTTATATTTATTTGTTGTTAACTAAATACCATTTAGAGTTACCTTTCTACTCAGCTGTCGCTGAAGTCAGCAGCTATAAATAAAGTTTTGCCAGGCCGAACTAAAATCTAAAATCCATCCATCGAGATATATTCAAAGCTTTTTTAATCTTCTATGTAATTCAAGCTAAAGTCTGTTTTATTCTTTTTGAAATAAAAATAAATTGAACTGCACCATTTTGGTGAATATTTTTGAAGAACTTTTGAGAGAAATAATGTGAAAAATTGTTTATTAATATTTCAGGATTTTTATACCCTGAACCCATTGAAAATGGGAAATCAGGGTATAATGTTTTTGTGAAAATGTATGTAACAGGCAGAAGGAGACATGGCAGACCCCATAAAGTATATATATTCTTGATCAGCTCGACAAACTGAGTCGATATAGCCATGTCCGTCTGTCCGTCCGTCCGTCCGTCCGTGTGAACGCAGCGATCTCGCAAACCACAAAAGCTAGAGATCTGAAATTTGAAATGTATACTCGTGTATATCCTACGCAGTACGAGTTTATCATTTTCTTTCGATAACTCATCCCATTTCCTTATTATCGATAAAAATCGATAACTTTTCTTCGTTTTTGAATACCGTTATAGCTATAGATTTCAGATTTACAGTGTGTATCCGTGTAATGAATACAAACATTTTGCAATTTTTGGATGTTGGATACCACGCCCACTTCCCCCAAATTTGAAAAAAACGTATTTCAAATACTAGAGACTTGTGCTTTGGCAAATACATACATATGAATGTCATTATTACGCTCTAAAAGTTTGATTACGAAAGTCCATCTAGAAGAAAACTAATTCAACAACTAAGTTTCAATAATAAAGCCCATACTGCAGCCCAAGCGCAGCCCACGCGCAGTCGCTGCGTAAACTGCGCAGTAGCAGAGCAAGTGCTTGTGCGTGCGTGTGCATGTGTGTGTGTGAGTGTATGTGTTGTTTGTATATATTTAGATATGTATAAAAGAAGATCAAAGTGATTTGAATATCGCATCTTTGCAGGGTTCAGGGTATCTCTTAGTCGAGCAGTCTCGACTAGAGCACTCTTACTTGTCTAGTTTTTTTTTTGTTCATTACTGAAAATATAAAAATTTTCAATTTGGTAGCTAAAACATTGCTTTGCTGCTCTAAAATTGTTCCGTAATGTAAAGTCAATTCGTAGAGTCTTCTTGATTGACCTTGGCTGCAGCAGCTTATACACATTTCCATACATTCGGTCTTAATGATTATGACGGCATTGGCATCGGCATCGGCATTGGCATCGGCATCGGTTGATCTTACAGCGATAAGCCGTAAAAGGCTTAGCCGCAACTTGTGTTACTTTAACTTGACATCAATCACGTGAGATGCGAAAAGAGCTGAGGTTCCAGGCTGCTTTACAGTAGATATAGACGCTGGCTTCTGTTAAAGACGCACTTAAAATGCTTTTAACTTTTGCTAAGTATTTATAAGAATACCCTGGCCAACTGCAACACCATAAATAGGGTATATGAACTGTGTTGTTCAACATACTTGTAGTATAGGTATATATACTATATACTATAGCATCTGCAATTATCCACGATTTAACTTACTGTTTTTCTATCTATATAGTGTATATCTGTAAATTACTTTGATATTTTTATACAGAGTATCTTTCCATCAGGTTGGCTGAAGCAAAAGTCGCCTGTTTTTGTTCAGTGGCAATTGTTGGAGCTCTTACAAGCGCAAAAATAAGTTGCTGATGTAAAGATGACCGCACAATAATTTTTGTGGGATTTCTGAAGAGCATGATTGGATGTGTGCCTGCGTCGCACTGCATTGTGAATGGTAATTTAATATCAAAGAGGACCCGCATGAATAGGGAATTATGCACAGGTGCATGCCGGCTGCATATGCCACTGCAGTGCAACACCTACCATTGAGGCCGACGATCAACGACTTAAATGCCCCCAAATGAATAGACTGCTGAAAATGGTAGCGCCGCGGCGCTTTCTTCATATCTGTGTATCGTCTGGCTTAATTAAATGTCAGTCGGCTCTGGCTGCTCGCTCAATTGAACGCGTGAACGATCAACGATCATTCGATTTCAACCGATTACGCATTCACTGATTAAGGCTCGATGCTTTAATCGATGGTTATCGTTGGGGAATTGGATAATAGATATAACTACATTCATAGCATACAATGAGTTTTAGCTGGGTTTCAGTCTTTTTCTATAAGCACAGGTAAATAGGGTAAGCGAGAGAGATAGAAAGAGAGAGTGAGTGAGAGAGAGAGAGAGAGAGAGAGAAGACTTTGGATGAGATATTCAGGCATATAGCACACAGAATGAATCTGATAGTGAAAGTCAGAGAGAAAGTAAGACAGAGAGAGAAACAAAGAGAGAGAGAGAGAGAGAGGGAGAGAGAGAGAGAGAGAGAGAGAAAAGAGAGTCATAAAGAAATACACAGACACAGAATCAACAAGTAAGAAAACTCTAGTCGGGGGTACCCGACTAGGAGATCCCCTGAACCCCGTCCGATCTGCGTTTTTAAATATATTCCGTATCTTGTATACATACAAACTTATTCAAAATTTAATTAAATTGCCAATCTTGCACTTTCACAATCAAATATCATGTTTTTTTTTTAAAGAATATAATATAATTTTTAAAGAGTAATAATAATTTAATAAAAGAAAAAAAATAAAAAATTAAGAATATACGACATAAAAATATTTGACATCGGCTGGGTTTGAACCCAGACCTGCAAGGCACGACGTGCCCCGCTTCTATCAACACCGCCACTGCACTGCTTAGACAAGCAGTAGCAAATTTAAACTAAAGGCAGTTTAGAATTATAACAAAATTCACCCAGTCAGCTGTTATTTTTGTGATTCTTAGAACAGACAAGAATGCTCGAATTCGAATGTCTCAATGTATGTGTGCACATGTATAGAAAAAACGAAAACAGGGGTGGGTTTCTGGTCACATGTTGCAATTGACAAAACGTTTTGTTTAATTACTTCTGTGATACTTAATGGATTTCAATGAAATTTTCAGCATATGATCTACATATTATATTGAATATCTTGCAGTTGTATAATTGCAAACTCATTCAAATATTAGCTACATTTGCAACTAAAACTCAATTTGAAAATTTTTGAAAAATTTTGAACCAATATCCAAAATATAACAAAAACCGAAATTGTATTAAATATAAATGAAACTAATTGCAAAATTTGGAGACTCTAGCTCCAAATATGTACGCGATAGAATTAAAAAACTGTATTTCGTTAAGGTTTTTAATCGATAAAATTAATACGGTATACGTTATCGATTCTTTGAAACAAACTTGATCTGCGCCTGCTATACAAGGACCTCCAAAAAAAAATTCAAGTCTCTAGCTCTTATAGGTTCTGAGATCGACGCGTTCATACATACGGACAGACGGACGGACGGACGGACGGACGGACGGACAGACAGACAGACGGACAGGGCTAAATCGACTCAGTTCGTCACCCTGATCAAGAATATATATACTTTATGGGGTCTGCCACGCCTCCTTCTGCCTGTTACATACATTTAACAAAACCATTATACCCTGATTTCCCATTTTCAATGGGTTCAGGGTATAAAAAGAGAGGCACACAGAGAGAGAGAGAGAGAGAAAGAGAGAGAGAGAGAAGACATTGGATGAGAAAGGCAGGCATATAGCACATAGAGTGAATCTGAGAGTGAAAGTCAGAGAGAAAGTAAGGCAGAGAGAGAGAAAGAGAGTCATAAAGAGAGAGAGAGAGAGAGACAGAGATAGAGAGAGAGGGAGAAAGAGAGAGAGAGAGAGAGAGATAGAGAGAGAGAGACAGAAAGACAGAAAGACACAGTCAAAAGACACAGACAGACAGAGAGAGAGATAGAGATAGAGAGAGAAAGACAGCCAGAATAAGAGACAGACTATGTGGGAGAAAGAGACACACAGCGAGTATTGACAGAGAGAGAGAGAGACAGAGTTACAGACAGAGAGACATAAGACAGCGAGAGAGAGAGTGTTGATACTAGATATAACCTCATCAACGCAAAGAACGTGACAAGAAATGATTGACGAATATAAGGTCTGGAAATATACCTGGTTAGAGGTCATGGATAACGTCCAGTCAATATCAAGTCAGCTGTGAACTATTATTACATTTCATGTCTCTACTCCTAACAGATTGAAATTTGTGTTACATTGATAGATATACATATTCAGACATACATGTGGAACTTTCAGGTAAATAGCTTTGCCTTTTGTTTATGTCTGATGAATGTGAGAGATTTGTATACGAATTGATATAGTAAATGGCTTATAAATAAAGTTCAGCTTAATAATATATATAAGCGAGTTTAATTCAAGCATGTTTTTCTACATAGAGATACATAAAAGTCTGCTAAATTATTTTGGCACTTTCATACGAAATTTTTTAAGATTTTAGAGCCCCAAACTTAGACTTGAGGTATTTCATCTATTGCTTAATTATATATACAATATTATATTATAATTATTATATTAAACGATAGAATTCTTGAAGCATACGCCTTGAAATCTCTGGAATATAAATACATTTTATAATTATTTTCTCATAGTGTGGGCTTAAGGAAAAAGTAATCGGACCGCTTCACTCAGGTGCTAAGCAGGTGGCGTCGTGTGCAGGATACCTTTGCATTCAAACACTGTCAAGCGAAGCAGTTATTCTCGTTTGTTGGCATTGCAGTTTCCAATGCATTAACTCAGCACAAGTATCTCATAACTTTTGTGGAACATCTCGTAGTTCGTAGCCAGCCAGTTGGCTAGCCGAGCGTCTTGTATGCAGACAGGCCACATACTTATAAGCAAGACCTCAAGTCTTTTTAAACATAACCAGATAAAAATCTAATAAAGTGCAGACCGCCAACAAAATGCATACAGCAGAGCCGCAGCTCGAGCCAAGACAAGTCAACTGCATTGCCGCCATGCACTGTGCTTGTGCTTGGCTTGCTTTTTTTTTCCTCCTTTTTTATGAACTTAGTTTGGCGTTACGCTGCGTTTTGTTGTTGTTGCTGTTTTTTTTGTGCGCTGCATTGAAGCAATTTCTTGAAATTATTTTTCAATAATTTTTTTCTGTTTTATTATTATTTTTTCTTTTTTGTTTTTTGTAAGTTTTGTAGTTTGCCTGGTCGCTGCGCTGTTGCAGCATGTTTGCGGCACACTTTACACTATCGAATCATGCGGATCTGTCGACAATGTCGATTCCGCTGGCTGGCGACGTGGCTGCCTCGTCTCGTCTCCGGCTGTTGCAGCCATGACACTTGCAGGTGTGTCTCCCCCCAGCCAATCGGGCGTCTGTTGGTGTCGGTGCGAGGGGCAATGCGGGCAATGGGGGCGTGTCGGCGCTGCGGTTCTGCTTGCAGATGTGCTGAGCAAAACACGTCGCAAAATTAATTTCATTTTACATACAGCCTGAGAAGAAAAAAGAAGGAATTTTTAATTAACTTACATGGCGTATAAGTAATATTAAATTATTGCAAAAGGCGCAAGTAAAAGTGATCTAATCGGGTGTGCTCAACGTGCAGATACCGCATAAGTAGCAATGCGACGGGCTAAGGGATTAGTTGGGTATTGAAACTCTCAAACAGCTTTGGGTGATTTAGAGCTGCATTAACTAAATGATTGTCCACAGTCAATGGTAGTCAAGGTAAGCTGATTAATATAGATTTTAATTGATTTAAGGAATGATCAATTGATATCTTATTACATTATATGGCGTATAAGTAAAAGTGATTCAATCGAGTGTGCTCGACGTGCTGATACCGCATAAGTAGTAATTAGATGAGCTAAGGGATAAGTTGATAACCGACTGCGCTTCTTCTTTTTCTTATCATTAACATTATAGCAAAGATATTCACTAGCTTCAGCATGTCTTTATCTCTCTACTCCTCATCCTGATTATTAATATTTTCCTTTATCTATTAATATTAACTTTTCCATTAACACTTTCTATCTTTCATAGTGCAATAATACCACTGACCACACATAGCTGTGATTTGGGGCATAGCTGGCCGGACTGGCAACTAAAATACCCCCATCGGGTTGGTGGTATTATTGAAATATTTTTCTGCTCTTATTTAGGCTATATATTGGTTTAGTTTATACTGGTTTAGTTTACCTTAAGTTGGCTTTCGTTTTGTCAATATCCTTTTGAATAAATAAATAAATATCCACTAAATGATTGCCCATAGTCCAGGTAAGTTGATCAATACAGATTGATTTAGCGAATGCTCAATTAGTTATAGCACAACTTTGAGCTGTCTTTTGCATAAGTTGACTATACCCAATTGAAAATTCGTGCAGGGTATTCAAATGTGTGGTAAAAGTGGCGCAACCACCGAAAAGCTATTTCACATTGAACACGTTGCGTTGGCGCATCTCTGCCAAATTATGTCCTTCCTGTGCTCATAAAGCAGCAGCCTGCAGCCAGCAGCCAGCAGCCAGAAGGCAGCAGCCAGAAGGCAGAGGGCAGAAGACAGAAGTCAGCCAGTGCGGGGTTCTCCTGGACGCATTAATACAATTTGCGCTCGTTACGCGGTTCGCAACCCTCGCCGTTTGTGAATCTCAGCTTTGAATCACCCCCGACTGGCTCCACTGCCAACTGCCCCTGCCCCTCATTGTGTGTTGGTTGTGTTTTGTCATTAGTTTCATTTTATAATTTATTAACGTCAACATTGTAGCACAATTTAAACAAGAAGGCAAGTGAAGTGAAGATTTCTCAACTGTTTTTGAAAAGCGTACATGATGTGCGGCCCGATCACGTGCTGGCGCTTGTCTCTCTCTCTCTCTCTCTCTCTGTGTGTGTGTGTTGGTGTGTGTGCGTACGCTCTAGTTAGGGTGTTGAAGTTATTGCCAACATTTTTGGCTTTAAATGACCAACGAAGCGGATGCACTTTAATTTGACAACAATTGCGTAAATTGCCTCGTCATGCTGTTTGTCCTTTGACTTGCCACAGCTTCGTGTGCTGCATGTGTGTGTGTGTGTGTGTGTGAACTGCTCGACTTTCGATTTTAATGGATGCATCTCCCAGACAACAACTGACACAAATGTCGCTAAGGTCACGTGTCATTCGTTTGCGGCAATTCTAGATTTATCTAGCAGCTTAAAACTTGAAAGTGTCTGTGGGCGTTTGTCCCCTGTCTCGCACTCTCTCTGTCTCGCCCTTCCCCTCTCCCGCTTCCTCTCTCTCTCTCTGTGTGTGTGTGCGCCCCGCTAATTGTCATTGCTTGATAAATTTGTTGAATGCGTTGAAATAATTACAGATAATCTATTAGTGCATATAAAACGGTTTAACTTGACAGACGAACAGATTGAGTGACTGACTGAATGATTGATTGATTGATTGACTTACTGATGTGCTCAGTGCACAGTTCAAGTCATGTAAGCTAAGTGGCTCACTCTTAAGTAATTCTTAATTGAAAGTTGAACATATTTGTAGAGGCATAACTTAATTTTCCTTTGGCAGCTAGTCAGTCCGATCAAAGGTCATGAGAATCGTCTGCAAATGTTTGCTAAATTCCATTTATTGTACTTAAAGCTTCTATGAAACACATTTGAATAGTAGTTCAATCGATTATTGCGAGCTGACATCATTTTATATACTCATTCATGAATTGATATGAATATTTTTATTTTGTGCAATGGCCATCTTGCTGTCCGTCCGTCTGTCCTTCCGTCCGTCCGTCCGTCTGTCTGCCTGTAACGCAAACAATTTCGCAGCTATTGAAGCTAGAGACTTGAAATTTTGAACATATGTGTACTCATTGGTAGCTTCGTCTTAAGTATTAAGAATCTCCAGAGGGGCGTGGCTCGTCGGCAAATACTATATCTTGTATCCCAGAAACGCTATTATTTAAAGTGTTAGAGACTTGAAAGTTGGAATACATACTCACGTTGACACAAATTCAATATATAGCGGATATATCTACGCCCACAGAGGGCGTGGCAAACCGCCTTTTACTCCTCTTTCGGTGTGTGGAATATCTAAAATACCCTGTAATTTGCTTGGGTATAAATCCTAAGCCCCTTACCTTTACAGTTACGTTACTCTAGATACCTTCTAAGGATTGGCCAGCAATTATGTACCCACGCCCACTGGGGGCGTCAGTCCGGTCGCCACTTTGACATATTTATCGGACTGCTTCTGTTGCTAAAAAACCTCCTTTTATTTGGACTGCCGCTCATCTTGGAGTCAGTCCTCCTATGTGTTCCCGAATCGAGCCTAATCTTTATAGGGTTGATGACGCTTAAGCTGTGATTTGCAGTCAAAGGCTGTCAAACCTTCAGCTAGTTAGTAATTATTTATCTTTAGAATATGTAGACTATAGCTATAAAAGTCTGTGAGATATAGCTTATAGTTTAAAGCTTCATAATTTGTTAGCTAAGACTTAGGTAGAATAGAAAAAACTTAAAAGTTTTTATGACTGAGACATATATGTTTATACATAGATGGGAAATCCATAAGTTAACTTTACTGCTTTGTGCTTTGAAGTTCAAGATCGTACAACTATATATAACAATTTGGTAACTCAACTCAGTTAATTTTAAATAATCCCAAAGAAAACGACTTGATAACATTCATTTGAAATGATTAATCAATGCGCTCAGAAACAAAGAAGAGAATTGACCGCAGAAATCATAAAAGTTCTATTGTATTAGACTAAAGAGAAAGAGAGAGAGGGAAAGAGCGAGAATGACTTCTTAATATCAAAGTTGAGCACATGTGGTCGGTCGTGTGTCCATGAATAAGTAGTGCCTGGTGCGGATGAATACATTGAGTACATTCGAAGTAAATGAAAGATAATTTACTATCCACACCTTGTTTATATGAAATTAATGACTGCATTAGATAAATTACATTCAGAGGCGCCGAGGCTGCCTTTCATTACCGGCGACATATTGCAGTCAGCGTGTGTGTATCATTACAGTTGCGATACTACATACATAGTTAATAACAAGTGTCGGCGGGCACTTGAACCACTTGGCCATTGACAGGGCCAAGAACTGTCCACAAACTGACATGGCCAAAGGGACAAAAACTGTCTACAAACAGCCACTAAATAATCAGAGACCATCGATGTCAGTCGGGAGGGCTAATGTCTAGAAGCTTGGAGCCAACCAGGACACTCAAATGGAGTAAGAAACAGACGTCTTGCTAATGACACTTCGTGGCTACTGCCTGTTCTATCTCTCTCTCTCCCACACTCTCTCTCGCTCTGCTTTGTTATTGTAATTAGCTTGGGCCCCTTTGGCAGCGAACTTCTATCCAGCCAGGGTGGTACATTAAAATATGATTAACTTTCTGGGTTATACCGTTGTCGTGTCTATTTAATTAAAAGGGAATTTCGCGCTCAAACTTTCTCTATATACCCTAGCAAAGGATACATGGCCAAAGAGCAGGCGAAAGATGAGCTCAAAAGTAATTGTAGAGTTGTTCCGTTTTGCTGTTAATATGTTAACATATTGTACTATGTTAAGTAACATTTTAAAAGTAACATTGCCAGTTGACAATTAGATGAAGAATTTAGGATTCTGTTCCCTTATCAATCTTCACTACTCTCATTTATAAATCGTTGACAATTTCAGGGCTTCGACTTAGGCTGAGTAAAAAGGCTTTCCTCATAGTTATGTAATCATGTTAATATACTATGTTAAGTATACTATGTTAGTTGACAATCTTCACTCATCTAATATATAAATCTTGAATAACTTTATCGACTTAGGTAAAGTTCTATTCCTCGTATAGTTTAGCCGTATCTACTAACATGCTGTGTCAAGTAACAATGTTAAGCCGGATCAACTCATAGTTATGTTAATATGTTAACATACTATGTTAAGTATAATATGTTAGTTGATAATCTTCACTCTTTTCATATATAAATCATCCATAATTTCTTAGCTTTGACGTAAATAGAGAGGAAAGATTTTGTATAATTTAGCCGCATCTACTCATACTTATGTTGATAAGTTAACATAGTATGTTAAGTAACATTTTAAAATTAACATTGTCAGTTGACAATCTTCACTCTTCTCATATATACACCTTCCATGATTTTTGCGACTTGGGTAGAGTAGAGACACTTCGTATTGTTTAGCCGGATCTACTCATGGAGTCGCCACCCTCGTTTTTATTTCGGGAGCCGTATAGCGCACGCCGTATATCCAGCGCTAACTAATGACACTTAGACGAGTTTCGTTTTGGGGCTGACAAAAGGCGCTAATCTATATTTTACGTGTTTAGCGTTTACGCTTTTCTTTGCTGCCCCCAAGTAGCTGGCCGATCTAATCATAATTATGTGATTTCAATTGTTGTACAATAATTGTATTAAAATGGCGGTCCTTAAGCCATTTCAACCTGCCACACACACACACACACAGACACACACACACACACTGTCTTGGCCCGCTTCTGTTGTTGTTCGGCATTTTGTTAAAAGGTGACAATTAATTTGTCAATAATGAAAATTGTCAACGGAGCAGGGCCACACCAGCTAGGTAAGGCTAATTGGAATACCAGTCTATACCCTCGGCGTTGTTATCTGTCTCTCTCTCTTTCTCTTTCTCTCTGTCTCTGTCTCTGTCACCGTATTCGTGCTCGTGCCACATTTTTGCCATTATGCTTTTGGCCGTGCTTCGTTTTTGGTCGTACTTCTTGCGCAGCGGCGTCATATCGTTATACTAATGATATATAGTCTAGCTGACGGGTCGGTACACTTGGTAATTTTAATTATTTAGTCATTTGTATAAATTAAAATATTTTTGTCGCTGGCGCATTTTTATTGTCGCTAGCCACAAAAAGGGTTAAACGCTGTCACTGCTGTCTCTGCTTGGAACTGGCGTCTGGCTTACTGCTCACATCATGTATCACGTATTGATTAATGATTATTTGGCCGTTGGCTGTGACAACTCAATTTAGTTACATGTGCGAACAAATAACTTCGGGCGGAACCTCAAACAGATTCATATACAAATTTAAATATCAAATCAATTGCAAGAGACAGTTAGATCTATACTCACATGATATAGATATAGATATAGATATAGATATAGATAAAGATATAGATATAGATATAGATATAGATATAGATATAGATATAGATATAGATATAGATATAGATATAGATATAGATATAGATATAGATATAGATATAGATATAGATATAGATATAGATATAGATATAGATATAGATATAGATATAGATATAGATATAGATATAGATATAGATATAGATATAGATATAGATATAGATATAGATATAGATATAGATATAGATATAGATATAGATATAGATATAGATATAGATATAGATATAGATATATATATATAGATATAGATATAGATATAGATATAGATATAGATATAGATATAGATATAGATATAGATATATATATAGATATAGATATAGATATAGATATAGATATAGATATAGATATAGATATAGATATATATATAGATATAGATATAGATATAGATATAGATATAGATATAGATATAGATATAGATATAGATATAGATATAGATATAGATATAGATATAGATATAGATATAGATATAGATATAGATATAGATATAGATATAGATATAGATATAGATATAGATATAGATATAGATATAGATATAGATATAGATATAGATATAGATCCATGCATCTAAACCTTTCATAAAGCCCTTTAAATTTGAGGTCTGCTGAAGTGCGACGGAATTCGCTGGTAAAACAAAATTGTAAAGAAAAATGGCCAAAAAGAAGGCTAATGCAAAAAACCAAAATAAAATATAAAGTAAAAGTGCATAAGTGGGCACTGCTAGACTAACAGCTATCCTGTAAAAAGTTAGTTACTTTGTGAGCTGAGCTTACGAGTGGATGAATTGATCTGGTATAGAGCATGTTTCCACAAGAAATAGATGTCTGATTTCGTTTTCAGACCTTCTGCTAAATCAATTCACACCATTTGATAAACACAGGGTATACCAAGCACACACATACACTACCACCACATACAAACTACATTTGGGCTGATGCTGAGTTGGCAGGTCGCGCGGTCGAGCCGCAACGTCAAAATTGCTATGGCAAAATGGCCATGGACTTGAATTTGAGTTGGATTTGGAAACTTAGGAATTTGCGCCAGCAGCTGAAGACCCCAAACACACACACACACAACACAACAAAGATATGAACAGTCCATGGACATGGATGGGGACCCAGAGTCTGACTTAAAGTCAGACAAGTTGGCAATGGCAACGGCAGCAGCAGCAGCAGCGTCTGTGGCTAATTACAGGGCTGCCAGTAACAGAAACAGAAGCAGAAGCAACAACATCAGAAACAGCAACAGCAACAGCAAAAGCAACAGCAACATCAACAGCAACAGCAATGATATATATAAGCCTTAGAGTGTCTGCTTCTTTTATTTGCAAATCCGCATTCGGACTTGGCAATACTGCATAAATGGAGCCATAAGAGCTGCATAAAAGATGGGTTAGCCTCTTCTACTTCTTCTTTTGCTTCTTTTTTTATTATCATTATTTACATTCAGAACAAGAATATGAAAAGTTAAGTATTTATATATAGCCAAAACATATTTTGTTTTTGGTGTTTACCAAACACTTTTGATGCTTAAGCTAAGTATATAGAAATATATATCATGATTTTATCAGATAAGTTAGTTAGGCAGCATAGCAAAAGGACTTTGAGTCTGTTTATATGGCTATCTCCACATCTCCATCTATAGCCACACTTAGCTTGCATTACTCGATCTCGATTCTAATATTCTGAGAAGATATGAACAGCTGTGTTCACAAAAATAGTAGTGCGACTGAAAGGTTGGAACATAAAATATTTTTGGAAAAGAATTTGAAACGCGTATTAAGATTAACATATATAGCTAATATTTAGAAAGCAACTTGCAATTTGAAAGCAATATACCTATATATATATATATATATATATATATTCAAATTGCTTTCTAAATATTATTTTTATCAAAAAAATTTGCTGTCCAGCATTTCAATTGCACTACTATTTTTGTGAACACAGCTGTATATCATAAATCTAATTTCTGCAAATACTCGTATATATTTTATGAAATCAAAAACTTTTTCTGCCATATTCAGTTAGCTTTTACATATTTTCAGCAATTTCGATTCTATCTGTGCTGTTATCTGTCTGTGAGACCTTATTTTGTATGTCTTCTATTGGGTCGTTCACTAAGTAATTTCTTTTGATGACAACAGCTGATCTTATTGAATTTTTTCGCAGACAACTTTGCACTTAACCGCTTTATCGTTATATATTTGAGCAGCTGATATAGTAAGACTTGTTTTTAAAATATATATATGTTTTGTATTTACCAATCTTACAAGATATTCAATTCAATTTGAATGTTTCACAAGTTACAAATGCTGAAGTCACACAAATTGTGCTGGCTTTTTGGAAATACAAGCTCGAGGTCTGTTCAGAAAGTATCGCAAATTTTGTATATATTTCAAAGATAATTTTTTATTTCTATGAATATATATTTTGTCTCCTTCTCTTTATATATTTATATATATATGTATACGTATATTTTATTTTTGTTCTTTGTCACCTTCAAAGTAATCACTTGCAGATATTTTTTACTTGTGTCCAAAGTTTTTTCCAATTTTTGTTAAAAAATTCAGTTTTTGTAATCTTGTTTAGCTCTTTCTTTATTGGCGTCTTTAGCTCCTCAATCGTAAACTAGCTTCGTCCTTTCATGTGACTCTACAGTTTCGGTAAGAAGAAATAGTCGCTAGGGAATACGTTAGCTGCGGCTTCATTAGTCTGTTATTCTTGCTCAAAAATTCGTTATAAGCAAAATAGTTGATAAAAGTTAACTGAACATTCGAAATGGCCACGCTTATTGGCCCAAGTGAGGAACATGTCTACCAACATAATGCCAAGTGAAATATATGTAATCCGCGGAAATGCAACATTCGCGATACTTTTTAAGCACATCTCGTGTGTGCATCGCCATCTTAAGCACGCAACGGCTTACTACCTGTTCTATAAGAGCGTACTTTAGTCTTTGTTTTAATTTGGTTTAATCTAGCTCTAAAGCTAAAGAAGCTGATTCTTTTTTTCTTTTTAAATTTATCTAATTAAGCAGCAGCTTTAATAATGCCGACAAAAATTGATTTTACAAAGAAACAAAATGAATAAAGAAATGAGATATGAGATTGAAAAAGGTGAGAATATATTTATATTTATGTATACACAATATGTATGTGTATATATAAATATCGATTAACGCATTTCGTTGTCGGTATGATAAGATTTGGGTTGATTCGTAGCTCATTTAAAGGAAAACAATTTATCTTTTCGCACATTTTAATCATGCTCAATCATTTTGCTGATGTTCTATGCTCAGAGTCTGGCTGCCGAGCGCCTCTTCCTGCGATCTTAGTCTGTTGGCTTCTAGAGACGAGCCTTTTAGTGTGTGACTTGTGGAGCTCAACAGGTCCCACACCGCAAAGGCTCAGCGCAGGTTGCAGCGCATCAATGCAAAAACCTACACACACACCGACACACACACACACACACACATACACTCTATTTCGTTACAGTTTCCAATGTTACCTCCTTTGTCTGGCTTGCTTTGTAGTTTGCCGCATTTTTGATTTAGTTTTTGACTTCATAAATGGTTATTTTTTCGTTGCTTTGAAAACAGATTTCGACCTGACTTCGAGCTGGTGTTCGACACTTTACGGGCCCATGCGGTTCTTTGTTTGCTTAATCATGGGCCAGCCTTGTGGCGCCAGTTCTAAATGGTTTTTTTTCAGTCTCATTTTTTAGGTTACTTTCTAGGCCGAAGATCTATCTAGCAGCTCGTTCACAAATTTATTAAGTCTGGCGCGTTTAATTTTCATCGTTTATTAATCGATTTTCACTTTTGAGGCAGCAGCGAATATCAATTATGGTTATTACTATTTTAATAAGTACTTAATAAACTTTGAATAGTTTTACAATAAAATTAATTTTCACACGCCACATTAGAAAGTACTCGAACCAGAAGCCTGAGCAAGCTTCAAGTGGTGCAGCTTTAAGTTAATGGATCGCGAGCAGCTCAATAACTATTATTTGCTGGTCTCTGGCGTGCCAGCGATGTGTTTAGGAACGATTCAGAATACCCTAGGCGAAAGCACAAACCATGAAATACCCTGCACTTGAATTGATTTTGACTCAAAAAAGTAATAAGCAAAGCAATACAGATAAAGATACAGATAAAGATACAGATAAAGATACAGATAAATATACAGAAAGTTGCACAGCTACAGATTAAAGATGTATAGATTTTGTTAGCATTGCATCAGGTATAAGATATCATTATAATTAGATCTTGCAGTCTGGATTTATATACTTCCCTTACACTCCCTTACACTCCCTTGCTCCCAGTTAATAGATGTTCTCATGATAAGCAAAGTTTCTCAGTTTCTTAAAATTCATTTCCTTCCCATTTTCACTTTCTGCTCTGAGAAATTTAATTCTTCTTCATCAATTTCTATCTCTGCGCACAATTTTTCTTAGCATATTTCAGCTGATCCGTGCAACGCCGAGTAATTTCGACAAGTTTTTCCTACACAATGCCTATCTGTCTATACAACAGACTTAAGCTGATTGTAATTCGCGAATGACTCAATTATTAATATCATCTTGTCACGCAACAAACTCGGCTTTTCTACACTAAATATGCCCAGTTTAATGTTTAGTTGAGCTTAAACGGTTTGGCTGTTATCATTTGCAGAAACTTGATTAACTGGCATATGAAACATTTTGATTGCTTCTTAAACTAAATACAAATCGAAATGTTAATATAGCTTGAAGAAAGTTATATTATTGTGGATGAGACGAACAAGTTTTTGTTTCAACTGTGCTGAGCGCAAATTGAATTCATTTGAATGCTTCGGTATCTTTGAAGATATTGTGTTAGATTAATACCAATATTTTCAGAAAAGTTTGAGTTTTGTTTGATTTTAAAGATGTTTTTGCTTCGGCTTTACTTTACTTTAGTTCACTTTTAAATGTTTTATATATTATATATTATATTAAAATATCCCTTCTTCTTGGCTAAAAGGCTCGTCTACACGAACAAGCAATTCTAGTTTTACAGCTTATCATCCAATACTCTAGTATTAGTCGCTATAAAATAACAGCTAACTAGAAAAGCCTTTACAAATGCAGATCATAAAGTTAAAATTTAAAAATAAAAAAAAACAAATTCTTAGTTGTGTTTTTGGTAAGTGGGATTCCAGAAACATGAAAGAAGATGATGAAAGGTTGCAGACTTACTATGTGTAGACATCAGTAAAAGGCATTTTTCTATAGAGTCTTCATAGATTTATATATATTATGTAGGAATATATATAAAGGCGAGCTTAGTCCACTTACGTGGTATTCATTAGCTATTCAGTTGAAATTAGTTTGAAGCTATTAACATTTTTGCTCACTTTGTCAGAATCAATAATAAAAATCAATTTCTCTTCTGTTTTTCTATTCATATAACTTTATAAGGCACAGTCAGGCATTCTCAATAATTGGCTTACCAATTTATAGGCTTGTTGTAATCAGTTGTCTTTGGAGTGCATTAGATTTCTTCACAGACAAACAACATAAACTTAGCGATAAAAATTCATTCAGAAATGTCGATTTGCTATGGCTTACCACGCATTTCTCTCAAAGTTCTTTCTGTAGATTTTGTTTAGACTAGCTCTAAAATTGATAGATAAATAGATGCAGTGGGCATAGCTTTATGATCTTACAAAACAGGTCAAAATAAGCAAAATATTACAAAAATAAAAAAATAAAATAAAAAGAAATAGTGAAGAACGTTGAAGTCCGGCATGATAGACTGCATATTCTATGTTAAAGATTAAAAAACGATTCAGTTTATTCAAATATCAAAAATATTTTTAGATTTGCTATATTCATATAATTTATACCTCATATTTATTTATATATACCTGCTTTTATTTATTTATACTTCTAAAAATGTTGTCGATTTTAGCTCTAAAACTGAGAAAAATTTGTGTTTTGCGAATGAACTTAAGAGCAACTGTGGAAGCTACTGCAAGGCGGCTGTATAAACGAGTATTTATTGGAGTCCAGCGAAGTCAAGTTAAGTTTGTAGCTTAAAAAACGTCTTAAATAATGTAAATATCAAAATCAAATCACTTTGCAAATTGAGGCTACGAAGGAGTTAATGTTCCCTATTTCAGTCTCAACAGCTGCATAAATCGATTGCAAGGGATAGCAAAAGGCACATGTCACAACCATTAAACTCCGCTTACTTCATGAAGCAGTAAACAAATATCATTCAGAGAGACGAATATACATGCCATACACATCTTTGACTTTTAACTGTGGAATCGAAAGTAGCAAAATCCCATATGGTTATCCCAATCCAATTGATTGACAAACAATTTGTCTACTAATGCAGGGCATCGTTCAGTCGAACACTCTCGATTGTAGCACTCTTACTTGTTTTAATTTGTAGAAGTTTTTAGCAAGGCGACGCCTAGTTCCAGTCTCAGTCGCAGTCTCAGTCTCAGTCTCAGTCCCATTCCAAGTCCAAGTCTCAGTTCGAGTCAGACGTTGTGTCAAAGAGGCATAATTATGGGTTACCGGGCAGTTCGGGAAAAAATAAACCGAACGAATGTAGAACGAAGAAGCGAGCAGCAGAGAAAAAAGATAATTTATATGAAAGATGAGCACAGACAAGTTGTTGTTTGTTTGTTAGGAGCCCACGGTTGTGAAAGAGGTCGAGAGCATTTTGGAGCTGATGTTAATGTTGCTTGAGGTCAGACATTGCGCAATGATGAATTATTTGTAGACTGTGGCCGGGCTGGCTAACGGGTAACGAAGTCGGATCTGAGGCTGGCAGGAGTTGGTGCGGCGACTGCCTCGACCGCATGACAAACAGGTGTCAAAAGGTTGCTGGAGGCTGCCAGTGTTTGCCGCTCATACCTAAGTCTGAGCCTGCAACATTCGCACGCATTTTCCCTATTCCGTTGCTGGGGCTGCATTTTTCTAATCAAGCCGGTCGGCTGGCTGGCCGGCCTAATTGCTGGCAGGACCGGTATCAGACTTCGCTCCTGACAAGGACCATCTCTACAAACATTTATTAAATTTGAATGCCCAATCATGGGCGTTGTCCAAACTGGAGCAAGTTGAATTTAATTCATTACAAAAATTATTTCTTGCTGGCAGCCCAACAATTTATCATAGGCCGATTGAAGACGACTTCAATGCATTCTTCTACAGTTGCACGTCCCGTTGCTACCTCCTGGACGCCGGACTAAGCCTAATTAAACGAGACAGCAGCACCAGCAGCACCAGCAGCAGCAGCAGTCAGTGCCAACTGGGAATGAATGGTTTTTAGTCTCCGTTTGAGCCGCAAAGCTGAAAGCCGAATGCCGAAATTTGGGTTTGCGTCCTGCACTTGCATGTAATTAGTGCAATTGCTGAATGAATTACCCGTGCAGTTTCTGGAATTTCGTCCTGTTCGCCTCCTTTGAAGGTGCGCCTACACAGAGACGAAAAAAACTATTTATAATTCTGGTGCCTTGATAAATGACAAGTTCTAAACAGCTGTAAGTAATTGGTGCACGAGAGCTACCTAATGAATCGTCGGCCTAACCAAAGAGCACAATTCATTTAAGACTCCTACATTGATGTTGTTCCTGTTGCCTATGAACAATTATCTACATAAAGTAGACTAGTCTTATAGGTTGAAGAACTTTCTATTCATAACTGTTCTAGTCGGCACTGCCCGACTAGGATATACCCTGAACACAGAGAAGAACTGATATTCTAATAAGTTGACGATTCTTTAATGCATACATATCAAACAACACATTCACATACACACACATACACACTCACACACACACACACACACACACACTCAAACACACACACCCAACCACGTGCTCTGCCTACAGCGCAGCTTACGCAGCTACTGCGCTCGGGCTGCAATTATGGGCTTTACTATGGGAAATTAATTGTTGAACACTTTTGTTCTAGATGAACTTTTGTTAATCAAATTTTCAGAGCGTGATAATGACATTCATATGTGTGTATTAGCCCAAGCATAAGCTTAGAGTATTTGAAATACGAAATGCGTTTGCCAATTTGGGAAGAAGGCGGAGGAAGTATCCCAAATCCCAATAATACAAAGTCTGTGTATTCATTATAGAAACCAGCATAGTAAATTGGATGTTTCCATCTGCTTAAAAAACGAAGTCAAATTATCGATTTTATCGATAGTAAGGAAATGGCATCAGTTATCGAGAAAAAAAAAATGATAAACACGTAATGCGTATGGCATACAGGAGTATGTATTTAACTTAAAGTCAAGTCAAGGACGGACGGACAGATGGACGCACGGTAGGACGGCCAGCCAGCCAGCCAGACGAACGGAGGTACGGACGGACGGAAGGACAGCCAGACGGACTGTCAGGACATGACATGACATGAACATGAACATGACTACATCGACTTAGCTGCCATCCTGATCAAATATATATACGATATACGTTATGTGATTTCTCACGCTTACTTCTGTCTGTTACATACATTCTAACAAAACCAATATACCCTGATTTCCCATTTTCAATGAGTTCAGGGTATAAAAAGCAAAGTTGTTAACAACAGTCGACGCTTTGACGAATGGATCTATATAGTATATATATATTCTATATATACTATGAATAATCACAGCTCAGGTCACACTTTTACCTGTTTAAATTGAATATTTATTTTGCAGCGCGTCTAATCTCTAATTGTTAACTCGTAACACCATCTACCATCTACATACATATATTTATTTATATAGCTTTTGTCAAATAATTTAGTGGCAAACGCTTTAGAGTGAAATATGGCAACTCGTGCTTTCTGTTAGCGGCAATTTATGTGTGGGCAGTCGGTGGGCGTGGCTGTTGCAGCTTGTGAGAACATTTTTCCAGTTGATCAAATAGAGGTCAGCTAAACAATTGAGATGCGCTGGACGCTGGACGCTGCGGTTGCGGCTGCGGCTGTAAATCTTGAAATGGCTGCCATAATCCGAAGGCGATGCGTGACAGGCCAAGCCGAGTTTAGTTAGAGATTTGGAACAGCGTTTGGCGGCGTCGGTTGTGGCTGTGGCTGTAGTCTCTCGCTGAACAGACACAAGAAAAAATAATTCACAAATTATGCGAATTAAATTTTTAATAATTCTCATGGCAGCGCTAAATAAATGAGCGCGAAAGGTAAATGCAAGCAGAAATGCCTCAACTCCAGACTCGCCAAAAGTCCCAAATGGCTGCATAGCCAGCTCTCGCGTCTGGCTGCCCGCACGCCCGCCCATCCGCCTTCAGTTTGCCTTTTGTCTGGCCCGATGTGGCCAAAGAGTGGGATGATACAAAATATTTAACGCGTCAGGCATATCTGGCCATGAAGCTGCAGCAGCTAGTCAACCGAGCCAGTCAGCCGAGGCAGTCAGTCGGTCAGTCCGTCCGTCTGCCCGTGGGCCACAGAAACTTGCACAGAACTGAAGTCAAAATCATCAAAGTCAAATCATCAAGTCGCAGTCAGCGTGGCTCTAAGCACTGACTGCTTTCCATCGCACTCAAATTCAGGCAGGTGGTGTGTTGGCAGGCACTGATAAATGTCGACTTGGCCATATTGATATTGCAGACGAGGTGCCAACTAACCAACGGCAAAGACTTTGGCTTTTGAGCTTTAACATTCGCTTGCAGCTCTGAATGCATTATGAAAAGACTCAGCATGCATATGTAAGCATTTAAAAACGCAAATTTAACAACAGCTCTTCAGATATTTAGAGTTATATTAACCAAATTTGTTCAAGAGATTCTTTTAAAGTGTGGACTACTTAATTTCTTTTATAATTCCATTTGGTCAGGGTATATCCTAGTCGAGCATTCTCGACTTAAAGTATATTTGGCAAATGTGTAGTTTGGCTAAGACATCTATATACTAGTGTCTATATACTACTAATCTGTGCGGGATTCAGCCCAATTCTTGTCGAGCATTCTCAATTTAAAGTATATTAAGCAAATTTTACCTTTGGCTGAGACATCTATATACTACTATCTATATACTACTATCCAGAGCTGTTAAGAATTCCATTTGAATGGAAATTCAAAATGGGTTTTTGTTCTGAAAACCCATTTTGAATTTCCATTCAAATGAAATTTTTAACAGCTCTGCTACTATCTATATACTACTATCTATATACTACTATCTATATACTACTATCTATATACTACTATCTATATACTACTATCTATATACTACTATCTATATACTACTATCTATATACTACTATCTATATAATACTATCTATATACTACTATCTATATACTACTATCTATATAATACTATCTATATAATACTATCTATATACTACTATCTATATACTACTATACTACAATACTATCTAAATACTACTAGTCAATGCGAATTCCAACTTGATTCTCGTTGTTCAATCCTCTGAATTAATGTATTCAGGGTATATCCAAGTCGAGCATTCTCGGCTTTAAGTATGTTTGTCTAATCTTTGTCTAAGATAGCACTACATCTACATACTAGTTCTCTCTTTTGATTCGGTGTTCAACTCTCTGAATGACGACGCTAGATTGACAGCTGAGCCAACATATATAATGCTAAAGGAGCTAAAACTAAAGATTTATATTAAATATATAAATATTTTAAATATAATATATATACATTACAAAGGTTTAAAAAAATCTTTGACATTCTCTACTATTGACATATTTATAATCTATAAATTTTTAACATTTTCATATATTTCAAATTTCTAGTCTAAAGCTTAGAAAATGCATAAAATTGTTGAAACAAGTGTAAAAAATATTGCAGATTTTAGTCGGAAGTATTTAATATTGAATAGTATGAATCTATTGGGCGTCATATAATTATAAGTTCTTTTCAAAGAGTTGAAATGGAAAACTTGAATTGAATAGTATTAAAGAGCGCTTAAAGCAATTACATAAGACTTGAGGATAGTTTGCAGTCAGCTAGTGGAATGGGTACAAATTATTTAGGGTATTTGGGAGACAGGATGCAATCAAAAAGGGATCGCTCGCTGCTTGACCGTGTAAAGAGAAACGGAACTACAAAGTGTATTTTGTTAACAAAGTGTAATTAAGCTTGACGCTAATTAAAAGTCTAACAAAATAGAAATGTTTTCAGCTAGACTGCCATCCTGCTCGCACTCTCTCTCACTCGCACTTTCTTTCTGTGACACGTGCTCTAATTTCAGGCTGCGGCTGGGAACTTGTCAAAGAGCTGTCACAACAAGTCAGAGATTGCTTGGTGGGCTCGATGTTGTGCCTGGTATTGCTCTTTTTACTTGGCTGCTGTGACATTTTTATTAGCTGCCAAAGGGGTTGGCACTGCCGTTCGGCACTTTGATAGGCGGCCGCCCGACAAGGCGAGCTCGTCTCCGCAATACTGCTGACAGTGTAATAAAAATTAATTGAGTAGTTGCAGCTTAGCGAAGCAACATATCTTGCTTGCAGCAGTCGAAACATAGCCCAACACAGCCCACAGTCCGCAGTCCACCCACAGCCCGCCACGGCATCCGCAGCCACAGCTACCCCCCTGTAAGGGCCCGTTTAATCCGTAAAGTCTGGCTGATGTTTGTTGTTAGCCCCGCTTGTTTGTTTATTGCACGCTGGTGGTTGAGTTGTCGCCACCCAAACACCGCCCACGTCTCCATACCTCCTGGCTTTCAGGCAGCCCGCAACAATCAACATTGCCGTCCTCCTTGTTGTACGGCTCCCCCTTTAATGCGTGCATTTCTCTGAGTGTTGTTGTTGTCAACGGCAAAGGCCACGCCTTTTTTGCGTTAATTTCAATGGGGAAAACTGCTGCACTATTCCCACAACAGGCACCAAGCCCAGCCAAACGTAAGCCCAACCTAAAAGCAGCCCAACCCAACTTAAACCAGGCCAATCCAAAACCCAATCCATGCACATCCATAGCTTTCCCTCTCAGGCTCCGCTCCTGCTCCGCTCCTGCTCCCACTCCTCCTCCACCTTCTTGTGTAGCAGTTTTATTTGTAACGCTTTTTCTTTTCTTCCTCGTTTTCTTTGTCTCTTTTGTCATTTCCATCGCTGTCGCTGTCGCTGTCTGTTTATTTCATTATTTGATTTTTATACGCAGCACAAAGGCAAAGTGAATAAGAAATCGCATACGTATTTAATGTATATAACAGTTAGTTGGAGAGATCTTACGAACCTATAAAACTTATATGGTTACTGCTGCTTAACGTCAGTAGCCGATTCAGTCCAGCAAGCATACTTAGATACTTATTGGTATATTGACCTTGAAAGCGTCTTCTGCCCTGCAGCACACGAATCGTCTTCAAATTACCTTACCTGAGTTGAAATCAAATCGAAATGCGATGCATTGATCAAATATTATATATATATCTCTTTTTAATATATATTTTCTATAATATATATATTTTTCTATATATATTTTATATTTTATTTTAAAATTTTGTTCAAAATTTTTATTTTTAATTTTTTGTATTTTGCTTTGTTGTGATTTAAGTTATATATTTTAATAATCTGTATTCGTTGCAATTGAATTTAAATGTAAAATACCTAAGTGTAATAGGGATTATCTTTCTCAAAACGTATTGCAAGAGGAGGACAAAGCTGACTTTACTCCATATTGATGCTGACCTTTTGAGAGATCTGAATGCATTGCATACATATCCATGCATCTATTGCAAGGGCAAACCAAATAAACTTTCAAATATTGAAGAGTTTTTAGGTATATCGATAAGTATCGATACATTTCCATGCATCTACTATATTTCAAGAAAACTCTTATATGTACAGACCATTTAAATTTCAAATATTGAAGACTTTTTTAGGTACATAGACAACTATAGATACGTCCGAATGTCCAAAATAAAGAGAACTTTTAAATATTGAAGACTTCTTCTACTATATCGATAACTATTGAGATGTACGAGAATCCGAATCAGAGATCTAAATATGTATATAAGAGACTTTTACATGCATCTATTGCAAGTGCAAGCCAAATGGGCTTTAAAATAATGAAATCTTTGTTATGTATTGATAATTATCGATAAGTAATCGTTTTTTTAGCATACAAATATTATATATACTTGTATTTAGCCTTATAAAACATTATTTCACGATGCCAAATCAAAAGAGATATGCATAACTATATATTTATAGCTAATGTGAAAATATATATAAGAATATCAGAAAATACTTAATGGAACGACAGCGAAATTAAGTTTTAATATTTGATATAATTTCAATATATCTGAAAATAATATCTTAGATCTGTAATATCAGTTAGTTTTTATATATTTATAAATAAATGCATATACCTATATATAAAAATGTATATTACACATTGAAAATAAATGGAATGAACGATTTCTTGGCATCGGATAGATAGGTATAGCTAGGATAGGTATATTCTAGTGAGGAAAGTTTTCGAAACACTCTCCTATTACTATTGACATCTTTGATATGTGTCAGAGTAAATATAATATAAAATTCGCATATCTTAGCCTTAAGCTTAAAGATTCTCTTAGCTCAATTTACTTTGGCCAACACAAAACTTAAACTAATACAAAGAATGGCCGACTGAAAGAGTGCCAACTAGGGAACGGATGTCTTTGGCATTCATAAATAGTTGGGGTCTTTCGTAGTGTCCAGTCCAATTTGGAAGCCACCCAAGACTGATTTTTCTCTCTTTTCTTTTTGTTTTGTTTTGCTTTGTTTTTTTAAGTTAATTTGTCCGCATACGTTGGTATTAAATTTATCATCTGTATAACAATTTTTTCGCTGCCTGATTACATGACAAGATAATGCCTAAGATATATGCGCCTTGTCAGACAACAAATGCAAGCTGCAAAACAACATGCAACAACAACAAAAAAGATTACAAAACACAATGCAAAAAGAGAAATACATAAAATACTAATAAAAATAATTTCAGCACTAAAAATTGTTGGTGCAACAGGGAAAAGAAACAAAACAAGTCGCATTACTCTATTCGAAAGTGCACGACTAACAGATACGCTGTGTTTTACGCTTCGAGTTGCCTCTCGATCTGGATCTCTGCTTTATCCAAAGTCCGCATACTACAAACTTGGCATATATCTTCCATGAAAGTTTCAGAGTTTATGCTTGGGACTATACTATATACTATATAAAGGTATATACATATCTAGTCTACTTTCCTCTATACCCAAATAAACTTGTCAATTCTGGAATTGTTTTTTACTTGAATATGACGATGCCATCGCTTGTGTGTTACGTACATTGGGCGCGAATCATTATGCCATTTGTTGGCCGGCTTCCCTGGATACAGGGTACAAAAATGTATGCGGCTGGACGGACGGTTTTGCCGCGTTCCGCCGAAGCTGACCAAGTTGGTAACGGCGGCAAAATAAACCAAAAAAAAAAAATTTATTAATTCACAATAATAAATTTTAGTGTCTTTCGTTTTCGATTTGTATCGAATGATAATTACAGGTTGCGCTGTAAGAAGAAAAATGCCTCAGTTGCCGTTCCCAAGCCGAGTTAGCTGCTCGCGCCTGCCTTTGGATCTCCAGCTCTGCAGCTCTGCAGCTCTGCAACTCGCCAGCTCAGCAGCGCCACGCTCTAGTCCTGGTTTCGGCTTTGCCGACTTTTTGGCGCTGTCGAGCATGATAATTAATTGTGCGGATGAGGCAGTATGAAACAGCTCTGTGTTAGTTCGAGAGCATTCTGCTGATGTCTTGAATGGAATCACTTCAAGTTATGTCCCCCTAGAAGAGCGAAACTCTATGAGTGCATTGAAATATGCTATGCTGATGAACAGAGTTAGAATCAGAATCAGAGTCAGAGTCAGAGTCAGAAAAGTATAAAAATATAAAAATATAAAATATAAAAGTATAAAAGTATGTCCATAGTATCCATATTAAGTATTCTAAACTCTATAAATAGCTAATTTAATTCGTTTGATTGCCTTCCTCCTAATTGAATCAGTTTTCAAGCACATAAATTGCTAACAGCTACGCCAACTCACCTGAATAAGTATTCGCATTTCTTGCTCGATTTGATTTATATTGATTTATTGTCGTCACACTCAATTGCATTCATTTAGCTTTGTCAACTGGCAAGCTATAATTATGGTTTATTATGCAATTAAAGTGCGACGGCGAGGCCAAATAAGCACAAAATCTGGTCGTGGCTGGAAGGGGCGTTGGGTTTGAAAGCTAGGAGCCATCAAATCGATGGCGCTTCAAAAAGAGAAAGATAGAAAGAGATAGATAGATAGATAGAGAGAGAGAGAGAGAGAGTTAAGCACAAAATCAGAGTCGAACCAAGAGTAAGAGAGGGGAGAATGAAAGAGTTGATATGAAGTCAGTAGCGAGCAGGCTGATTGACTGGTTAAGCATTAAGTCTAATTATGATAATTTTGCTAAGCGCCTCGAGCTGCAATCGATCAATTATAAGGCACAGAGGTGAGAGGTGCATCATCTCTCTCTCTCTCGGTTGGGTATCCTGTCTGCGGTCTTCCTGACGCGCCAGCCGACGCGCAGTTGATTTAAACAATTTACACATTCGACATTTCGTCAACATGTTGCTCAACATCTCATCAAAACAATATAAAAATAATAAATAACAATAATTAAGTGCAATGAAGCCGCAAAGGCAGAGGCAGAGGCAAAGGCAAAGGCAAAGGTGGCATCACGTAGCTACAAGCACATGGAGTGCCAAGTGATGGGCAGGAGTAGCGCTGCGAGAAGTAGTTCCTTGGGGTGTGCGTCAGCCAAAGTACTGCAAGTATATTTATGTATATATTGCCGGCCCCTGCAAGTTGGCACCCTTTTCAGCGTAAACACAGGTTTTGGACCATGGCAGCAGCAACCGCAGCCAGCCAGTAGTAACACCCTCAACTTGCCACAGTCGGCGTCAGAGTCAGAGTCAAGCACCACCGAGAGTGTGTAATCAAGGTAGGTAGTCATTATATAGTAAACTCCATGGTCTTAGCCCGGGATTAATGTAGAGCTTCATACGATTTGCTGGCACTGATGCGCTGATTTAAATAGCTCAATTAGTTAAATATATTTCAACTAACTGCAAGTTCACATTAATTGTACTTAACAGCTAAAGAGATATGATGTGTAAGATATTTAAGATATGTTCAAATAAGAGCTTCAGCAATGTCGAATTGAGTTAAGTTTTCAGCTTGAAGTGAGAAAGTTTTTAATGATGATTTATATTATTTATATTATATTATATTAGTATACAAGGAAAACTGTTGTTGGTCCCAAAACAGTTGAATCTTTTTTGGTAAAGCAGTCAGGAAGGATTTTCCGACTTGCCACGACCCCAAGAGGTATATATATATAATTTTAAGCAAATCAATAGAGTAGGTCAATAATAATTATGTCTTTAAATTTTGAGTTTCTAACTTTAAAATTGTTGAAGATATAGTTTAGCCAGATTTGGCACGCCTCCATTGAGTGTAGATCTTGGATTGTCAGCGCGAGTATATATTCCAAATTTCAAGTCTTTAGCACTATAAATGTCAGCGCGTCTGAGATACCGGAAAATGCATTTTCCGATTTGCCACGCCCCTAGAGTAGCTATCGAGAAAGTCTTAACACTTTATCAGACGAGGATGCACACGACTATATATTTCAAATTTCAAGTCCCTAGCTTCAATAGCGCCGAAATGGTTTGCTTTCATACGGACGGACAGGCTAACGGACAGACGGACGAACACTTCGTGAATGAGTATGAAAAGCAAGATCAGAAAAGTTTGTGTTGATTTTTGTTACACTTCTTTTAATTTGATAGTATTGTAGTTAAAGAATTGTAACTAGGTGAACTTGTCAGCTAAGCTGCATTGACTTTAGATTTGGAAACAGTAGCTCGGAGCATTGATATTCGAATAGCAACAAATCGAGTGGATAAAAGTTTGTATTGAATTGTGATCGTGTAGGCAGCTGCAGTCTCCTAACTTGTCTCTACAGCTTGATGCAATGCACAGTTCTGAGAGGGTCTATAACGATTGGCAATAAGGTGATGAACGTCATGGCGTTATGATGATTCACAATTTTTGAGGCTTAAGGTCGATGCTGAAATTTGATTGATTCGCGTTTGCGATCGATTTAAAGCGTATTGTTGTTGTTGTTGTTGTTGCTTAGACACATTATCGCTACTGTGTGTCAGGACAAGCAGCGCCTAGCGTGATTTTTCCTGTCGCTGCGGGGCATCGAGGGGTCGTCCAACCGAAGCTTCAACTGGCCCTGGCCCTGGACGTGAATGGTAGATGCTGGTCGATGGCCTAGTGTCTGTTACTGTTTGTCTTCTTGTTGTTGTTGTTGTGTTTGTTGTTGTTGTTGCTGTTGCCATTTGTTGTATTAGCGTAAGTTTCGAACGCCGCTTGAACGTCTACGACCCACTTCAAAGTGATTTACGATTTTGTGACACGCCCTCGCCTAGCAATTTAGAGAACGAGTCCCCTTTCGAAAAAGAATACCCGTATAACCAAGCCATACACACACACACACACACACACACACTCACACACACATTTATTCATACATATGTATATTTAGATATATTCTATCACGTATGTATGTGCTCTCCACACACATGTAGATGTATGTAGTTACATACTTAGCAGACGGCTGCGTTCGGACTGCGGTTGGTTGGTGGCTTTTGGCTACTGCTTTGCTATTCTTTTTATTCAACTAGAACTTTTACCTAGCTTCACACAAATAACCATTTGTTTTTGCATTTGGTTAGGCTCCTGCACCTGGGCCATTGCACCTTCGAATAAGGGCTCGAAGTGTGTTTGAATTGGTTGAGTTTAGTTTGGTTTATGGTGTATAGCTAGAGCCTTCCATATACAGCTATACACTATCTACTTATTCAGTTAACATCATTATATAATATTTATATTTCTGTGTTCTTCGCAAAAGCGAAATCAATTGCTGATTATGAAGTACAATTCGACTTGACTCGAAAGGCGGTTAACCTGCCAAGAACATGTGGGCGAGATCACAAAAACAATTAAGAGCCCAACTTAAGAGCCCAACCAACTAACTCTCAATTTGAACTAAAATACTTAAAGACAAATGTATACTGGCCCAAGTTTGGAGATGTGGAATAGAAGTCTGCTGAATTGCATCGAAATGTCATCTAAACAGAGCTCATACCACTCAGACCAACTGCCTCAGCTGGGTATGCGGTGCTGAGTGGCAAAGAAGAAGCTCATATCGAGGAAAAGACTTGATCGAAGACATAATAAACAAACACTGAACACTCAACAACAAATATATCACAACAAACCGTACTTCCAAACCCAACTTGCTTGCCAGAACACTCCGCCACAGCAGAAGACGCAAAATACTCAAGAGGAAGATCCATCACCCATCACACTTACCGCATTGCTTCATATCATGTTGATTTCAATATTGAAGAAACCACTCACTTCTTCTAAAAGCCTCGTCAACACGTCTCAAAAAAATCTAGTTATACTTCTTATCATCCAATACTCTAGGAAAAGTCGCTGAATAGCAACCGCCAATTAAAAGAAGCATTTAGCTATTCACATTATAAATAAATTTCGATACGATTCAACTTCGGTTAAGATATTGTTCTATAGGAACTTAACTTAGTAAAGAATTTTTTATTCCAAGACTCAAGTCGGTCAGTCAATCTTAAATTATATAAAAACTCCAACTAAATTGAATTTTGTATGCATAAAATTGCGAAAAGTCTTTCCTCAATATTTCATTCAACTGATCATCTGATACGAGAAGTGAATCTTGCTGATGAATACAAAATATCTCTAATACATATTCACTTTAAGAACAATTTGGTAACCAAATCGGCTTGGACCACCTGTTAATTGGCTGCCATCTCTGTTCGTTCAGGTGGGCGGCGGCAAGAAAGTTCAATTCGAGAACTTAATAAAAACAAAAATTAAATAAATAAAAAAAAAACGTGCAATTAACAAGGAAAATTTGTAGTGAACTTCATGAAAGGCATGAATTGTTCAATTTTGGGCGTGGCCGGCCGGTCGGCGTGGGTGTGGCCAGGTGCTCTTTGATTGGGAAACTTTTCGTGCAGCAACTTACGCAAATTGCAAATGGTTTAATTAAGCGCAAATGGCTGACAACAATAAGAGTGTCATTATAATCGTTGACAGCCATAATAATAAGGGAAAGCGCTAAGCATCGAAGGGAGCATTTGCTCCAATTTGCGGGCGGGCCACGCCCAACTTTAAGTTGAAGTCCGATTGCAGACGGTTTGCATTGAATAATTAAAATTGTACATAAATTGATGTCAGTTGTGCGGGAGGGCAAGCATGCATACATACAGTAGAGCTTGACTAAGGAAGACATAAAGTGAATATACTTTCAATTGATTTCTAATAATTGAGATTACTGTGATAGCTTTTAAGTTTATATACAGCGTTGTTCATAAAAATAGTAGTGCGACTGAAATGTTACGCAGCAAAATGTTGTGATAAGCTTAAGATTTTGAAAACAATTTGAAGCGAGTATTGAAACTAACATCGATTATATATACTCAGATAATGTCAGTCGCACTACTATTTTGATGAACACTCAGTCACTATATACACTATATACACATACATCAAGCTCACATTGTTAGTCATTCAATGTGTTAACTGTACCAAAGTTTTGTAGCCGAAAAACCGCTGCTGTGGTTGGCTGTCGTGCGGCATGTGCTGGATGTATTGGACGAGGGGCTTCGGGTTAGAGGTTGGCCTAGGCCATTGGAGGCTCTTCAAAATTTTAAACACCCTCCGGCGTTCGCGCCGACGACTTCTATTCTCTAAGTGAAAGAGAAAACGAGATAGAGACTGAGATGTAAAGAGTACATGACGTTGATTCGTCTAAATAATGACGACGCATACGCACGTACACTCAACCACTCACCCAAACCACCCAAACCACCCAAACCACCCACCCACACACAGAGCACTCGACTGTGCTGAGAGTGGGCGGCAGGCAGCTCGTTGTCGGTCAGCTAATGAGAACCGACCGCAGCACCAAATCAGCAACTGGCGGCGCCTCAAATTCTGCCTTTGCTGGCCACTCATTTGGTAATGTCGCAAGATGTGGTCACCCAGAGCCAGGCAGCTCTGGCCAGGGCAAACTTAATCTGAAGGCATCTGTAGTTAAGGCGCAAGGCATGTGCTATGCACACTTCAAACTTGCCCCATGGCTCTCAGGCTCATTGTTTGTCCGGGCAGCGGCGCTGCAGCCAGATTCAAATGCAGCAGCTGCCACTTGGGGTGTGGCTCAATTACAACAACGTCTAGGAACATGTGCAGCGTGCGGCGTGCGGCATGCGGCGTGCAGCTCTCTTAAACACAAAACAACTGAGGCAAAAGTGTTTCGGCACTTTCTACAAATTTTTGTTGTTGGTCTCGTGTTTGTTTGGATATTTAGAAAACATTCTGTAGCATAATACTAAATATACAAAGATGCTGATAAACATGTCACTGTCGACAGCAAAAAAAACACCTCGGCTTGTGTGCATGGAAATAAATGAATTAAACTATTATCTAAAAGATGTAAATATTTTATAAGACTTACTAAAGGTGAAAGTAACAGACAATTGCAGTCAAGTGCTACTGACTGTTTCATACTCTGTCTCTACTCATACTACAAATAGTCTATAAAAAAAACATAATAAACAGTTTTTATAGATTTGTTCAGCTACAAGGACTACATCGATTTAAGTTTGTATTGCAAGCAATTTTTAAATATTTTTAGATATTCCTAATATGATTAATAATGTGCTATAAATTGTCTTAGTCAGTTATATAAACACGTATATATATATATATATATATATATATATATATATATATATATATAGTATATCTATAGGTTAGGCAAAAAATTCATATAGACACGTTTTGCACCTGCTGCGCCGAGTTTGCAGAGTGTCTCAATCCATGTCCAGTGAGGCAATGATGATTCACCTGTACCAGGAGAAGACTTAGACGTCACCAGCCTCAAGACCTGCTAGATCGAGTCTTGACATGATCGTGTCATAATTGCCTTGTAAACATCTCCTGTGTCAACTGCACCCTAAAACCTCTTCCTGCCACTAAGACATGAATACTTTGTTAGTTGTTATATACAATAGCTTTAAGTATATATTTATAAAATATTTCTGTTTAGATTAAGTTAAGCCTGAAAGGTAGCAGAACGTTAACCAACTAAGATTTCATTACAATAAAAAAAATAATAAATTAAAAAAAAAAAACTAGCTGCTTGCAGAAATTTGATTGATTCGTGATTCTTTTAAAGCGTATTGTTGTTATTACTGAGACAGATTGGCGCTGCTCTGAGACAGGGTAGACAAGATCTTGTGTGACAGAAGAAGATGCACACAGAGAGAGTAGTAAAGTGTTTAACCAAAGATATGATAAGATAAATTAATATACATATATATATGCACATATATGTACATACTTCATATAACTAGCTCATATAACTTGCCGAAAATGCAGAGAAAGATACATTAACAAATATAGCAATATAATATAACAAATATTATATATAGAGTTAAGGAGTTTTATAAATATTTTGCTGCTGCGTTTTGACATTTGTTAGCAAGAAAATGTCTTTAGGCCTTTAGGTACTATATAAAATACTTAGTGCTATAGCTGAAGATAGTGTATAATCTCTGATATCTTTAAATATAGTGTATAATCTCTGATATCTCTGGGGATAGTGTATAATCTCTGATATCTCTGGGAATAGTGTATAACATCTGATGTCTCTGAAGATAGTGTATAATCGCTGATATCTCTGAAGATAGTGTATAATCGCTGATATCTCTGAAGATAGTGTATAATCGCTGATATCTCTGAAGATAGTGTATAACATCTGATGTCTCTGAAGATAGTGTATAATCTCTGATATCTCTGGGTATAGTGTATAACATGTAATGTCTCTGAAGATAGTGTATAATCGCTGATATCTCTGAGGATAGTGTGTAATCGCTGATATCTCTGGGAATAGTGTATAATCTCTAATAACTCTTTTATAGTCATATAGCAGCAGCTCGATCAACTCAACTATTTTCACTTAGTTCCATGACGGAAGTATAGTTTCCTGTCTTTTATTTCTTTAAATGTATATAAATTCTAATTTTTATATTTTAATTGTATTCTTTATTTCTATAAATATATACACATATTTTTGCTTTTATTTTAATTGTGTTCTTTTATTTTTTTTAATTTTTATTGTATTCTTTATTTCTATAAAAATACATAACGTTTTTTTTATATTTTAATTGTATTCTAAAAAAAAAAAGAAATAATAAATTGTCAGTTTTGGCCTGGAATCCACTTTCATTAATTTCGAATTGAAATACATTTTGTATAAAAAACAAGACAAACCAGTAAAAAGTAACCCAATCGAGTTACCCTAACACACATAGAATTCCATTCACAAATACATGCACATACATACATACATACATACATACATACTTGTACATACATATACTTATATGTATGTATATATTTCCACAGGGGTTGTGGTCCTACTCAGTTTCAAATGAGAGAAAATAAAAGACTTGCATGATTTTGTTAGTTATATTTATGACACCCTAATGTGTGCACAAATGTTAGCTTCTGCTTCTTATAGCGTAAAGTTATCTTCAAAACAATGGAAATATGTGATGTGATATGATTTGAATTGCTCTGAACAGTCAGTCGGTCAGAGAAGCAGGACAGAGGACTTGTCGCTGGCCCACAAACATGATGCTAACATTCCAATGACATTCTCCTCACATAGCATCGAATTACCTTACTCGTTTCATTAAGTGAAAAAACACACAGAAATAAAACAAAAATACAAAACACATGCATACATTGCTGCAGCTCAAACTCTCGTATGACTTTTATGGCTTTGCTCTGATAAAAATAAAAAAAGTATATATATATTGTACATACATATATAAAAAGAAACAAAAGTATTGTGTGGACTAGGGGTAGCTATAAAAAAATAAAAATAAAAACAAAAAATGAAAAGAAAAGAATAGCAAAAGATATAAACTATTTGCTATAGCTACATGCCCTATTCATTTGTTTTCAATGGATGAAGGGATAACATAAATTAATGGGATCCATAGGATAAAAATGCGCAACATTTTGGCGTCAGCACGCGATGGGATTCCAGTGCAGGCAGCTACTAAGGGCTCGAAGTTGAAGTTGCGCTCTCTTTACGCTCTCTCTCTCACGGACACGAGCGCTATAGTGACAGCGCTGGAGCGACAGGGTGCGCTAGCGCGATAACGCGCGTGCCAATTGTATAGCCATCTCTGTTGCACAGCGGCCATTGCTCTAATTATAGGTTAGGGCAAGCACAGCATAAGACAATGCTCGGATTGGTCGTTGCCATCGCGTCGGCGCACAGCACGCACGCAACGGGGCGTCGCCGAACGAAACTCGTTTTGAGCGCGTGCTTGCTTGCTTTTATGAATGAACTGAACGAAAAGAGAGAGAGAACGCGAGAGAGAGAGAGAGAAAGAGAGAGTAGCGGCGCCCTCTGCTAGCCGGCTAGCTAATACATCATCATCAGCAGCGCCGGCACAAGCAGCAACAACAACTGTGATGATCATCATAAACGTAGCTCGCACTCGGTGGTGGCTCGCTTTATTGCTGTCTCTTTTGTACTCTCACACATGCAAGAGCTGCGCCAATGTTAGGTGTAACTGCGTCATGATGAATGGGAATGGCTGCTGCTTTGGCAGCGAGAGAGCGTAACTTCGACGAGGCTGCGGTTTGGATTGCTTGCTGGCTGGCTGGCTGGCTGGCTGTTCTGACTTACTGCAGTCGCTGTCGCTGTCGCCGTCTCAGTTTGCCAGCGCACACAGCCAAAGAAGCAGAACACACAAATACAACAATTGCAAATCGCGCTCTCTCTTGTTTTGACGCGCCCTCTGCTGTTTGCTGTTGTAGCTCTGTAGCTATACGACGACAACGCCTTCGCCTGACGTTGACGGAGCAGTCGCCGCCAACGACAAAACGGGAATGGGCCCAAGCTTTTTGTTTGCGCTGGCATCGCGTGAAACAGTTGCAAGCCTTTGAACGATCAGCGACGACGCTAAAAACTTTTGCGCGGATATATTTTGTTTGTTAGTGCAGACGCCTCCTTGTCGCCAACGTCGCCGCCGACGCCTTAGCACAACACAATATCAACATCGACATCGACATCGACATCGATAACAAACAAAAACAATAGCAACAACAACAACAACAACAACAATCACATACAGTTTTAAGTGCGTCTTAGTGCTTTTAAATTCAAATTCTGCTTATATTTTTTTTTCTGTTGTAAGTTGGCCCACGCGGTTTATTGTTTTGCTTCAGTTCTAAGCGCATTCGAATCTCTTGCATTTCATTTGATCGGGCTGCTTGTGACGATCAGAGAGGCTGGCGCCAGTCACAGTTGGAAGCGTGACAGTGACAGTGACAGTGACAGTAGAAACAAATATCTTTACAGCATAAATTGATAAGCAACGATAACAACAACAGCAACAGCAACAACAGCAACAACAACAACAGCAAGAGAGAGAGCAAATCTCTTCAATTAACAGTGAAAAGTGCAGTCGAATCCTTAAGAGAATATTATTTTTTGTTGCATATTTTTTATTGTTTGCGACTAGCGCGCGTGTTTCTCTCTCTCTCTCTCTCGCTCTCTGTCTCTCTCTCTGTCTGTGTGTGTGTGTGTGTGCAAGTGTGAGTGTGTGTGTTTCTATCAACATTGTGTGCCTTTAGAGAGCGACATTTGGACGAGTTTGAACAGCGTGCGACTTTGTTTATGTGTGCTTTGTTTGGAATAATCTAGGTTCCTAGGCAAATCCATTTGCTGCACGCCTCAAAATTACAACACCAACAGGAAGAAAGACAGCAGCAGCAGAAGCAGCAGCAGCCGCAGCAGCAGCAGCAGCAGCCGCAGCAGCCACTGTCGCCGCAGCAGCAGCAGCAGCTAAAATGTTAACGGACATGACACCAACCGCCGGCCAATTGTACGGCTCACAGATTCCGGCTATGGCGGGCATGAACATCACCAACATTGCGACACATTTGCAGAAACCGCAGGTAAATCCGGTAAGTGCTACCAACAGCAAACAAAATATTGTATATCCCAATTGGTATTTCTTACATATGTACAAAGATAAATATATCTCTTGGCCTTAACTAACTGCTTGATTGCTGCATATTCAGCAACTGTCTTAGAGCGAAATGAGTTATCTGATAATGTTGAGTTATAAGGCCAATTGGCTTAGAGCACACGTCTTTCTTATGGCTTATTGCATTTCATTTAAATATATGCATCAAATTATATATGTTGTATAGGTTACACTTCGAGTGCCTAACATTTCACTCTATATAAAAACAACTTTTCATACAATTTTCCATTTTTTTAAATTTTTTTATATTCACAATTTTGATGGAAATTTAACTATTTTTTTTTATGAAATTAAAGAATTTCTTTTTAATGAATTTAAAGAATTTAATTTTAATTAAGTTTTAGGCTTATCTAAAAGCTTTTGCTTAGACCTGCAATGCGAGTTCGTCAGGCGGAAAATGAATGGAAATGGAAAATGAAAATTGTGTCAGGTGTTAGCAAATGCTGAAATAAAGTTGTCAAGGCGAAGAATTCTTATTAGTATTTGATGCATATGTTTTCTGGCAGCTAAATCTGAGCAGAATTGAATTAAAAAGTCTTTGAAATATTTTGTGAATATCATGAATGGCTACGCCCACTTGAGGGTGTTAAGAATCTTGAACAAATTTGATAACTACAAAAGGAAATTTGTCTAAATATAAAAATATTTTACTGTAGTTCACTGAGCAAAAGGCTGAAATCTTTATATTGGACTGACTGTAGCGACATATTAGTTGGATAAAATTTATATAATATTATTATGTTTTTAATATATATATATTTATATATAATATGTAATAAAATTATATATATTTGCATATTATTTTTATAATATAATATATTTGTATACTATTTGTATAATATTATTAAATTATTTCTCTATATATTATATATCAAAAATTCTATATCCAAAGATGCAAATAGTTGCCTTAATATGTCCGCCTTTGCTTTAGGTATAGTTGATGTTTCATTTCAAATTCTTTTCATATCATATATACTTCAAATATATATAAATATATACATATATATTCATGTATCTATATAACGCTCAAAGATATTTATTTATCTTGACATGATTCGATCAAGTTCGTACGCCTATTTTGCATGTCATGCACAAATTAGCCTTCATAGAAAAAAGTGTCCCATTCACCTTATACATATTAATATATGTATGTAATATTAATGTATGTACATACATACATACGTGTGTGTGTGTATGTATGTGCTTGTCTACATCTATTCAATTATGTATGTGTATAATTGTGCATACACGTTTCTTATAAAATGTGATGATATTTTTAACTTTATCATAATGGCTCTGACGTGGGCACAGATATAATCAAGCTTTAATTAATTAGATTACATATTTTTAATAGCCACTGCGATGGCAGATAAAACGGCTCAGGTGTTGAAGCAGACAAATACATGTATTATTATTTATAATACTTTAATGTTTGCTCTTTGCTGTTGTTGTTGCTTTGCTGTGTTATCGCATTTGCATTGGCATTTGTCAGTTATTTGAGTTGAGATTTCTGTCCCAGTGAGTTTGTGGCAAATCAACCACTTACACGGCAATGCGCCTTACAATAGCTGAAACAATGGCAACATTTGTTTTATTTTTTTTTTTGGCAACAATGCCGCAGCGACAGCAAACGCCGTTAAACGCCATGGCAATGGATGGGATGCCAGGTACGAGAGCGCTGAAAGGGCCCAGGCCAGGCGCTGGAAAATTCAGTCACCCATGATGGGCATGGCTTCCTTTGTTGTCTCTGTGTGCGCTGATCAACGAAACTCCATGAATTAAACAAAAAAAAACAACATATAACTAATGCTGCTGATGAGTCGCTGAGTCCCTGTCTGAATGTGAGTTGAAGTCAGTTTCTAAATTGATTTGATGCGGCTTGTTCAACGCGTCGCGGTCTGTGTGCAAACGAATTTCACGCTACGGCTTTGTAGCTACGCACAGCACAGATACAGCTACACTTATAGACACAGATACAGATACAGATGCAGATACAGATACAGGTAGGCGATACATGGCAATTATGTGGGCACTCAGGTATGCGCTGCTTCTGAAATCAATTATTCGAGCTCACTTAGGTTACTCGAGGTGCCAAAGTCAAAGTTGATATGATTTGCATCTCTCAGATATCGATCAAGGTGTAGACTCATTGCTACATTTGGCCATTGTTCCATCTATAATACCTTAGAGCGCCAGCTCAACTTCACAGATTGTGCTCTGTGCCCTGTGCTCTTCCTCTCACAGCTATTAATGATGATTTTGCCAATACCCATAATCGACAATTAAAAAAGTGCTTTGATCGTGCCGCATGTGAAACATAAACTTAAATCTAAACTAAGGCAATGCTACTTGAACGAAATCAATTCCAAAAATCCTAATGATGATGATGATAGAGAAAAGACAGACACGATGGCTCACTCACACACACACTCAGTTTTATTTTTTTTATTACAAAAACTAAAAATTAGTTTAAAAATCAATGAATTTTGAAAAATTTATTTGTATTTTTGCAAAATTTTAATTTACATAATTTGAGATCTGAGATCTTTGATAACTTTAGTTTCCTTGTTCTTTGGCTGCACAGCGCAGATCAGCATTGATCAGGATTATAGATCATAAGCCATTTATATATTGTATTTAATTTTTTTCTAGTCTAATTGAAAAACTGTTTTACAAAATTCTGTATATGAATATAGCAGACTGAATCTAGCGTTCTGAAACCAAATTAAGTAAACATATTTAACATGCATTGCTAGAGCCTAAGAGAAGACTCTCTATAATATTGCCTATTCATCAACAATTCAACAATTTTGATTGTTTTTGAAATTGAAAATAAATATAGAAAAGAATTCCTTGAGAGGCAGCAAATTGCTGTGGCAGTTAATGCTGCGAATAGACGTTTATATACATATACTAAAGATATTTCTATAGATATAAAAGTTTATTATAAAATTTGGAAAGTCTTTAATATCTTTTGGCTGTTTGACTTATAGAATAAACAAATTGCAACATTGCTTTGACATTTGACACAACATTTAACAGCTAATAGTTGCCTTTTGGCTTGAAACTTCATTAGGGATAGACTTACAGTAGAGCAGCGCTGTCAAATTGTGGAAATGAAGCACAAATTGATATTGATATTGATATTTATATTGAATTTCTGTTCAACATTTAGGGGTGTGCTACGTAAATAGGTAGAGTTGTTGGAGTGAGGATAATCTACGCACGATATAAACTTGATTATAAACTTGATTACCATTGCTTTCTCTATCTCTTAGAATAGCTGCAATCGCAGACTCATAAATTTTGGCAGCTGTCGAGCTCTTGCTGCAACTCTAACTGCAATCATTTGCGAAAGTTTCATTAGGATTATTCCTTATATATTTAATGTTAAGTTAAGCAACAGACAGACAGAAGACACAGGCAAAGAACGAAGAAGTATAAGTGGCAAGCACAAGAGCAAAATACAAATGTTTACTTAGCATATGTCTCTGAGCTGCATGCAACTGCAGTTGCATTCATTTGGGGCTGCTGCTGGCCGAAATTGATAAAGTTTTTAGCCCGGCTGGCAGGGCCTAATTGCATAACACTTTCAATAGAGTTGGCAACGTCAATAATGGCCATTAACCATCCGGTCAAATAGGCGCAAAATTGTTGGGAACTCGTCTAGGTTGCCGTGCCTCTCGCACTCTGCGACTACTTATGACGCCACAGTGAAGTGTGTTGCATGGGGCATGGGGCATGGCCGAGCCGAGCTGTGCCACAAGCAAAAAGTGTAAACGCCACGAAACTACGTGCGTCATTCAAAATGTAAAGCCGCAGAACAAAATGTTCTAAACGGGGCTAGAACTGGCGTCCGAGTTGTAGTTGGTTGTAGACCAAAATGCTGGCGGTTGGCATCGAGCTGGGGCCCCGATATATGCATATTGATGGAGCGGGCAGGCGCTTATTAAAATTAATACCACATCAATCATTTTACAAACGTGCTGTCGGCCAAGTTCAAAGCCAGCGGTCGGCTAGACTCGACTTGGATCGACTCGACTCTAGACTCCACTGCGGCCATGCTCTGCGCTCTAATCTTAGGCTCTGTTTAAGAAAGTTACACATGCGCATTGGTTTTAATTAAAGGCGTTTAAAGACGCGACGCGAAATACAGAAAAAAAAGAAATATTAAAAAAAAAATGATAAATTACCAAGACAAACTGAAATTAACATTTATGCTTGAAACAAAGCACAACATGTGTTTCAGTCGAAGATTCAGAGAGTCGGACAGTTGGACAGTTGGACGCGGAGTCTGGCAGCAAAGGCAAAGCGGTAAAACGGTACGCGTCCAAGTTGCGGCTGTTAAATTATTGAAAATCATGCAATGCTGTTGCTGTTGCTGTTGCTGTTGCTGTGTTGCTGTTTTTCCCATGAACATCTCTTGGACTTGACTCGAAACACTCTTTGAACTTGGGCCTGGGCACTGTCTGTCGGCATAATCAGCATAACAAAAGAAATTAAGCAATAATATATTAATGAAAATACAAATGCACAGCGAGCTGTGAGCCAGCTGGAGCAAGATCGCCGCGTCATTGACTAATTTGTTGTGTTTTCAACACGGTTAGGCGCCAGGGCGTCGCTCCGCGGCAGGGCATCGGTAGCCCTGACTGCCCCGAACAGCAGGCGCCGTCAGCAGATACCCAGTCAGTTTTTCATTCGACTCGTCTATTGTCTACACAGCGAGAAATTATTTCAATACAAACAGCTCAAATATAATGCGTAATTGATTTTCAATTTGTATAATTTTATACGACGGACGGAAATATTTGAAAATTGATTATGAATTGTCCTGCTCTGATTCAGCATATGCTTCAGAGTATTGTATGGAACGATTAGTATCTTAAAGGCCAGTCGAGCTGGAGCGCATCTTGACTTCAAGTCTATTAAATATTCCCTGCAACTTTAGCTGCGATAGTTATATCCTAGAACTTTCTGCATCTTTCCCCAAGCAATGTGTTCTGTGTTAGTTATTTTTCATAGCCTTAAAAAATATATTTTTTATTGATTTCACTTTTGATTAAATTGCTTAAAAGTTAGCTAAGGAAACTAATGTGTAAAAATATATACAATATTTTATATATATGTGTTCATGAAAATAGTAGTGCGAGTGAAATCTTGTACAAATTAAACATAATAATAACATAACAATAACTTTAAGTTTAACATGACATATTCAAATTTGTTGAATATTTTGAAAAAATTCTAAAACCTGACAAAATCTGTGAATACAAATCGCTAATCCAAAAATCAACTTACTTCAACTATTTTTAATTGCGCAAACACAAAGATTTTGATTGTTTCTATAAGAAATATCAATTTTCTAGTTGATTAAAGATTTCAAAATGGAGAAATTTGATTGTGAAACACAAAGATCTAACTTTTAAGCAGAAATTCATTTCGATTTCATATATCAAATTGAGTTTGAGTGAATCAATTTGAATCTTTTTGATTTTCATTCAAAATTTCTTTCAGTATTGCCGTGGCGGGTCAGCCAGGCTTTTAGCTTATTTCCCTTTCAGCGCTGCTCGACATATTTACCTCATATTATTTGGCTTAATGAATGCGCCTCGCTTTGTGCAACTGTCCGACCATTTTCACCTTTGACAATAGGCTGCGGCTGCGGCTGCCGCAGCGGCAGCGCAATTAACTTGCGTCATCTAGAAATTTAGGTGGCATGATGCTGCTAAAAAGCCAAATGCAGGTATATCAAAAGGAATAAAGTGCAGTGGAAGCGAGAGCGCATTACAAGGTCGCTCCTCGGCCCATCAAAGGTGCCGCTCGCGAGCATTTTTCAATTGGTTTTCCAAGCTGCCGTCGCGTTGCGTCGCTGCTGACTTGCAGCTCGTCACCGTCAGTTGCCACCGCGTAAAACGTCACTGCGGCTCTGGCAATTTGACGCTGACAGCCGGCTGGCAATCGCGGCGTATACGCAACGCATAATGGAATTAATCAGATTTGTTGAAAGCCATGTGACAGTCAAGCAAAGCAATTTAACTGACAGCACAAGCAACTTGAGGTGTTTTACAGCATGTTAGCTCTCTCAGCAGCGATAAGTATCGATCGGCCGTTGAGGCTTTCAAGCGGCGAACAATCAACGTATAGTTCAATTTGTAGCTAAGATAAGCTAAACTTTTATACAAGTTGACAAAAAGGTGTGGAATATTCAATCAGCATATTAGGAAGAGGTATTTAGTTTGCTTCTGCTGATATAGAGTATTGAAGCTTGAGAGTTGGCCAAAAATTGCAAAAGTTATAAAACAATGTGCATTTGAGGTAACAGAAGCACTTAGTTAACTGAGATATACTTTACTGTTGCTTACTAAATATATTAAGTTCAATTTGTATCAGCGACTCTAGAGCGCATTTAGCTTTGAGCTTGGGCCTGGGCCTGTAAGGTAGCTACAATCTACTCCTATTTATTCCTTCTGCTATTCTACAATACTTAAAGTTCTTTAGATTCCACTGCAGTAACGAGCATGTTATCTTTTTAGTCCTCGCCTGTTTTTATGCTTGCATGCGCTTCAAGACTATCCAAGTGTCTGTAACTGTATCTGCTTACTATATTTTGTCTGCCTTTGAGACCCTACCAAAAACTTGTTTATTTGTTGTCCTGAAAGTTGCATAAAGCTAATATTTAGACTATATCATATTTCTATATATCATATACACACCTACACGAAAACTTTTCACATTTACAAGGAGTTAGCCCTACTCATGTACCCAGTAAGCAAATATTTCGTGTTTTCAAATGCAATTTGAAACCAACTATAAAAAAGGAAAAAAAAAAACTAAAGGATTGCAAAGACTTGTTATAACAAATGTCACTTAATAGTTAAAGTGCATAATTTAGCTATGCCAAGCAATTACAAATGGCAGCGGCAACAACAACGCAGCCACAGCTATGGCATGATATATGGACTGAGTGGACTTTTAATTAAACGGGCCCGTCGAGCTGACGACGTGTGCGCTTTATGGTGCCATAGAGTGGCAAATACTTTGAACATTCCGAATGGGCCCCAGCGGAGTTCAGTTCAGCCCTGCGTTGTGGTCGTTGCACCTTGGACTCACCTTTTATTTATCATGCATTATATATTTAGTGCTCATTTGACCTGACTTTGCAATGCTAGCGCAGTTTGCCTTTGACAATCGCGGACAGGCGATGAATTGCCACTAACAACTTGTGGTTAGATATTTTATATATACATATGAATGTATATGTGTGTATATATATATTTATTTATTTATTATGTCATCATTCTTGAACAGCTAAGCCAATGTCTCAGACTTCTGATTCTACATGCGAAATGCTTTTAAATATTTTTAGTCAATTTAATTTAGGTTTTTGACTTCACCTTTAACATTTGAAGTTGAGCTGAAAACTAAATTTGAAATTAAAAAAATATTCATTTTGCATAAATCTTTGTAAATGGGATTTCAAATTGATGGAACTCAGCTGAACTATTTAAAAATCATAGTATATAATATTTATTTAAATATTTTTGGATATATAGAACTGTTGCCCCTTCTTTAAGGACTAAAATTCAATTTTTTTGTATACCCTGAACCCATTGAAAATGGGAAATCAGGGTAAAATGGTTTTGTTAAAGTGTCAAATGTATGTAACAGGCAGAAGGAGGCGTGAACAGGGCGACGATCAGGGCAACGATCTGAGTTGATTTAGCCCTATCCCTCTGTCTGTCCGTCCGTCTGTCCGTCCGTCCGTTCGTCCGTTCGTCCGTCTGTCCGTATGTATGAACGCGTCGATCTCAGAACATATAAGAGCTAGAGACTTGTTTTTTATTATTATTACATTTACTCGTACTGGAACTTAGCTTAACTTTGAATTGATTTGTGTTATAATAGCTATGGGTAAACTTTTTATAGGCCTGGAATACATACCCGAGAGCCTGGGCATAATGACATCATGTGTTGCATGGTCCAGTTCAACTGCCAGATATTCTTCGTTTCTTCAATGATATGTATATGAATATTCGAGCCTGACTATTAAGAATTATTACGTGATCATTTGCAGGTATTATATTGTAGTAGCTATGAATTGAAATTTGTGTAGTTATCTTGAAGGCATTGGACAGCTGCATCTAGACTGCAGCATAATGTAATGGAAGCTTTGCAGTTCAGCAGTTAACATTTTTAGGCATTTACCTTGGCTTCAAAGTCTCTAGAAAAATTTGCAAATTTTCGAAAATGAAGTTTGCAATTCAATTGAAAATTTAACGTTAATTAAGTTAACAAACTCAATTAAAAATTTGTTAGATTTATAATTTGTACACTCAGGTGCAAGTACACAGCATAACATGGCATATGAACTACACTACACTACATTACATTACATTATACTGCAATACACTACACTCCATTATATATACAATTTGAGCTTACTTCCTTTTTTTCGTCTTACTGCATCGTGTCGACATTATTGCAACTTTCTCAGAGCCGGGGCCAGGCTCAAAGTAAGCGCGGCCTGGCAATTTTCATGTTGACCCGTGCGACGATTGCAGGAAAGCCGAATGCATTGGCCAATGCATCAACAATTTATTGGCGCGAAGTCAAAGCGTTTGTCAGCGTTAATTTGAATGCAAGTTCATAAGTTAATCAATATATATATATATGTTTGGCAGCAGCAGCAGCTCTATGGATCGAATGTAAGTGGTGAGGAGGTGGGGCGGAGTGTCCGTGGCGGGCAATCAATTGGCGGAGTCAAATGCGAAACAGCTTTTTGAATTGTTTGATCGTGCTGTAAATTTGCTTTTCGACTTGGTGACGACGATGTCGGCGAGCTGCCTTATATGGCAGAGCCAAGGCAATGCAGCTTAGTTAGCCAACCAGCCAGCCAACCAGCCAGCCAACCAACTGGCTGGTAAATGTATGTATATATAAAGATATATTTATGTATGTATATGCGTCTATTCGTTGTATTACTCGATCAAAAAGGCAACTGCAACATCAACAGCTAAGCAAGATTGGGTTACGTTAAAACGTTTGCTGCAGAATAAAATGATTTATGGTCTGAATTGCAGATAATTGTGATAATCATACCGCAAGGGCGCAGTCGCAGTCGCAGTCGCAGGTTTTGTTTTTGTTCGAAATCGATATAAAATCGAGATGGGCACTGGCTGGCTGACTGGCTGACTGGTTGACTGGTTGGCGGGTCTGTCGGGTCTGTCGAGTCTGTTGGGTCTGTCTGCTCGGGATGCGTGTCTAAAATGCATAACAGTTTTTGGTTTCTTAAGTTCTTATACCCTTTACGAGCTGATTGAATGGTATTCATGGTATTTATGTTTGGTGTTTTGGTCGATGTTACACTTACAAGCAAACCATTTCAATTTCATTTCCTTTTTTTTTTATTGTTTATATCTGTATACAGTTGTTGGTCTAATGAATTGATCTTTTCAGCTATATTTTATGTGGACTAAATATTTTATCTGAACTTTTACTCAAGTGAAGAATAGGTTTTGATCATATGGACTATTAAAAAGTAATTTAGAAATAGTTATATTTGAGTTGTTATATAAGTTAAGCGCCCTTTTGCTAATAGTTTGGCATTTCAATGCGCTGAGTTCTGTAGACTTGGTTTGCAGTGGAATTTAGTAGGTTCTACAATATTCCATATTTGGAGTAAATGTTAAATGTTTAGTCTGCCTCATCTGATTGGAGAATCTGAGCTGTATCTGAGCTTTCTTGGTTGTGCTAACTTCTGCCGCGTCTGACTGCCAAATCTGCTCTCTTATGCATCCACATTTTTATCATTTCTGCTAATATTTTTAGCAATTGAAGCAGATCTCACATCTGCTCTCCTATGCATCCACATTTTAATCATTTCTGTGAACATTTTTGGCATTTGGACCAGTGTGCTATGGTCGTATCAGCTTATAGTTTATAATAGAACTAAATAAAGAATAATTATTTATAATAGAAAATATTCTTGAAGCATTTACATATATGCCATGGTAGTTCAATTGATTGAGGTTGACTATTTCTATGATTTTTTTTTAGAGCTCTCTTATTATTATATATAAAAGCTGTTATTCATGGTTTGCTTACTATAGTTTATATATATATCTTTATATGATATATAAGACATTTACGTTTCTTCTGTTTACTCTTGCATCACTTATGCATTTATTTTTCGTAAACTTTTTTTGCAATATTTTTTTCAAAATTACTTAAAAAATATTTGCTGAAATGATACAGAATCAAATTTTATTTTATTGTAAGAGAAATAAAAGAGATTTCAATGGAACAAAATTGTAGAATTATAGCTTGAATGATAAAGAAAATATTTAAACTTAAAGAGAGCGTAATCATTATGACTAAAGTAGACTAATTCAAAGTTTTTTATAGTAGTTTTTCTTTTACTTTTTCTTTATATATAAAAACACATATTTAACGATAGATAACCTAAAGGTTTGTTCAGACTGACTTCAACATATTACATACTAGTTGACAACTAAGACAAAGACAAAGAAGCTGAGGCCAGCAGGCTGCAACGCCTCAATAGTTATAAGGAATATAGAATCGGCATTGTCTTTTCTTGTGCATTACCAATTACAATTTTTATAATTTCTTATACATATTCACACTCTTAATGAGAGAGAGAGAGAGAGAGAGAGAGAGAGTCGCCCTCAGTTTGCATTCAAATGGCTGCATTTGGCTCCTATTGCAAAGGGGCTTAGAGAGGATCTGCTGCGTGTTAAGCGGCTCAGACGACCTACATGACGGACAGTGTTCACTGTAGGTGTCATTGTGTTGATGTGATGCAGTTTGTTTGTCATAACGGATTTGGCTTTGTTGATGTTATTGTGTTTATGTGCACAGCTCTGTGGGCTTATTTGCTTAGGCGGCTTAGATGCCTTTATGCTCTTCCTTCTATGGACGCACCACGGGCCATGGGCCATGGGCCATGTACCATGGGCTACACTGAATCCAAGTTAGATTCTTATGGATTTATTTAAGTGGCTCGCTGTACATTTCATGTCATTTTATGTGGCCATATTTCTGGTAGGTGCTGAAGTCTGCTGACGGAAGAGACAGACTAAACAGGCGAGAAGACGTGAAGAGCAAAAGAACGAGCGCGACGGATGGTCGTAAAAGATGTTGCTTGTTCCATGTTGTTTTGTTGCTTGTTGCTTGTTTAGTGTTGTTTCTTTTTCTTTCCGCATGCTTGCAAATATTTTACAAATGTCATACACAAATAGTGTTTAAATATCTTCAACTTTTTATATTTATTAACTGTGAATAGGATTTGTTTTTGTTCGTGTGTTTCTCCTGAAGCTTGTTAAGTAAGTTGCATTTGTTATGACTCTCCACTCCAGCTGATTTGTTGACCGAAAATGCAATGATTTATTTGTGAGGGAACGAACTGCGTTTGTTGTCGTCGCATATATATATATATATATATATATATATATATATATATATATATATATATATATATATAAACATTTGTATTGATTTATGGCCTATAAAGTGCGGCACTGTGACGAGCAGTTGCTAAGAGAAATGGGTTCTGTGTGGCGACAGAGCTCAAGTGACAAATCTTATGTTGCTTATATGCTATATATACTGTACTATAATATATTATACTATATAATATATACATATAATATATAATATATTATACTATATCCAATATATATACTATATACTATACCTTAGACCATAATATTACATGCAAGAATATCAAGTTTTAGTTTTGCATTAGTTTTGCTCTATGCTGAAGTCTAGCAAATGTGGAGCAATAAGAGTTTCTTTTGACTTTCATTTGCTTAGCTTCACATGCAAAAAAGAATTGCTTAAAGGATAAACTCTCTGCCCAAATAGATTTGGCTTTAGTTTGGATAATCTGTAACTATTCTAGAATTTGTCTAGCATTGCCTGAGCACAGACTTTAGTCTACTCGTACATAGAGTATCCATTCAACATCTATCTGTGTCTGTCTTCAGCTGAACTTCCGATTTCCGTTCAAGTAACTCATCAATGAATAACAAAAAAGAAAATGTTGTGACCCACTTAATGGTTTATGGCTTTCAACGCTTTGTCACTTGCAGCGACAGCAACAGCAACAGAGATCCGTGCAGTAGCAATATATTGCTGCGGCGACGACAGTTGTAAATATTATGTTAAACACTAAATGAAGTCGTTAAAATCATTTAATAATGCACTTTTTGACTCGTTCGCGCTGACAAGTGAAGCGATCCTCAACGCCGACGCGTTTGCTTTTAGTTCAGCTGCTGCCGCTGGGGTTGCCTGCTGCCTGCTGCCGTTTGCAGTTGCAACGCTGCGTTGCACTCTAGCGAGGCATGCAAATGGCTGCCGGCCAGACATGTGGCATGACATTTGTTTAGTGCCGAAACGACGCGACGTCGATTGCGTCTGTGGCTGTGGCTGTGGTGGCGGTGGCGGTGGCGGCTCTTGTCAAACAAAATTGAAAGGATGTTTGATGACATGCTAAATTGACAAATGCATGCAAAAGCGCTTGGTAGCTGCCGCTTTGCATGCGCGACTCATTATTCATAGCTAGTCAAAATTGCATGCTGCATGCCACACTCTCACACTCAGTCTCAGTCTCCCGTTCTCTGAAATTGAATTTGTTACTTTCTCAATTGGATTTTGATAAAGCTCAGCTTGCTAAACAGATTTGTTAGAACAACTCACTTTGTCTACAACTTGCAACTAAATTCTTTAGCCGTTGCAAATTCACTGCGCAAATATGCCACATTTTCGGTTCATCAGCAACAGCAATAGCAACATCAGCAGCCACAGCAAGTGCATGACTTGCCAAGTTAAAATCTAATGCCTGAGCGTAGTCATAAGGTCAGGCTGGGCGCATTATCAACGCCGGCAACAACAACAGCAACATTTTTGCTGGCTGCAAGCGATTCGTGCATCAAGCAAGGCGAGACTCCAGCGACATGGCTGCAACAGCACAATACATGAGTCGTCTTGCCTTTGGTGTTGCTGTTGCCGTTGCCATTGTTGTTGTTGCTGTTGCTGTTGCCGTTGCCGTTGCTCTTGTTGCTGTTACGCCTGCTGGTTGAGATGTATGTGCAGTGATTACCACCAGGCGAGCGTATACTTTAGCATTTTATATGCTTTTTTTTTTAGGTCACGTTGTCCTTGTGCACAAGTCGCAACATTGAGCTTGGAGCCGCAGTTGACTCCGCTCGATTCAAGTTAAGTCTTACGCCCGAAATTAGGTTTCGTTTTTAGCACAAGGCGCGCGTTGAAATGGCGTTGATGATGTTCATGTTTCATGTTTGCAGCCTGATGAAGCGCACCGATTATCCCCAGCATCAGCATCAGCAACAGCAACAGCAACAGCAACAACAACAGCAGAAATATGCCAAGATAGCCCGTAAATTGATTGATTTGCCACGGCACGAAGCTGGACTAAAGCTGCAAGGCAACTACATATAATGCAGCGAGCCAAGAGCAACGGCAACAGCAACAGCAACAGCAACAGCAACGGCATCAAAACTCGTTTCAGTTTCAATTTCATTTTAAAGGCACTTTGGTAACGACAAAAATTGCCATGAGTGGGGGGCAAAGTGGGCGTTGTTGTTGCTGTTGCAACGTGGCAGCCGTTGCTGTTGCTGCTGATGTTGCTGTCGTTGTCGTTGTAGGCAGCAGCAGCAGCAGCAGCAGCAGCATTGCTGGCATGCCAGAATCTATCAATGTGTACACATTTATGCGCGCTATTTTCAAATGACGGCGACAATATATGCAGCAAATGCAATTGAAACGTAACGAAATGTTGTGCAACGCCCACTATTGGCTGCTAGCCAAGTGAAGCAGTTGCTGCCAAGTTGCTGCGGTTATAGTTCCTGATGGGCATGTCGCTGCGACTGCCACATAACTATTTCTCAATTGAAATCTGTACGTGAAAATTGTCGTCGTTGTTGCTACTGCTGCTGCTCGTTTGAAAAAATTCAATTGCATGCAAAAAGAGCTAAAGCAGCAACAGCAACAGCAACAGCAGCAGCAACGGCAACAGCAACAACGGCAGCAATTGCTACTGCAACAGCAGCAATTTGTATGCAATGAATTAAATTCCAGCGAAGAGCGTTTACTCCATCGGCTCGCCATTGAGGAAAATCACAGCAAAACCTCTGACCCGCCATGTTGTTTGTCAAGTGCGTCTGACAGCAATCGCTGCTGCTCATGTTGACATGACAAATTTGGCTGGCAATCAGTGCTGAGAGCTCCGCGCAGACGGCAATCGCAGTGTCAGCTGCTTACTGATTCTGATTCTGCTTCGATTGACTCTCGAAGTCAGTCCTATTAGCTTAAGCCAAGTTCAGGGCACAGTTAGTATTGCCTAAGAAGGCTTTAGATGGGTCTGCCCAAGCGACAGCAACAACTTTTAATTAAACCTTGAGCTATTTATATTGCTGCAACAGGAATACTTCAATCCTCAATCCGCTTTAGACCTTACCAAAGCCAATATGCTCACCTTGTTGCACAGTGTATAGAAATGTGAAAAGCATTATTAAACTCGTCGCCACTGATCTTCCCACATTCGTTAGAGCCGTCAAAGAACATGGCCTGCAGATTGGATGATGCAGTGAGCTTGGCCCGGCCATCGGCATAGGCATTTGCAGCCAAAAATGAAAACCTAAACGTTGTTCTACCTCTTCTTCTGCTTCTTCTTTTTCTTGTTGTTGCTGTTGTTGTTGTCTGGAACACTGTCAGTAATTTTTGGGGCCCGGCCAGCGGTTTGGCTGACTGCTGGCTGCTGCTCTGCAGTTTCAAGCTTCGAGTTTCGAGTTTCGAATCTTAAGTCGTTGCTGGGTCTCAGGCCTCTGGGCTCTGCTTACATAAGCTTTGCCGTGTGTGCAGGTTGTAATTTTCCACTTTGCGCCTAAACAAAAAAAAAACCTAACAACAACAAAAATACTGAGCATAGAAAACACTGCAAACGATGACTTTTGGGCTAAAGTATGATGTAGCTTTGCAGCTCGAGTTCGCCTTCACAATCATTATCGGCCTGAGCTCCAGATAGCCAACTAGCCTGACTGAGGGCTAGTCATCAAATATGGTTAGCTGCAATGAAATGCTTTACACGATTTTGTGCCTTTTGCTGCACAAGCTAAAGAATTTAAATAAACTATTGTTTTACACCCTGGACATGCCTTTGATGATATACCAAAAAAAACAGAGGTATACACAGGTAATAGAGTTAATCTCTATGTCATGTTAGAGGGTATCTGCTAGTCTGTGTAGGTGTTTAGCAAGCGCCCTTAGACTCGTTCATACAATGTTTTATGGGCAATTTTCGGCTTTTCGTGCTGGCGGCTGTCGTGTACGGAATTCAATCAGAAATTATCATTGATGGCGCCTTTTTATGGCTTGTTTTGCACTTTCCATAAAAATATACATCCATCTATCTTAATGTGCTTGCCGCGACCAGCTAATTGATGTTGTCTATCGCCGTTTGCCGTCTGCCGTGCTTTTGCGTTTTGTTAATAAGCCATTAAATGCTCAATAAAACAACAATAGCCAACACCAACCAGCCAGCCAGCCAGCCACAATGGCAATAGATAGTCACAGTCCGCGAAACAATATGGCAAACACACATTTTTAATTCATTGAGTCATTAAACAGCATTCATAATTCGCTTGCCTAGCATTTTTCAACGATTTATGCTGAATTCTTGCTGCCACTCAGCCACTCAGCCACCGTCTGCTGGGGAAGGTCAGCAAATGTGGACATAGGCAAGAGCCAATTGCTGATCTTCTTCAGGCGAGCGCCAGCTTGATTTATTAATCATTGTCAGCATTCATTTCAGATTGAATCGGAATCATGAATACAGACTTTATTAGTTGGCCAACAGTAAAACAAATATTGACTAAATGAATAGGAAAAATTTATAAAGTTACAAAATTCAAATTTAAATCAAATTTTTATTGTTATTTCTGCTGATTATAACAGATTAGTGCTAGAGCTATACATTTCATTTAATTAAACTCAAATGTTTTACTTTTTATTTTAATTTATAAGCTAAAAAACATTTTGTTTTGTGCAATCGTTCACTGAACAAATATTGAAAATTATGAAATTTAAAAAAATATATATAATTAATAGACACGCAGCTCTTGCTGTGTCACATGGCCATTAATCAAATTCAAAAGCTGGCGACGAACATTGCTTTTTAGCAGTCAGTGTGCATATAAAAATCAAATGAAACAAGTATGTGCATGGCTAGGAGAATACGTGTTTGCCATTAAACGGCTATCAACGACTGTGACATGCACTGTTCGAAGTGCTGGAAATTAAGATTCGATTTGACTATTTGTTGGACTCAGATAGTGTGTAGCTTATAAAACCAATATACTCACTTTGATTACATTGTGAATTGGCTATAAAATTGAATAATTCAAGCCGATCGGGTTCCCTTTTTGGCGGAGACTTGGCTCAACGTTGAGGCTTTGTATGCACATATGCATGTGTTTAATTATTTATTATTAAACGAATTGGTGCAACCTTAACTGCCAGGTAATTGGCTACTGGTGTTCTGCCGACTACCACTCTAAATGAATATGCAAAAGAGGCCCCAGCACCAGCGGCTGCTGTGGCCAAAGCCAGAGACTGAGACTGAGACTGAGACAGAGACAGCGACAGAGACAAACGGAGCAACAAAACAAAATCCACAGCGTTTTGTGTATTGACCAAAGCAACTGGACAGCGCGCAGCGGGGCGCGATGCTCAGTCGAGAGTCCGAGATCCAGTTCAAGCTGCGAGCTGGGGCTTATATTCATATGGCCAAATCAAATAAGCTCGAGGTAGGCATGTGCGCAGACAATCGAAGCGAACGGACGGACGGACGGACGGACGGACAGCCAATGTGTCTGTTGTGTTGTCTTTCTTGCTGCTGCTGCTGTGATAGTGGCACTGGCAGTGACAGCAGCAGCAGCAGCAGTAGTAATATCAGTTACTGGTTTTATGATGCAGCGTTCTGCAATTTATCAGCAAGTTAGGCCTGGCTGTGCGTTGATTTGAATATCCAATTATAAACACATTCGGCTGCTGCAGACGCCTTCGATCCTCGCCTGCTTTTTCCACGAATCCACGAATGTGAACGACGATGAATGGCTACCGCTACCGTACGCTGGATGCTGTTGGCTTAACACACATTGTCGCACGTTTAGCACAATGATACGTAAAGCTTTGTTGTGGCGACAGGCAGGGGCGTGACAGTGTGACAAATGTGATACGCATTTATATGCCAATGACACGAAGCCAGCTAAAAATGTGATTAGCTGCATAATCGCAGCCTGGCTCGCTGCAGATTTATTTTAATAACTTCTGGTAAATAGGAGCGAACAGAGCAACAATACGAGTACAACAATAATATTGCGGTTGATTTATGGAAATGTATTATGACTGCAGTCACGCAACGATCGGCACATACCGACATGGGACAAATGAATTGGCAATTCTGTTGTGGCCCTAAAACGAAAGCATTTAAATACCCTCTAGTTGCTGCAATAGGGCTGCAACGACTTGAAGACGATGAGATCTTAGCCTTAGACCTTCTTACCCCAACAGTCGAAAGCTTGCATGTGTGTACTATATAAGACCGCATGCCTATCACTTAGTAAATACTTGTCACTTTTAATTTAAAGCCCAACTCGAAACGCGAGAGCCGAGCTATATTCTGAACCGGAGCTCGTTTGGTTGGGGATTTTCGTTGCTTTGTCGAGGGGCTGCAGCTGCATGCCACAGCAATTTGCAATTACCACAAACACGCGGTTCTGGACTGACTGACTGCCTGCCAGCCAGCAGTCGGCAGCAATAACAAGAGCTTCGCCGCGGCAGCGGTGGCATGGCAAAAGTTTTACAATTAGAACACTTTCGCGTGGCTCTAATGATAACGGGACTCAGCTGCAGTGCAGTGCAGTGCAGCGGGGTCGACGACGATATAGTAAGCCACTCCAGTCGGCCGACGCCAATTCCGATGTATGATATAGTGGGCGTGTCAGGAAACTAGCTTTTAAGTGCGTCTGCGCCTGCCTGCGCCACTGAAGATTGAAGTGAAAAACGTTTAACGATTTTCGGCTTGTTGAGAATACTTACTTACATATGTATATGTATGTGTATATAAAATTCCGAATTTGCCAGAATTGCGGATACGAACTTTCGACTCATGCTCTCTGTTGCTGCTGTTGTTTTAGGCCCATACAACTATGCCATAGTTTGGTTGTTTATTTAAGACCGTGTCAGCTATTGTTGCCATTCCATGGCTGGTCAAGTGGCAGGGGATAATGGCCATTGTGTGGCATGTTTATCGAGGCTCTGGCTGCATGAGGTACTTGACCGAAATTGTTCATTAGGCAGCAGATTTAGAGCAACGTTTTTGGCCAATCGGCCGGGACAATGCACTGTTTATTTAACAGGCGCTGCTTGGCTGGCGCATTAAAGGATTTCGGGCATTGTGCGTATAAAGCGGATGATCTTATGGCTGAGGATTTATATGGTGTAGAGAGCGCTAGGGCGCTGGTTGATCTCGTTTTTTTTTTTGCATTTTTCTGCTGCCATCTCTTTCCCTCGCGACGGCTGTTACCTGGCTGGACATCCTGCGGTGATAATCACAACGGCACTTTTTATTCAACAAAGGGAACTCTCTCCATTTGTGTGTTTGCTCATGTTTTGGGATAGTTGCTAATTTGCTACAAAGTTGCACATTTGGCCGAGGGTAGGACAGGAACTCAGCTTAACTTAAACTGCCTGGCTGCCTGCCCTGTTCTGCCTTACCTTCTCACAGCTTCTCAGCGGCTCACAACATCCCCGTCCAATCCCATCGACCGATTTCGATCCCATGCCATCCATCAAATGCGCTGCCATTTGGCAGTTACCTCCTGCCTCTCCATTCATTATGCCTCGCTCATATTCGAAACGCTGCACTTTGACCTTCCGCTCCTACTGCGCCAATTGAATCATTTAGCTTCATTGCGCCGCGTGTGCAGCCACCCAAATGGCCATTTGCCACACAATGGTACAGTCAGCACAGCATATCATGGACTAGCTATGGTTTAACTAGCGTCTAATGTGTCCCGAACATGCCTTGATAAATATTAATTTGATTCGCACTTGCCTTTTCTCTCCCTTTTTCATGGTTGTAGAAAGTTTTTTTTTTTAGCAACAACAGCTTTCGCCTTTGAGGTAGACAGCTTTCAACACCCCTTCAGTAATTGCTGAAACTAATAACTGAGTAAACCGGCTTTATTCTCGATCAACAATTCATCAATGCGACGTTATGAGAGTTCCCATGCGTTCAAAGTCAATATACATATTGGCGCGCCATAAATATCGATATCAACTTGCATTCAATCAGGCTCATTATGATAATAAAGACATACAGCTCTAGACACCTACACATGGATAAGTAAATATCCATATGCATGTGTGTGTGTGTGTATTACCCACATGCACGATATTGAGTGATTCGAGTCGACTTGACTTGTCTTGACTCGACATCGACATCGGCATCGACATCGACATCGACTCAACTTGACTCGACTTGACTTGACTTGACTTGACTTGACTAACTTGTCGAGTTGTCTAAGAAAGTGGCTCTGGCAGTCCGCTGCTTGTGCTTAAGAAACAGCTCCACCTCTATATAGTGTCAGCCCCCGTTCAAGTCCAGGCCTCTGTCTCAGTGGCCGTCTCAGTTTCAGTTCGAGAACCAGTCGCAGTCATGATCATGATTGCCTGATCATCGACATGAGCATCGACAGCTTGCGGCGACGTATAAATTTGTTCGTACTATAAACAAAATGAGCAAAAGATTTTTATCTGTTTGTGTAAATATTTGTTAAAATTAAGCTTTCATTTAAAAAGTTTCAGAAATGTTAACTTGCTTAGCATGCACCGATAATAAAACAGCAAAAAAGTTCACTTTTTTTTGCGAGTTGGCAATTTGTGGGTCTCGCTCTTGTTAGCCAGGAGTTGGTAAACGTTGACTGATAGAAATCAGCTGAAGTGAGATATAAAGAGGTAACTTTTTACTAGGTGGCAAGGGAGAGAAAGGCGAAAGGCGAGCGGAATGCTCCAGCTCCCGCCCTCACTCCCGCCTTAGCTGAGAAATTGTTGGGATCATTAAAGAGGCCGAGCTCATCCATTTGTAAGCGAGACTTTGGCTAATTGCAGACACTTGTAAATGATGTGGGAATCGCTGATAGATTTGGGTGCTTAAGATCTGGGTACAGGGTATTAGTCGGACGATCACTCTGCCCAGTTGGCCCATAGACATTGAGAAACATGCAACAGCAGCGAGCCACACATAACTACAACTTTTTTCCTCTGCTTCTTCGTTTTTCTTCATTTTTAATTTAATTGCGGCAATTAAAGCAACGCATAGATGCATAAATAAAGAATAATATTAAAGTTGATAATTATGCTATAGCATATGTGAATACAAAGAAGAAGAAGCAGAAGCAGAAGAGGAACATATATACATATATAATATAATCCAACAACTGGTTTAAGAAACTTCTTTGAGTGCTGGCGCTGGAGCTGGCGGCATCAAATGAGCTGCGGGAATATTTAAATGCTTGGAATGTTTTCTATATTTCATATCCATCTACATTTGTATAAACATCTTTGCATTTAGATGAGTGACAATTGTTGCCACCTAATAACCAATTCAATTATTGGCTGCCTAATAAACCCGTTTACTTCAACTTAATTATTGGCCTTGCCGCGTGAGCCTGCGGGGTAGTTGAGTTTGGCATGGGGCGGCTTCTCCCTTCGGCTTTCAGCAACGTTTCAGCCAGCACTTGAGGCCTTAAATGCGCAATAACAACAACACCTGCAACAGCCAACAGCCAACAGCCAACAGCCAACAGCCAACAATCAACAACCAACAAGCAACAACAACAAAAGCCTCAACTAAAACATTTTTTATTTAAGGGGCTAAATTGCCAAATTGCTTTTGTTGTTTTTGTTGTTAGCTAATGACTCGATGAATTTGTTGCCGTCTGAGCTGTGCTGCCTGCGCAGCACCTCCTCAGCTCCTCAGCTCCTCGGCCCCACATTTGATGGACATCCAATGATTATGACTTTTAAGCAGGCTCTAAGTGCAATACAAGTTCGGGCAAACGCTGATAAAGCAAGTTGCGCAGGGCGCAAAATGTTTTTGGTAATTAATCAAAATTTTGTGAACTCTCCACAAAGTTACGAATACTTCAAGGGTTTGCCAAAGCAGCTCAATTTAATGTGAGTTTGGAGTTGTTGTTCTTTAATGTGTATATATGGATATAGATGTGCTTAAGTATAGATTATAAGGGTATGATTAAAGTTCATAAGGGTACTTTGTGCTCCAGTTAGATTGACTCTAGAGCGCAGCTGCTTAAGATTTCATTGAATGGGAATTTCAGTTGGAACTCTGCGAATTAGTTATATTTACTTTAGAGAGCGTAAATTGAGTGTGCAGACTACTGATGAGTTGCTTTAGAGATTATTAAAAAGGAATTTTGCTGTGAATAAACAAAAAGAAGTCAATTTCATTAAGTATATTATATATACATATGTATATCGGTTACTTAGCCTTAATTTGGTAGAGCCTCTTAAGAAGTTTGCGTATCCCCAAGGTAGTCAAGGTGAGAGGAGTAAAATCGACACATCAGTATAGAGCTGTGTTCATAGAAATAGTAGTGCGATTGAGATGTTGAACAAGAAAACTTTGTGATAAACATAATAGTTTGAAAACAATTTGAAGCGAGTATTAAGATTAACAAATATATATACTTATATATATATATCTGTCCAACATATATGCAGTCCAACATTTCAGTTGCACTACTATTTTCATGAACACATGCTTTTCTAGCCCAATTATGCTCTTCAAGCACAGTCATGCTCTTCCAACCCATCTACTACAATGTTCATTAAAATAGTAGTGGCATTAATAAAACAGAAAAGAAAGCTCTTTCAATATCTCTGGACATCTCTATGAGCTTTACTTTTGCCAGGCATGGGCAGTCGTCTTGTTTGGTCATTTATCTCAGAGTCTATAGGATCTACTAGAAGAGCTGAAATATCAAATTCAATCTAGAGTATTACCTTAAGTACAGCTTAAGAGCATAGCCATTCGACTTTCGTCCACTCTCATCAACTCTCCTCGGCTCTCTTAGTTGCAGTTACGCAGTTACAAAGCGCAATTCGATTAAGAAATCAGAGCGAGCAGTGAAAATGTGTGTTGGTCATAAAGTCAGTTGACTGTGCAGTAAATCGCCACTCACGCCTTGGCGACCATCGACTTGATACATAATTGAAAAGTGGAACCAACCCCAATTACTTGCAGACAGCAGTCGAGCAGCGCCACGAGCCACCCACTTCGCTCCGGGTAAAAGTTCAAATTAATTGCAATATGAGACACATTAAATTTGACCCCATTGAGGGTTGATCTCCAGTTCTATATGGCAGAGCCAAAGGGTGCCACACACACACCCTCACATAAAAAAGAAGAAGAAGAGTCTTTCATATGGCCTTAATGAGCGGTCAGTTAATCATGACATTTTAGACAGTGCCATTTGGCCATTGTCCTGTAGCTCAACTAATAATGATATGCTGCATAGGGGGAGGCGAGTTAGTTCGTAGAGTTGTAAATTGAAGGCATATATTAATGGTAGGGATCGGGATTGGAATCAAGTTTGAGCTTGGCTTAAAGTTGTTGCCGCACAATAAAGACACTTTAATGCACTTCATCAATTTGGGTTATGGCTATAACACGGTGGCCAACGGCCTGTGTGTGTGTGTAGCGTATATTGAGCCCAGGCCATAGCCGTAATTATCTTTGCCCCAGACTAACTCAAGTCGGCTTCGCATTTTAAGATTTCGCAAAAATAATAAATAATAAAAACAGCAGCCTCAACAACAAAATGGGTCGTTTTTGGCTGGCAGATAAAAAAAAAAAAAACAACACAAAATATATATATGAAAAAAAAAAATTATGATGAAACTCCATTAATTTTTGTTGCCTTAGTTGCTGTTGCTGTTATTGTTATTTTTGAGGCCCGTTTGCGGCGGCTGCGTCATTGTTAATGAGTTTTTGCGTATGGCTTACTTATGGCGAGAGGAGCATCGCAGCCTGGACCAGTTCCAAGGAACTTAGGACCACGCTGCGGCCCTCAGACAAAGTTGGCAAGCCAAGAGCCCAGCCCAGCCCAGCCGCAGAGCTACAGAGGCTACTTAATATTTGCCTGATTCGAGCTGAGCTTACTGGCCTGTCCTGTCCTGTCCTGTCCTGGACTGGCCTGGCCTGGCCTGGCAACTTCTGTGCGATTCTTTTTAATAAACTTCTTAGATAGAAGTTAAGCGCTGCAGCACTTCATACTCCATGCTCCATGCTCTGCAGTCGGCCAACTTGCTCGGCTTTTCCCACGCTGCTGTCCAGCCGACCAAAATTAAAGCCATTAGTTTACACTTTACATGCTAATGGCAAAGGTTCGAAAGGAGCCTGTCGCGTCCTTCACAATATGCCCCAGGGGCAGGAGGATAGCAATGTTCGTGCTTCTGGTTAGCTGGCAAGCCAACTCAACTCAACTCAAGTCAAGTCAAGTCAAGTGAAGGCAAGCCAGCCAGCCTATCCTGCTGAATAAAACCAATGAACTTTTTAATTGCCTATGAACCTCGACCGCCAATCCCTGTCTGTAGGCCCCAATTGCTGTACCCGCTTCCATTCCCATTGCTGTTCCCATTCCTGTTCTCCCCGGTGCACACCAGTTAAGGCTCATCCGTTTTGCGAGTCGCGTATTTGAGTAGCCAGACGTTAGTCCGTTCTCAGGTCTGCGCATTGCCACAATTTCAAGTTTTACTGTTTTGTTGTTATTTTATTTAGACAATTGGCGCCGTTACGGCCGCGCACATTCGCCCAAATTAACGACCTGTTTCGATTAGAGACGATTGGCGTTCTGTTTACTGCACTCCTTCCAGTTGCCCAGTTGGCCAGTTAGCCAGCTTCGACACTGTTTATGGCCCAAGTAAATCATTCAAATTATGGCGCATTTTAACACACGGCTCAACTCTATTGATTGGCTGGCAACAAGGTGTGCGTCTTAGCGACTTGAAATATGGCATTCAGTTGCGACAAGATTGTAAAAGTTGGGAAAGAGGAAGCAGCAGACCAACTTGACTTTTGCTTCTCACACAACTTCAGCTCATGGCAAGGCTTGATCTGTATCTTCCAATCTTATCAATCAGCTTAAGTTCCATTCGTGCTTAATGGTTGGTAATCAAGGCAATTGTCACTTAGCATGGTTGCCCGCTGCTGGCCTTTATCTAAGGTGGTCGCACACATAGCTAATTAAAATAGTTAAATGTCATGCGAGCCGAAGGGCTCCCGAACGGAACCTCAAAGGCGAGCATGGCAAGGCGCGAGCTAAACAAATTTGGTTGGCGCAGCAGGTGGCGGTGATCGGAGAATCTGGCAACTGAAACCGTCGGAACTGGGAAACTGATCACAGCAGGCGCTATCAACGACGGCGCTGCAGGTTCAGCACCTTTTGTGCGATAGCCGGCAATAAGTTGGCTACATCAATCGGAGGCGGTGTCATAATTTTCACAGCAGGTGTCGCTGCTAATGATTTACAGCGGTGTGAGTGGCAGGCAAAGAGCACAAGAGAGTGGGAGAGTGAGAGAGAGATGGCGCACTTAGACCAACTGCAGCGGTAGTAAAAATGAAAGCATGGACAACAAAGAACAAAAATCTAAATTCGTTGTGGGCAGACGCGCTGCTCTTTGATGTCGCAACGGGCAGCGCAGTCAGCGGGCTAGCGGAGAAACTAAGTGGAGGAGGGACCATCAGTAACTGAGAGGAAGCGAGAGCTGAGATAATGGACAGCTCATTGTTGCTGTTGCCGTTGCCGTTGCCGTTGCTGTTGCTGTTATGGCCCAACAACATAAAGTTGAAAAACAATTTATTATTCGTTTTGTATTTGGTATATTGTATATGTATTGGTATAGGTCTGTCTCCTTTCAATTTAGCCCGGTTAAGTACGGTTCCGATCGGCTCTCACCTTTACATCCACAGCCGCAGCCGCAGCCACAGCCATGGGGCGTTGCAGTGGCTCGCCGCGCTAATTTGCTCATGTTGGATGGCTATGGAACGCAAGCCTGGCGCCAATGGCGCCCCCTATGGCGCACAAATGCTAAACAAATTGTTAAATATTGTAAACGATTCGAATTGGGGCACTTGTTGTTTACCATTTCGAACAATGAAAGGTGGACAGTAATGAAGTGTAGGTCTTAGTTAGGCATTGGGCTCATGTGACTTAGCCATAAATATCCAGCACTGGCTGCAAATGAAAGAGATTCCAATTGGTTACAAGAGACTTTCCTAGTTGGAGTAACAGAGGAGTAACAGTAACATTAACAGCAACTGTAACAGCAACAATAACAGAAGTAGATATCAGCGAACATTCCCTGCATGTCATTCAATCTATGGAACACATTGATCTTATCCAGCAATAGATATAGATGGAATCACACTCAAAGTTGACTAGGGACTAAGATATCAGCGAACATTCCCTGCATGTCATTCAATCTATGGAACGCATAAAACAGTCGAGGTAGATGGAATCACACTCAAAGTTGACTAGGGTCTAGGGACAGTACTGGCATAAGTGAAAGAAATTTCGTTACATCGTGTTTGAAGAGTCTTTCCTAGTTACAGTAACAATAACCAAAGAAGATAACAACGAACATTCTCTGCATGTCATTCAAACTCTAGAACGCATCAAACAGTCGAGATAGATGGAATCATACTCAAATATAGAACATATCAAACAGTCGAGGTAGATGGAATCACACTCAAAAGTTGACTAGACTCAATTAGCTTAAGCCTCTCCTCATGCAATTCGATTCAGAACTAACGTAAGCTAACAGCGTGTGGAGTGGAGCACAGGGCACCCGGTTGGTCGGACAAACTCTGTCTTGCTCTTAGCTGCTGTGCTAATCGATGAATCAAATCATCTAGCATTTAAATTTGCAGAGACTTGATTGACTGGCTAACTGATTAGCTAACTAACTAACTAACTGACTTACTGGCTTACTGCCTGCCCCGATATCATTTTGTATAATTTTCTTGCCACACACACGAACTTACTCTGCACAGGGAGCCGCCATGTGCGCAGTTGCACGACGTTGAAATTGCTCCAATTATGTTGGCTCCGGTGCGGGTTGGGTCTGGCCTGGCCTGGCCTGGCTCTGGCTCTGGCTCTGTCTTGGCTCTGTCGGATCCGGGGCCAAAGTAGTTCGGTGGCCAACGTCGTGGCGGTGGCTTTCTGTTTTGACTGCACGGCTCATCCTTTCCGCCATTCATTCTATGCGCATGCACTGTGACTGGACTGGCCTCAATATCATTATACTGCCAGCGGGGCAGTGGCACCTCTCTGACATATTGCGCGGCGATAGCAGGAAAGCGACATTGCTATAAACGTGCCACAACAAGTTTCGATCCGGCTACCAGAAAAACACAAACACAAACACAATCGCCCATCCGCCCAATCGGCGCTCGGGCTGAAATCTCAGCCAGCAGCAATGCGGAAACGGCCTGGGCCGGCTATCGATTTGCTATGTTGGCTATGAACCCAAATGCGCTCTTTGTGGGTAGCTGGGCGACCCCAGCAATTATTCGACAAATAGCAGCTTCCGCGGCCTCAATCTGCGCCTGCCTGATTGCGGCCTGCCACAGCTTCAGCTAGCTAGCTACATCGCCTCCTACTGCAGCAGCTAATTTTAGCTGCTAAATTGGCCGCTAAGCAACGGTACAACTCAACTGTAAAACACAAACTTAATTCTCTTAGACAGTTAGGCAGGCAGCCACTTGACTACTGGGTGGACAAAGCAGATTCAACAGAGTTTGTGGCTCTGTTGACAATTTCAGCTGGGGTGGGGGAGGGGGGCATCAAACAGATGCTGAAACTGCCAGGCGAAATGTGTGTGACGAGGATCAGCGAAAGGATAAGCCGCAGACGGCCACCAGATACCAGATTGGGCAGGTAAAGCTGAGGCCGCCGTTAATCCTTGACCGTCGTCAATCACACTGCAATTTTGGCTACAGCTAGGGACAGTAATTGGGAGTGTTAGGCAGATAGATGCACAAGTGCCCAGAGGATGTTGCTGCACCGCTAGACAAGGCCAACATAACGCATTCGTTCTGGGCCAAATGAACAAAGCCTTGGCCCAGACAGGATCACAAATGATATTCTATTGTTCTGCAGAGAGCGAGAGAGAGATCAGGCACTTGTGCGGAAGTCAAAGTCAAGTAAATGAAATCACTGCACATGTTGTCTGGCTGTCTGTCTGTCTGTCTGTCTGTGAGTGTGTGTAACAGTTGCTACTCAAAAGGTTATAAAAGCTAAGCATAAAACGTCTTAAGCACTTTCCTTGAAACTGAAATGGAAAACTTGAAATATGTAGCGTAAATGATTGTGGTTACAGAGCTTCTGGAATTCCGTTGAACTGCTGAGAAATTCAGCTCGTAAAGACGTGAAGCATTTAACGGGCATTTAAAATGCGAAATCTGCGATATGATTTACGTTGCGAATTAATTTCGTGGGCTGGCGTTGCGTCGGTGGCATTAAAACGGTTTTCGGTTTTTGGTTTTCGGATTTCTGTTTTTTTTTTGTTTTTGATTTTTTGATTTTCGGATTTTTTGTTTCTGTTGATGCCGAAACAGGATATGAAATTGAGCATAACTAATTAGAATTCAAACAATTTTCAGATTCGCTCGAAAGGCGCGCTTGTTAATTAAGAAAAGTAAAGGAAGTTGAGCCGTTCCCATGGCAACTGCAATGAACCCAACTTAATGACGGTACCCCAATTTCTTCACGCTCTTTTTAGGATCATCCTAGTCTGCGCGGCACTCCGCTGGCCATGCTGGCCGCTCAGTGCAACAAGCTGTCGAACAAATCGCCGCCGCCGCTGGCCGATGCGGCCGTTGGCAAGGGTTTCCATCCCTGGAAGAAGAGTCCCAATTCGCCGGCAGCAGGTAGCAGCAACGCACCCGGCGGCGGTGGTGGCGGCGGCGGCGGTGCATCTAGCCTCAGCGGCAGCAGCAGCGTTGGCCAGCACTCACCATGCGCCATCTCGGCGGCCAGCTCGTCCAGCTCCAGTGGCAGCGGCAGCGGAGGAGGAGGAGGCGGTGGCGGACAAGCATCGCGCAGCCTCTCGTCCAGTGCTAACAGTAGCACTATGGTAAACATCACAGCTAGGTAAGCAGCGCGATGGCGCACAGTGGTCCAATATCTATGAAGCTGGCTGAGCGGCAGTCAAGCAAACACACGAGAGTACCACAAGGTACTCCTTATCTGATTTGCATTGTCTCTTCTTTGTTCAATTTGAAAGTTCAGTGTATGTGTTTGCTTGGGGCATTTGCTCAGCTAGTTTTCAGCTGGTTTGTGGGCCACTGTGCGTTGGCTAGACAACAGCATGCTTTATACAACTTGTGAGTAATTTCAGCATATATCCTTACAGTCGTCCGCTCGCCTCGTCCTGCGCGGCCGTAGGTACCTCGGCCTCTGCATACGGCAGTGACTTGTACTTTCCGAACACGTCCACATCGTCGGGCAGCATGGTGGCTGACAATCATCACATGCACCAGGGGCTGCTGGGCAAGGTTGAGGGCGCTGCGTTTGGGTCGGTCTACTCGCGCCATCCGTACGATTGGCCATTCAATGCGGTAACTGCGTCCGCTCACAAGGCCGCCGAGGCAGCCAGCGTCAACTCGGGCTGGTGGGATATGCACAGCGCTGCCGCTGCCGGCAGCTGGCTGGACATGGGCAGCGCAGCGGCCGCTGGCATGCACTCGACCATGGCCAACTATGCGAGCGCCGCGGCCGCTGGCACCGATTACAGTTCGGCCCTGTCGCATTCTCTGTCGAATACGGCCCATCTGCTGGGCTCCGGCCAGCACTTGCTGCAGGATACGTACAAGAGCATGTTGCCCGGGCAAGGTGTGGGCGGCTTTTCGCTGCCGCACAGCTCACCGTCTGCAGCAGCCACAGCTGCCTCGCCGCAGGCCTCGACCCCATCAACACCCTCACCGCGTTCGCAGCGACGGTATGCGGGCCGAGCGACCTGCGATTGCCCGAATTGTCAGGAGGCGGAGCGTCTGGGCCCGGCTGGCGTTCACTTGCGCAAGAAGAACATCCACTCCTGCCATATACCGGGTTGCGGCAAGGTGTACGGTAAGACGTCGCATCTGAAGGCGCATCTGCGATGGCACACCGGCGAGCGTCCCTTTGTGTGCAATTGGCTGTTCTGCGGCAAGCGCTTTACGCGCTCCGACGAGCTGCAGCGGCATTTGAGGACACATACCGGCGAGAAGCGCTTTGCTTGCCCCGTGTGCAACAAGCGTTTTATGCGCAGCGACCATCTGGCCAAGCACGTAAAGACGCACAATGGCACGGCGCCGAATGGCATTAAAAAGGGCTCCTCGGAGTCGTGCAGCGACTCTGAGGAGGCAGCCAATCAGTCGGGTGAGTCGAACGGGTTGGGCGGCGCGTCCAGTGGCCAACAGACGGGCGCAGGTGGTGGCGGCGGGGGTGGCTCCGCCAGCTCCGGCTCCGGCAACGGCAGCAGTGGCTCCGGTGCCGGTGGCAATCGAGCTGGCAGCCATCCCGGCACCCCAACCTCGCTGCATGCGCATAGCGCCTCCAGCACGTCCAGCAGCCTGCTGGGCGGCGGTCTGCACCTGGCCACGCCGCACCAGATGGTCGCCGCGGGCGGCTCGCCGGTGATGCTGCATCAACATCAGCAGCAACAGCATCAGCAGCATTCGCATCAGTCGGCGCACCAGCAACAGCAACAGCAGCAGCAGCAGCAGCAACAGCAACAACAGCAGCAACAGCAGCAACAATTCGCGCAGCAGCAATCCCATCCACATGCCCATCTGCATCATCATCATCATCATCTGGTGGGTACATCAGCACCCAGCCCCGGCCTGGATCAGCGTCTGGATCACAGCGCCTTGGTCGACATAAAGCCGCCGATGGTTTGAGGATCGCTGGGACCCTTTTTGTTTACCAATTGAACAGAAATGGGTTCCTGGACGCAGTTCACTGTGCAGTTGCCGCTGCACCACCACCATTGGGCGCAATTATAATTAGTGGGCGTGGCATTGCACTCAACATACACACACACACACATACACAAGAGTTCTACTAATAACACATTAAAAAATTGTTTTGTGGAATTTTGTATTTTTTTTTTTTTTTTTTTTTTTTAATATGCGCTTAGAGTTAATGGAAGTTCGATAAGCTAAGCTATTTTTTTTTTTAATAAATAATAAATATATGTGTACATAAAAGTGCTTAGAAATGCTAAATACAAGTTTCCGCTATCTTAATTAACAATTGAAACAAAACAAATTAAAACAAGAAAAAAAAAACACAAATTGCAAAAATTCTTCGAATAGAATAAAATATGCAAAATTAAATAAAATATATATCTTAAAGTCCTGCTTAAATCCTATTGTATATATGTATTTAATGTATTTCTAGATGTCTATACGAATATAGTTTCATATATATATATATATATATATATCAAACGATCCTCAAATTTACAATCATAAAATTATTGCTATTGCTATAAAGTATGCTACAAGAAAACATTTTTTTTTATAGTTCTTAGGTAAACAATTATTAAGAGAAATGGATCTATTAATATATGCGCAGCGTTTACATAAGTTATATATATATATGTATAGAAATATATATATATATATATATATATATGTATACATATTATATGCTTAACACAATGACAAGCTAAACTTGATAATTGAATAATAAAAACAAAAGAGAAAATGAAAATGAAAATGAAAGAAAACGCATCTGATTTCAATGAAAGGTAAACAATTATTATTATTATTATTATTTGTTGAACATTATGTGAGCAATTCAAAAAATAGTTTAAACCTATATATTATTAACAAAATATTTCTAGTCCAATTATGCAAACAACAAAAAAAAAAACAAAAAAAAAAGATTATTTCTAAAACTAAGGATGATAAACCAAAATTGTAGATCAGAACAAAAATGATTTGCTTCAATTGAACTCTAAATATGCATGAGCAGTGTGCAGGCGGCGCTAGGAGGCGTGGCAGATGGGCTAAGCGAACCCCATGCTGCTGCTCCCGCTCTATGCACTATCTTAATAATTGTTAAATAAAAACTATTTTTTTTTTCTATCTACTTAATATATATACGAACTATGCATACTATATTTAAGACGCTAGTGCATTACAGTTTTGCAACTAAATGTGTTTTTTTTTTCGTTTGTTGTTTTCGTAATTGAATCTAACCAAACTTACATTTCATATATGTATACGCGAATTGAGAAAACAAAAAACAAAAACAAAATAGGGCTTGACTAGTTTTTAACTCAAACTTACTTAGCAACTTTAAGCTGTGTATGTGTGCATGTGTGCATGTATGTGTGTGTATATATACATACATCTACACACACATACACACATACATAGCTATATATATATATACATCTATATATGTATATATATAAACATATATACAATATATAGAAAATACATTTTTTTTTGTCTATGTAAATTAAATATTTAAAATAAATTTTAAAAAATTACAAAATTTTATTAAAAATAAATGTAACAAAACTTTCAGTTATGAAAATTTGTTTGTCTATTTGTTGTTTGGACTTGGGCTCAATGAATATCAATTTGCCAAGGACAGCCGGATAACGTGAGTTGTATGAGTAGATAGCTTGGTATGTGAGTAAAGGACCATCACGTGGGGGGGATGCTGGGCTGCTGGGCTGCTGGGCTGCTGTATTGCGGGTGGTTGTTGGTGGATTGGTGGATTGGTGGGTTGGTTGTTTTGTGTGTTTGGCTGCTGAATGCTGCATGGGTGGGCTGACAGTTTATTTAGCATTTGACGGTCGGAATGCTGCATTGTGGGCGTCAACGGAGGCGGCCCGCCCAACCTTGTCGTTAACGACTTAAACGTAGAAAAAAGGCGACGGGTAGAAAAACGCTTTACGGTTTATGCTATTTGCTTTGGTTACGCCAGTTACTTATGGGGGGCCCGGCTGCTATTTGGGTGATTTAAATTTTATTACCGTGGATTTGTTGCCTGGGGTCGACGTCAGCTCAAATGCCCAAATGCCCAAATGCCATCAAGGATGAGTGGGTCGCCGGAAATTTGGGGTAAGGGCAGATTGAAATTGAAGTATGTGCAGATTGTTTTTGATTTGCTTTTTTTCTGATTTTCTTATGAGTAGATTAAGCTGCGCATTTATTTTTTTTGCTGGTATGTTATGTGTGTTGACAGTCCCAAGGGGGCGTTCGACTGCGCTCGGGCGTGGGTGGCTGACGGCGGGTGGCGGGTGGCGGGTAGCGGTTGACAAATGAATTGAAAATGCCCGACCGTAAATACATAAATAATAAGTAGCAACAAATAACGGTTATCTTTCGGTATGTCAAAGGTTAAATACTTGATGACATATGAATTCCTTTATGGACAACAAAGAGAACTCAATTTATGACTGATTATTTACTATAATATAGCAGAGCGTCGATATACAAGTCGAGCGGACATACGTTTTTCTTGTTTTATTTTTAGACTAGCGCAGTTCCTAAGTGCAAGGGTTGTTTGACAAGAGCCAGACTTAATTAATAGATAGCTGACATATACAGAAGATAGTGTAACTACTAGGTGGATCTATGCCTAACAGTAGATAGAGCTTGATAGATATACACGCAGGACTGTCCTTATTACCATGTCGATAAGAAAAGTATTCGTATTGATCCTTTCGTCTTACTCTCTCTGTCTAGCTTATTGTCTTTCTCTCGGTATTCCTCCTTCTGTCTCTATCTCCTTCTCTTCCTCTGTTCGTCTATTTCTCCCCCTTTTCATCTCTCTCTTTCTATTTCCCTCAGTCTCTTTTTCTCTCTCTTTCACTGAGTTTCTCTCGATATTTCTCTTTCTGTCTCTCTCTCTCTCTCTCTCTCTGTCTGTTTGCCTTTTTTTCTCTCTGTTTGTCTTTTTTTCTCTCTTTTCATCTCTCTCTTTATTTCTCTCTGTCTCTTTTCCTTTCTCTTCCATTGTCTTTCTTCCGATATGCCTCTTTCTCTCTCTCTCTCTTTTTGTCTCTCTCCCCTTCTCTGCCACTGTTTGTCTCTTTTCCACTCTCTTTCATTGTCTTTCTCCTCGAGATTCTTTTCTCATTCTATCTCTCTTTCTCTCCCTCTGGTTGTCTCTTTTTCTCTCTTTTCATCTCTATCTGTCTATATCTCTGTCTCTTTTCATCTCTCTTCCATTTTCTTCCTCTTGATATTTCTCCTTATCTCTCTCTTTCTGTCTCTCTCTCTCTCTTTCTCTCTCTGTTTGTCTTTTTTTCTCTCTTTTCATTTCTCTGCCCCTTTTTCTTTCACTTTCATTGTCTTTCTCTCGATATTTCTCTTTCTTTCTCTTTTTATCTCCCTCTGTTCGTCTCTTTCTTTCTCTATTTCTCTCTGTCTCTTTCTATTCCTTTTTATCTCTTTAGTTTTTATTTTATTATTTTCTCTCTCTCTCTCTCTTTCTCTAGCTATTTCTATTTCATTCCAGTGTCTCTTTTTCCCATTCTCGTCTTCTTTTAACTATATCTTTATTTCTCTCTTTCTGTGTCTCTCTCTTACTAATTTTTTGTCTTTCTCTTATATATTTATTAAATAGAATTTTTTTCAGTATTAAAAGAAACGTGAATACATTATCTGTCATAATATATATTTTTATTAATATTTCTTTATTTAAATTTAAGTTTATTTAAGAATAGAAGAGGTTGACATGGTAATATATATTTACATACAAATGTGAACATTTATGATATATATTTTCTGATTATATTTACTAATATGCACTTACTGGTATTACAGATATCTCTTCAGCAGTCTTACTGGATATAATACAAACCCAAAGCTGACAAACGGAAGAAAATAAAGACAATAAATGCCTTTGTTCTTGACCATGTTACTTGATAGCTTAATAGGCTTTTAAGGCTGTAAATAATAAAAAATAAAATAAAACGATGAAAACTAAAAGTAATAATTAAAGTTGTATTCAGATACTTTAAGGCTCTTACTCCACACACACTGAGTAAATTATTGTCTCGCTTGGGTGTCAAATGAAAGATGTATGAGTGCCACTCGACGACTGCCAAGTCCTGCTCCTGCTGTGCTGGAGCACCATTTGCATGGTCGAATTTCAAAAGAACGTCATGAAAGTTGTAAATAAAAATTATAATAGTACACAGCACAAACAGCAAACAGCAAACACAGAAGCAGAGGCGGCATGCGTTTGGCATCGGTTTGCCGCACTCATGCCCAGACGCATCCCCACCCACCCACACATACATACGCACAGTCAGCTTCAATGGCACTGGACATTGTAGATGATAAATGGGCGCTTCAGACGAGCAGCATATGCTCGAGTGCTAAATACTGTTTGCCAACAGTGTAAAATGCTCTGCACTCGAAGCTTTTCAGATAAATCTGAGAAGGCTCAGATAAGTCTGTGTATTGTATACATATTTACGCGTAGATATGTTTTGCTGTGTGTATAAATATGATTTTCATATATCATTTAAGTGGCGTTAGGCGCCGCTAATCAGGCGCTCGCCTGGCAGAGTGTGGGAGGCTCGGAATTGGTAGCTGTTAGCTGTGCTGCTCCAGCAGCTGCTCCCTCCGAGTGTCAACACTATGTGTCGTTTGGGGCGTTGGAGTGACAGGGGTGTCGCTGGCACTTCAAAAATTTCTTAATGGCTGCTCGCCTCTGGCTCTGCGGGTGCTTCCTCCTTGTTCACACATTGTTTTCATTAAGCAGCACCAAAAATTTGGAATCTGCTGCTGAATGAGTGCGCGTAATCTGTTGTTGTTGTTGTTATATAGTTGTTGTTTGTTGTTGCTGCTGTTGTCGTTTGTCGCTGAGTTGTCTCTCGCTTGTCTCTTGTTGGGATTTTCACATCTGTTTGCATTTGACACGATTATTTATGTTTATCGCGCGTTAAATGCGGTCTATTATCAGCATAATAATCGTAATTAAAAGCCAACTAATTTATGGCAGTGATTTATTTACCCCGCATTCACAGCATTTTTTAGTTCTTCCTTGCTTTATGCTCAAATTCCACTCACTTTTTGAATACTCTGTGCCCACTCACACACATTTCAAATGGATCTCTCCCTCTCTCATAAAAAGCATTTTAAGTATGTAACTGACAGAAGGATTGACGTCCTCAGACATAGCTAACATAGTCAAGTTTATATCATATATATATATTGCTTAGGGATTGATTATATGAACTCGTGTTTATAACTTCGTTTACTATACACATTAATAAATTGCCATTTTTTAATGCTTTTATATAATCAATAATTTAATTTCCTTATTCTCGATAATAATCGACAATTTAATATTGCTTTTTATACCCTAAACCCATTGAAAATGGGAAATCAGGGTATAATGCTGTTGTGAAAATGTATGTAACAGGCAGAAGAGGGTGTGGTGTATACCATAAATTACAGTCGAGTCTCGATAATTTGTACCCCGCTAAATCGAAAATCGCGATAAATCGAAAAAATTCGATCCCCTTGATGGGGATATCTATATGATGGGAATCTCGATAATTTGAATTTCTGTGTAAATCGAAAAAAAACTGATCCCCTTTGCCATTTCGAATTATCGGGACTCGACTGTATATATATTGTTGATCAGGATGACGAGATGAGTCAATATAGCCATGTCCACCTGTCCGTCCGTTCGTCTGTCCGTCCTCCCGTCCGTATGAACGAAGTCATCTCGTAAACTACAAAAGCTAGAGATCTGAAATTTTAAGTGTATACTCGTGTATACGAGTACCATACGCAGTACGAGTCTATCATGTTTTTTTTCATTAACTCATCCCATTTCCTCATTATCGATCAAAATCGATCATTTGAATTCGTTTTTTCAGCGTAACTTGAAAACAGCTAGAGCTGCAGGTTTCAGATTTACTGTATAAGTACATAAAATAAATACAGAGATTTTGTAATTTTTGGATTTTTTGTACCACCTCATCAACTCCCCAAGTTTGCAAAAAAACGTTTTTCAAATAATGGAGACTTCGGCAAGAGCACATATATTAATGTATTACATTATAATTATCTCTGAAAGTTTTATTAAGAAAGACCATCTACAAGAAAAATTATTCAACAAATAAGTTCCCATTGTAAAGCCCAAAATGCAGCCCAAGCGCAGCAGCTGCGTAAGCTGTGCAGTTAGCAGAGCGCGTACTTGCGTGCGTATGTGTGTGTGCATATATTTGCATATCCATATTTATGCATAGGCGAAGGCTAAAACGATTATAAAGTCGGCTCTTCGCTGGATTCAGAGTATCTCCTAGTCGAGCAGTCTTTACCAGAGCACTCTTGTTATTATTTCGTAGCACAGAATGTGTGACAATAATCAATAATTCAGAATCAATTCACTTTGGCTCGGTATGACCACATTTTGCCTTGACTATGGGCTTGAAACGATCAAGATACGAGCGGCAAGCTACCTAAATGTGTCTTGGCGGTATTTTGGCTCACGCGCTGAAAATGGCTTTCTGTGGACCTTGCTCTCCAAAATGACCCAGAGAGAATATAAAGAGAGAAAGAGTCTAAGTTATGGAATAATTATTAACCCATAGTAGGGAGCAGTGGGATGAACACAGAAGTCTAAAATGTTTGCTCTGTCCAGAGGTCAGGGTATTGCTAAGTCGGATACTTTTGGTTATATCAGTTTTGTTTTCCTTTTCATTTGGAAATTGTTTCGATTGCCTAATGTACTAAAGATATCAAAACTATTTATATATTTTTATATATATATAATATTTTTTAATTATGTCTTGATATAGTATTATATAGTAGTCACAGTCACATAGCTAGCTGGATAGCAAGAGAGAGAGAGAGAGAGAGAGAGAGAGAGAGAGTCAGACACATACAGAGAGATATCTAGACATGACATAATCGAATCGACTGTTCATGATAATCAAGAATATGAACACAAACATTAGAGCAATTACAATATATATTTCCATTCAAGTCAAGTCATATTATGAGTGCAAGATAAAGAGAAACAGCAGTAAGTCTTACCGGTTAGCTCGACAGCAGGAGCTGGAGGCAAGGGGAGCGTTTAAATTAGCTGCATATGCGGCATTCGATTAGAAGGCGAATCGAACAATAAAATCGAAATATCTAATGCTCATAGTCAATCGGCGATTATTTTCAAATTAAATCATTAAAGTTAATTACAAGGTGTAACCAATGACACAGGCAGCTCGAACACTCGCACAACAACAACAACAACGACAATAGCTTGGCAATGCCATTGAAATGAAGTGGAAATGCCACTTGGACAGCAGGCGAACCCTTTCTGGCCATAAAGCGTATCATGACAAATATAAATTTAAATTGTAAGTAGCCATTAACAGGACCAAAGGCATTGATTAGCTGCTCAGAAATGAGACAATTGTTCAACTAATTCAAATTTTCATTCCCTTACTCATTTCACATAGACTGCTACTGTCTTTCTAATTATACATATTAAATTATCCTTCTACACACAAATTAGGCAAAAAGGATATATTTCAGATGTTCAATTGCAACTTTGATATGCAGTCAATGGGTGGCAACTCCAGGCACATGCATCAAATCAAGTCTTTAGCAGTAGCAAGGGTAGACTTTGTCTCTTATTTTCTCTGTATGTACTCATATATCGTATGCAATTTGTAGTTAAATTTGATATTATAACAGATATGTATATATATATATATTTGTAATAGATTTTCCAGGGCTCGTGGCTCTTTGTAACATTCGTGTTGCATTCTTCATTCTCCGTGCATCAATGAAAATCTATATACATTTTGCAGAAGCTCTGTATGTCGTTTTGCTGAAGCTCTGTACTCCTTGCTCTAAAGGTCAAGACAATATAAGTTTCAGTATGAGACACAGATTCTATAGCCTCTCTCCATCAACTCTCTCTCCAGATTCTATCCATAGTCTCCCTCTATAGACTCTCTGTTTAGACTTTCTCTTTTGACTCTCTCTATAGTCTCTCTCTGTAGACTTCCTCTATAGATTCCCTCTATAGACTCTTTTTATAGACTCTTTCTATAGATTCTCTCTATAGCCTCTATGACTCTCTCTTCAGAATCTACTCATAATTTCCGTCTATAGACTCTATTTTTAGACTTTCTATTTTGACTTCCTCTACAGTCTCTCTCAATAGAGTCTCTCTATAGTCTCACCCTATATAGTGTCCCTATAGTCTCTCTCTATAGACTCTCTCTATAGTCTCTCTCTATAGACTCTTTCGATAGGTTCTCTCTATAGCCTCTCTCCATAGACTTTCTCTTCAGACTCTGTCCATTATCTTCCTCAATAGATTTTCTCCTTTGACTCTCTCTGTAGTCTCTATCTGTAGACTCTCTCTACAAAAAGTCTTTCTCTTTCGACTCTCTCTCTGTAGACTCCCTTAATAGACTCCCTATATAGACTCTCTGTATAGACTCTCTCTATAGATTCTTTCTATAGACTGTATTCATAATGTCCATCTGTAAACTCCCTCTATGGTCTTCATCTATCGACTCTCTCAGTAGACTCCTTCTGTAGACTCTTCCTATAGATTATTTTTATAGATTCTCTCTATATTCATAGACTCCATAGGTTATATATGTATGTACAAGTATGAAGAATCTTTTTGAATGTATTATTTCCTTAGCAGATTATTTTCACTCTGTTTCATATGGCAACAATGCTTTCAGTTAATTTAATAACTGAAGATTCTTACACAAAGCAAACTTTACTTTTTTATATAAGCGAAGGGATACGAAGGAACGATAAACGGAAATAATGAATGCCTTTAATCAAAATTGAATTAATCTGAGCCACGCAACACCGGGTACCAGCCTGCCTTTTTTTTAAATCTAAAAGCAATTGTTTTCTATAATTCTACAAGGACAGTTTGAGTCAAGTTCAAGAAGAGTTAGGCCAATTCACTTGTTATTGAGAGTCTTATCATTCGAATCTGAATCCTTTGCCTACAACCATTATCTATTCAAAGATGAAAATTTATATAAAAGTTACTTAATCATAATTAAACAATCTGAAAATTATTGGAATTTTTACGAGTCTTACTAGTAAGGATATGTAAGGATATATGTATATATACATCGATATGGATAGAAAATATCTTCTAGTCACTCCTAGATGCTCTTTAGGTACTCTGATATGTCTGCTCGAAACTGTCAGCATTATGCGTTCGTTGTCCTGCAACATTTTGAGTGTGCGAATCAAATGGAATTGAAGAAGGCTACTTTAAATCCGTTGCACGGCTGGCAGGCAGCAGTCAGGAGTCTGCAGTCAGCAGTCAGCAGTCGGCAGTCGCTGCCCTTGCCCTGCAGTTTCACTCAAATTACGCGCGACGCGTGTGGAAAATTTTAAGCTAGCTGACAAAAGTGTAAATTAGCAGGCACAAGGCGAGCGCCGCAGGCAGAAGAAGGATGCGAGTCGAGTCTTGCTGTCTTTTGTGAAATTATTCCAACTGAATGAATTCAGACAAATGACTTTCATTACAGTGATTATACGCTGGGTCTAACTGTACTCTAACCAAATGCAGATGCCCCTTTGGTTCGAGCTGTCTAAAGTAGATCGATAGATAAAGCTGAAGCACTGATCGATGCTAAGTACAGGGTCTATTCAGTTGTTAGTTTGTGTCTGCTGTAGTTCCCAAGGCTCGGCTCAATTAAATAGCACTGACAGGAGCAAAAGGCCATACTAACTGTAACTATACGATATATATGTCAAATGGAATGGGAATATAATTGTTATAGACACTCATTCGACTTCACAGAGGCATATATTTTTCATTTCAGCATTGCAAAGAGCCTTGTTAGCAACTGTTAAGTGTAAATAATTGATATGACTGTGTGCAAATGCCTGCTGGCTCCCAGGTCCTGTGCGCTATTCGAAGGCTATTCTATACTGTAAGACGTTGCGGTTTCTGTTGTCAGCTGCTTGAGACTGAGATTGGTTTGCCCAGATTAGCCCTGCTCACAGCATATCTCTGCCATATCTCATAATCTTTTCAGTGACTTTTCAAGGTTCAACTAACCGCAAGTCATATTGGGTATGATTAAGCGAACTTGTTGTTAAGCTACTCTGCTATAAGCCAAGAACTACAGCACTTGTTATTGGGGTAACACAGTTTTTTTCCGTTTTTTTTCTGGTTTTTGGTTTTTCTTTTCCTTTTTTAATAATCTACACGACAGCAGTGTTAAACCGCAAAATGTGGTTCAAGGGAGGGTTACAAGGAGCATAACTAGGTACAGAACATGAAAGAAAAAACTTGTAAGAGTGCTCTAGTTGGGATTGTCCGACTAGCAGATACCATGAATCCCGCGAAGAGTTGATATTACAATCATTCTACTATTCTTTTGTACACTGGTCGGCATATGTATGACGGACGGACAGACGGACGACCAGACTGGTGAACGAACCTGGCTTTATCGACTCAGTTCGTCATCCTGATCATTAATATATATACTCCATGGGGTCTGCCACACCTCCTTCTGCTTGTTACATACATTTTCCCAAAATCAATATGCCTCGAATTCGTATTTTCAATGGGTAAAAAAAACAAAAGAAAAAACAAAATTCAAGGGAATTAATTGTAATGCGTTTCATTTGAAAAATATTAATTATAAACCAGGAGACAAGCTGGCTTTCATGTGCTGCTCTATCATTTCGAATGAATTTTTAATATTTGTCTGTGCTCAATTTTTTGTTTTTCTTTTTTTCTTGTTTTTTTTTTTTGTTTTTTGTTGATTCGAATTTGTTGTGCTTACTTTGTACTTAGCTTTCGCCGTGGACAAGTCAAATGGCATGTTGACAGGTGGGCGTGGCGAAAATGGAGGGCGGTGTTTGATAATTGGAACTGGCTAAAAAGCTAATTGTGAGAACTGGCGAGTGTGCAGGAAATCTGATAAACATTCAGCCACCGGGATACAAGCGGACACAACACAATCGCAGCACAGGTGGCAGCAGAAACCAACCTGATCCAGTCACATTTGTAACACTTGCATCATTTGAAACTGTAAACGGATATTGGATGACAAAACCTTATACAGGGCATTCGTATAGGCATTGGCATTGGCATTGGCAGTGGTAGTGGCAGAGGCATTGGCATCGACATCATCATCTAATGTTCGACTGATGAATGATAAGCCGCACAATGCGGACACAATGAACAGCGAACACCCTGTGAAGCGCTTCCTGTCTGTCTGGCGCGTCTCCCTGTTCGTCTCCCATTTCATCAATGGGCACAAAATGCTATGGAAACTATTGGCGCAGCGTGGGAGCCGGCCGCATTGCCAAAGCCTAACACACAGCGACGATCGACAATCAATGGTACACACAGGACGCGGACAGGTTCATTGTTTGCCGCAGCACCCAAGCAAGGACTGCTCTGGTCCTGGCGCGCTTTGAGACACACGATACCACTTCAAATGCTGGCAGCCAAAGGGATAATAACGAGGCTAATAGACGGTATCGAATTTAACTCTAGCAGATAATCATCTCGGCCTCTGTCACGTCTTTCCGCTTGCGTGTGTGTGTCGATGTGTGTGTGTGTGTGTGAGTGTGTGAGAGACTGTACAAGAATTGAGGTAATTGTCTAGGGATACTTGACGCTGCACTGACAAGTGTGTCCTTTCTGGTCCTTGAGGCTGCTGCTCTGAGGTTAAGGAACTAACTAACTGCCTGCCGCACCTTAACTCTTTCGACTGCATGCATGCATAGCAGGGCTTGGCCTGGCTTGGCACGGCATGTCCTGTCAGTTGGCAGCCTTAGATCCAGATCGTTGTGTTATCGTACGCCACCGGCCTGTCGTAAGTAATTAAATGTAATTTCGATTTTAGCCAGCCATCCAGCCATCCATCTATCGATCTACGCCCGAGCACAGCGTGGATGGTCGAGATATGCGTGGCAAGGCGTGGACAGAATTGAGTATTGCGTGCAGCCTCGTGCAACGGTCGCCAGTTGGCTCTACAATTAACTGGCATTTGAATAGCGCCTCCCGAAAAAAGGGTTCGATTGCCTTTCAATTCAGTTTGGAGTTTTTAGTTTTCAGTTTTCAGTTACAGTTGTCGCATAATTATTTAGTTATCATATCGAAAAGTTTCAAAATTGTTCTAGTCATTGCATATGCACACACCACACATTGTACTCTGAGAAATGTGCGCTGAACCCTTTCTGGCCCAAATAACAGGTTGGACAATTCAAATTAAACATTAACTCATAATAATACATATGTATGTGCCATTTGAAGACTTGTTAACGAACTTATTAAGCGTAGCGCCACATGCAAATGCACAAACCGAACTTAGAAAACAACTCCCGACATGTCTCTCCACTTAGCCACATTCAATTGTCTGCTCATATTATTAAAAGTATTTATTTGTATTGTATGTATTCCCCCTTTCAGGCAGCTCTAAGGGTCTCTCAACTGTCTCCAAATAGAGCAATTAGCCTAACAGTAACGGAATACAAACGTCTTGGGAGTACTGAAGTGTGGATGCATATTGATTTGGATTCAATTGCTTTCAGTGAGTGGATAATTGTCATCGATTGCCATATTGAATGGCAAACACTTTTAGAAAAAACAGCTGCAAAAATTTGAAATATTCACTATTCTAGTTGATTTAAGATTCAGTTTAGAAATTTTAGTCGCAGTCCATAGTTGAAATAATAATGAAATTGATTCTGATATATGTCCATAAATATTTACCAGAACCTTTCCATTATGTTCTACCTATTGACATTTGACTATAATTTTACAAATCAATATATGTATATTGAAATAATATTTGAAGAAAGTAGTATGATATACTATATATATATATATTTATATTTTGTCATGCTTCACTGATACATGAGGCGCAAATCAAAGCATGCGTTTTCAAAAAGTTTATCTTGGCATTACTTGTGGCTATCTGATTTGCCGACACAGACAACAAACAGTTGTCCAAGTGAGCATTAATTCGGATTTAAAACATAGTCATACTATTCCAAAGACTTAACCTTTTTTTAAATTATCTATAATTGTTATAGAATTGTCTGTTATAGAACTTGTTAATCTGAAAATCTTAGATGTATTCTTACATTTATTCATATATTTTTTTGTCAATCTGTTGTCGTTTTTATAACTCCATAAATAGTGCATGAAATAATAATAAAATGCTTTTAAAGTCAAATAATATAAGTTATGCATATTTTTATTACATATAAGTTGAATAAATAGAAAGCATATGAAAGACAATAATTTAAATGTAATGTTCTTCGAAAGTAATTAAGATTTGTTCTAGTCATACCTTATACAAAACAAATTCTACTTATGATTTTTCTAATGGCACCACAGCTCAATCAAGAAGCGATTAGACAAAGTAACCCGATTATGATGATTGTAAATAAAAATAGCTCAATAATTTATCTCTTAGAATATTGTAAAAACAAAGTTCTTAAAATTATCATAGCAAAATGTTCAAGGAGCAGAACAGGCCACTTACTGGCAGGGCAGGCATACATCTCGAACGAAGGCAGATAATCAAAATTAATTAAAATAATATAAATAATGCATTATAAAACATATCTGATGACCAAAATAGAAACTTTAATTTATTAAAATAATAAATAAATTTAAATAATTTAAGCTAATTTAGATTTTAATCTAAGAAGAGTTAAATTTGTTGTGAACAATTTCAGTTGCCCAGAAACTCCTAAGTAAAATAGATTTGTGCTCTGACTTTTGATAGGTTTTTCAAAGAGTTGTTTAGTCAGTAAGAAGCTAAACATAATTCCAAAATTGCAGCTCATTTTTAGTAGTTTAGAAGCTTACACTAACCAACTTATGAATTTATTTGATATTAATAACTTAACAACTTTAATATATATAAGTTAGTAACCTTGAGGAGTTAGCACATTCACGCAGTATAGTACAGTGTTGCAGCTTATGAAAGTCTTCTTAACATTGAATGCAATCAGAACATTATCAATAAGGGCATGGGATAACAATATGGAAAATCAGGAATTTATGGCAAAGGAAACTGGCTCACAGCGTTCAGTCAGCGGATTAAGTGAAACGTCTTACCGAATATTCTAGTTATCTCAGCAAAATGATAAACATTTTTAGAATTACATACAAAAAACGAAAGATATCTAAAGATCATTTAGATAAATATGCCTAGTAACTTAGGCTAAATCCAAAATTTTATATCAGAGTTCACTTAATTCCACTTAATAGATGCAATAAACACATAATAATAATAGCAACAACTTAGGCTAGATCACATCAAAATGATTTTTAGTTCTATTTAAAATAACAAACGTTAAAGACCAAAGATATTTGGTTAGTTTTTGATGATTCAAGTTGAGAGTGAAAATGATAAATTCAGTTTGTCGTAATGAAATTCATTTTCCCTCAAACTATTGCGCAGTTCTTGATTTCAATTGCTTTTTTAGTTTAATTAAACAATTGAGGGGAAAACCAATAAATCTAGCGCGCACGCGACACGATGCTCTAGCTCCAATGGCAATGGCAATGGCAATAGCCCCAGGATAAGAAATGCAATTTGCTTTTTGGTGGAACTACAACAATGTATTGTGCTCAATAACAACAACCACAACAGCAAACGGCAACAACAACAACGACAACCACAACAGCAACAGCATCAGCAGTAACAACAAGGGCCACAGTTAATGAGATTAAAATACGCAGCGGGTGTCCCTTTGAATGAAGCGCCACGGGTTGCTCTCGCTAAGCAAGGACACTTAAAACCGAAACGTTAAGTGAAACAAACAACAGGGTCGATCTAGAGATACCCTGCATACTGTTTCAAGCAGTCAAGTTAGAAGTGTCATCCAAGTCTTTATTATTTCAGTCTCTTAAGTAAGAAAAGTAAATTTGTTTGTATATAATATATAGCTTCATCTCTTATTTCAAGAATTCAATGTGAACACAATGTCTAATTTGCCTATATACAAAATCGAAGTCTTTTACACACAGTCAATTTCACAAAATCCAAACAACTCTGCCTCATTTTGCGGGCAGAGTATGACAATGTAATGCTTCAGATTTATTGACAACATTTTGTGCACTTGTTGAAAGCTTAATGAAAATGGGATTCGTTGGTTAGGGACCATTTGCAATAAGTCATATGTTTTTTTTATTGATAAAATACTTACATACGTTTTTTCTGCTACCTTTTGGAATACTTAATCTAAATAGAAATGAATTAAATATATATTTTAAGGCTATGAAAGACAACGAACACAGAATGCATAGCTTGGGGAAATAAAGTGTTTCAGGCTGTAACTATAACAGATAAAGTTCAAGGGAATATTTGATAGACTTGACGTCTAGATCCGCTTCAGTAGGTCTTGAGAGAGGTGACATCTGAGTCTTCTCCTCGCTCTAGTGCGTGAGTTAGCAGATCTTTGATATGCAGTAGCTAGACGCCCAGCCTGTCTGTTTAGTCAGTTTAGTTTTTCTAGTCATCTCTTGGATTCGTATGCATAGCTTAGCTGAGTGTGCTAATAACATTTGAATGTGATCAAGAAACGTATATTTCTAATGGACTCTGCCTCTTGTTCCATATGCAAAATACTAAAATACTTTTACTTCGATATTGCTCAAAATATTTATTATATTTAGAGTAATTGATACGTCATATCAAATTTTTTTCATTAAATTTAATTATATTTAAAATAAAAATGTCAATAATTTTATAATTACCATTAGCTTAAAAGTTTTGAATAAAATTTAGTTTTATTCCACTAAAAATACTCCGATCAATCATATATCAATATCAATTAAATAAAATCAAATGATAATCGGTTGACTCAAGGAATGTAAGCGGTAATTGGTCACATATGAATTATAATTGCAACATAGTCACAATCAAGTTATTTTTATCTTTACATCACTTCAAGCATTGCTTGAATAGTAACTAACTTGCATCCCATAAAGATATGTTCAGATATTCATTAATATTTCCCTAACTAACTTATTATATAAATCTCAACAGCTGGTAGACAACAGAAAACAATCAAATAATAACTAATAATTAATATATTTCAAATTTACTTTTACTTTATTTCATTTGGAGTTATGGAAGTCTACGGAATCGCATCAAAATGTCACCCAAACAAAATACGTACCTCACAGGACATCTGCCTCAGATGTGTCAGCAATACTGAACTAGCAAAAAGCTTGAACGTACCTTCGTTCAGAGACATAATCAACAAACAATCAACAAAATTTCAGTACAAATTGTATTTTCTATAACATACTTGCCAGAAGACTCCGCCACAGAAGAAGACGCAAAAGGATCCTTAAGAGGATCCATCACCCATCATACTTACCGGATCGCTTCATTATATTTTCATCTCAATGTTGAGATAATCCCTCATAGCTGCTAAAAACTCCGTCTACACGCACAAACAAATCTAGATTTATATCTTATCTCTCAATACTCTAGTACAAGTCACTGAATAGCAACAGCCAACTAGAAAATCTTTACTAATGCAAATCATAAATACAAGTTAATTTTTACAAAAAAATAAAATAAAATAATAAATGTATATAATTTAACAAATTAAATGATCTAAGAAGAATTCTTTAACAGGAAAACAATTTTTCGAATCTACACATGAAGGACGACAGAAAAAACTGAAGTATGCGTTTTTAATGATTAAACTAACTTTTGTATTTGAATATTTCAAATAAAATCTGAATATAGATTTTATAGGAAAGAACAGAAGAAAGAATAGAAGCGCTTCCCGTCTTGTGCCAGCTCTATGTACTCTTTAGTTAAAAAACTCAACTTCTTGCTGCATTACACATTAAAGCTGACTATTTGAATAAATTTTAATACTTGTTCATGCATTAGTTAAGTGAAATTTTACTTTTTGTTGTATGTAAATTAGGAATATATGCTAAAGGACAGGTAATAATCAAACTGCTAAGAACTTGGCTGATCGGAAATTACAATATTAGTAGAGAGCAGACTCAGTTATATAGAAAGTGATAAGCCAATAATACATTATATCTTTCACTGTTGTTGGCAATAGGAACAACATGTTTCACAATTGAATGCTGCAAAAATATAATATGCATGAATAAGAACATTTTTCTGCAGCTAAAAGTAAAAGTTAATATGACAATATATTTTATTTGAAAAGTGTTTACATTCAATAGGAACTTAAATTCACAAGAGTGAGCTCGTTGATGTTGAAATGTTTGTGTTAATTTTTACAAAGTATTATGTCTTAGTCGTGTTGTACGCGTTGGTAGTGTAGAATTGGGTAATTGATCAAGAAAGTGTCTTTTAAGTCATATTGTCCGTGGTCTTAAGATGTTGAATGGGAGTGCGTGTGCAGGCGGACTGGAATGGATCTTATGTTCAATGTTCTATTTGATTAAAGTGTTTTATATTGTGTCTATACTTGGTTTAATGTCAAAGTCTGTCTATGTTTCTTGCAAATGGACAAAGAAAAATATCTTTGCAAATGTCTTGCAAATGGATATGCACCTATGAAGCGTCTTGGAATTCTGCATTCTATTGTTGATAGTTTCATTATTAGCTAGGATGCTGCCGTTCCACAAATTAAGCTGTCGTACCTCCAAGTAGGCTCGATCATAGTCTTGTATAGTGTGAGTTTGCTGTGCTGCGGAAGTTTCGAGTTCGATAGTAAAAGCAAGTCCTCTTTTTTAATTTTCTGACTGAAAAAACCCATAGTCTGAGAAGCTTGAAGTTTACTTAGTTTTTTAACTGAACTTTTAAAGCAAACTCAGATATTTAAGTTCACTACTTACCTGCCAGCTAAAGCTCTTTTAATCTCTGATAATAAATGATAATTGTTCAACTCTAACAGCCTTACTGCTTGCTATGCTGCCTCGAGCAAATGCAAGACATATTCTGAGTACTGCTCGCCTGGCAGACTCATGTTGAGAAACAACAAATATTTAAACCTTTTTCATATTAAATCGAATTACGATTAATATTTACAATAGTTAGCGTCCGGGCTGACTGGGCTAGCTGGGCTGGCTGGGCTGGCTGAGTGGTCGGGCCGCCTGTGAAAGGACGCAGTGAAGCGTGCTAAATCTGGGGCGTCATTCAAATGAATTCGCCTGCGAATGAGTTGTTGACAAAGTAAGAGAAATAAAAAAAACAATATGCATTGCAGAGGTAAAACAAAAAGTAGTAATTGTCCTCGACTCTGCTGTTTATTTGAGCGATAAATGTGAAAATTGTCAATCAATTAAAAAGTTTAAAAACAGCGTCGCCAAATTAACGCACAAACACATCAGGCGCGATTTTCAATTTAGAGTTTTCGACTTTATTGTTTGTTTGGCTTTGTGTGAGCGACTCGATCGGCTTCTGGGCAAGGACCACATGCGGCGACAGCATTTGCATTGTTATCCCTTGGCCAAGTGTTTAACAACTGTTTGTCTGTCCGCAAGCTGAAACGCCTCAGTTTTCGGAGAGAATAACTAACTTGACTTTCGAACTGAGAACTTCTGACTCTATACAGCTTTGGCACGCGTCAATCAAGTTTATTTCTAATTGATAAAGCTGACGGAATTTTGATGGAATTCTGCAGTAATGAAAAGAGGAAATATTGAATAGCAACTGATGCTAACTCAAGCTGATTCTGGATAACTTCATGCTGTTGACTTTTGTTGGCTAATAAGAAGATCCTACAAATTTTATAAAATATTTACAAAATTGTATTGTATGGATGATATAAAACTGGACAAACTCGTATTGATTGTGTGGCTGTGGCATTTAGCTAGGATAAGAAGCTGAGTCAAATATAAGGTGAGTGTTAGTTGAATTGTTTCTGTGTTTTTTTATTATTCATTAAAAAAGAATACTTTGCTTTCTTCCATCAATGTTAAGATGAAGTTTGAGCCTTGAAATTTGCTGTGCAAACTCGAAAAATTGCTTTACTCTCAAAGAATTCATATTAGAGATATAAAACAAGACTTGTTTATGAATGTAGACAAAGCTTTTAGAGGGGGTTAGGGATTATTTCAATGGAATGAACCGATCCGGTAAGTGCGATCGTTGATGAATGCTGTTGAGTCTGTTACATCTTGTTCTATGGCGGATTGTTTGTTTATTATGTCTTTGACATCAAAATTTTTTGCTAGTTCTGAGATTTATCTGTACCACTCAGCACAGCTGACATGTCAGAGCCTATCAAATTAGTTTCAGTAATCCAAAAATGTTCTTCGCCTTGTTCGTAATTGTATTTGTGACCTCACCCACGTGTTTTCAAAAGGTTAAACGCCGATCGAGTGTAGGCCCGAGCACTGGGCTACACTGGGTTCAGCCTCAGACATGTCTTCGTAGTGTGTGGTGCTTGTATTGAGAGTAATGTGCCAATTTGACTAGACTTCGAGTAATTTGAGATATTCATAGATGCATTTGTTTCTCGAGAGAAACCCTTACTTCAACTGCTTTATCAAAATTACTTTACATTGACTTGAAAAGCAGTAAATTCATCTGAGCTAAAATCATAAATTTATATACATATAGCTGAAGTCTAAGCTAAAATCATAAATTTATACACCTATGTCTCAAGTCTACTTTATGTTCTTCTATCCTGGGCAGCTCAACTGTCTATTCTTGTTTTTTGATTGAAACAAAGGCCAGTCGGACTGGCAGCCTGGCAGCCTGGCAGCCAGCCTGCCGAGATGCTTTGTGGTTAGCCAGACAAACAATTGGCTGAAGGACATCGGCACACATGGCAGAGATATTGTGTGGCATCATGGCATGCGGCTGTTGGTATCAATGCAAGCATTCGGCGATCAATCGATCAGCAAATTTCGAAAGCGACAATGAGTATGAAAAACTGACAACTATTATAATCATTAGCTAGGATTTATGAGCGGTATTTGTGTGCCGGGCTTACCGAGCGAGGGCTCTGATCGGCAACGAGGGTCGCTCCGCAAAGCGGCAGCACGAGCAGGAGCAGGAGCAGGGGAATTGTAGGGAATTTGTCAGCGCAGTACCTAATTGAAGGGCTCGTTTGGGAAGTTGGCAACATTCTTCTGACGCTAGCAAAATTATTTAATTGATAAATTGTGTCGCATGCTGTGCCCTCACCAAGGATCAGCACAACGGACAACAAACAGCCGAACAACTGGCAAAGGCCAACCGCATCCCCAGAGCCGTTTGTCAGTTACATGAAGTTGACATTTATGCGTGTTATTGTTATTGTGTGAATGCCCCTGCCCGGTGCCGGTGCCTGTGCCCGGGAGTTGTCCATCTCTCTATTCACTCTTCACTCGCCCTGCCACCGACTCCCATTGAGAGCGTATCCATTACTTGGCCAAACAATAACTTTTATGCAACATTCAATGCTTGACTGTTATTCATTTTTTCCCAACTCTCTCCCTCTCTCTCTCTCTCTCTCTCTGTCAGTCTCTCTCTGTCTCTCATTGGTTTTCATATTTTCAATTCGGCTACATGCATGAGGCACATTTTTATCCTGTTCACAATTGCTGCCGGCGGCCTGCCTGGATCCTGTGGCCACTGTTGACTTTGTTCATTGTTATTGCAATTTTTCCAATTTATGGCACGTTTTATGCATTGGACTTGGCAAATGGCCGCTCTCTCTCTCTCTCTCTCTCTGCCACATCGGCTTTGTTCGTCAATGCGGCAGTTTGCGTTTTTTTTTTATATTTTTTTTTTTATTGACAACTTCCTACAGGTCTTTATTATGACGAACTGAGCTCTGGACTCTGTTACTAACGCAAAGTATCGTATCGGTATCCTAGACAAATTGCTGCACAATTATGTGGAATATATAGACATGTGACTGTGAGTCCATATAGCTTAAGAACAATATTAAACGGAAGCAGAATCATAAAGGCTGCTGCGGCGAAATTCAAAGATACAAGAAATTCATTTGTAAATGTGACTGCTTTACTAAGTTGTAGAGGAATTCATACATAGCATAAGATATATTTTCTACTTAGCCAGAGTTTGAATAAGCAAATATTCTATCAGCTAGTTCAATGTTTCAACTACGCATAAAGTAAAGAGTTTTTGCATTTACCTTTGGAGTTACCTGGAGTTTGGTCTACAGCAATCAAGTAGCAACTTTGGATGAGTTAAGCATCTGCTTCTATTACGGCTGATTTATATGAAAAAGTATTCGATAATGGAAAGGCTCAGCATCTAGACTTCTGCAACTATGCTCGCCAAGGCCTGCCAAAGAAATTGAACTTGATTCATACTATAATCAAATGTATTTCGATGTAAAAATATGAATTCGTCGATAACTCAGACGGGTTTTGATTTATTTTTTAATAAGATATGAACGTTTATTCTATATTATTTTTATTGTTGTCTAATAAATAAAGAAATTTTGTATTTGAAATATTTTTAATACAGTGTGCCACTAAAGTCACCGTACTCTTGAAACATTTTCACGAAACACGCTGTAACTTCGTCAAATTTTAATGAAACAAAAAAATTTTTGATGCAGGGTTATAAAGTAATCTATTATCTACACAATACCATTTAAATAATACTAACATTTTATTTTAGTCTAATATTATTACTAAAAAACTAAAAATACTCAAGAATTTGACTATACAAAAGTCTACCACTGTCTGGCGCCAACGTTCTTGTTAGAAGTAACGTGGATTTTCGAAACATGTCTACAATATCGTCAAGATGTATACTACTTGGTGTACATTACTTGGATTGGACGAAATTGGCCAACTTCTTCGTAAATATGCCCCGATAAGAGTTAACTCTAGAAAAAAGTGGACGGATCTTGCAGCTCCACAGAGCGGAGCAAAAATCATATGCAAAGATGGCCAAAATAGTGTCCAGAGCTAAGTCTACCATCTAAACAGTAATTGGCCGTTTTAAATACGAGGCGAGCAAATTGATCCTCTTATGTTCGTTCACGTAGTGAACTGGTCATATTAGTTTTGTGTAATGCACTTCTTGTTGTCCTTGCGTCTGTCCATATGAACGCAAGCCATTAACAAGCTTTTGAAGCTAGAGGCTACAGAAATTTGGAACATACACGGTGTGTCCCAAAGTAGCCGAACTTTAAGGATATAGAATAAAACACACATTATATTATTTTTGAAAGTTATTATTCATTTAAAATAGGTTCCATTAGGCTCAATACAACGTTTGCCACGATCAATCAGCACATGCATAGATTTTTGTATGGCCTACTATATGAATATTCTTCAGCACCACGGCTACGGCTGCTTGAATGACTGGGATATCATCATAAAATGCTCCTTTCATCTTGGTTTTGAGTTTTGCAAATAGAAAATAGTCACATAGTAACAGATCAGACGAATATAAAGGGTGCTTGATAAGAGAAACCCGTATTTTCATCAAAAGTTCGTTCATTTTTTTGGTCTTGTGAGATTTTGCAATATTGTGCAATAAAAACAGCCGTTTTCCTGCTGTATATTCAAGTCTAACACAAAAATTTCTTTTCCACAAACGATATCAAACGCCTAAATAGTATTCTCCATTAACAGTTCTACCCTTGGGTACAAATTCCTTATGGACAATACCCATCGAATCATAAAAAGTAAACAGCATTGTCTTGATTTGAGACTTCTGAAAACCGAATTACTAGCTTCTGGACGACCTGGCCTTGTCAGCCACGTATAAACTTGAGTACGACTCATACAAACATCACTTTTTTCATCAAGTCTCAGCGAATTTCGATTCAAGTTTAACACAAAGTTTTATATAATATTTGCTCTTTGTCCCATTTTTGTTTTGTTCCATTGCCACATTTTTTCTTTTATTGAAATGACTTTCACATCTTTCATTCGATTGACATGAATGTAGATGCGTTTGAAAGAGGATTAATTTAGCTTTTTGATATTTTGCTGTAAGCTTTAATTGATGGCGCCAAATGTTATATGATTCAAATATAAAGTTCGGTTACTTTTGGGACACAAAACCTCGCTCTATAAAGTGTTATGATTTTCCAGATAAGACCGAGAAAATACTATATTTGGTATAGCAGAAACGCTGTTATTTATTTTATGCTAGTGACTTGAAATTTAGAATAAGCTACGCGTAATAAGTAAATTAACAGCACGTTGAATAATCTAAAAACTGATCCAATCAATATATTAAAAAAAAAAAACAACAAACTGGTGTCATTTGAAAAGTGATTTATTGAAGAGAAAAATATTTATACAAGTAATTTGTATGATAAATTCAATAAGTAGGGTTTGAGCGCTGAGAAGGTTCAACTAAATAGAAAAGAAAATATCAAAGCTAACTTAAAGTAAAATATATATGAAAATTCCTAATAAATAAAATTTTTACTGTCTACATTTATATGTACATAAGCTATGTTTTATTTTGACATTGAAGTTTCTTTGAGCTTAATAAATGGATAAATATACTTCAACTTATTTATATCCAATAAAACTTACGAAAATATAAACAAATCAAGCAAAATGTTTTCAAGCGAAATAATTTACTTTGCATTTTGTAAACAATAAAATATGGACAACAATAACAAAGACTAAACAGTCTTTGTCCCACTTACTTATTTCGCGCACCTTCTATACTTGTGTTGACAGCCTCAGCTCAAAAATACATAGTCAATATAACTACACCCATTGGGCAGTATCTTCAACAGTTTTACAGCTAGAAACTAGAAACATAATTTAACGACTAAGTTATTATATTTTAAATATTATTATAATAGGGTAGTAACAGAAGAAACTCAAACTTTGAATCTAAACTTAGCCAGACAGATTGTTGTTGACCTCTACAGATCGACCTTACCAAAGTACAAATAATCTAGCTCAGCTTAGTCTAGTCTCTGTCTTCTGCATAGCATTAGTAGATCTAGATCTAGAGATCTACAGAGTATATAAGTTAACTTCTTTTATTCCTCTGTTCAGCACAGCAGCTGGCAATTACTCTTATAATAATCTCTATTAAATTAAGCTAAATAAACAAAAGCCTTTTTTTAGCCTTCGTAAGTGTTTTGGAGTCAGAGTTGGCGACAAAGTCCGGCAGCTTCCAACAAGCTTTTCATGATTCTCCAGCTAATTTCTTTGCTCACATTTAGCATACGAACAACTTCAACTTGTATAATTTAATGAATCTAATTGTTAGTAAATATTTCTCACTAATTACAAGTCAAAGTTTGCCTAGAAAGATGATATAACAAGGACATGTAGTTGGAAACGTTCTGACCCAGTGCAGCCCACTCGACTGAAGCATGCATATTTGTTTAGAGATTAGAGTGTGCACCCTGTATTTAAGTTAAATAGACCAAACTTGACATCATGTCAGAGTATGATTAGCTAGTTGCTAATAATAAATACTTATATTATAGGCTTATGACAAAATTGTATTTTGCCAGTTGCCATGTTCAACAAATGATGCTCCCCGGCTGAACGTGCGTGCTGTGTAGATATTTCACTCGCAGAGCAGAGGTGCTCGGCTAAGAGATACCCTGTACTGGCACATTGATCTTTGAGTGCTAAGAGAAAAACTTATATTCTGGGCAGACAGACAGACAGATGGTCAATGGCATATGGAAAAGTTATGCTAGTTAAGAGTCCACTCTCTCTCTCTCTCTCTTTCTCTGCCTGTTACATTATACCCATTTCTATTTAGTTTTAAATGGGTATATGGGGGTATAAAGCATATATGATTATAACAATCAAATGGTAAATGGGAAATGAAAAAATGCGAATGAGACAATGAACAGGTTTTAAGTATATGTTATGAGCCATGAATAAATAGCCATGAATCCAATAACAATATACAACAGCAACAACAGAAAGCCAACAAAAATGGCTTCTACTAAAAACTGTCAACGGAACGGTTGCCACGCCCACATATACCCTTTCTATGCAGCGCCTGACCAACATTGTTGTTGTTTCTGATGTTGCTGTTGCTGCTGTTGCTGCAATTACGCGGTTAAGTTAATAACACATTTTTTCAAGTTTGTTTCTTTTAATTTTTTAGCTACTGATGGATACGCATAGTTTGAGAAAGCCAGAGAGAGAGAGAGAGAGAGAGAGGGAGAGGGAGAGAGGCGCCCCGTATAACCTACGCCCCCAACGCCGGGCTTAATCTAGAGTCGAATATGGCCCCAGCCAACGGTTGTTTGTTGTGGCTGCCCATCGTGCGACCTGCGCCTGATGATTGGCCAGCCGCTGCTCGTCTGGCATGTGCTCGACCCGCTGGCCCCCCACCAGCTCGATGGCATTGCTCGCTCGCTCGCCGTTGGCCAGGTCTTGGGCTGCGCGTGCTGCTAAGCGATTGCTATCTTGGCCAAGAGGTGCAAATCTATCAGCCATCTGTGCTGCCGCCGTCATGGCTTACAGACTTCATCTCCGTCTTTACTCTTTACCTTGCTCTTTGCGGTCGGCTGTAATAAAAAACGAAAACAAAAACGAAAAAGCATTTGCCATAGCTGGCGTGCATTCGTAGCTGCAAATTGAATATGAAATTAAACATAATAGTATAATGAAAATGCCGTGCGCCACTCGAGACGGCCCAGTCAGACGATACCCTGGCCTTAAACTTACCTTGCCTTACGCAATTCTTACTATTGTAAGAGTTAGACTGGGCAGAGTGATACCCACTTCAGTTCGCCTCTACTAATAGCTACAGGGTATTAGCTGAACGTATGAAACATTGTGTTTACCTAGCTCGCACTTGGTCCTCTCTCTGCTTGACACTCGCATGCGTGTCTATTGTTTCAGCCATAATTGCACGTCAGCAGACTTTGTCATAGACATAGAAAATGTGTCACGGCATGACCGACGCAATTTGGCATTGCATCCCAGTTCCAGTTCCCTTCAATCAATATATGTGCACACACACACACAGGTATGTTACGTGCATCTTTGAGAGCCAGTCACGCACATTGCTGGCACAAATGGGCAACTCGAAAGGGTTAATGCGTTTGTTCTGCATCCGTGCACACGCACCTGATCAGGATCTTTATACATGCAATTCGATCCTCAATAGTATATTTCACTTTGCCAATTGTTCTGAATAGTAAATGCAAAGAAAACGAAACACAAGATTGTCGGCTGAACTGCAGATCATATTCGCGCTATGTAAGCTAGATGTACTTTCTTTCAAAAAAAGACTTAAAACCTTATAAAAACCCGCTCTTTCCTAGATATCTGAAGACAATTAGTGCGAATTATATGCTTTTCTCAATGTGAATCGCCTATCTTCATACCTGTACTGCCAATAAAGTTCTTTCAGCAGAAAATAAATAATAGTATTCCTATATCTGTCAACTTTTATAGTGATTTTTGGTCGGGAATCAAGCCAAGCTTCAATCTTTGATTTATATATTTATATACTTTGGACGGCTTAGCAGCTCTTTAGCTTATCGAGCTGTCCTAGAGGAGAAAGCCTTACAGATCTTTTCACAATTCATTATAGCCAGAAGTACATAGTATAACGAAACAAACTAATAAAAAGAAATTTAGTGTCTCATTGAGATCAAAAGGACAAAATTGGACAAAGCAAATCAAATTAAAATAATATATTGAATCACATTTTCTACAAACCAACAATCATAGACTATTATAAAATTATCAAAGCACATGGGGTGAAAAGGCCCAGGACTAACCAGGAAATCGCTGCACAAAAAATTTAAACATATGATTTCCACATAGTGTCAACCTTCAAAATACCCCAATAAAAATTTGATGATAATCGATTAATTTGTTCGTGAGTTATATTTTTGGAAGTTAAGCAACTTTGGATTTTTTTGTAAAATCATGGAAGAAAATGGTATAAATTAATTTCTTTAACCAAACTGATTAAAACAACAATTGATTTTCAATCTTTTATACACATTTAACAAGTAAGAGCGCTTTAGTCGGCAGCGCGCGTCTAGGTACTACTCTGACCGTCTTTTGAAAAATTAGATTTCATGGTGAATGGGGGAAAGGCGCCCATAAACTGGAATACGCTATATTTTGTATATTGAAGATAAAGAAGGTTAACTTAAGATATAATTTTGTACATTTCGGTTTAGCGCTAAGTATGCTAATAATCGTAAATCATATCCAAACAGAACACATTTTATATTAAGTAAGTGTTTTTCCAAAAGTTGTTAGATATATTTATACTGATTTCGAATTTGAAAAGTGAGTTAGAATGTGCTCAAAAGAAAACTTATTAAGTTTATCGAGCATTACTCAACTTTAAAGTTGGACTTTTCTACATTGTTTTAATAGCTTTGTTCAACATACATAATTTATGTATTTTACATGATTTTTTTTTAACTTCCAGCACATAAAATAGTCAATAGATATATATCATATGGACATTTTTCCATATTTTCTACACTTTCAAGCGATTTAGCTGAATTCGCATCTAACGGCTCGATTATCATTCAGCTCTGTCACTCAGTTGGGCTGCTTTCTGATTGACAGTTTTATAAGCGACTTACATAGATACAAATATAAGCCGAAAACTAGCAAAATATTTTGTCAAATTGAATTTGAGCCCTTCAATTGTATTGCTGAAGTGCAAATGATAATCCAGTTTGAGTTCCAGTTCCAGCTTCTTTCTCTCCTTTCCCCTTTCCGCTTAGCTCTATTTTCATATCCATATAATAAGCGCATCAGAAACTAAGCGCCCACACAATTACTAGATGGTAAGCAGTTGGTTCACGCCCCATCCTGCTCGAAATCGTATTATGAATGAGTGGTCTGGAAAGAGAAAAAGGATTATATATGGACTCGGAACGTGATTAGTTGACGTTGACACATTCCAGGAACATTAAGTAAACGCTCGGCCAGCCTCATGAATTTGAATGTAATGTAGAGTGAATGAGCCAGGAGTGCTATGAATGTTTATCCACGCTTACAGACTCATACACACATGCACATTGAGGGCAAACACAAAGCACTTTTGGCGAAGGCGTCCTCAGAGGCGGGACGGGCGTGGCAGCGAGCGCGAGTAGGAATGATCATGGCAGAAGCCACTGGCGATGACGAGGTGCCAAACCCCGGACTCCGAATCCAGGACCAGCTGGTGAACGCCCAGTGGCTGACTGGCTAGCTGGCTGGCTGGCTGGCAGCCGGCCTATTTCTTGCGCGCGTTTGCATTTGTGCAGCGATTCATTCGACGGGCGGGAGTGTAACGCCCCCGTGTGTGTGTGTGTGCCTGAATGTGTGCCCCGTACTGTTGAATGTAGGACGAACGCGTTGCCTGTCACATGTCAAACCGGAAGTGTGCAAAAATTACCTATAAAAAAAACAAAACGAAACGAAACGCAATGTAAGGGGCGCAAGCGAGCCAGCAAAGGCTCAAAGGCTCGCTTTCTCCCTTACGCTACGACTAAACTCTCTCTCTCTCTCTCTCTCTCTCTCTCTCTGTCGCTGTAATTACGTCTGCGCAAAGGACTCGGGCAGGACGTCGCATATAGCACCCTTTTGACGCCTGCAACAACGACAACGCACTAATATAATTATAGGCCAAGCCCCGGAAGCGCTGCCATCAGCAGCCGAATAATCAAAGCATCCTGCACGGGGTGCCAAAGCTTTGTGCGTCTGCGCTCCTGGCGAGCGGAAGTCAATTTCTAGTCCTTGATGGATGATGGCCTCAGCTCAACTGCCGCGGCACATGCCCAAAACTCAACGCGCAATCTGCCTCATCACAATCTCGTCATCTTTCCGAGCACCGTATAATTATCAAAACAATGCGCAAGTATCGGCTTTCACACATCCTGCAGCGACCTGGCCAGGCACCCAGTTCTCGCTGCAGCTGCTTCAAATCGAATAATGCTTGCCATAAGAGGTCCCCTAGCGCTACAATTGCCAGTTGGCCTATAATTTAATTAAGCATCTTGAGTTATCAACACAAATATTGCATCATTGTTGGCTACTTCGAATCGATCAATCTGTGCGATGCTTCAGCGCGTGCGAGTCTTGACTCTTGTCTTATTCATCAAACATTTTATCTTTCGGTAAGACATACTTATGCCAGCATAAAGTACGTTCGATTATATGAGAGTAATGTAAAGGATTTTTGCTTAAATATTTTTCATGTTTGACTTTATTCTTTTATAGCTGCTTTGCAACTACATCTGGTCAACTGGGCAGCAGAATCTATTTTTCCGTAGCTATTGAGCTATGTCTTTACTCTCCTACTCTGTCCCCGCTCTCATATGAACTCTTGAGTCTCTTTCTAGGACAATATCTTGCTGATGAATTCACATTTTAGCTTAAAAGATCTTAAAGAGATAGCTTTAGAGTGAAAAAACTGCGGCTCCAGCTGTGGTATTCTGCTTATAAGCTTGCATCTGAGCAAGAAGACAATTTCAGGCGCATCTGCTGGACAGCATTATGCTTTTGCTAGAAGACGCAATATTTGACTAAGTTTCTAGTTAATCAAACAAAGAATTGGTAGCTCTATACGAAATATTGCCAAGCCAAACTGTCTCAAAGATTATATTAATATCAATTATCTGTATCACTTCTGATTCATTTAACGAATTATGCACTTGGCTCATAGCTATATGAGCTCATAACTATTTCGAGAATAGCAAATAAGAACAGAAATTTTGAAATGAATATGGCTTTATTGTTTTTAAAAATATTCCCCCTGATGATCAATACACTTTTGCATTCGTCATAGCTATATCAGTCATAGCTCTATCATATCAGTTTTTCCATTCCTCTTGAGACACCTCCAAAACATGCTTTTTGAACTTTTCAACTGCTTCTACGGCGCTCGTAAATTGTTAAACAAGCAGTAAGGGAATTAAAAGAAGTCATTGGTTGCCAAGTCAGAACTGTAGTGTCATGTAGGTGTATGAGTCATAAATTCGATGTTTTGACTGCTTAAAAATTCACCTGCTTGCTGAAATGTTTGAGAGCTCGCATTGTCATGATAAAGAATGATTCGTCTTCGGCAGTTAGTTTTGCGAATTACTCCGAATCTCGCAATCAGCATAGCCAAAGCAGCTGGACAGGCACAGCTTAGAATAGTGGATTCAGCTTAAGAATTTTTATATTATTTTTTTTAATTTTCTTTTAGAGTTTCTCAACTTAGAGTTAGCAACATTGCCTTATTTGACAATCCATTTAACAGAAAGTTGATTTTTATTGAGTTTTGCTTGACATTTAATTATGGATAGACTTTATTTATTTATTATTTTTAGAAGTTAGCTATAATTTAAAATGAATACTAACCTAAGACTAGAGCGCTGGCTGCTAAGGCCTTTCTTCGGCTTGGTAGAGTCCTATGGAATTGAGACTATACGAGGTTTGGCTATTAAATAGCGAGACTGCGCGCGCAGAAGGCGTCCTAGAGGGGTAGGGTGGGAAACGAATGCAGCATTGGATAGCTGGAAGTGTCTACTATTCCAGTATATCATATTTACATGTTTATCTATAGGGCTAAGTTTATATTTGTTTTTACAAATTTACTTACTGACTTTATTTATAATCATTTTGCGGCTTTTTTGGATTATAGGAAGTGGTATGAGTTTGTTAGTTTCAGGAATTTAATTATTTTGTAGATGTTTGCGGGTTAGACTTACAGCAGAGCAACGTTTGCAAGTGCTTAAAATGCAGCGCCAATTGATATTTGTATTGAATTTCTTTATTTTTGTATAAAAGGGTAAGTAAATAAGGAGAACTGTCCCACTTGAAGTAAGGATAATTTGCAAGTGTTAGTCGAAGCATCATTACTTTCCATAGATAATTACTGTTTGGTGTGCTTTCTGGTCTGGCGAAGTCATTGGTGAAAGATATATAGAAACGGCCGCCAGCCATGGCGGCCACATAAAATCATAAATATTACATTATATTTAAACATTAAAGTCAAACAACTTTCTAATCAATAAAGCTCCTTTTATTGATATTCAAAATATATTTATTTTTATTTTATTATGACTTAAGCTTGTATAACTCTATAAAAAATACCCGATACTTGTAGTAAAAAATATTTGAAGTGGAACTTGAGTTGGATTTCAAGAATGTCTTAAACTATTTTTCTGGGTTGGGCTTTCGAACTGCCAAAGGCAATTGCAATGCTTTCTATTTATAATTCAATATAAAGCTAGAGTTCTGTAAAGGCTTACTAAGCTAAGCTCCAAATAAAGGCATTCAATTCTTATTTAATGGTTATCAATATACTCAATATCTATCAATATAGTAACTACAATATTATATGTAATCTATTCAGGTGAACAAAGATGTTGTTCCGTTGAATCCTTAGCTTACTTAGTCTTAGTCTTAGAAACATTAACTACTGCAGCTCATTCTGCCTGCTTCAAATAACCCAAACAAAAAACCTCAACTACAATAGAATGAAATAATTTTGATTTGGCAACGTGAAAATAAATGAAAACTGAAATGACTAGATAGCAAATACCTTTTGACATGAGCAAATGACTATGAATGTGGCAAATACGTGTAGCCACATAGCCGAGCTGTGGTGCAGCTTTATCTGTGTCTAATGCAGCACGAAACTGGCCGACGAAATTGCTGGCGTATGTTAGCTATGAATGCAGCACAGAAGCCGTAGCTGCAGTAGCTAACGCGACCAGCAAGAATATGCGCAACAGCAAAAAAAAAGAAAAAAAAGTAAGAAATAAAACCAGTTGCAGTAGGTAACAATTTCCACGAATGCCGGAGCCTAATAACACAACAAAATGCATTTAATAAGCAACTGCAAATGCCAATCTGAAAAATTCAAAACTGAACTGGTGGAGCAAGTGCAGCAGCAGCAGCAGCGGCAGCAGCAGCCGTGATGGAGGGTTGGCCAGCTCGGTTGGCTGTGAGACGCAGAGAGACTGTTTGAGATTCGGAAGCTGGTCGAAGCGAGCGTGGCCAATGCGAATGTGCGATGATCGCTTCCTGTCGATAAGATACACCTAATAATAATTTTTTTTCTTCTTCTCTGTTTTTTTTTTTTTTTTTGCTAGCCTGAACGTTGCGAACCCTCAGCACAGCAGAAAAGCGCCTGCAGCTTGCAATCACGACCAACGGCAGTAACAACCGCGCAAATTAACCAAAAATGTAAATAACAACGGCCATAAAAGAATGACGAGCACTGAGAACGACACGCAGATACTCTATTGCTTATTAGAGTCAATCAATGGTTGTGTGAGCATAATAAGATATATAGGGGACATTTCAGATCAATAGATGTGTATATATGACATAAAGCCAAACCAAGTAATGATGATAAAGTGATGCTGAAATGCCTGATCTGAACGACACTTAAAATATGTTTACATATTTAGAGTATATCCTATACACCAATGTGTATAGATCTTGTAGAAAAGTTGGATGTTTGCTTGACCTAGCTGTAAAAGATATTCGCTTTAAAGCCTTCATCAAATATGTCATAAACACTTACAAACTATGAATTGTTAGCAACATCAAAAAGAAGAACACTTCACATTGAACTATATATAAAGATGATGTTCTATCTATATAGTATAGAATATGTTTTATATAGATAGAAGCATATGTTCTATATAGACAGAGAACATATTGTATATAGAGAACATGTATAGATAGAGATATTCTATAAGACATGTTCTATATTGATATAGATGTTCTAATGAAATTCTTAGATCTGCATAGACCCTACTCTACATCTCAGATCTATATAAAATATATTATATATAGATAGCACATCAGGGATAAAACATGTTCTATATACAATAGATAAAACATCATCATTGTAAGTAAATTAAGGTGAATGTGATATATTATATGATGAATATGCATTCAGACCGGAAAGAACCCGGGAATTCTCATTTAAAAAAGGCCGTGCTCGATATTTTTGAAAATTACTTTTTGTATTATGTTGGTAGGACTGTCCTCACTTAATATGCCAAAAATAAGCGCTATCTGTCAACCGGAGTACTTACAGCAGCTGTCCAAACCAGTCGACCTCATTATAAAAAATATCGAGCACGGGCATTTCAAATGAGAATTCCTGAGTACTTTCCGGTCACAATGTATGTTAGGCTTAAAGCGAATATCTTTGAGAGCTAAGACATGATCTGATGTTATAACTACAATAGAACATGTTCTATATAGATCTAAGATGATCTAAGAGAAGGAGCTCGAGAAGATATTCTAAATAGATCATTATAGATTGATATAATATCTTACATCATGATGTGATGTTATATCTAGAACATGTTCTATATAGATACATCTTATATCATATTAGATCTATTGTATATAGAATATGTTCTAGATATTACATCACATCATGATGTCTATCAATCTATGAAGTTCTATCTAGAACATGTTCTATATAGTTATCCCTATGCAGCATAGATATAATATTTTCTATGCAGATAGAACATTCTATCTATACACAATTTTATTCAATTTATATATAGCATAGAGCAGTTGGTTTCAAGTTGATATCCAAGACAAGCGGAATAACTTGGTGAAATTTTAATTCTTTTTCTTTATTTTACAATTTTCTGCAGCTTAGTCTTAGACTCTATATCACATTTAACTCTAAGCCTAGGCCTCTAAGCCAGCATATATATCTTAAGTCTAGACTTATTTATGCCTTAATATATTTAAGATTATTTCAAGTTCTTTAGATGCCCCTGCTATGCAGATTATGTAATCTTTTCAGCCTTCGCCTGTTGTTTTTGGCAGCCTGCTTTGGATGCGAGCTGGTTTAGATGCGCTTTCAGTCTATAAGCGTATCTGGAACTGTAACGGTCAGCAGCGCTAGATCCCTATGCAGCACTAAGTTCCTAACAAGCCAGTCAGCTGCCATAGAGGTATTCCATATGGGGCTACTCTTGCCTAGTAAATGCTGGCTTTGCTCTTTAAAGAGGCTCTCGAAACTCTTACTAATTAAAGCAATTGACAGTTGAAAGTGCAGCTTTAAGCAGTGCAGTTTGACATGGAAGCAATTTATTATAAATTTTTCATACCTAATAAACAATACAAGAATAGCTCCTACTGTATATTATTCTTCTCTCTGCTTGACAAACTGCATGAGTTAGTCTGTGCATGCGAAAGTGCAGAGTGCAGCAGCAGCAGCATCATTGGTGTTGCCAGCAGCAGCGCTGTTAACAGTCGCAATGGCTGCTTTAAGTGTAACAGCAGAAGTCGTCGAGAGTCGCATCGCAGGCAGCCAGATACAGAGATGCCAGCAAGCTCAACCAGTTTACGGTTGCAAGCCTAACAATGGGTCGCGGCAAGTGAAAGATTGCTGCTGCGGGGAGTGGCTCGCTTGGTTTGCATGCTACCAGCAAATAAAACATACAAATACACGCACAAAATGGTAAACAACACAGCGCAACAGCAATAGCAACAGCAACACCAACACCAACAGCAGCAGCAACAGCAACAGTAACAACAGGAGAAACAACTTTGGCGGCCATTGCGCTGGCTTCGACGTAGACGGCGGCTGCGCAATGGCGACGCGACGACTGAAGCTTGGGTTTGCCAAGTCGCCGTTGCCGTTGCCGTTGCCGTCGCCGTCATCATCGTAGCTGCTTCCGTGCCATGTGGCAATCAGTCACGTTGAAGGCGTTGTCCATTGTTTGGCCCAGTACGCGGGGTCGTTTTCGCCTTCTACTCTCCAATCGCAAAACACTGTTCGCTGTTGCGTTTCAACATTTTTTTTTTTATTTTTATTTTGCCTCTGGCTCTGACTCTGACTCTCTCTCCCTCTCTTTCATCCATTGCCGTTGATCTAGCTCTTCTAGCCCCTTCTCTTTCGTTGTTGTTACTGTTCAACGATTGTTGCCATTTTGACTATAACGTGGGCCGTCGTAGCATCGCTACTTGATATCAGCCCAACGCGAAGCCAAAGCCGTATGTATATAGAAATAAAAATACAACAAAAAACAGCTGCTTATAGTAGTATAATAAGCCCAATTAGAGCTAGGCTAATGGCAGGTTTATTTCGTTTCGTTTGAATTCTCCATTTTCCTTCTGGCCTAACGGGTGCGCCAACAGTTCTAACTGCCGTCCAATTTCCATTTCAAATTTGTACTCCACACACTCCACAATTTACCTCTTCACAACTGAATACTAATGTCAACGCATTTCAACTGAATTTCCTTATGTGACTGTGGAGCAGAGCAATCCGAGAGCTCCTACTACTATGTATATCAAGGAATACTCATCTGTAACATTATCATATAATTCAGCTAGGTTTTGGAAGTTCGTTAAATATAATCATTTATTTCTCATACTAAAAGGATTTTTTAGAAATATACTGCTTTGCTCATAAAAATAGTAGTAAGACTGCCAATGTTGTGCAGCAAGATTTTATGATATCTACAATATTTTTAAATTAATACTCGTTTCAAATTGTTTTTAAAATATGATGTTTATCACAAAATGTTGCAGTCCAACATTTCAGTTGCACTACTATTTTTATGAACACAGCTGCATACTGTCTTAAGTCGAACTTTGGAAGAGTTCAACTGCATTCATTATCATTTCAAATATAGTTAATAATTTTGTAAAAATATATTATTCAAATTTGATTATTTATTTATTAATATATTTATTATATATTAAGTTTTCTTTGTGCAAAATCTGATTCATGAATATTTTGTTTTTCAAATATGATTTAAAATATTAAAAATTTAGGACAATTATTTATTTATTTTTTATGAAATGGTTTTATTATGATCATTATTATAATTATTGTTATTATTTATATTATCATAAATATAATTATTATTATTCTTAGAGAGGATGAGGATTTGAGGTCAACTTTTGGGAACAGCCTCAATAGGCAGCTGAACAAACAGCGTTAGCAACAGGCTCTCTGAGCAGACTAATGGCAAATGTTGGGGGAACGACTGCAAGAAAGGCAGGAAGACTACTATAAGAGACTGCAAACAGAATCCTACAATATAGTAGTGAAGGATGAGTGGACACCCTAAAAGCAGTTGTACGGTGCAAACCCATGCTGTCGGTCCAAAGAACAGGATACTTTAAGGATACCTTTAGTGTACCACACAGTATCTGCATCTGCTGTGCTAGTGAAAATGCCAGTGATAGCAGTCGAAGGCCTTGTGCTAGTGCGCCTGAAGATAATGGATGTCAGGAAATTGAGAGAGAAATGGCAAAGGATCTGCGGCCATAGTCTCCTGGAAGACAAAATAGTCCAATGAGATATGGAAGATGAATTGCGAAAACTATTTCCGATCTAGAGACATGAGACGATGAGACATGGGCATGGTTACTTTCGAAAGTACCCACATCAGCTGGGCAAAAGTGCAAATGCAATGGACGTCACAGAACACACTTTACTGCGGCAAGTGGAGGAAGAAACTGGTAGAAATTATTGGTTATATATTCTGATAGTTTCTGCCAGATCAGTTCTTTCCTCTATCCAGCTTGCGTAGTCGAAAGAAGATGAAGTAATCTGCAAAGTTAAAGATGCTTGTAAAGAGTTTGTGATTTGGCTGAAAAAGTTATTACGGCGAAAAAGGACCCTAGACACAGCAATACTGAGGACAGTGTGCAGTTAGAGCATAAAGAAAGGCTAAACCTTGAAAGTTCAAGCGGGTGTAAGGAAGGCCCAAAGGGAAGAGGATTTTTTTAAGTCAGTAAGCAGACCTTGCAGTGCGACACATCGGTTTGAGTGACGAAGTGTGATGAGTGTTGACATCCACCAAAATTATTAAAATTATTATTATTATTATTATCACTATTATTAGATATATGGCTATATCTATATATATCCATGTCTGTGAGCTTTGCTCTTCGAATAATACTCTTAGTATTTTTTTTTTACAAATTTATTACATTTCTTATTATGCATAACAAATGTGTTTTTTCATTATAATCAAAGACATTTTTGAGCTTATTTGCAAATTCATTAACCTAGGGGACCCACTCGCTGTTCATGCTGCTCTTTTGACTTACAAAACTGTGTTATAAAGAGGACTCAAATTCTGAACTCAAAACATTTGAGTTAAATATTTTAAGTATTTAATATTTCAGACAAAGAGAAACATTTTTGTTGCAGGAGGACAGAACCTGAACTAACATAATAGCTTAAGAAAAGTCACGAATCTGTTTAAGGTTGAGCACGAAAATTGTTTATAAATAAATTTAGATATAATTTTATTAAATTATATTTACAATAAAATAAGTAAATAACTAATTCTAAATAGCTACTAAAAATCAACTGAAATATGCAATAGAATAAATGATTTCCTCTAGATGTCGAATGTTGTCCAACTTGCAGGACTTTGAGGCGACACTCAGTCATTTGCTCTGGCAGCCAATGGCGCACAGTGTGAATTGAAGGTGTGTAAAATGTAGACTTAACATGCAAACCGACAATTTACTTAGTTGAGGCCAGGGCAGGCCGAGCCCCCTCGGCTGAAACTGGGCAAATGGTGCAAGCCAAGGACAGTCTTACTTGTGCTACTAGTAAAGGTGTAGCTATAACTAAGTGTTATGGAGGAGTTAGACATAACATTCGACATTCCTTAAGAGATATAGTTGATTCGAGTATCTGATACGACTGCAGCCTGAATGCCAGTGACGTCTTCAGAGTTGGCAAACCATGCATTATGAAAAATTTGATTAAGCTCCCATTTAGCTGCCATTACAGCTGCAATGGGGCATTGCGTGGTCGTACTTCCTGCTGCTGTGCCATAGTTGGCGCATTGCATTAATGATCACATATAAGTCGAGGGGCAACAGCAAATCAAAGGAAGATATTGTTGCATGCGGCTTGCAAATTGTTTGACGATTCAAAAAGAGAAGTAACATTTCCACGAAAATTACAGTTCGCTGGTGCTGGAAAAGCCCACGATGGTTGCTAATAACAACAACAGCAACAACTGCAGTAGCAGCAGCAGCAGCAAAATGGCGCGCGTGTTTTCCACGAAAGTAATTAAAGCAAGAGAGAGTAAAACCTGGCCTGGTTTGAGAGCTGAAGCCTCGAGTTGGAGCTAAAGGTGGAGCTGGACTTGTTACGACTCCTTTTTTTCTTCTTCTCTGGTTTTGCTACCGGTTTTCATTTTTTGTTCAGTTGCTTGGCTTTGCGTTTTGTTTCGGGCCACTTTACATGGTGCCAGTGCCAGCATTCAGCCAGCTAACCCATCCCTCGGCCGAGGCAAATTTGTTGGCCATTTTAATGGCCGTCATCGTCGTTTGGGGTGTTCAGCCAACTGCAATTATGGTACGCTGTATATTTTTTTCTGCTTTTTCTTTTTCTGTTCTTTTTTTCTGTTTTCTTTCTTTTAGCGCAATAATTTGCCGCTCTGTACATTAAATGGATTTAATGAATGCGGTCCTATTAACTTTTTTGCTCTGTTCGCTGTTGGTCGTCAGAGCAGCTCTCTCCCTCTCTCTCTCTCTTTCTCTCTCTCTCTGTGTGTGTGTCGTTTTTGCAACTGCAACTTGTTGCCGCTGTTATTGCTGGCAACTAATAATAATTGGCTAAGTCGCCGTCGACACTGGCATCTGAATTTCAAATTCAGCTTCAGCTTAATTTTTATTACCGCATATTTGATGTTTCACAAAATGTGAATGCGTTTCTCTATATACCCTGTATTTACTGGATCAAAATAGGTGTACTAAGTCTCTTTATAGCTGCAATTGAGGAGGTGTAAGAGCTACAGATGCTAAACATGAGATACTTTGCCTCAAGCTATCAATGCTGATGAATATTATGGAAGAAGGAGTAGAGACTGAGACTGATATATACGATGTACAAAAGCTGAAGGCCAAAGAGCATGCCAAGTGAACAGAGCTAACATAATCAATGCCAACTAAGTCAGCCACATAAACCCAGGCCAGTTACAGGATATCTCTTAGTCGAGTAGTGTTTGAGCATGGCTTTTTTTTGAAGGGTATGCTCAGGCTCAGGCTCAGGCTGCCTGGTTGGCTTGCCCCTGCAGCGGCTGCTATAATTGCTCTTCAAAATGGCGGCAATGCGCCATGGCCAATGCAAAAAGTGGGAGCTGCAGGTATGAAAAGGTAAACAAGATTCACAGCTCAATTTGGTAGATCATTTTTTTGATTGAGATAAGGAACTTTAATGGCGCTGTCTCTTCTCTTCTCATGATGAGCATATTTATTTATAATATAGATAATAGACGGATCGAACTCTGTTCAAATATATTCGAGCTGTGTTTAAAGTATTTAGAAACATTCATTTGTTGTCAATAAGAAAGTTACTCGAGTACTCGAGAGTACTTGGTTCCGAAAGCAATTAGCGGAGATCACAAATAACATTAAGAACAAGAGTAAGAGAAAGTTTTGGTTACTCTAGCTCAACAAAATACTTATAGACAAAAGTAAACTGAGCCCAGTCTGGAGATATGGAATACAAGTCTACGGAGTCGCATCGAAATGTCACTTAAACAAAATACATATCACACAGAGCACCTTCTTCAGATGTGTCAGCACTGCTGAGTAGTAGAGAAGAAACCCTTGATCAAAGACATAGTAAACAAGCAATCAACAACATATCACTACAAACTGTACGCCCAGCTTAGCATACTCGCCAGCAGACTCCTCCACAGAAGAAGACGTAAGACACTCAAGAGAATCCATCACCCATCACACTTACCAAATCGATTCATTTCATTTTCATCTGAATATTGAAACAATCCCTCGCTTCGGCTATCAGCCACGCCTACACACACAAACAAGACTAGTTTTCCATGTTATCATCCAATACTCTAGTCCAAGTCATTGCATAGCAGAAGCATTTACTAATGCAAATCGTAAATAAAGTTTAATTTCATTTATAAAGAAAGTGAATTCCAACTAGCAAAAAAAGGGAAATAGTTACATAAATAACAATTTGAAAAGACGCGTAACTAATTCACACAGAATCTATTGAAAGCCTCAAGAGTGTAAACACAAAAGCGTAAAAAATACTCCGCATCGTCACGCAAATTACAGCCACGGACAATTCTTGCTGAGCTTCCCCCTTCCTGATCGTATTCGCATCTGGTTTCAATTATGCAATTGAACTTAGAGAAATAACAGTTGGAAGTGTACGACTAGGAGATGTCCTGCATGCAGGGGAGAGAATTGTTCTATAAGAGAAGTATACGCTGCTAGGCTTAAGCAATGGAAGCACCTATAGGAAAAGAAGAAAACTTTAATCGACTCTGCAGTTGGCATCCATTTGGAATATGTCAATTTCAAGGAACTGGAGATGCCTGCGCCTAGTCGCAGGCCATACCAAGCAGTTTAGCCATTGGCAATGGGTGCCCGAGCAGCCAAAGTGTTTTAGAGAGACAAAGAAGAGAAATAAACTAATGCCCAAAATATGCAACAAAGGAACAACGAGGATGGAGGAAAGTGGGAAACTGCATTAAATGCTAAAGGTGCGATAGATTCAAAGACCCGGAACATATTATTTATGCACATAAATATCCATCCATCTGTATGTAAGTTGTAGATACATATTTAGAGACAAACATATGCTACTGTTGGTGAGGAAAAGCTGACACCGGAACGAGCCCGATCACAATTATATTCAAGTATATGCAAGAAAAAGGTGGGCGTTGCCCTACGACTCCCCTAGCCACACGGCTGAAATGGAAATCGTAATAAGCAAAATAATAATCATATAAAAAACAATACAACAACAACAAAAAAGAGAACATTCAAGAAAATAGAAATTGAAATCAACCCTGAGGTTTTTTTGAGACTGAGGTTAGCCCTGCTGCCAAACCCAGCTCCGCATGCTGCTCTTTCTCCTGCACTGGGCCTTACCTTGGCAGCGTCGACAAGGTAAGAAACACACAATTAAGCTCTATGTGTTGCTTATTTAAGTGTATTTTATTGTGAGTATATATACAGATACATAAGTAATATTTATCTTAAATTCCCTTTACCATGAGAAGTGTCTAGAAGACAGCACAAAAATGCATCAAAAATGCCTTCAAAAATGTATCAAAATTGTTTTTCTCCTTGTTACCCATCAATCTATAATGAAACAAGTAAGAGTGCTCTAGTCGAGACTGCTCGACTAAGAGATACCCTGAACCCTGGGAAGATGTGATATTCAAATCATGTTACGCTTCTTATATATATACTTATACACAAACAACACATACACACACACACACATGCACACGCACGCACAAGCACTTGCTCTGCTACTGCGCAGTTTACGCAGCGACTGTGCGCGGGCAGCGCTTGGGCTGCAGAATGGGCTATATTATGGAAATTTATTTGTTGAATTAGTTTTCTTCTAGATGGACTTTCGTAATCAAACTTTTACAGAGTAATAACGACATTCATATGTATGTATTTGCCAAAGCACAAGTTTTGAAATACGTTTTTTTCAAATTTGGGGGAAAGGGGGCGTGGTATCCAAAATCCAAAAATTGCAAAATGTTTGTATTCATTACACGGATATACACAGTAAATCTGAAACCTATAGCTATAACGGTATTCAAAAACGAAGAAAAGTTATCGATTTTTATCGATAATAAGGCAATGGGATGAGTTATCGAAAAAAAATGATAAACTCGTACTGCGTAGGATATACACGAGTATACATTTCAAATTTCAGATCTCTAGCTTTTGTGGTTTGCGAGATCGCTGCGTTCACACGGACGGACGGACAGACGGACACGGCTATATCGACTCAGTTTGACGAGCTGATCAAGAATATATGTACTTTATGGGGTCTGCCACGTGTCCTTCTGCCTGTTACATACATTTTCACAAAAACATTATACCCTGATTTCCCATTTTCAATGGGTTCAGGGTATACAAAATTTACTTTAAGGTAGCTAATAGCTGTCAATAAATTTCAAAAATTCAAGAGCTTAGCTACTAAGCTTTTTCGCCTCGTAGGTGTTCAAGTGGCCGAAGTATTTTATTTTCTGCAATTGCAATGCCTGCTTCAAAATCAACTGTGACTCAATAATTTTCAACAGCCCCAAATTATAATAATTAATTTGAATAAAATATTGTAAATATTGTTTCATTAACTCTTAAAAAAACATTTGAGTTTCTGCCAAAATTTTTGGCATTTATTAGCACTTTGCATTGATCGAAATAGTTGTTATATTTGCTGCTCATGCTTATAATATATATCTTTCTTTTAAAGCTCGTCTCAAATGACAACATTCCAAATAATCTTCAATTGATACTTCAGCCTTAAAAGCAAACGCATGTCGGAATAAATTTGTTTTTCTATGTTTATGAATTAACTCAAGCATTCAAGGGTGTGGCCTAAGAATACAAAATAGTCAATAATAAATGGTAGTCTATATGATGCCTTATAGAGTAAGAGAGATAGAATGCAATAAAAACATATATAAAAATTATTACTCATATATGAATATGTATACATACATACATCTATAATATACATATGTTGTCTAACATTCAGCGCTCAGTCGCACTACTATTTTCATGAACATATGTGCAGAGCTGTTAAAAATTCCATTTGAATGGAAATTCAAAATGGGTTTTCAGAACAAAAACCCATTTTGAATTTCCATTCAAATGGAATTCTTAACAGCTCTGCATATGTGTATATATGAAAGTTATAAATGTTGCTCATACATATATTCTAATATTAATATATATATATTTCTGAGTATATACATATATAACTCAAGCATTATATATATATACACAGAAATATAAACATTTATAATTTTCATATATACACATATGTTCATGAAAATAGTAGTGCGACTGAGCGCTGAATGTTAGACAACATAAGTGAGTGATGGAGTGCGAACTGTTCATATAGAAAATATTCAACATTAACAGAGAAAATTAAGCTTGCACTATCCTGATGACGCACAGTGTACATATATAGACTGTTAATATTCCTATAAGTTAGTTTTTAGTCTAATCAAGGTTTTCAGCCCATATTTTTCCTTACTCATCAAAATATTGTATTGTAGAAACACATAAGCAACCCCATAACTATAGCTACTAAGAGTGCTCTAGTCGAGACTGCTCGACTTGAAGCCTGCAAAGTACTAATATTCCAATATTTCGATATTCCAAAGGGGGCGTGGCATCCAAAATATAACGAAAATCAAAATTGTATAAATTACACTTAAAACTAAATACAAAGTTTGGGAACTCTAACTGCTCTTATAGGTTCTGAGATTGACTAGTTTACACATAGGGGCGGACAGACGGACGAACGGACGGACATGACTATATCGACTCGGCTCGTCGCCCTGAAATAAAATAGAAATAATAAGCAACATTTAATGGTTCATAAAAATAGTAATAATAAAGGAAAAAATAACTATTTAACATTAGCTTTAAGCTTATATATAATCTACTTTACATATATTTTTTGTTCTAATACTTAGTTGTAAATCGTAATTCTCTTCTATGTACTCTAATCAAAATAAATTTTAAGCTAACTTTTTATTTTTCAGCGTTTCAGTTGTTTCATGTTTTATGTAGTGCAGCACTACTATTTTTATGAACGCAACTATAAATATGTTTCTCCATATACTACTACTATTTTGATGAACACAACTGTATAAACATATAGATATATATTTTGTATATATTCACAAATATATATTTTTTAAATATTCTTTTCTTTTCTTTTTTTGAATCCATTGAAGCCGCTCTTTGCATATTGTTTGTTAATTAGCGGCAGTTAATTGACTTTTATTGCGCTTAATTATCGGAGGCGGTCATTGGCAGCGAGGCGCTGAGCGGACAGCGGTTGGCTGGGCAAGCGGGCTCCACTTTTGGCCCGCCCGCATGGTTATCAAACAACAAGCGTATGCGGCCCATAAATTTCCATGCGCACACACACACACACACACACACACACACACATCTATTGGACTGGCAACTATAATTGCGGCTTCTTATTGGCGTAGCACCCGCTTTTAATTTGCCAAATTAGCAACGAGCCTGAGAGCCCCGCCAAAAAGGCAAAAGGCGTCTGCCCACGCAACTATGCCATGTTCCATGCTCCAGGTGTGTGCGCGGGCTGCGACCATAATTATAGCGGCCATGCCCCCAGTCTACAATGTACGATTCGTATTTAATATTCATACTTATTAGGCGTGCGTTAATGTTACGCGCCGGGGCGGGGCGTGGCGTGGCGTGGCCTGGCGTGGCCTGGCGTGGCGTAGCGTAGGCAGGTGAAATGCATACCAAATGTTATATATGTATTTATACTATGGATAGATCTGAGCACATTGCATGAAGTTTCCACGAATTCGAGTTGTTGTGGCTGCTCTGGCTGCCATTTCAGCTTGTTGCCCCAATTAATGAAATGCTGAAATATTCAAATTTTATTGCCAAATTAAAATAATTGCCCTTAACACGACTTTCCATTCCATTGCTGAAGAACAGGCCCAAACAAAAGACTTAAGCGACGAACGTGAAAAGGCATCTACAAACATTTTCAAAGACTTTCAGCAGTTATTCTAATTGAATATATATAAATATTATATACAAATAAAGGAAAATGTATCTATAACAATATAATAGTATAATATATGATAAAATTTTATATTTTAAAGGATATATGACTATATTCTTTGGCTTCTTGAAGCAAAGTTCTGTTGAGTAAACATGTTTTAAAATTCTATAAAAATTGTTCTAAATTTTGATATTAAAGTCTTTAAAGGTACTTGGTAGTCCAATCTGATTGTGAATATAATTATAATAGGTTCAAAAATTGATTCTCGATTGCATATCAATGTCCTCGTCAAATTCCAAACATTTTTATTATACCCTGAACCCATTGAAAATGGGAATTCAGGGTATAATGGTTTTGTTAAAATGTCAAATGTATGTAACAGGCAGAAGGAGGCGTGGCAGACCCCATAAAGTATATATATTCTTGATCAGGACGACGAGCTGAGTCGATATGGCCATGTCCGTCTGTCCGTCTGTCCGTCTGTCCGTCTGTCCGTCTGTCCGTCTGTCCGTCCGTCCGTATGTGTGAACGCGTCGATTTCAGAACCTATAAGAGCTAGAGCCTCGAAATTTTTTTTGGAAGTCCCTGTATATCACGCGCATATCGAGTTTGTTTTAGAAATTCGATAACTTTTCCCGTTCTTTTGTTATCGATTAAAAACCTTATCGAAATGAAGTTAATAAATTATATCTCGTACATGTTTGAAGCTAGAGTCTCCAAATTTTGCATTTAGTTTCATTTATATTTTATACAATTTCGGTTTTTGTTAGATTTTGGATATTGGTTCAAAATTTTTCAAAAATTTTCAAATTGAAGGTTAATTGCAAATATAGCCAATATGTGAATGACTTTGCAATTTTAGACAACTGACAAATATTCAATATAATATGTAGATCATATGCTGAAAATTTCATTGAAATCCATTAAGTATCACAGAAGTAATTAAACAAAACGTTTTGTCAATTGCGACATGTGACCAGAAACCCACCCCTGTTTTCATTTTTTCTATACATGTGCACACATACATTGAGACATTCGAATGCGAGCATTCTTGTCTGTTCTTAGAATCACAACAATAACAGCTGACTGCGTGAATTTTGTTATAATTCTAAACTGCCGTTAGTTCAAATTTGCTACTGCTTGTCTAAGCAGTGCAGTATCGGTGTTGGTAGAAGCGGGGCGCGTGGTGCCTTGTAGGTCTAGGTTCAAACCTCGTCGATGTCAAATATTTTTATGTCGTATTTTCTTAATTTTTTATTTTTATTCTTTTATTAAATTATTATTACTCTTTAAAAATTATATTAAATTCTTTAAAAATAAAAACATGCTATTTGATTGTGAATGTGCAAGATTGGCAATTTAATTAAATATTGTATAAGTTTGTAATGTATACTAGATACGGAATATATTTAAAAACGCATATCGGACGGGGTTCAGGGGATCTCCTAGTCGGGTACCCCCGACTAGAGTTTTCTTACTTGTTTTAATTAATTTTACAAGAAATTCGAAAAAATAATTATAAATAGACAGTTTTGAAGAGTTAAAATAGATAAATAGTCATAAGAAAATGGGTCTGCTATACAAAAATTACAAAAATCAATAAATTCAAAGCACATATATTTTATATAGTTACTTTGAGACTTTGTGCTTGTTGACTAAGCACCCATAAAAGGCTTATAAAAAAATATATATAATAATAATATATACAAGGTGCAATTCACAAATTTCGCGCTTTCTAGTGGCGCCATGACATTCATTTCATTTCATGACATTCGGACGTATAGAAGCCGAGATATCGCGCTAAAAGTGACAGTACTTTTGTTGTGTCCGTCGAACAAAGAGCGAACATCAAGTTTTGTTTTAAACTTGGTAAAACATTTACCGAAACTCATCAAATGATGAAAAAAGTTTATGGCGACGATTGTCTATCCCGTAGCCGCATTCACGAGTGGTATAAACGTTTTCGCGACTTCTACTTGTTCGGAAAACTTCATTTGGCAATGAAAGGAAAACGGTATGCTGACATTGATGCTATTCAAAAGGCTTCGACCGCCATACTCAACGCCATACCGAAGGATGACCTAAAAAAGTCATTTGATAATCTTCTTGATCGTGCAAATCGTTGTATTCAGTCCGAAGGGGACTATTTCGAAGGCGAGCAATAAAATTTTTGCCAAAGAAAATCTATTTTTTATTTTTTTTATAAAGTCCTGGAACTTTTGAATTGCACCTTGTAATACAGGCCTTCCGGACCGTGGCGCATCTTCGATCACCTCTGCACCAGAACGAAAACGTTGAAACCATCGTTGTGCGGTGGAAATGGAAACTGTATCGGGTCCATAAGCTGCACAAATTTTATTAGCAGCATGAGATGCATTTTTGCCTTTATTGAGTAGTAATGTAAAATATGCCGTATTTTCTCTTTATTTTGCTCCATGTTTGCGACGCTATAACTCACGAACGACTAAAAGCAAACAACAATTAATCAAACACGTGTTAGCACGTGAAAGGAGCTTTCCAAAATGCTCTAGCGTGAACCGATGCGACGAATACAACTAGAACTACGCGCTTGCAAAGACAAGCTTGCGGAAATACCGCATGACTTTTTTGACAGCCTTATATAATAATTAAAGATCACACCAATACCTATTAGTGTAACCTATAAATATTATACAAAATTCTATTTTTAAAACAGAATTTGGTTTACCGAAATGCAGCTCTTTGTATGTCACTTCCTTAAAGTCTAGTGTTTCTGAAAGGACTTTGTTCTTAGACTCCGAGATCGTAAGTTTTTCAAACAAAGCCAAGAGGCTCATAAGCTTACGCTGTCGTATGTGTGGCATAATAAGACTCGAATAAGACTCTATAGTAAGTTTGACCTAGTGACACTTTGTAGCTACTTATACATAACTCAATCATATATGCATAAATGCACTCGAAATCCAATTGGCCACTATTGCGGCACCGATCAGCAACAGGCACGTGAGAGCTGCCGCGTCTGCACTTTGCTGCATAACGAGCTATTCCATTGGGTTGTCTTATGTTTATGTCTAAGGCATATGCCATATGCATACACATATATACATAAATACTATCAGTGACAAAACTCTATTTATAAGAATCTAATGTATTTAGGCTAAGCTCAATTTTGAATTCAAATAAAGATTCATTCTTGCAATGAACGTAAGACAGAGCTGACGTTCTATTACCACAAAGCATTTAACAATTTGTTTTTATTATACAATATAAAAACTTTTATACAAATGACAAATTTACTTCCAAATGTTTAACAATAAAAGCTGTTCTACACAGTTATCCAGTGAATTCGGAAGTAATTGCTTTGTCTCTTAGCTAATGCCACAAGGCTTTATCTGACAAACTTGTTAAGCTTGAGATTTGAGCCTTAATTAAAGCCCATTCCTATGGAACTTCCACAAACGTTTATCCAAATGCTCTAAATATTCTAGTCTACAGAACTAAACTTTTCAAAATCACATTATCTGACTCAATTGACAAATTTATGAACAACAGAGGTAAGGCTCGAATAACAAACTAATTTATAAATGTTTTGATTAGAGGAAAAAAGTAAGAAATTTACGTTGAACTGCTTCCGACTCCATAAAATTCATTTAAAGTTCAAAAACAATTTCAGTTTTATTGTAGAAGATTTTCTCTAGAGATTTACCAAAAATTATTTAATTTTATTACACAAAATTTAATTAAATTGTATTTGATAAATCTCTAGAGAGAAGAGATTTACCAGACTTAGAAGATTTCCTCTAGAGATTGGCCAAAAATAATTTAGTTTAACTAAAAATAAATTTAATTAAATTATTTTTAATAAATCTCTAGAGGAAATCTGCAGTAACTTAGCTGTCAAATTTAAGTGCTCCTGCTTTCGAAACTTTGCAAAATATAGTTTTTTTTTATACCCTGAACCCATTGAAAATGGGAAATCAGGGTATAATGTTTTTGTGAAAATGTATGTAACAGGCAGAAGGAGACATGGCAGACCCCATAAAGTATATATATTCTTGATCAGCTCGACAAACTGAGTCGATATAGCCATGTCCGTCTGTCCGTCCGTCCGTCCGTCCGTCCGTCCGTGTGAACGCAGTGATCTCGCAAACCACAAAAGCTAGAGATCTGAAATTTGAAATGTATACTCGTGTATATCCTACGCAGTACGAGTTTATCATTTTTTTCGATAACTCATCCCATTTCCTTAATATCGATAAAAATCGATAATTCTTTTTCGTTTTTGAACACCGTTATAGCTATAGATTTCAGATTTACTGTGTATATCCATTTCATTATTTCATTACACATGAATACAAACATTTTGCAATTTTTAGATTTTGGATACCACGCCCCCTTCCCCCCAAATTTGAAAAAAACGTATTTCAAATACTAGAGACTTGTGCTTTGGCAAATACATACATATGAATGTCATTATTACGCTGTAAAAGTTTGATTACGAAAGTCAATCTAGAAGCAAACCTATTGAACAAATAAGTTTCCAAAATATAGCCCATACTGCAGCCCAAGCGCTGCCCGCGCGCAGTCGCTGCGTAAACTGCGCAGTAGCAGAGAAAGTGCTTGTGCGTGCGTGTGCATGTGTGTGTGTGTGTGTGTGTATGTGTTGTTTGTGTATATGTATATATAAAAGAAGCGTAAAATGATTTCAATATCGCATCTTCGCAGGGTTCAGGGTATCTCTTAGTCGAGCAGTCTCGACTAGAGCACTCTTACTTGTTTGATTTTTCTCCAAGGGTCATATATAGTATATATATATAAATATTTGATAACGATGATATATTGATGATATATGTATATGATTTTCGAGACATCAATCAGGAGGTCAACTGTAACTCAACTACCTAACTTTTAAGTTTATCTAAGCTCTAAAGGTGTAGAGTATGGAGCTTTAGCCGATTTGCCACGCCCCCTTAAAAGCGTAGACATACATACACTATATTTTTCATATTGTCTTCCAAATTTCTAGTATAGGACAAACATTTGCAGTTTTAAAGATGAATCGACAACTTTTTTTATTTTTTTTAATTCATTGTTGCAGCTTATTGTCTAAGACTCTATAGCGCAATTATCTCTAAACCTTAACTAATGAGTGGGCCAGTATGCCAGTATAAACTAATTATAATAATTAATATAATTAATAATAATATTATACGCAGAGATCAGATCACCCGACGATCCAAAGGGTGAAGTCTTTTTAGTCTTCGCCTGTTATTGTTGTTGGCTAGATTAGCTGCTGGTTGGATGCGCAGCAAGTCTTTCCGCGTATCTAGAACTGTGTCTCCCAATCAATTCTGCGATTGTAGGAATTTCAAGATCCCTGTGTAGCACTGAGTGTCTCACAAACCAATTTGCTCCAGTCCATCTTCGTAGTGCTTTATTCTGTAAAATTTGGATTTTGTTTATAGATGTCCGTGCTGCAGATCCCCATAAAGGCATTCCATATAGAAAGGTAGGCACTACTATAGCTTTGTAGATGATGGCTTGGCTGTTATACGATAGTTTGCTGTAGGCTCTCAGCATCCAATCCAGTTTTTTAAGTTTAATTTTACACATTTTGGCCACCTGGCTTATATGTGATTTGAAAGTCAGCCTTCTGTCCAGCGTAACTCCAAGGTACTTTACTTTAGTGGAGTTTGGGATTGGAGTTCCCAGCGACACATTAGGGCAGTCACCTCTTCCATTGGCAAATGAGGTGTGAACGGACTTTTGGCCATTAATGGTAATGCACCACCTTTTGGCCCAGCATCCGAACGAGTGCAGGTATGTCTGCAAAGGCTTCTTGGGCAGAAGTGTCACGCGACAGGATGGCGGTGTCGTCTGCGTACGTCGCTATTACTGTTCCATCAGCCGTTGTCATATCAGACTGAGGAGTTGGCATGTCTGCCGTGAACAATGTGTAGAGTGTTGGGCTAAGAACACAACCCTGCGGAACCCCAGCTCTGATCGACAACTAATTTATATTTCAAATTTTATGTTTGCTCTCATACAGGACAGTCAAACTGGCGGACATTGCACAAAGCCAATATACTCGTTTGACTTCATGAATAAGTAGCTAGTTGACAATTAAAAACCAATAGCAATACCTTAAATAAGCAAAGGGTAAGAGATTAACACGCATAGACGGTCATGGCTAGAGCGACTCAGCTTCTCGTGCTAATGAAGCAGAACACAAATGCTTCTAAGGCCGAAGATGGATTTCGCAAAGCTTTGGACAAGGCTAGTTCATGATTCATACAGAATATTTAAACAAATTGACGACGAACTTGCAGCCTTAAAGCAACGACTCCACAGTAGAGCTCGATTCACACAATATGTAGGGGTCGAAGATGACTTCAGCCGCCTGTTACATGTGCCTAGCAGAATTTTACCCTATTTTAGCAGTTGAAAAAAGAATAAAATTAATAAAAAAAAATGAAAAAAACAACAAAGCGGTGAGAGAACGTTTTGCGGTTTTGCGGGCAAACGAATTAAATTGTTAAGAATCGGCAAACAACAGTTGGCCAGGCTATGATCCTTCAAGCGCCTCTGCGGTTTGCCCATACAAATGGATTTTTAAATGCCTCGCAACCGCAATCGATCGTTAAATTATGCTCCGCATCCCTAGCGTGCCGCAGTGAGACGATATTATAGATGTTATAGTATATATATGTATATAAAGAGGCACAATCTATATATATTTATAATTTTATATATTATAAATAACAAAAGTGTGTGATAAAAAGTAGTTTACCAAGTGAATGATTGAGCTGAAAATTAAATTAAAATAAATATCTATAACTTAGCGTTGCTTAAGTCGTTATGAAATCAAGTTGAACTACTCCCAATTCAAGTAAAAGTTTTTATATATTGTTTTTATTTTCATTTTTATACCCTGAACCCATTGAAAATGGGAAATCAGGGTATAATGTTTTTGTGAAAATGTATGTAACAGGCAGAAGGAGACATGGCAGACCCCATAAAGTATATATATTCTTGATCAGCTCGACAAACTGAGTCGATATAGCCATGTCCGTCTGTCCGTCCGTCCGTCCGTCCGTGTGAACGCAGCGATCTCACAAACCACAAAAGCTAGAGATCTGAAATTTGAAATGTATACTCGTGTATATCCTACGCAGTACGAGTTTATCATTTTTTTTTCGATAACTCATCCCATTTCCTTATTATCGATAAAAATCGATAACTTTTCTTCGTTTTTGAATACCGTTATAGCTATAGATTTCAGATTTACTGTGTGTATCCGTGTAATGAATACAAACATTTTGCAATTTTTGGATTTTGGATACCACGCCCCCTTCCCCCCAAATTTGAAAAAACGTATTTCAAATTCTAGAGACTTGTGCTTTGGCAAAAACATACATATAAATGTCATTATTACGCTGTAAAAGTTTGATTACGAAAGTCCATCTAGAAGCAAACCTATTCAACAAATAAGTTTCCAAAATATAGCCCATACTGCAGCCCAAGCGCTGTCCGCGCGCAGTCGCTGCGTAAACTGCGCAGTAGCAGAGAAAGTGCTTGTGCGTGCGTGTGCATGTGTGTGTGTGTGTATATGTGTTGTTTGTATGTATGTATATATGTATATGAAAGAAGCGCAAAGTGATTTGAATATCGCATCTTCGCTGGGTTCAGGGTATCTCTTAGTCGAGCAGTCTCGACTAGAGCACTCTTACTTGTTTGTTTTGTCCTTGGAGCTTGATACGATCATCGATCCGACCCCGATTCGATGTGTACTTTATTTGATTGCTTTCTCTTGCTCTTTATCTCTTTGGCCGCTCAAATTATATGCCAGCATACATATAAATTGATATATATATATATTCATAAGTTATATAAAGTAAATTTGCGCACGCATAACGGCGCTTTTAATTTGGCCAAAAAAAAATAAAAGAAGACTCTGTAGCATTGATTCAAATCAAATCAAACGATCAGTTGCGAACTCTCTCGACTCGACTGGCTATTTCTGCTCGCTTTTATTTTTTTGGAAGCTGCGCTGCGTTGCGTTGCGTTGCGTTTCAATGTATCATAAAGCTCACGATCGGCGGACTAATTATGCTTAATTATTGATTATTGCGGGTTTTCACTAAGCCGCCAAATTGCGTGTACGTGCGTCTGTAAAATGACTTTCACAGATATGCTGGGCCTGGTTTTTGTTGCTGCTAATCACATTAGCGAGCGCAAACTGTATCAAAAATTAAGAAATAATTTCGACCAGATTCTTGACGACTCCAGACACACGCATACCTTGCAGTCACTTATTATACTCAAAGTGTACCAAGTTAAGGAATGCAATAGATAGAAACCAATAGATTGTTAAGGTTTATACAGCTATAGCAACAGCACCAACAATTTATTCTCCATTTATTTTAATTTATACGCTAAAAACGCCTTTTCAATTTAAGTTTAACAGCTCTATGTTTGTATGTTTTAGCTGTTTGGCCTAATAGTGGGTTGGCTTTTTTAATAATCAAACATAAATTTGAAACTGAAAATTTGGAGTTATTTGAAATGCGCGCTCGTTTGCGCCCTCTATTGCCTACAGCGTAAACTAAAAGCAATGTAAATAACACAAAGCTGATTGCTATGTGTGAGAGCAGTACAAATGGCATTTAGCATAACTTCAGACAGCGCTGTGTGGTTGACAGCTGTTCACTCAATCTCTCTCCCTTCCTCTCTCACTCTCTCCCTGTCAGTCTCTCTCACTCCTGTTCATTGCTTCAACGAGGCGGACAGAAACAGCTCCGACTTTAGTTTATTTTGACCGGCAGCCGAGATTTATGTAAATAATACAGCAAAAGCATTTGAATTAACTGAATAAGCATTTTATAATTTCACAAGTAACCTTTGCAGTCAGAGCGAACACCAGCGCACAGATTTCAAGTAAGTGTAAACAGCAAGCCAGCGCCATTGTGAGGTTATGTCGAATGCTGTTGTGGCCAAAAATAATAAAAGCCATAAATACACGCAGACATACATACATATATATATAGATATATATATATATATATATATATATATTTTACAGTCAAATATGCCACCTAAGAAGCACGATGAACCAGAACGCAAGCCGCTGATCGGACGCATTGGCACCAACCTGCGCATCGGCATCGTCGGCGTGCCCAACGTAGGAAAGTCGACGTTCTTCAATGTGCTGACCCAGAGCGCCGCGCCGGCCGAGAATTTCCCCTTCTGCACCATTAAGCCCAATGAGAATAAGTATTCCAATTACCGTGAGCTGCGCTGCCGTTGCCGCTGGCCATTGCAGTCGCAATTTGCGTTGCCTCCAAATAATTGTAATCAATGGAAATTTTTTTCCTTTGATTTTGATTTTGATTTTGATTTTGTTTTTGTTTTTGTGTTGTTGCCTTGCCGCAGCTTCCATGAGTGGCTGCCGTCGCGGCGTGGGCGTGTCCCAATCTCGGCAATTTGCCAGATCTAGTTGCAGGCTAAGATTCCACAGGCAGCCAGCAGCTGCTTCGTATGCAAATTACGCGCAGCCCATTTAATTTGAGCGACTTCATTTTGAGAGCTCGCGGCTTTTTGCTGATTTTATAAAAATTATAGAAAATTGCAATGATTGGCGATGTGGCCAGGGCAGCCAAACAGCCAGGCAATGCCCGCCCCAAACTCCCAATTACAATACACAACTCAGCTAACATGCTCTCTCTCTCTCTCTGCCTCTCTTTCTCTCCCACTCGACTTGCCTTACTCATACGTCGCGTGCCCGTGCCTGATGATCGCTTCGACTACCTCGTGGACTTCCACAAGCCAGCCAGGTGAGTCTGCCATATATTGAGTGTCAAGTAAGAGTGGCCAAAGTCATTTGATTCCTCTTGGCTTCTTTCTCTTTTAGCGTTGTGCCCGCCTATCTCAATGTGGTGGACATCGCTGGCCTGGTCAAGGGTGCCGCCGAGGGGCAGGGCTTGGGTAATGACTTTCTTTCGCACATCAGTGCCTGCGATGCCATTTTCCATTTGTGCCGCGCCTTCGAGGATCCAGATGTGACGCATGTGGAGGGCGAGGTGGATCCCGTGCGCGATTTGGGCATCATTGCCGAGGAGCTGCGCCTGAAGGATGAGGAGAAGCTGCTGCAGAATCTGGACAAGCTGGAGAAGGTGGTGGCCCGTGGCGGCGACAAGAAGCTAAAGCCTGAATATGACTCCATGCTGAAGATCAAGGACATCCTGATCGAACAGAAGCGCCAGTTGCGCTTCGAGGATTGGAATGCCCACGACGTGGGTAACGAGCATTTCTCTCTGATGTCCACATCTTCATCTTTCCCCCTTCTTTCTCGTAGATCGAGGCGTTGAACAAGTACTTGTTCTTGACCTCCAAGCCAGTCATCTATCTGGTCAATCTGTCCGACAAGGACTTCATACGCAAGAAGAACAAGTGGCTGCCCAAGATCAAGGAGTGGATTGACAAGAATGATCCGGGCGCACTGCTTATTCCCTTTTCGGGCGCATTCGAGCAGCAGCTGAGCGAAAAGGAAGAGCTCGAGCGCAAGGGCTACGAGGAGGAGACGAAATGCAAGAGCCAGCTGGAGAAGATCATCATAACTGGCTACAAGGCCCTCCAGCTGGAATACTTCTTCACAGCCGGCCCCGACGAGGTCAAGGCCTGGACAATACAGAAGGGCACCAAGGCGCCCCAGGCCGCCGGGCGCATTCACACCGATTTCGAGAAGGGTTTCATCATGGCCGAGGTCATGCACTTCGAGGACTTCAAGGCCGAGGGCAGCGAGGTGGCCGCCAAGGCGGCCGGCAAATATCGCCAACAGGGACGCAACTACACGGTCGAAGACGGCGACATCATCTTCTTCAAATTCAACGCCGGAGCTGGCCTTAAGGATGCTAAGAAGAAATGATGCCGCTGCGCGGCCTTCATTATCATGCTGACTATCATGTACATGAATTTAATTCTATATTCACAACTGTTTTGCTTTGCCTGATGTCGAATGCTACACTCACACACACACATGTCCCAAGTAAAAATGCATTTGTTTTTTTTTTATGACTCAAAAACTTGTGATATTATTGGAAAATTTGCCCCAGGTCCAAAGGGTTGGATATTTCTCCCCAAACTCTGTGAAACTCTGCAGAAGTAATCGATTTTTAGCATGGACAAATTGCATAAGATTCAAATATAACTATTAAATTATTCAGCCCATTATCAATATAATTGTTTAGTATTGATTTTATTTGCAAATTTGCATATATAAATCGGCTTGGTTGGCGGTTACATTGACTAAATATAGAAGAAATTCAATTTTCGAACAGTGCCAAGTGAGTAAAACCTTCTATTGATGGCAGTGTGCCAAACAGATGACTATCGAATATCTAAGGCAACCTAGTTTGAGAAGTGGTTAATTCCACATTCATGTTCGTTGCATTGTTAATTTAGTGTCTTGGCTCATATAAGCAACAATTAAGCAAATATTTAGGATGCTTAAGTGATATCAGTAAGCTTAACAACAAAGTCTACAGCTGGCAAAAAAAACTATCGTTAAAAATATATTAGCTAAACACAAAGTTTTGAAGCTTCGTGAGTTGCTAACCTTGCTTAAACCCTTCAAACAAGCGTTTTCTGTGCTGCGTAAATGTATAGGCAAAACATCTGTCACGTAAAAGTTCTAAATCAAACATCATCTCGCACAATTATTTGTTAGTCGTGACTTTTCTAAACAACTATTGAAATCTAATGCTCATATCTAATACTTATCGATAAGCCGCTCATTTTGGCACTGTTATTAGGCTACTCAAATATGTTATCGTTTGCGCTCAACATTTGCAATCAGCCCCAAAGGGACGACAAAAACTTATTAAAGTCTTAATCTTATTTTATGTTTAGTTAAATTTGCAGTGTTATGGTGTTTTTTTGCGTACATTTGTAATACATTTACATCATTCGCCCAAAATAATGTAACAGCTAACTCTGTATAACAGCGCGAAAACATAGCTTATTGAGTAAAAATGACAATATCTAACAGCTTTTTGTTAATTGAGCACTTTGAAGTCCATACAAATATTTAACAGAGGCCAATTTTTACCCAAATTTGAGCCAATGCGTTAAATTCAAATAAAGTTGTTTCGATGGTCGACTGGGTGTGCTAATTTGTATGTTAAATTGCTTAATGGGCCGTAACAAATGTTATGGAAAACAGTTTCCTAATGGCAACCGTTTAAAAAGCCATTTTCATTTGATTTAGTTGCTTTGCCTAAAAGTATGCAACGCTTTCTAACTTTAAAATGCACTAAAAATAATTAAATAATGTAAAATTCACTATTTATTATAAATGTAAAACTAGATTAAGCCACTAAAGGTAGCAGAAACTTGTTAAATAAAATATACAGATTTTTAAATATAAAAAAATTTATTCAATTTATATATTATAGCTTTGTTGTCTCTCAGGCCAATCGGAAAATATTATTTTAATAATAATTATGATGTTATATTTGTATTGCAAAAAATTAGCATTTTCATATAATATGTGGGGATAAAAAGGCTCAAATGTAAATGTAATTAAATCATTTTAAGTACGAATGTTTTATTTTGGGCGACACCAACTGCATAATGCTCGTTCAGTTAGGCAAATTCAGAAATCAACAGTTTCCAGTTTGCCTTGCACCAATGATCGGATTGTATAGTTTATAGATCTATCTGATTGCAGCTTAAGGCTCTGGAATATATAGCTTTTTCCCAATCGCTACGCCCCTAGCAGGCGTGAATGAAGAATTTTGGCCTATCTGTTGCAGCTCTTTCGAAAACTTTAGAGAATGTTAAGCTACAATAGATTAACTTGCGACAATAGGTAGTAGGAACCTTGTTTAATAAAATATAAGAATTAGTAATTTAATAATATATACCAATTTTTAATTAATAAAAAAAAGAAGACTTTAGAATAAAGAGTTTTCCGATTTGCTACGAACACAGTTGGCATGGATATTTGTATAATTGTTGGCAAATCTTAAGAAGAGGCTTACAGGAACATAGCTGGCCCTTTTTGGAGAAGATTCAGATTTGAATAAAGAATTAAGCCATACAACAATATGACAATATAACAATATAATAGTATAACAGTATAACAGTATAACAATATAACAGTATAACAGTATAACAGTACACCAGTATAACAGTATAACAATATAACAATATAACAGTATAACAGTATAACAGTATAACAATATAACAATATAACAATATAACAGTATAACAGTATTACGGTATAACAGTATAACAGTATACCAGTATAACAATATTCTCAGTATAACAATATTCTAGGGTTTTGGCAAAGCTCATTCTTTTCAAACGTGCCTTCTGCTCCTCCACTGTATGCAGGGTGGATCCGCATACATACCATGATACCACGTATATAGCACCACGGTTCTGTACAGCCTGTATGCATTTATAATTTTATTATTCCCCAGACCTGCACACCATAGAGCCAGATCGGCGCTATACAGTGTACATAGACTGCTCTTTTAGCTCTAAGTGAGATGGTGCTTTATACTCAGCCACCGCAATTGTTGCAGTCCTAGAAGGGGCTTACCCTGAACCCATTGAAAATGGCAAATCAGGCTATAATGGTTTTCTTAAAATATATGTATCAGGCAGAACGAGGCGTGGCAGACCCCATAAAGTATATATATTCTTGACCAGGGCGACGAACCGAGTCGATGTAGAACTGTCCGTTCGTCCATCCGTCCGTCCGTCCGTATGTGTGAACGAGTGGATCTCAGAACCAATAAGAGCTAGAAGCTTAAAATCGATAACTATTCCCGTTTTAATGTTATTGATTATCAGTAACTGAACGGTATCTTTTAGTCTGGCAGACTCGCCGGACTTATGTACTAAATAAGTATAAATAGAATAATATGCATAATTTATCCATAGGGTATAGCTGTGGCTCAGCTACAAGAAATTTCCGATATAAGGGAATGCTGGAATATCGTGGCTCGATGTCCGACTGAGCTCAGCCAGTTGGGATCGCATCGGACAATGTGCAGCTGCGGTCTATCAAGGGACGTTTATCAAAGCTTAGCGGAACTGCTGACCTGAAAGAATGACAATTCGTGTTGTTAATTCAATGAGAGAGCTCTTGCTGTTGCTGCTGCTGCTGGCAGGGATTGCCTGTGCAGCGGCTCTGTCACGGATCCCTAATTAGCTGTTGAAATGTTTTTTAGCAGCTGGCGAAACAATTACTTACTTTATCTGCAGAAACGGCACGTTTTCGCAGTTGCCATTGGCATAATTCCAGTGGCCGGTGGCCAGTGGCCAGTGGCCAGTGGCCAGTGGCGCAATTGCAGGCAGGACGCGTTCTCTAATACCAGATTCAAAGCGTTTTGCCAGGGTGTGGCATTAAGTTAAATGGCTACATGCTGCTCGCCGGAGGATGGGACTGACGACGGCTATTTGACACTGACACTGCCAACTTCAACTCGACATGGACATCGACATGGACAGCGATGGCTATGGCGACGTAATCTACTGATTCATATTATTGTCACGTTTATGCCTAGATTGGGATTTGATATTTCGTAACTGGCGTTCGAGGTGCATGCAGTAGGGAATCGTTTCTTGCATTGTTGTTGGCCTGTTTCAGTTTCAGTTTAGTTTTCCTTGCTGATTTAACTGGCCAGTGCACTTTTTACGTGCAATTAACTTGGCCTGGGCCTGGGCCCGGGCCTGGGCAAAGGTGAGGAGAATTCGCTGAGATACCGAGAAGTATCCGTAAATGAATAATGAATGCAATTCAGCAAAATTCAATTTCAATGCGTCACTTAATCGGGCGTCGCTCATTAATTTATGACAGTCATTTTTAACGCTTTGCTGGCTGCCAGCAATGACGACGATGTAGACGTTGCCCACGCCCCCACCGCCGCCGCTCAGTGCCTGCCAGTGACAGCTGATGTGACCCTAAGTCCCGCCCCTCGTTCCGCCCACTGGGCATGCCATACGTCAAATATTCAACGCAATTTTTCAATTGAATTGAATGAATTTTTGAATCGAGTGTATGAATGCCGCCTGACAAACGGCAGGGCAATCAAACACAACGCTGCCGCTGCTGCTGCTGCTGCTGTCCCCTGCATATTCATTCTTCACCACGCCCCCTCTCATAACTGCGAATGACCAACTTTTAATGCAGTCTGCAGCAGCAGCCCAGAGATATGCCATGCATATATGCATGGATATTTCCAGCTGATGCATAAAGACATAAATATGTTGCTCAACGAAACAGGTTAAGTTCGAGGCTTCTCACTCTGCTGCTTCAGAGACACTTTTGAGAAATTTAATTTTCAAGCGCCATTTGCTCCATTTGCAGCTGATTGCTTAAGCATTATTTGTTAACTTTTTACAGTCAGCTTGCTTTAAGAAATGCTCAATTTCGAGGTCGTTTAATGCAAGTTTGTGCTGAATCCCATTGCAAATGCGAAGGGTATATTGGTTTCGTGAGCAAGTATGCAACAGGCAGAAAGAGAAGTAGCAGACCCGATAAAGTATATATATGTTTGATCAGTATGATGACCTGAGTCGGTACAGGCATGTACGGCTCTGTGGTTGTCCGTCCGTCCGTCTGTCCGTTTGGCCGTCTGTCCATATACTACATACATAGACTAAGCCCAGCACTTTTTTTTCGATAGCTTATCCCATTTCCCTATAATTGATAAGAATAAATAATTTGATTTCTTTTTTCAAACGCAGCTTAAAGACCACAAAAGACAGAAATTTCAATTTTGGGGTGTTTCCTGTGATGAATGCATCGATTTTGTGTATTTCGTATTTTGAATACCTCCCCTCTTACTCCCCTCTTCCTCCCCTCTTCCTCCCCAAAATCTTTAAAAAATGTGTTTAAAATACTAGAGACCTATGCTTTGACAGATGTACACATGTGAATGTCAAGCTCTGAAAATTTGATTAGTAACGTCCATTCAGAAGAAAAGTTATTCAACAATTAGGTCAGTCAATCTGCTCAGGTTCAGGGTATCTACTAATCAAGCAACTAGAACACTCGACTGGAACATTTTTATAGGTTTTTTGTTTTTTTCTGCCATGATAAAAATATATTTTATTCGCCTTGTTATGATTGTAAATATGTAAATAAATTAACTTAAACTAACTTCTCAGTTAGTCAATTGAAGTTTTATTCCAAAATTCGAGTTTATAAAAGCGAATTCATAAATCTTAAATATATTTGAATTCTTGGTAAATAACTGAATGAAAGAGTGTTTAAATGTTTTTGAAATATGAGTAGAAGAAGCAGAGTAGAAGTAAAGCAGAACTTTTGTTGCTACTAATTTGAATAACTTTTGATATGCCAAGATCTTCAGTTAATATCTGTCTGCCTTTGCATCTGTAAAGCTGAAGATCTCTTTTGGCTTGGCTGTCACACTTTGGTCTTCACTCAAGGATCGCACCTACACACACACACACACACACATACACATACACACATATAGGCAGACAGCGCTCACGAATGCAATCTAATTTAAAGTTTTGTAGCCGCGCGAATAAAACAAATGCAGTGGCAGCGGCAGGCGTTCGTGCGGCAAAAGGAATGCTTAGGATAGGAAGCGAATTCCATGCTGCAATTTGTTATCTCAAAAATGCAAAATTATGAGTTTATATAAAAGTTTCGCTGCGCTGCTTTGGTGGCCAGGAAGTGCCGCCACGGATGCTGGATAATAATTGTGCCTTTCCGCCAAATGTGAACGCAGCAGAAGGAGCACAAAAAAAAGCAGAAGAGAAATCGTAAAGAGAAGAGAGGAGCAGAGAAGAGCAGAGAAGCAATGCTCGTAAACATAAACAGTGTTGCTCACACCGTGAGCCGCACTCAAACATAATTTAAGTTAGCGGGGGACAATCTATTACTTTCACAATATAACTTGGCAAATTGCTATAAAAATACTTAAGCTCAAAGGGGACTACAATATTAAAACTACCAACAATCCGCCCAAAGGCTGCTCGACTAAGGGATGCCCTGTAAACAGCTGCGCATTGCAGCAGCTTCAACAAATTCGACCCAATCTATTTATAATAAATGTTAAGTGGGTCAACTGGACTGACTAACCCAGAACGACTCTATTCTCTCTCTTCAATACCCTGTATAAATTTTCAAATTGTCAATATAGTGCGAGGCTGTCCTACAGACTTTCTCTCTCTCTCTCTCTCTCTCGTTTTCTATATCTCTTATTTCTCTGTCTGTTTCTGTATCTCTCTCTATCTGTCTCACTCTCACTCTCTTTCTTTTTCATTTTCTCTGTCTGTCTCTGTATCTCTCTCTGATCTCTCTCTGTACCTCTCTCTGTGTTTCTCTCTCTTTCTCTCTGTCTCTCTCTAGCTGTCTGTCTCGCTCTCAATCTCTCTCATTTTCTCTGTTTTTCTCTGTCTGTCTCTCTCTCTCTCTCTAGCTCTCTCTCTCTGTATCTCTCTCTATCTGTCTCTCTCTTTTTCTTTTTCTTTTTAATTTTTTCTTTCTGTCTATCTGTCTGTCTCGCTTTCAATCTCTCTCATTTTCTCTGTCTGTTTCTGTATCTGTCACTCTCTCTCTCTCGCTCTGTCTCTCTCTCTATATCTTTCTCTCTCTCTCTCTCTATCTCTCTCTCTCTCTCTCTCTCTCTCTCTCTCTCTCTCTCTGTCTGTCTCGCTCTCTCATTTTCTCTGTTTGCCTCTATCTCTCTCTCTCTCGCTCGCTCTCTTTCTCTTTCATTTTCTCTGTGTGTCTTTGTCTGTCTCTCTCTTTCTCTTTTGCTGTTTCTCTCCATCTCCCTCTCTCTCTAGATTTGGTTCTAGTTGTAGCAGTAGAACCAGTTCTGGTTCCAGTTGCAGTTCTAGTTTCAGTTCCAGTTCCAGTTCAAGTTCCATATCCATATCCCGATGCTTAACTACTAAATTTAATTTATTTTTTCAGACTTTATATTTTTATGACTTTAGCCTTTAAATTTCATGACTCTTCATGAGCTTAGCTAGATTTGGCTGAGCTGCCACTCATGAATATATCGCGTCACAGTAGTTTGTTACCTGTAACAAGGCATTTGCATAAATCCATTATGCCCGCTTTGTAAACTATTAATGGGTATACAAAAACAACTATATATATATAGTATACAAGCGTAAGTGTGCCGCACATGCTGTGTCTGTGCTTTTACTCACTTAGTGTCTGATTAGAGCAAATATACATACAATATGTATATTATTGGATCAATATATATTCTTTTAAAACTTGCTTGATATCAGTTGCTCGACTAGAGTTAAAGCTAAAGGAGAGCTGATAAATGTTTATATAGTCGGAGCAACAGCAAGTTGACTAGGGTAAAGTAAGGCTGATCTGATAACGTAACAAGGCTAAAAGCTAAAGGGCAGAGCAACTCTCACTATAAATCATATCAAGCACATTACAAGTTGCAGAGATTAACAATGCCTCGAACTCTAAACAGCTCTCGAGCTGTCCAATTACCACAGCTTCACAGTCAGCCATAACTAAGCAGGAGGGAGAGTGCTCGAGTCTCTACTACGAGACACCCTGAAGAATGCTGAATGAAATGACTGCAGTTTCAATGCTTCCACTCCTCTTGCTGTACAATGGAATTTATTTATTGAATAACTTTGGCTCTAGATGAACTAGCTAAATATAGTTTCTAAAACTTAATTATGGCATTTGAGTGTAATTAAAAGTTGTTACTATTTGTACTGGAATTTTTATACTTTTTCACGAAGTGAAATAATATATTGGTTTTGTGCAATGTCCGTCTTGATGTCCGTCCGATTGTCTGTCTGTCCGTTCGTCTGCCCGTCGGATTGTCCGTCTGTCCGTATGAACACAAGCCATTCCGCCGCTATTGAAGCTAGTGATTTGGAGCATATACTCACATTGATAACCCAATATAGATATAGCGGTTATATCTAATCTAATCTGATTAAACTGTTTCTTTCACAGTCTTCGAGCTTCAAAATGAGTCTGTTAAGTTACTGCAGAGTCTTTGCTGACTCCTGTATGCAGTTCAATTTTGTAGTTGTGAAGGAAGAAAGGCTTCTAAAATGGAATATGTTCTTGATCTTTTTCAAATTAAGGCTGAAACAGAAAGTAAAAACATAGATTTTAATCGATAATCGGAAAATGGGATTATCGATAAAACATTTAAAAGTCTTCAGGGCTATGGGATTCCTATCTGAGGCACTGCCAGCTATTCCAACTATAACATCATACAGAAATTTCAAAACAAAGCGCTAAGAACGATCTCCAATGCACATCTACTCCACTCAAACAAGGAAATCCACGTAGAGCTCGGAGTCCCTTGGGTACTTAAAAAAAGATCTCTAGATTAACCAAAGCCTATATGGATCGTCTATACAGACAACAGCACCATCACCAGCCGCCTAAAAAGATACCACCCACTAAACGTTCCACATCGCTGGGATTGAACCCCTAACCAATCTACCCTAGTCTACCTCTAGTCATTACATATAAAAAATGTAAATGTCAATGTTAAGCTACCAAAATTTGCTGATTGTCCTATGGAACAGATTGCAAATAAGAAGAATAGCCCGTCTTAAATATGTTATCCATAAATATATTTATAAAAGTCTTTAGTTATTGTGGCATATGAACGGACGGATATGGCTATCCGAATCACGAACATATATTGTATACTTTAATGGATCTGCCACGTCTCCTTCCGCCTTTTACATACATTTTGGCCAAAAATAAGATACCCTGAATTTCCATTTCGAATAGGTTCAGTTTGTTCGAACTGAGAATGTTTTTATACCCTGAACCCATTGAAAATGGGAAATCAGGGTATAATGGTTTTGTTCAACTGCCAAATGTATGTAACAGGCAGAAGGGGGCGTGGCAGATCCCATATCGAGTTTGTTTAAAAAAATCGATAAATATTCAAGTTTTAATGTTATCGATTAAAAATCTTATCGAAATCAAGTTATTTAATTATATCTCGTACATCTTTCGAGCTAGAGTTTCCAAATTTTGTATTTAGATTGATTTATATTTTATACAATTTCGATTTTCGTTATATTTTATAAAAGTAATTATACCCTGAACCCATTGAAAATGGGAAATCAGGGTATAATGGTTTTGTTAAAATGTCAAATGTATGTAACAGGCAGAAGGAGGCGTGGCAGACCCCATAAAGTATATATATTCTTGATCAGGACGACGAGCTGAGTCGATATAGCCATGTCCGTCTGTCCGTCTGTCCGTCTGTCCGTCTGTCCGTCTGTCCGTCCGTCCGTATGTGTGAACGCGTCGATTTCAGAACCTATAAGAGCTAGAGCCTTGAAATTTTTTTTGGAAGTCCCTGTATATCACGCGCATATCGAGTTTGTTTTAGAAATTCGATAACTTTTCCCGTTCTTTTGTTATCGATTAAAAACCTTATCGAAATGAAGTTAATAAATTATATCTCGTACATGTTTGAAGCTAGAGTCTCCAAATTTTGCATTTAGTTTCATTTATATTTTATACAATTTCGGTTTTTGTTAGATTTTGGATATTGGTTCAAAATTTTTCAAAAATTTTCAAATTGAAGGTTAATTGCAAATTTAGCCAATATGTGAATGAGTTTGCAATTTTATACAACTGCAAGATATTCAATATAATATGTAGATCATATGCTGAAAATTTCATTAAAATCCATTAGTATCACAAAAGTAATTAAACAAAACGTTTTGTCAATTGCAACATGTGACCAGAAACCCACCCCTATTTTCGTTTTTTCTATACATGTGCACACATACATTGAGACATTCGAATGCGAGCATTCTTGTCTGTTCTAAGAATCACAACAATAACAGCTGACTGCGTGAATTTTGTTATAATTCTAAACTGCCGTTAGTTCAAATTTGCTACTGCTTGTCTAAGCAGTGCAGTGGCGGTGTTGATAGAAGCGGGGCACGTCGTGCCTTGTAGGTCTAGGTTCAAACCTCGTCGATGTCAAATATTTTTATGTCGTATTTTCTTAATTTTTTATTTTTATACCCTGAACCCATTGAAAATGGGAAATCAGGGTATAATGGTTTTGTTAAGCTGCCAAATGTATGTAACAGGCAGAAGGGGGCGTGGCAGACCCCATAAAGTATATATATTCTTGATCAGGGAGACGAGCTGAGTCGATTTAGCCCTGTCCGTCTGTCTGTCTGTCCGTCTGTCCGTCTGTCCGTATGTATGAACGCGTCGATATCAGAACATATAAGAGCTAGAGACTTGAAATTTTTTTTGGAAGTCCCTATATAGCACGCGCATATCGAGTTTGTTTTAAAAAATCGATAACTATTCCCGTTCTTTTGTTATCGATTAAAAACCTTATCGAACTGAAGTAAATAAATTATATCTCGTACATCTTTGGAGCTAGAGTCTCCAAATTTTGCATTTAGTTTCATTTATATTTTATACAATTTCGGTTTTTGTTAGATTTTGGATATTGGTTCAAAATTTTTCAAAAATTTTCAAATTGAAGGTTAGTTGCAAATATAGCCAATATGTGAATGAGTTTGCAATTTTATACAACTGCAAGATATTCAATATAATATGTAGATCATATGCTGAAAATTTCATTAAAATCCATTAGTATCACAAAAGTAATTAAACAAAACGTTTTGTCAATTGCAACATGTGACCAGAAACCCACCCCTGTTTTCATTTTTTCTATACATGTGCACACATACATTGAGACATTCGAATGCGAGCATTCTTGTCTGTTCTAAGAATCACAACAATAACAGCTGACTGCGTGAATTTGGTTATAATTCTTAGCTGCCTTTAGTTTCGAATCTGCTACCGTTTACTTAAGCAGTGCAGTGGCGGTGTTGATAGAAGCGGGGCACGCCGTGCCGTGCGCGCAGATCTGGGATCGAGCCCCGCCGATGTCAAATATTTTATGTCGTATTTTTTTTAATTTTTTATTTTTTTCTTTTATTAAATTATTATTACTCTTTAAAAATTATATAATATTCTTTAAAAAAAAAAACATGCTTTTTGATTGTGAAAGTGCAAGATTAGCAATTTAATTAAATTTTGTATAAGTTTGTAATGTATACAAGATACGGAATATATTTAAAAACGCATATCGGACGGGGTTCAGGGGATCTCCTAGTCGGGTACCCCCGACTAGAGTTTTCTTACTTGTTTTTTTTTTATTTTTATTTTATTTTGCAAGCTTAAATTTTTCCTGCGTTAATAAATACATAACTGACTATATTTCAAAACGCAGATCGGACGGGGTTCAGGGGATCTCCTAGTCGGTCACCTCCGACTGGAGTTTTCTTACTTGTTTGGTTCTATTGCAATTCGTGGATGTCCTTTTTGTAAGCTCTTGACTAGCTTATTTATTAGTTTCATTAAAATAATGTTTGGACAATTGAAGAGATAAGCAGGCAAAAGAAGAGTTATTAAAATTTCAGACAGATATTTGAATGCTCAGAGAATTTTAGAAATAAGCTCAAATGCTTGGCTATGAAAGTTGAATGTAGCAATTTACACTACACTTTGGATAGACATCGCTTGAAGCCGACTTCAGTCTGGCAGGATGCAGACTCGAGATGATGATAATGATGATGATGATGATTAGTTTATTAGTTAAACATCTACTGCATGAGTAGGAAATAAGCAACCGTTGACAAATATTTGTCTAGAATATAGAGTGAAAGAGTGAAACTCGCATTAATGTGAACTTTTATTTGTTTTCGTTTTTGTCGCGCTGCCTTTGGATAATTTTAAAGGCAAGCGTGACTTTCTCAGCCTGATATGTTTTTTTTTTTTGCTCCGGCAACAGACTGTGCTCCTTGCCTGGCCCTAATGTGAACGGCAGACGGCGTCATCTGGTGCCTTATGATTTAATAAAGTTGCAAGTGTGCACAACCGCCGCCACGTGGGACACACACACACAGACACACACATATCTATATATATATATGTAGCTTGGCAGCAGGAGTAGCACAGGCGAGGAGCCGTTCACATTATCAACGACACCAGCTAGCTCCGCCGTGCTGGCCTTTTTCCCGGCTGCTTTTCAGCCAGCCATATTATCTGGCAGCGGCGCATGTCATCGCAGAAAGTTGTCTATGCTCTGACGATGTCGTCATCGTCGGCGGGATATATTAAATTGTGTTAAAACACTTGCGCTTTACATGTACCCATCTCTCCATGACTCGATGTCCCCACGTCACGACTGGCATCATTTCCCGCCTCCGCCTCCATATCGAGCGCATCTCTGGAGCTGTGCAATGACGCGTGCTTTGCCAAGAAACTGACTTTCATCTGCAGCTCCAATGCATTTTCATGCGCTTTTTTTTGTGTTTTGCGTTTAATTTCCGTCAAATTAAAACATATGTCACACGTATTTGAACATCGCCAGCCTATCGCACTTTACTTATTGTTGAGCAGCAACAACAACAACAACAACAACTAGAACAAACATCGTTATTTCATTTCTCTGGAGAGACATATTTTCGGCCACGGTTTTAGTTGCAGTTACCCAGCTAGCCACATAGCTGCGCCCGTCTCTCTCTCTCTCTCTCTCTCTCTCTCTTTCTCTCTCTCTCTCTCTCCTTTTTTGTAACGGTAGACAACTGTAAATAAATGCATTAATCCATTTCGGTCCACGGCTTGTGGCTCCCGCTGGAGCAGCAGTAGCAGGAGACGGCACAGCAGCCACTACATGGACTTCGGAGCGCGCTACACCTCGCTTCATAATTAAAAGCTGCACTCCGAAATTTTTCAATAACAGCTATAAATCAGGCATATGGATGCCAAGGGAGGTGGCTACACATAAATAACTTCACATACACACACACACACACACGAACACACACACACACACACACACACACACACTCATGCACTTGTACAAGCACGAACACACAAGCTAATAGCAATAGCTTTCATATAACAGACTCAGGTTTGGCACGTATCGCGCTGCCAGTGGCTGCATCGATGGCCCAGCGAAGCGTGAAACGCTCCAATTGGCTCCTCATTAGTTACGCCACTGATATTTTGAGCATTAAAAGTTGTTTTAGATTAAGTCTGGCACAACAAGTGCAAGTCCTCAACATATACATACATGTATATACTATATATTCTGCTCTTGTTTTGATGTGCCATAAAAACGTGACAAAAACAGGGTATATCAAGAGAGAGGTATATAAAACACTTCAAGTTGACACTGACTGAGAAGTTGTCTAGGAAATATAACTGCTTATCTTTATATGAGTAAAAGAGTTTACCCTAATTGTCTAACTGATTGGCTCAATCACAGCTTAAGCGTATAAGGCAAAAAAAGGGTATATCAAGGGTATATCAAGAGAGTGCAGCACTTTAAGTTGACACTGACTCAGATGTTAAAATATAACTGCTTATCTTTATATGAGTAAAAGACTTTACCCTAACTGTCTAACTGATTGGCTCAATCACAGCTTAAACCTTAACGAAAAAAAACAGGGTATTTCAAGGGTATATCAAGAGAGTGCAGCACTTCAAGTTGTAGTCCAAATTTATAGCTATTTATGTGTAGATCAGTAAAAGACTGTCTAACTGAATGGCTTACTCACAGCTTAAACGTTAAAGGCTTACTAAAAAAGGCTGAACAAATGAGCGCTAAGGTCATTCATGTCATACGTGTGTTGGTCAGCCATAGGTGAACTGTGGACTACAATCGACTTATAAGACCTTTGCTGTACTCAAATTGTTCAAGCATGAACATGGTATTGCTGGCAATCTCCTGAAGCCCTCAAGTGGAAAGTGGGAGAGCATTGAGGAATTTACGTATATCCCCAACGTCAATTCGATCGAGTATAAGGACATATGACAAAACACTTTTACCCTCTGCTCAAATTACAGGCCGTGGGAAATCATGGCAATAGACTCAAGTTATTATATAAGAATTTTAAATAAAAGGCGCAGCTCTTCGGAACGACAATCAGTTCATTCATATGAAGTGAAAGAAGCGTAATGGTTTACAAACATAAAGACCTGTCTATGTTATTGTATTGCAAATGGATCGCATGAACGAGAAGTTTTTCGAGACTTGCCCAAATATGACTCATATAGACTCAAATGACTCATATAGACTCATATGACCCATATGACCCATAAGACTCATATAGATTCATATGGCTCATATAGATTCAAAGACTCATATAGACTCAAATGACTCATATAGACTCATATGACCCATATGACACATAAGACTCATATATAGATTCATACGACTCATGTAGATTCATATGAGTCATATAAATTCATACGACCCATGTGACTCAGATTCATATGACCCATATAGATTTAAAAGACTCATATAGATTCCCATGACTCATATAGATTCATATGACTCATGTAGACTCATTTTGATTCAAATAACTCATATTACTCATATAGACTCATATAAACTCATATGGCTCATATGACCTATATAAGTAGATTCATATATCTCATTTAGATTCATATAGATTCATACAACCCATATGACTCATATTGACTTAAATGACTCATAGATTCTTATGAACTACATATATAGATTCATATGACCCATATGAACTATATAGATTCATATGACTCATATAGCTCATAGACTCATACGACGCATACAGCATGGTTCGCCATTGTAAACTAACTCATGTCATTAAGATGCTAGAAACAGGGTATCAGTTGGGAATATACAACTTCAAATGGGCAACATATGTAATTACTTCTATCATATTATACTTGCTCATGCACTGATAAGAGTATATTAGGCTTGTGGACTTGCTTCTATTTCGATATTCTTTGAAGGCTTGTGAGCAAGCGAATTTCATACAGCAACAACAACAATAGGGTTAGATCAGAAGTATAGCTGATCAGAAACATGGCTGAAGTAGTATACTAACTAGAAGTAAACGAACAACCAAATATACTCTTAACAGTATCATAAACAAGTGTAATCTGATAGAAGTAGTATGTTATGTTGCCCATTTGATCGCCTTTTAGTCTTTTCCACTTCCGCTGCTGTTGCACTTGGCTACATTATTGATTTCGATCCGATTGCTAAATGATATGGAGGTAAATTGAAAAGTTTCGGTTGAATTTGTATGGCTGTTCGAGTGGAGAGTGCTGCAAGAGAATTAAATAGCTCGCCACGTCCTGGTGCGCATGGCTTGTGTTTTACATTTTCATTGTTGCCGAGGACGGCGAAGCGTTGGCTTCTTTTGCATACAAACTTTTTTGGAGAGCCACGCACACTTGCACACGTTAGAATATGCAATAGCATTTATGAGCTCGTGTGTCAATGTTTTTGTTCATGATTCCTTGACTGTCTATCCAGGCGAGAGTGTGCCTAGGGCTCTGGCACCTGTCGCACAAAAAACACACCATGAAAATACTTTGTGTGTTTGCTGTGCCAGTGTTTGCCGTGCTGCACATATCGATTCGATATCTCGTTGTACTTTCAACAATTTTGCTGAATTCACGAAATTCTGCAACAATTTAAGTGCTCAACTGGATCTATGGATCAGCAGCTAAGGAACTCTGGGGTTGGCATAGGCTTAGACACGAGTTTACTCTCTCTAACCGAATGATGATTGTGCTTAATGTGGGCTCGAGAGCTGTTGTCTAATTAAACATTTTTTTATTCTTATTGATATTCACTTAATGACTAGGATATATACCTCCATATGATATCAGTTTATGTAGAGCTGATATTGCAACTCTTAACTAGCCACTTTGAGCTGGAAGCTATTCCCAATCAGACTGATTGTTCTGGGTATCATGATCAAAATTGCTGAGTCGACTCCTCAGAGTATATATATTCTTAATCATGTCAATAGACTAACTAGTGGCATCCATCTGATTCTCTGTATAGATGAAGTCGGCTATTTGGGAACCTAAAATGGCATGGGAGTTAGAGCCTTGAAATGTTTCACTTACGTCCCATAACATATATCCTATAGCATTTAAAGTTTTCTTGAAATCATCGCCAATATTCTCAGTTTCCATGCTAAAATCTACCCACTTTATGACTAGATGAAGTCGGCTCTTTTGGCATCTTATAATACTTTATATAGCATGGGAGCTACAACCTTAGTCAGGTATGTCCTATAGGAAGCTCGTATAGCACTCGCAGTTTAGGTTCGCTTGATATCATCGTTGAGATTCTTCTTCTTCATAAAATCGTTTTGAGCTTTAGTTATTTGATTAACTAACTATGATTACCCCACACTGTTGATACCTACTTCCATTCGCACTAAGATCGACAAGAGTTAAGTTTTCATAATAGAAAATTGTAGATTTTAGACCAATTTCTGCCATGAATATGACTTTATGCTACAGCCCATTAGCTATTGGGCTTAGATGGCAGCAAAATTATGTAGCCAAATATGTATTGAGGTCAAGTAAAAATACTTAGATGCGGAAGACTTTCAACTTCTGCTTCATCAGTCTCATCTCGTCTTATTGCTTTTAATTGCGTTTTTTTTCTGCTGTCGATGTACTTAGATATCAACTGTTAGCTTTGTCAGTGTCAACATTTTTGCGGCTCGCCGCACTTCAAATATGCCACAAGCCGCAGCAAAGGTGGCAGCTGCAGCGGCGTCGTCGGCGACGGCAGCATGTCAATAGAGAGGCAATACATAATGACATGAGCATATTCCATCCACACATATGACCCGTGTGTGCAGAAGGCCTAATTGTGTTTGTCCGAATAGCCGTGTGGCTGTGGATGTGGATGTGTCTTAATTTTTAACCAACCTCTGGGCCGCACAGCCTGCCCACTTCGCTCAGCTAGTTTCCACTGGCACAGCCTGTGTGTTTGGTAGCCGAAATAAACTTAATGAGTCACATATGCAGAGCAGAGCAGAGCAGAGCCAAGCCGGGCAGTAGGAGTTGCTGCTGCAACTTTAGCTGAAGCAAAAGCAAACAAATTTTTCGGCCAGCCTTACTAGCAGCCAAGCCAGACAGTTGAATTCTCGTATTTTTTCAAGCATACTCAATTTGTACACATATCTGAATGTACACACTTACTCACACACTCACACACTCAGACAGACATTAATATTTATGCATATTTGCAAACTGAAAATGTACAACTATATTTCTGGCAACAATTATTCTATATGATATACTAGAAGAGACAGAGGGAGAGGGAGAGAGAGAGAGAGAGAGAGAGAGAGAGCTACCTCAACACCAATTGCATGCTGATAGTTCCCAGCACTTTCAACTCAAAATACTAAAATTTAAACACAACGATCATTCTATAATTTATATTGTAATCCAAAAATAAAATATTTTGTCCGTTTCTGCAGGCATTTATGCACACATAAATATATATATATATATATATTTATATACATGTATGTGCATATTAGTATACCCTGCACCCATTGTGAAATTGGGGTAGAATGCTTTTTTGAAACTATATGTAACAGGCAGCATGAGGTGTGGCAAATATCACATATTGTATTCATGATTAGAACGAACTGTCTATCCGTCCTTCTGTCCGTCTGTCCTTCCGTATAAACGCAGCAATCTCGTTAGCTACATAAGTTTGAGACTTGAAATTAATAACAATAATTAGTAAATACTCATATATTCTACTCTTCTTTTGTCTGCTTATCATTAATAACTCTTTCCTTATAAGTATCAATAAAAATTGTTATGTTGTCCTTAAGACAAACTGATGAATGATCATAAGAGATTGAGGCAACAAATGTTCTATAAAGGCTGATGTATTAAATACGCAGATTTGGCATATTTCAAATTTTTGAAATATTAAAAATTCCCCCAAAATTAATAAAAAGTTTTATTTATTGGGCGTACAAATGAGAAAACCGCCGTTTTTTCTGATGCTTTGAGGCATCATTGTAAAAAAAATCGTTACATACTCATTGTTCAAAATAATTTCCATCGCTAGCCACAACTTTTTCCCTTCTTTCTGGCAGCTTTTGAATTCCTTGTCGGAAAAATTGTTCGTCTTTTGATGCAATTCACAAATCGATATAATTTTTGGCATCTTCGAAGGTAGTGTTCGGACAGATCATGCGTCATCAATCGGAGTAGCAATAGAAAATAGTAAATACTTCAACTATGGCTAATACACATATATTTCATTTCACTAAGTTCGTACTTTTAGAACAATAATTAATAACAAATTTCCTATAATGCAGCTCTAGCGCATAAAGTTGGCAGTAAAGCGTACGTGTGTGTGTGTGCTTCACTTTTTGTATTCAATCAATAAAATAATACAATAGTATATAATAATAATAATATAGTTAACTTTGCGCGCGATGCTTACAAGCGATGCAAGCGCTTTGGCCTACATTAAACAGTGACAGCTCGCCTTCTGCTACGCTCAATTCTACGCAGCTCCACCATGACTGTAGGCGCGAAGGATCTCATTAGACTCAAAGCTACCTCCGATTACACCATGGTTTTTACTGTCTACTGGCCCACTTTTTCATCTAGGCATCGTCTCTCCTCCAGTAACCGTCCACACTCAAATATTGCGCACCTGGCTTCAGGGTATCTGTTAGTCGGGCACTCCCAGCCACAACCCACTTACTTGTTTAATTGAAAAATTGTAAAACTATTTCAGGCACTGTAAGTTATAAATGTTACAGCTAACTAAATAGATATCCATTTCGATTTAAATATTTACATTCCATTTAAATAGTTAATTATTTAAAGGCTGCGGGACTTGCCCGAGGGAGATAAACCGTATTTAATTGCTGATTACAAAACTAGATGACAATATTTAATTTCGTTGTCATTTAAAGACTTCGCCAGTTTTTTAGGCAAAACTCAGTTTGAACTAACATCATTTAGAGTAATAGAGATTTTATGATTGATCTCCTATTGCTGGTTGTCAATCAAGAGGCGGGCAAGGCATCTATCATATTTGTAAGAAAGTGTTAATAGATTAAAGCTGTATAATTATGAGTAGTTCTTCGTTCAATGAAATTTTATTTGTTATGTTTTACTTGAATAGATGTAGATTAAGAAACAAAAGAGGTAAGAGTGGTCTACGAGGAGACGCACGGAACTCCATTTCCCTTAGAAATGAGTTTTCCATGACATTATTGAATTATCTATAGGATGTTTTTCTGGACAGACGCCTAACTTTCAGAAGATATGTCACATTGCTGCAGCACTCATTTAGGACTAAATTGTCGTTGTTGCTTGCAGCGCGTTACAAGCTTTCCCTGGACAACAAGGTGAGAATATACAAGAGCATCCTAGATCCTGGCTTTTTCTACGCCTTTCAAGTGTAGGACGCTGAGGATGATTACTGGTGCCCCTTTGCTACATGAGAACCAGGGGCATAGAGCAAGACCTAAAGGTTCCATAAATCTTAGACAAAATCTAGGAAATTTAAAAAAAATACCTCGAGAGATTAAATTCCCGCCCAAACAGCTTGGCCAGGCGGCTTGCTACTGCAGCTCAAAGGACTGCTAACCTGTACCAGGAGAAGACTTAAACGTCATCAGCCTCAAGACCTGCTGGGCAGAGTCTTGACCTAGTAATATAACAATGATCTCGTTAATTTCTGCTCTCTTTTTGTTAACTGAACCCTAAAATCTCTCGCTCCCTCTAAGATATGTTTCCTAGGTTACTTTGATCTATAGCTCTAGGATATATATTTGTAATACATTTCTGTTTAGATTAAGTTGCCTAAAAGGTAGCAGTATGTTATTTCATTAAAAAAAAGGACAAATATGAGCAATAGGAAAATAAACTGCTATAAAAACAAAACTTTATGAGATTTTATGTTATTTTTTGTTTATTTTCTTTAAGGCTTTTTTAATGTAATTATGGATGTCCAGCGCATGATAAAAATTAGCTTAGCTGGAACTGATTCAAGCGCAAAGCTAAATTTTGGATGTGGGTTTATTTCAGCAATAGCATTTTGAATGTGGGCCTCGAGCTGGGCTTTACATTGTGCCAAAGAAAATAACTAAGAGGTCCTTAAAGTGGCCAATTGATGAGATCTCTTCGTGACGCCAAATTTCTTCTTCACAACTTCCTTCATTAAAAATAAAGTCGGAATATTTGTCTAATTTTTAATTAAGTTTCACACATTGCGCAAATATGCGGTAATTTCTGATTAGATGGCAAATCGCATGGAATATTTCAACAGCTGAAACATTATCAATAACTTAATCAGATTTTTATATATAGCTATACAAAATAATATTATACTTCTTTGGTCGTCTTGTAAATACATACTATCTGCCATCTGAGATATACTAAAATAACTGAAGTTTGCTATCAATATTAATCGATTTCATGTTAATGGCAAATGTAATCGAAGATTTCAAGAAAACTTGATCTGTTCGTGATCTATCTGCAAAGCTTGCTCAACTCGTTTCTGAAGTGAATAGAGCGTATTGGTTTTGTGTAATGTTGACTTTGATGACTTGACATTTGGTATATAAATTCGTTGATACGCTCATCTTATGAAGTATTCATATTTTCTTAATATGCCCAGCAGAGGCATGGCCAATCAGGTAATGCAATATCTGGTTTAACAGAGAAGCTTCGTGCAGACAAGGTAAGAACAAAAATACAGTTGTTATGCCTACGCCTATTAGAGGCGTGGCAAATCGGCTAAAACTGTATCTTCCACAGAGCTTAGGGAAACTTAAAAGTTCGACAATGGAATTACAATTGACTTCCTGATTGATTTGGTTGCGTGGATAATTGGAAAAAAAACAGTTTCATTCAGAGTTTTGAGACTGGAACTAGACAATTTGACAGTTACCTCTTGAGACAACTATTTCTGGACAGTGAACGAGTATTATGCAGTCAGTAGAAACAACATTCGACTGCAACATTCTTATAGATACGAGTATCTATAATTTCAGTTCATGCTGATGCCGCCTAAATTCTCCTTTAAAGCCGTGAGTAAGCCCTCTATATATTGTTTACAGGGTGTTAAAGATAGCGCCTATTTTCTGTGTTTTTTTGGTTGGTTGTGCTTATTGTATTTGGCAAGTGGGGGTCCGCATGAAGTTTATGGCTTGCTGAATGAATGTGAAAGCTGCGCAGCTGCCGCTAGCACGAAGTAATCAAAAAAGTTTTGCTTATGTATTGCAGCAGTCATAATTATCAGCTGCGAGGCATCTCCGAAGCTCTAATAGTGTTAGCGTGGAGGCGGCATGTGAAGTGCAGACGGCGACAAATGAAATGAAGAAACATAGAAGTCCGAGGCAACAGCTCTCAGAAGTCGTCCGGGCGGAGCTTAAGCATTTGCTTGTTATCGTATATGAGGCGGATAATCATTGTTATTACACGCAGCTACTTGTCACTTGGATCAAAATAAACCCGAAACAATACACGCCACGACCCAGCTCACTCCATGCAATGGAAATAGTTTGGGCTTTTGCTCTTATCAACACACATGTCAAAACATTAACAAATATCCTTAAGCAAACACGAATCACAGCAAACAACAACAGTGGACGCTGTGTGCTGCTGGGATTAGCCAGCTTCTGATTAGGATATGCCATAGCAATCCAGGCAATTGATAGACAAACATATAAATGAAATCAAAGTCGATCGAAAAACAACATTGAGCAAATTATAAAATACTCGAAATGAAAGCAATTGTCCAGCGTCTAGCCAGAGCCAGAGCCAGAGCCAGTGCCAGTGACGCGCACAAACGATTTAATTTTACATATTTCACATGCGGATAACACTTTTGCCAACTGCAAATGTGTACAATACAGATAACATTCCGAATAGCTGAAAACAATGTGCAATATGTAATTACTCGAACTCCTGCCCGCTGGCCATGCACACAGTCTCATGCAATTCATTTTTAAGCTGGGTTAATTATTTGTAATTGTAACCTCGTTTCAGCTACGTAAACAAAACGAAATGGAATGGCAAGCCGAAGCGCAGATGCCCTTGCTACAGACTCTTCAAGTAGAGTAGTTTGACTTGGGCTAGTGAAACTCTCTCTATGAGACTGATACTCAAAGAAGTTTTTAGATCTGTAACTACTAATAGCTTAACAAGTTGGTTTGCTTATATGAAGAACGTCTTCACAGATTTGATGATAAAATTTGTAGCAAGTGTATTTGGCAGGTCAAATGAGAAAAACCTCTTTGCGTGCCGCCAAAAAGTTCAGTTTGCTGCATAATTTAACTGGCAATTTATATATATCGAAGTCAAAAGTCAATTGCCATTGGCAGTACACTAAATTTAAGCAATTAGATATTATAATCGATATTTGTATAAATTTATAATCGAAATCAGTTCAGGCAGCCAGCACTGTGCTCGCTGGCAGCTGCAAGGTATGTCTGTCTGTGTGTCTGTTCGTCTGACACCTGATAGTGATGGTGGTGCAATGCACTCCCACGTCCACGCCCACGCCCACTCCGCTCTCGCCACTTGAAAGCTTGTCACGCTTTTCAGCTGCGAAGCGTTTTCGATTTGATTGTAATTCCAATTTTAATTGAGAGAGCTCGGCATCAAATTAATTAAAATAACTTACCGGCTTGTATTAAATCAGCAAAACCATCGACATTCTATGCACCTGTTGTTTGTGCAACTCTTGGCACATACTCGTATCGTTCCATTTAATGCTACCACAAAAAGATATGCTAACAATTTAATTAAAATTGCGTTCAACAAACAGCAGCTCAAACACTCTTACGCTGCCTAACAAGCACGCCCTCAACTAACTATATGCCGTGCCAGTCGGCCATAAAAACTCCGCTATTCCATCATGCAGAATCACGTCTTGGGACAACGTCAATACTAAAAAAAATAAATAAAGAAATCAAAAAATAAATAAATTTCCACCAAATTGCGTAAATTTCATATGCGCACTTGCTGGCAACTGGTCAAACAGTCAAGTTTAGATATGCTGGAACGGGGTATATTGTTTTGACCTAGGTGTATGTGACAGACAGAAGAAAACATAGAAAAGAGTTGGCATAACTCATAGTATAAACTAAAATGTATCTGCTAATAGACTGAGAAATCAAAGTATGTAGAGATATGATAGAGCTAGGGGCGGTGCCAGGTCAGATAATGAAGGTTTTTTCAAGGGTTTTTAAAAAATACTTGCTGAAATGATACTGAACCCAATTTAGTTTTGTTTTAAGAAGAATAAAACAGAGTTCAATAGGAAACAAATTTTGGGACTATGCTAAAATAATATAGAAACTATTTAACATTAACAGACATGATTCAACACCTCAAGCCACATATGAGAACTGCCGGTGGAACTCTTATACCTTTGCCTTTGCAACTGTCACCGCTATCCTGTCGCTGGAGCACTGTGTGCAAAAAGCCGCCACTGCAGACTTTCGGGTGCTGAGCATCTCTATAAATGCACAAAAGTGCGTGCCCCTCATCTTCATCGGATGTGTCACTGTGATTCCCAATTCCGAGTGCTACTAAAGTCAAATATCTTGGTGTAACTCCTGATATGAGGCTGACTTGTAAAGCTTATATAAGTCAGGTAACCACAATGAGTAAAGCCAATGGAATCAAGCGATTCCCAGAACTCATTGGGCGACACAGCTCCAGATACGCTGTTGAGCTGGCAGTGCTGGTTAAACCAACTCTCATCAAAATCTGGCTAAAAATAACAACAGGCGAACGCTGAACAGATTGCGTCCTCTGGATCGCAGGGGGAATCTAAGCAACTTGAAATATTGTCGAACAGAGTAAAATTAGGATTAAATAAGTCTAGATCTAAGATGTGTATATATGCTGGCTTACAAGTCCAGGCTAAGAGCTAAATGCGCTCCGGAGTCTACAAAAAATTATAAAATAAAAATCAGCATCTAACATGTGCAAAGCTTGAAGACTGACAATTTTCTGTAGGCTGAAGCATAGCTGGAAATTAAGTTTGAGACAAAGAGAATCTAAATTTGGGTTGTGGCTGCTCTATGTTAATGTTTGAATACGTTTTCCCTTTTAGAATTGTGGCTACACGCTTAACCCTAACTCCTATGTGAGCTCGATGATAATGATAATTTCAAGTCAAAGCAATAAAAGGAATACTTAACATGTATGTATTGTATAGCATCAATGCCTGTGTGAATTTGGAAAGGTGTGCAACGCCGGCATCGTCGCATGGCGTGTTTCCAGCGTGTTTGTGCGTGTGTGACTAGTGCTGCTTGGGCGACTGGAAGGTAAACACAAAATGTAAACAAAACGTACGCCACGTTTGGCCGGCTTCAGTGCGAAACTCACCACGAGTTGAAGAGCATTAGGAGCGAGGTGGAACTTCGGCGGCACGACTTCGGCGGCTTTGGCTGCGTCAAGAGCACAAAACTGTTGCATAGAAACAGGCGCCGATGGCAACTTTCCGAAGCCGGAAGCATAGCCAATGGTCGCAATAATTGGCACACAGCCAACGGGAGCTAGTCATGGACCACTGTGACGGCCCGAGCATGGCATAAGGACTCGTCCGCTTGGCGTGAAGTCCCGACCAGGCACGAGGCGCAGGCAGCACACGAGGCGCACGATTAGCGAGGACTCGGCGCCGAGTCGGCTCCGTGGCCAAATCAAGCAACAGTTTTGCTCGAAACGTCAACACAGGCGGTCGCCATGGCCCAGCGCGCTCCTCTTCCGTCGCGGCAAAGTTTACGTCGCGTGTGAATTTCTACGTGAGTTTCGCTGCGACTCCTGTTGCAAGTGAAGTGGCCTGACTGGCCTGTTGTTGTGCCTACAAAAAGAAAGTAGAAAAAGAATTGTTTTTTTTTCCAGTGATTTATAATTGTAACTGAAAACAGCAAATGAAACTGTAAAGATATCACCCAAAATCAAGACGTTCAGCAAATGACGAGAAGTTCGACTCGGCTCAGTTCAGCTGATATTCGGTATGTGCATCACATGAAAACCAAAATGTGTCTCGGAATTAGAGAAAAATCAAAAGCTAATTTATACTAATTTGCACTCATTACACTCAGTCACGCACACACAGACAGACAGACAGACAGACAGACAGACAGACAGACAGACAGAGACAGACATGAATGTTCCAATAGCTGCTGGCATTGTTATGGCAAGGAGCAGCCTTAACAAGTTAGAAAAAACACACACACACAAGTGCTGACCGAGGAGCACAAAAGGCAAACTGAGAAATATTTGACTAATCGCTGCCCGTTCGAATGCGTCAGGCGGAAGTGCAATGCAAAGCAATTCAGATTCAAAATCGCTTTGGCTCTCAAATCAAAATTTAATGAAATTAAAACATTTTCATTTCGTAAAGAAACATATTGCAAGTGAATTGAGTTTCAAGTGTTTACCAAATGGAACTAGGCCAATTTCCCATTGACTACAAATTAATAGAAAACATTTTCTGAGAATACAAAAAATAAGTTCGGCCAGCTCAAAACAGGAGTCAATCTTGATTTGTACGCTTTTCATGCCAAAAAGATGATCCTTAAAGGGCAACTTTTAAAGTAAGCTTAGATTTGCACAGTCTTCGCTTGTTATGTGAAGCAAGCAAATCTGATTAGGCTGAGGTTTTTTTTTTTAGGAAATGCAATTGATTGAGAAATCTGATTTACCAGCCTGCATCAGAATAAGCAAACGATTTACCAACCTAAATTCAACAAGAAATCTGATTTATCAAGCTGCAACAGAAATATGTCTTTGAAGCATTTCTTTCTCTTAACTGAGGCGAGCCATGCGAAATTGCATTATCTCTACAGTTGTTTGGTGATGAAGTGTACTCGACTCTGGCTTATATAATGTGGTGGAAGTGAGCTAAGTGTTGAAATTAAATACAAATAAAACCAGAAATAAATTGAATCAGCTAAAGAATTTCTGGTTTGTTGCATTGTTAAAAGAAACAAGTTTTAAAAAATAATTATAAAATTAACTCAAATCAAATAAGTTGAAAGAAAATATATTATTTGTAATCCAAATTAATTTAATATAAACTTTTCATGAGACTTTTTTAAATATGAAAATTCAATCAAATTAAATAAAATAAAATAATAGAATTTCTCATATTTAATTTAATTTAATTTAAATAAATTATAAATTTTTAAGTATTGTTTTCTTTAATATGAAATAATATGAAATAATTTAATATATAAAAATTTAAGATTAGATAAATTTAAAATTTAAAATAATTTTTCTTAATTTTCATGAGCAAATTCAAATTCAATTATATTAAAAATATTAAATTAAATTAAATATTACGATCTCTTATATTTTATTTAATTTAAATAATAGGTTGGCAAAAAAGTCTTGCGGTATTTTTATTGAATTTTCAATTGTTCATAAAATTGGTTATAATAATGCGACTTAAGTCAAATATGCGCCGTTTTGTTCGATGACGAGTTCCCAACGAGATGCCAACTTCATAATGCCCCTCTTATAGAAGCTCGCTTCCCTATTGTCAAAAAACTCGGAGAGCCAATTTTCACAGGACTCTCTTGTGGACAACTTCCGACTACCAAGCTCGTTCGCCATGGACAGCAATAGGTGGTAATCACTTGGTGCGAGATCCGGATCCTATACGGTGGATGCAAAAGAACTTCCCATCCGAGCCCCCGGAGCTCCTGGCGCGTCACCAAAGATGTGTGTGGCCTGGCGTTGTTTTTGCCAACCTATTATATAATAATTTTCAAGTGTTGCTTTCTTAAGTATGAAAAAACAACAAAGTGAACAAAATTAAAATATAATTAAAACTCAAATATTGTGAGAGATCATTATTTAATTTAATTCAATTTAATTTTGTTTCATTTTCAAGAAATGTTTCCAAAAATAACGCAACAAAACAAAAGTACTACAACTAAAATTTGATTTTAAGTCAAGTTTTTATTAATATTGTTTTACACTCGATATTCTACTATAGATATTTTGACAAAGTAAAATGCATTTACTTTGGAGCTAAACTTTTAAATGGCTTTATGAAGAATTCCTGTTTGTTTTCCGTTTTTAACTAATGAAAGCTGCCTGTTTGGTTTATTTTATTGAATGAGGAACTTGTGCAAGATTCAAATCGTAGGCGAGTGATCAGCGGAATAATAGCAAATGTTAGCCGACTTATGTCAACAGCAAGTGGGGCAATGAAACATAAATATTATTGCGCGGCAACATAAATAAGCCTTGGCTTTATAGCATCAAATGCATCTGATTCAAAAGTCTATACAGATGTGATGCATTTACAGATTAGTTTTATTATTCAGTTTTTTTAGTAATTAAAAAATAAAACTATATCAAGTGTTACTTTTTTTGCATTAGTGAAATTATTTTACCTATTCTATATGAATGTGAAGTGCTTATAGTTTGGCCATCAGTCAAATATTCAGTGTTATGTGCTTCAGCGCCCAGTGAACTTTGCATTAAAATCATAATAATATAAAATAACTTTCTTTGATTCTCAGTTTCAAGTCTCAAGAAAAAAGAAAAAGAAGTTTAATATATATAGTGCATACTCCCAATAAGACACATACAAAGCTGTAAGGAGATTGCACGTGAAACTGTTTTCTAATTTTTGTTGTATCCCCAGAGCAAGGAAAGGGAAGAAAAAGTAAAACAAAACTGACATTTCGCTCGACAGACGCTTGGTGCTGGCTATTTATCGAAATGTGTTTAGCCGAGCGTTGAGTAAACAGAACTAGCAAAGCTTTACATTTCTTTTCTAAAATGGAACGTGTGTGTGTGTGTGTGTGTGTGTGGGTGTGTGTGTGTGTGCATTTTATGTAATCTCCAGTTTAGGCGAACATCGAGAAAGTGCGCCTCGCCGCACAGAGAACAATTTTCAATTTTATAACTTATTGTGGCAATGGGTAGAGCGCAATTTGGAAATGTTGCGACGGCTGCCGCACGAATACCGTGTTCCGCTCGCTCTTATATTATTTTTAGTCCCGGGCTTGCGTGTTCTTGACGCAACATTTGCGGTTGTTTATGTTTTTGAGGTCTCATATCGTGGTAAGCCAATTGTTATGCCCATTTTGTTTTATTGCACACATGCACACACACACACACACACCCTGCCCGGGCCCGGACGAGAGAGACGAGATAGCGGGGCCGTGTTTGTTAGTAGTTGCGGCGACATTTTGCGTTTGGGTCACCTTCGTTATGGCCATCGCTTACAGGTGTTAATATTTCAATTAGTAGCCGTTTATGTAGCGAAAAACCCTCATGTAATGCTTCACGCAACTGTTACGCCGCCGCCAAGTCGTAATGGCTGTGCGTGAGTGTGACTGTGACTGTGACTGTGAGTGCTGGAGTGTGCAGGCGCTGCAAATGCTAAATGATTCTTCCGGCGGGTAAATAAATAATTTTAATTGTTGCCTTGAACGCATAAATTCAATTTAAAAGCCAAAAAGAAAAATTGTTTGAAAAAAAAAACGAAACTCTATTAGTAGATTATTAATAATTTAATTCAAATTTGCAATTTTATTTTTAATTATTTATTTCGTATGCTGACTTTGTGTAAATAAATAGCTGCAATAATCAGGAAGACTTTAAGACTTCCTCTATTCTGTGAGAGTCCTGAGATAGCCAAATGTATTAACTGGAGACTGCCAATTGTTCAGCTGTGAATCTAAGTCTACATAATGTCATTGTGAGATGCTGAAGAAACGCTCTTGTGAAGTGATCCCATCTTTTACTATACATTAGTCTGCTTGAAGGTGCGATAAGCATGATCTGCGGTGCTCTGTAAGCTCGTCCATTGGGAGGGAAAGGAAGGGTAGCGTAAGCAAGCAAAGAGAGAGAGAGAGAGAGAGAGAGAGAGAGAGATAGAGAGAGAGAGAGAGAGAGATCGAGCGAGAGAGAGAGAGAGAGATCGAGCGAGAGAGAGAGAGAGAGAGAGAGAGAGATAGAGCAGATTTTTAGATGGACTTCGATGACAGAATAAAGATTTAAAGAAGTCTAAACATTTACTGCACATTTGATCTACAAGAGGCTGATCTACAAGAGACTGAATAAGGGATTAAGTGAAAGTTTTATTAAATATGAATTATAAGTTTATCCACTGAAAAGCCCAAAAAATTAAAAGAAATTTTTACAAATTGAATGAAATACAGTAGCTCAACTATTGTCATTATATTTTAGATACATTTACTACATCTATTACTACTCCTACTCCTACTCCTACTCCTACTCCTACTCCTACTACTACTCCTACTCCTACTCCTACTCCTACTACTACTCCTACTCCTACTCCTACTACTACTCCTACTCCTACTCCTACTCCTACTACTACTCCTATTACTACTTCTACTACTACTCCTACTCCTACTCCTACTACTACTCCTACTACTATTCCTACTACTACTACATCTATACTATACAAAAAACACTGCTAAAGTCAATCCGCACCCACGGTAAACAATTACGGGGAACTATATAGACTATAGAGGTTTCAATCGAAGAAGATTAGAAGATTAGCGTATCAACAGTTCTTGAAGAAATCTCACAGCACTTGATATTTAAGCAAACTTGAAAATCAATCAAAATAACTTGGCTGTCAGCGTAAAAGACAACAATAAACATGTACGCAGACTTAAATGATTACTTACTCTACATCTTAGCTCATTCTTTGTGGTAGATTCTAGTGAATATGCCGTGAGTAATTTAACTTTTGATCGCACTGATAAGTCTCCACTTATTATGCAACAAAATTCGCTTGATGTCATAATAGACAGTTGCAAACAAAAACACAATTTTTCCCTCGTGATGAGAATTGAATTTGAAATTATTAAAAGTTAATTGTCAAACAAAAATCAAGTAAACTCCACATTCAAGATAATGTCTGCACTCCTTATTTCTTTACTAAAGAAATTTCAGTGCAATCGAACAATGTTATAGAAGTTGAAGTACAAAAAGACAAAGTTAAGCACAAAGTTGATACAGTTCCGCGCAGCTGAATAGGTTTGAAAAGTCCTGCTAATATCTTTGCTGCTCTCTTCAGTTCTATTGCAAAAATAAGAAGATCTTTGCTTGTTTCGTATCTTCATTTGTTTACTCAGAATATAGCAAAAAATATTATCCAAATATTTCATATCAGAATTTAGATTAAATAGTGAATAATGATGAATAGTGAAGTGATGAATTTTGGCTTATCCGAATAGTTTTGAGAATTTTAACATTCATTTGCGATCAACTACATAATTGTTAAGGTATTCTAAGATTTCAAGCAATTTTTGTGTGTGAAACTTGAAATGAAATATTGTATGAAGAATAAGATCAAGAACTAAAACTAAAACTAATTAAGGTGAAATTTCTTAGCTTAAAAATGATATTTATACCCTGAACCCATTGAAAATGGGAAATCAGGGTATAATGTTTTTGTGAAAATGTATGTAACAGGCAGAAGGAGACATGGCAGACCCCATAAAGTATATATATTCTTGATCAGCTCGACAAACTGAGATATAGCCATGTCCGTCTGTCCGTGTGAAATCAGCGATCTCGCAAACCACAACAGCTAGAGATCTGAAATTTGAAATGTATACTCGTGTATATCCTACGCAGTACGAGCTTATCATTTTTTTTCGATAACTCATCCCATTTCCTTATTATCGATCAAAATCGATAACTTTTCTTCGTTTTTGAATACCGTTATAGCTTAAAAATTGAATGGTAGAAGCATTTGACATTTTCTTCTAACACATAAATTTATCCGCTAGAAACATAACATGAATATGAAGAGAAATACTTAATATAAAATATCCCATAAATTGTTTCTTTACTTATAAACTACAACCTAAAGACCAAACTAATGCCCATTGCGCTGGTATTAAATATTTTGGTAATTAAACAATTTTTTATAAAATTAGTGTAAAGCTTAGCTAATTTACGCTGAGGTTAGTTCAGGCCAAGGCTTTATTGTGTAACTCACTAATGCCAGCGTTGACTTAATAGAATTTTGTAGTATTTTGTTTTGCATTATTTGAATTTTATGCATTTGCGAATTTTCAATTTAAGTAAATAAAATATTGTTAACTGAAAAATGTTATCTAAATAGATACACTTTATGCTGAGGCGAATGAATATAAAATCCGAATGAATACATAACTTTTAATGGGAATATATTGCGTGGGATCTGCAATGTTGAGTTTTTTTTCTGTCTACAATTCTGTCCTGTCATAAGGTTCAAAATATCCAATTTCCAACTTGCAAGTTCTTCGTTCGCGGAATCAGCAACACAAAGTATAACAACTCGCCTTTGGTTTCAATTAAACAATGTCTTTTATTCTTCATTTGTTCAGCTGATGTAAGCGAACACACACAGAGAGAGAGAGAGAGAGAGCGAGGCACCGATAAATCCAACTCAAGTGCCGCTCTTATTACCTATAATTACCTATTTCAACTCTGAAATATGTAACATTATTGTACCGCTTGACGTTTGCCTTTATTAATTGGCAAACAAAGCAAAATTTTATAATATTTTCAATTATATTATAAAAAAAAAACTTGAAACAAACTTAAAATTGATATGAAAAGGGTGTGAATAATCGCATATCCGTGTTGCAATAGTCTCATAATATAATAGAATTACCATAAGCTGCTCATTCAATATGAATAAACATTAAATTTAATATATTTATATTTATATTATATATATACATATATTCATATATAAAGTCCTCTGAAGGTGTCTATTTAATTGCAGTTCACATTTCGTTCACAGAATTATGCAACTTTTTGTTGTTGCCGCATTTCAGTGATTAATAATATTTTCGCTTGATTGTGAGCACGTTGTTCGCCAGCTATAAAGTGGCCTAAAGTGTTGCCGATTGAGTGGATGGATGGATGGATGGATATACGAGTATTTCAACTTGATTGTTAGGTTGCCTGCTGCTTGCTGCACTGAAAGGCAAAACAATCAAGAAAGCCCAATTGGCCGTCGTGTTCATAATTTGTTTTAAATAAATATTGTTTGTTTGCAGCTGTACGTTGGCAAACTAAATGACATTTATTGTCAGTTTTTGGATCAGGACGATGCGGATGCAGCTGCAAAAATCTGTCTCTGGCCAAATGTCTTTCCATATTTTTCATGCACAATTTCAGGAAGGGGTTCGCACTGGCCAATGGAAATGGAAGTTCGTCTCCATCCTTTGCCTCAGTCACGGTCTCGCTCCGTTGCATATATATATATATATACATATATATATGTATTTATATATATATATATATTTGTATATGCATTTTACTTGTGTGCATTTATTTATTTACGTGGCCATAGCCAGCCGATGGGCCAGGTCCAGTTGGTTACAGCTCGTCGTCAGGGAAAAGAAGAATATTGCAATGGCTGACAAAATTTATTTCGTTCCCGTTAGCGGTTTTTCCTTTTTGGTCGGCTTTTTCTCTTTTTCGTTATTTTTTGCACTTGTTTTTTTTTTGTTTTTTGCATATGTCAGCCCTGCCATGCATATTAAAATGTTAAAAAACACACATTTACTTTTGCATATTCATTATTAAATACTTTTTGGATACAATTTATATATATATAAATATTATGAGCAGAAATAAATAAAATTAATATTTTTGCAGCTGCTTAAATCATCAATTTCTGCTTAACTGCTCAATTCAGCAATTATCTATTGTTTGCCGTCTATTGTATGCTCTCTCACTAGCTAGTGAACAGAACAAAATATATTACAAGAGTTCATAGCGAATGAGTACTGTACACAGCGCAGCAGCTGTTGCATCGCCACAAATTTCAGTTACAAATTTGTGAATATTTATTTCGTCTGCTCACTATTTACATACTCTTTTAAGAGTCTAGGAATTTATATGATTAAGAGCGAGCTTCTGAGACTCATCAACAAGCATCAATCAGAGCTGTCATTCCGCATCGTCATCAATCAATGATCAGTAAACAATGCTGTCAAGGCATTTGAGTGAATTATCAAAAAGATCAATGAAAGCGGGCAAGTCAGCTCTACTCTCCACTCTCATCATGCGCTCTCCATTGATGTCATTTGAAATTGAAACTAGAGGCGATTGATCGTGTTTGCTTGTGCTGCCAGAGCGAAGAAGTCGCAAGTGGCCAACTGAAATACAAAAAGTTTTAGTATTATTGTTGTGAGTATTTTTGGCATTTCAAACATCTTACGAGCACCAAAATAAATGGCCACTGAGATCAAGGCAAATGGACAAAGTCAAGTCCTCAGATAACGTTAACAAGTCAATTCCTTATGAAGAGCTCGAAGGCAATATTTAAGGCGATATTGTTATGTTTTCTTCTGCTAATGCTGCTATTAGGTCACCCTGTAGAAATACTCTCGATGTGAGTTCTGCGAGCAGGAACTAATGACACTGAAACCTACAGATCTCAGATATAGCTCTCAAATGCCAGTTATAAGACTCAGTCAGATACTTGCTGAATAGGATAGCAGCTCTAAATAACTCAAAGACATGCGATATAGATGACATCGGGACCAGGTCTATGAATTTCTAGCTTTGGCCAAGCAAACTTTAACAAATACTTTCTTTGAGAACATTTAAAGTTCTATTTTGCTATGCAAATGAAGTGAGAGAAAGGGCAAGTGAAAAAGTAAGTAAACTCATTGTCAAGCGGAAAAAGTTTTCGTCTAAATATTGGAAGCATAACAAAGTTTGATCAAGATATCTCGAAAATGAAAATATATTGTTTAAAAATCTGAATTATTTATTCGACTCCTTGTGCTGTGCAGCACAGTCTAATTTGTTGACTTCAGCAGCTGTATGCCGAGCGACTAGCTAGCTAGCATGGAAATGGACAGATGGAGCATTAATATGCATGATTTACTCAGACATAGGAAATGAGTGTTTGTTTGTTGGGTTGAGCCGTGTCTGCCACATCTTGCTGGATTGCATTTTTGTGGTTATTTGGTCTCGTTATTTGGACGAACTTTAAGTTAACACATTGTGCTCAGAATGGCTGAAAAAGCCATTGCGACAATTTGTAAACTAAAGATGAATAAAACATGAAGTGAAAAACACTTTGGCGCTGATAAAAAGGCCGCGCAGCAACAAACTGTCAGCGAAGACATGTGTCCGCGCGTGTGTCCTTTAACAACTGCACAGTTACATAAACAGGATAATAAGGCACTTAACATGCACTCTTCGCCATCGCCGTCGCCATTGCTACCGATGCCCCGATGCCCCGATGCCCCGATGCCCCACTGCTCCAGCTGTTGTCCAACACAATGGGACGAGGCCAGCGAAATACAAAAATACAAAACTGCAAATGCCGTTGTTGGCTGGTGTGGTGGGTGCGGTGGGTGTGGCTGGTGGTGCGGGTGGGCAGCCAGGACATGATGAGGACGGTGACGTAACAAGGACGACAGGCACAGGAAAACAAAGCTGCGTAAAGTCGCCGCCACTTATGTCAGGCCAAATCAAGCGTTACTCTTGACATCCGCCCGCCGCTCAGAGTTCACAGCTCCTCCGCACAGAGTCGTAGTAGTCGTAGTAGTGGTTCGGTTCCAAGGTGCGGTCGGTCTGCGGCCTCCAGGCATCCGCCATACGCTTAGACATTTGCCTCAAATTATGTTTTACGCCCTGCCATAAGCGTAATTGAAAATTTAAAGGCTTTCTCCTCTTAAGCCCACAAGAGCTGCCATCAACAGTTGCGCCTCAGCTCCGTGAGCATTTCGATTTTTTATATGATAGCGTTTGGTATATTAACAGCAATATATTTATGCCTAACATAGAGGCCCCGAGCTCATTTTATCATCTGGTATGCAATACAAATATTTGAGATGTCATTAAATTTAGCTCATATAAAGTGAAGTGGTCAAGTTAGCTAGGATAATAAAGTTTTCAAGCTAAGTTTTCTCTATATTAGTTAGATGATATAGTGATGCAGAAAGACAGGCTAAGGTTAAGGCTGATTATGAGAGAGATGGATATGGGAAGACTGAGTAAGGTACAAGTTTTTCAAAGGTTTCAAGCTTTTGCTGAAGTGACTTGTAACTTGTTATACTCTGAACTCATTGAAAATGGGAAATCATACAATATTATCGTGGTTTTGTGAAAATGTATATAAGAGGAAGAGGGAGGCGTGGTAGACCCCATAAAGTATATATATTCTTGATCAGGAAGACGAGCTAAGTCGATTAGCCCTGTTCGTCTGTCTGTCCATCATTCTGTCCGTCTGTCCGTATGTATAAACGCGGCGTCGATCTCAGAACATATAAGAGCTAGAGACTTGAAAGACTTGAAAGACAGGCTAAGGTTGAGGCTCATTAGAACTGAGCGATGACTTAGATAGAGCACTACAAACCGATTCGCATGCACAAGGATATGGGAAGACTGAGTGAGACCAGAACTTTTCAAAGGTTTCAAGATTCTGTTGAAATGACTTATAACTTGTTATACTCTGAACTCATTGAAGTATATATATTCTTTATCTGGACGATGATGTCTGGCAGGCCGTCTGTCCGTTTGTCCGTCCCTAGTTCTTATTATCGATAATTTGACATCGTGCGTGGCTTGTTTACTGTAAAGATTGTTAGATTTCAGATTTACTGTTAAGATTCGTGTAATGATTGCAGAGATTTTGTTTTATTTTCGGATTTTAAATACCTTTCCACTTCCGCAAAAATTCGAATTTAAATACTAAAGACTGCGACTTAGCAAATAAACACATATAAACGTCCTTTTCACGCTCCGAAAGGTCGATGAGCACAACTCATCTGGAAGAAAAATCATTCAAAATACAAGTTTGCATAGTGAAGTCAAAGCGACTCTTATTTTATTATATTTATTTAGTGCTAAAATGAATCTTTCTCAGTTCGATTATTAACTGAAATTTGAAATTAAAGTAAATAACTGCAATAAATCGATAAAAGAATTCGATTTGGCTACCAATTGGTAAATTAAATTTACTCCTTCGAGTGCTGTGGCTGACAGGGGCCGTTGCCTTAGGCGCCGAAGATAGATTTTTATATTCATGGAATCTGCACTCGTGTAAATGTGGCTCTCTCTCTCTGTGTGTGTATTAACATCAAAGCCAGCTGCTTGCTTATATTTAAAATGTTGCACACACAAACACTGAAACTAAAAATTAATTTATAAACACAAAGCGTGTTAGGCGGGAGACAGTTGTAGCCAGAGGGACGCTAGACATTCCAGCCAGCTTATGTTCATACATATACAATAGTAAATTAGCTCTCTTAATTTAGCTTTTCTTGTACGTGTACTTGTCCATGATTTAATCGTGCTCACTTTTTTCCCCACTGTGGAACACAAAATACTATCTCATAGCCATAAACACGCCAAGTCGCCATCCGTTCGGGTCCAGCTTTTGCGCTGGGAATTGCAGCCAAGCTAATTACAATAAGTTAGAGTGCACTAGTGGGGAGTACATGACTAAGACGTTACCCTGTACAATTCGCTTCTGATCTTTACCTTTTATGCAATAGTTGCCAACTCTTATGTTGATGGTGAAGAAGGAATAGCAAAGGTCGCATACCTTTGCCCAGACTCTTTATACCCACTTTGTAACTTCTGGACGGCTACGCGGTATGAAAAGTAAAAGCATAATTCATTTTGCTTGTTTTTAGCGTTTTCTTGCCCACCTAAGTGGATAGAGAACAGGTCCTGCTCCCAACGGGAGGACTTACAGGATTGTAAAAAATGCTTGTGGCTGACCTCGGCGCCAGACGACTGTTACCACCGTGGGGAATGCAATCGGTAGAAAAGGTTATCATTGCATAGGTGGGAGTCCTGCCTGTCATAATGCAATCGTGAGTTCTTATACTCGTTCAGTCGGTGAATTGACTTCATGTTTATTCGGATTGGCGAACTGTAGTGAGCGTCACTTAAGTTGACCTTTGTGATGTTTATGTTTTTCCTTAACTTTGGACTTTCACTAATTTGCTTTAACTTTCTATTTGATATATTTATAGTATTTTGAGCTCAATTACGACGGAATTTCGTTAATCGTTAAGTTCATGGGTCGCATTGTAGCTGTGTCTGCCCTGAAGTCTTAGACAACGAGCTGGTTAAAATCACAATATTCGTCGCATACCACAAGCTAATGAAACATGGAGCTGCTGCAGTTGCTGTGCTACACATTCCTTCTGCTACTGTCGAGGATGCTGGGTGAGTACATCTGCAGCCGAGAACACGTTTCCCTTTTTCAGAGCTGAATAATTCGTTGAGCGTTGGAATTGGACAAGCTCGGGGTCAGTGCCAGCCGTGTAAACGATATGCAAAGTGGAAATTATGAGCACCAGCTGACGAGCGCCTGCATAACTAGGCAATAACAAAAAGAGGTCATGCTCCCAGCCACGTTCACTACAGCAAATTTTTGCTCTTGCTTGACTATACTATACCAGCGTCATAGATTTAGCACGCTCAGTGCTGAAAATGTTGCAAGCATTCTCTGGAAATAACAATGTAAACAAATAAGGGGGCTTGGCGCAAGGACTAGACTGGCTGCTACCCTATCCCTATCTCATTTGTCTATCATAAAATTGAGTTTGTTTGGAAAAAACTTTGACTTTTTCCAAGCATTTCTGGAGTAAGCTTCATGTATTTATAAAAACGGAAAGAGGAATAGATAGATAACATATGGTATATATATTAAAAGAGAAGCAGAGAAAGAGTGTCAAGTATAGATATATGGGTAGGTAGACAAAAAGAAACAAATATTGGAATAGAGAAGTTGAAAAATGAGAAAGAGAGAGAGAGAGAGAGAGAGAGTCAGACATGGAGAGGGAGACACACATAGAATGATACAGAGAGAGAGAGAGAGAGAGAGACAGAGAGAGGAAGAGTGAGACAGAGGGCGACAAGCTGCTCTTTAAGCCAAGTTACTGTCTCAAGTATACATCTTACTACTAGACAATAAACACTCTTTCCAGGATCAATGAAACAGTCATAGGCAAAACTAAGCCAAGCACAAGAAGAAGCATAAATAATGGGCGAGAATTGAAAGTTGTCTGCTAGATCCCAAAATAGAAGTTCAGGTTGGAAGACAAATGGCCCAGTACAGCTATGCCATGACCTTAGCCATTAGGCATGCGTTAGCAGCAGGTTAGACGTGAAAGCAACAGTAGCAACAACCGCGACACCATCGACCAAATAACATCTCCAAACATCTCCCCCTCGGGTTGCCCCCAGCTATGCGAATGCCGTATAAGAGTTCAATGTCGCACGTTTGCGGGCGAAAGCAATATACATTTTAAACAGTTGGTCACTCGAGCGACGACTGTAACGTGTGGGAGATATAAATATGTTATTTGTGGTATGGCCGACACAGGTGGGCGTGGCATAAGGTATATATACAATATATGAAAAAGCAAATATTGGTAACTTTAATTAAGACTTTTGTGCTTTAAGTTTCAGGAACAAGTAAATGTTGAAGCTCAAGTCTTTGAGTTGAAATTCAAATGATAAAAGTACGACCAGTTCTACTTGATTAAAGTTGTTTTAAAAGAAATATATAAAATATATATGTAAAGAAAGTGCACAAAAAAAATAAAAATAAAAAATGCATGCAATAAATTCACGTTAAAATTGTGCAATAGTTGCGTCGCCGTCTGGGATCCGATTTGACGTCGCAAAAGCATTTAGAAATAAAACAGGTAGCATCGCTTGAGCTAGCTCCACACGCTAAATGCCCGCCCAACTCTTAGTTTTCGTATTAGTGTGAACCAGTCACCTTGGCGGCAACAAAGAGAAAGAGAGAGAGAGAGAGAGAGAGACAGAGAGAGAGAGAAGGCAAGAGCATTGTAAAGGGAATCACCAGGCGTAGTCGACGCGTCGACGGCGTGCCAAACCCTCTAGTCTTACCGATAAGCACGCCTCGCTCTTGTTTGTGCCCCATTTTAAGTGCGCCTCCCGATTAAACAAAACATAAATTTTACAGACGATAAATCAGCTGAGAGCGTTGAGAGCTGCCCAACAGCAGGTGCAACCTCCAACCTCCAAACTCCATACTCCAACTGCCGCATCCTCATCCACATCCATATGCATCCAGCTAGCAGCAGCGCACCCAAAGTTCGACTCCCCTGCAGCGCGAGCAAGTGGCAAATAATACTAAAACCAATGTCAACAAGATGGAACGCTATTTTGTTGCCACACCAAACATTTAATACACTGCGAACTTAATTTTATTTATTATTTTTAATATAAACAAGGAAAAAGAGTTTTTCCATAAAGAAAATTTCAAGTGTTTTGCATTGATTGTTTAAGCTGACTATATATTACTTATATTTATATAGACAGTCTGTACTGTTCGAATTACTAAGTCTTTTGTGAATTGTGAACTTTAATATACAACTTCGATTCTACAACTGACAGAAGGAGGCCTGGCAGACCCTGTAGAGTATATACATATATATTCTTGATCAGGATGATGAGCTGAGTCAATCTAGCACTCTTCGTCTGTCTTTCTTTTCCTTAACAAACATCCTATATGACTGTAAAGCTGTGAGTTCCAATGATGCGTGGAATATGTGTTTCTTAGTCGAATATTTTTAGTTTGAAGCTTTTTCTGCTTAAATACATTTTTAAATATAATTTTTCCTATGAGTGTTGAAGTGGCGTCGGAATTCGCGCTTAGCAGCGGTGATCGACTCGTTAAACGCGGTGCTCCAACATTCACAGGGCCATGGCGGTGACTGAAAAAAATGCTATTACCTGACGAACATAACGGTACCAACCTCCTACCCGTCGGCTCTTTGGGGGGGGAACTTCTAGCCATTTCGAAAACATCCTTCTTTTTTGACTCACCCTGTACATACATGCATAAAGGTGTGCCTTTACAGGTGTAACTGCGTGTGCTTTGTCTATCCATGTACAGGTAGAGATTCAGGGTATCTCCTAGTCGGACACCCCCAACTAGAGCTATCCTACTTGTTATAATTCATATACTTTTTGGCTCATTTATAAATTGCGAACATCATAATTGCTGCACGTGTTTTTAAATATCCGTAAGACTTTCATATTTAATTTAACTAAACTATGTCGCCTAATCTATTGCGTATTCTTCCTTATTTGGACTTCGGCTAGCACATTTTGATCGGATGCAAATCGATATGGCGAAACTACTGACTGAGACACATAATGAGAATAACTGCTCAACATTTAACATTTGCAAATTGTGACGTCGCAGCAAAAAGCTGAAGAGTTCGAAGCGTTGTGCGGCGCAGTGCGACGGAGTGGAGTCGCTGCTGTTCTCGTCGTAGTTGGACGATTCTGCATATCTAAGTCCGTGGCGTTCCATTTGGATGGTGCCTGCATTTTTATGCTTCGCTTGTTTTCAAACTGATTTTAATCTGTTTTTTTCTTCTGGCCTTTCATTCTTCTGCAACCTTCGGTTACTTGACTTCTGCATCTGTGTCATTGTTGCCAAAAGTCCGCGTTATTGTTCCCTCTGCTCATGCCATGCCCGTTTTTGTCGCTTACCCTACCGGTCATCATCATTATTGGCATTTTGCCATTAATTTGCGTCCGAGAATTAAAAAGAATATGTAAAAGTACTGCTGAAAAGTGCTCGACTAGCATATACCCTGCAAATGTCTCAAGCAAAAGCCGAGGCTCAACTCATGCTCAACTAACTTGAGGATTGATTTGTAGAAAATTGCAAACAAAGTGAAACTGTTGTAAATACTAAACTGTTATAATAGTAAACAAAGTAAGACTGTTATAAATACTAAACTGTTATAATAGTAAACAAAGTAGAACTGTTATAAATACTAAAGTGTTATAATAGTAAACAAAGTAAAACTGTTATAAATACTAAACTGTTATAATAGTAAACAAAGTAGAACTGTTATAAATACTAAACTGTTATAATAGTAAACAAAGTAAAACTGTTATAAATACTAAACTGTTATAATAGTAAACAAAGTAGAACTGTTATAAATAATAACATAAAAATAATATTTATAGCAATCTTTTGACAAATATTTGTATACATTTCTTATAATACTAATATTTATAATTGTTTGCTTCAAAGATATCAGTTTCTGCCTGTTACATGCCACAGCTAATGATCGTTATACCTTTTCAACAAGTAGCTAATGAGTATCTCTAGAAATCATATGTGGCTTGTCGTGAAAACAACTTGCAAACCCTTTTAACTGGATATGATGTATATACAGGGCTAGGCACTCGAAGCACTGTAAGCTATTCAAAAGCTCACTAATTCCGTTTGTAAACTGCTTTTTTAGTTATTTCTAAGTACAACAAATACAGTTAAAATGCAGCATCTATTTATTTTATATCGATATACCAACTTAGACCACTGATATGATATTTATATGTTGTTATCATATTAATATATAATTATAAATATTATAATATATATAGATTACAACTTTCTTATATCTTATAGCAGCAACAAGATGCTCATTCAATGAATTTATTTTTATTATTATTCATTTCCAATATACTAAACAAATCTGCTTACGTCTCTAAGTTATCCTTACACATTGTATTATATGTACCCATGTTACCCGATAATGAAGTACGGCACAGAGTTCAGTTGCTTATGACGCCAAACTATAATCCAATTTCAAAGGTTACGATGGTTGCTTTTTTTATGCGAAATATTGAAAATTTCAATTGACGCAAATGCATTTGAAAATAAAAAGTGCAACAGAGATAACACAACAGACTTTTTATGCGGCCCGCAACTGTATGCATAGAACAATATTTTGGCATTTTTATATGTGACTACATAGACACAGACACACATATATACATCGTATGTATATGTATATGCATGTATGTAGTCAAACGTATCATTGAAATATGCACAGAAAATAAACAAAAAACTGTCCAATTTGTATATTAAAAGAGATTGTCCTGACTGATTGACAAGATATGGCGCAAAGCAAGCTGCTTTTCAGTTCAGAGTCGCTGAAATATTTGAATAGTTATTTTAAAGGCGGCCAAAATGTTTGAATAATACAAAACTGTTTACGCCCTGCAAACAGACAACAACCTTTTGCATCTGGAGAGATTTCTCTATATGAAATAAGCAAATTCTATAGAACATATATCTCTCCAGATGCAAAAGGTTGTTTCCCTGACTCAATTGTCATCAATAGTTAGTCGAACATTTATAATTATATCATATTATATGCACAATTTTTTATGACTTTTTGTGCAGCTGATGCTAATGATAATGTCATTTGTGATGCCACGCTGACTAAGAGCAGATTAAGCTGAAAAATAGTTGAATTTTTCTCTTTTCTATACCCACAAATCGAATGACTCAATATCATCTGGCTGTGAGTCACAGTTTGTTTAGAGTTTTTGAATTTTTCAAACTCTCTATAAATTTATTTTTATGCACTCAGAGTATTTGGCAGTCGGCTGCACCTGTTCTAAAAACTTTCTTAATTTCTGTTCTTTTTTTTTTGTTTTTTTGTTTTTGGGTTCGCCGAGAACAATGATAATTAGCAGCTCAAATAATCAAGTGCAGCTTTCATTTTCACAATGCTATCAGCGAAAAATTGAAAACAAAGAGCAGCACGGACAAAGTCTCGCTGGGGTCTCCCTGCCCCTGTTCCAGCTCCAGCTTCAGCCCCAGCCCCAGCCCCAGCCCCAGCCCCTGGCCTTGTGTTTTGTGGACTATTCTTTTGGAGCTGGCTCTCGTTGTGGTTACAAATATTTGGCCGGGTGTTCGACGCTAAAATTTTATTGAATGGTAGCTCCGATTGGCAGTTCAGTTCAGTTTTAATCTGTCTTAATTGTTGGCTCCGAGCTGAAAACAATGGCCCACAGGCCAGTCAACCAGCCGCTGAATGCCATGAAAGGAATAAAACTAAATTGAACATTTATCAATGCGTTGCAGGCAATTAAATACCCTTTACAGATATTTATCAAAAATCATTTATTGACTACCCAAACACACCTGAATCAATGCAATGCATAGTTTTGAGAAGGACTTAGGACTTAGAAGGATTTATAAATATTTCTTGTCAGCAATAATAGACTCTAAGTCCGTCCGGCTTCTATTATTCTAAATGATTGAGTCGATGATTGATGATTGACTATGAAAGTAGATAGATAATTAAATATATAGTATGTATTATAAACTGAACTGACTTAAATTGAAGTAATCGATAACTAGGCACAAGAAATCGATAAGTATTAAATTTCAAATCTTTTACTTAGCTTATAACTATTCAGATTTTGCATATATGCATGTATAGGCACGTTCACGAATGATGATAGCAATTTAAGTGGTACAGAGTATCTCTTAGTCTGTCAATACTGAGTGGATAAGTCTTAATTGTTTCACTGGTGTGTTCTTTTCCTTCAAGTGGCTTCCTCCTGTTCCTCCTAAAAGCTAGTCAGATTTCAGATTTATAGATTATTATAAGACCGTGTGGAGTTCAGTGCGTCATTCTGCTGCCTTTATTCGTGAGCGCGTGTCACGCAGTCGGCTACTGCCCACTTTTAGACTCCTTAATTCTTTGTTGTATTGAAGTATAATTTGAAATTTGTTACTCGAGTCAAAATCAAAGTTAGAGGTCATCATCATGTGCGCATTATTTCCGGATCATTTGTGGCAGACCATGAACAACAACAACAACAGTAAAATAAAAGCCAGAAAGTGCCTTTAAAGCGTGGCTGAATTTTACGCTTAATTTAGCATTGGCAACATTATGCATACGCAACCAATTCAGAATCGATTGCGATGCCTATATCACTGTCAATGCGTACGCTTCAAATATCAACAGCAGCTCCAACATCTGGCCAGCATTATGTGGCCCTTGCCTAAAAGAGGGCAACGCTTTCTCGTTTTCTTTTTCGTTTTTTTTTTTATCTGACAATACAGCACTAAGCACTTCAGGCACACCCAACAACAAGGACAGCAACAACAACAATAACACGAATATAAATAATCATAACAAAATGTGAACGTCAAAAGGTGAGGCAGCCCCTAAAATGGCTCAAGAAGCCATTGAGGTTGAAAGAACTGGGAGACACAGTGGGGCAAACAGCAGAGTGTATGGACAGAATGGTCTGCCTGATGCTTGGCTATATGTGCTTTCAAACCAAGCTATATCTGCTTTGATCTAACTTATCTATCTTCAATCTAAATTATAAATATATTTTCATATATTCCTATTCGATTGCAGTGGAAGGGGAATTGGCTTAATGTGTAGTTCACGAACTAACCACTGTGCTCTGGCAAGATCCTAAGATCCAGAAATGCGTGCTGCTAAAATGTTATGGCTATGAGCTCCAGCATCCATTTGCTTGCATCGCTGAATGTGCCGCACAGGTGATGGCAAATTGATGCTGTTATTGTCAGGCGTCTCCGTTTACGTCTCACGCCATGTAGGTGTCCTGCTTTGTTTCTGACATTGCTCCTGCTCCTACTGCTGCTGCTGATGTTGTTTTTGTTGTTGTTGTTGTGGCTTTGGTGCCAAAAAGCCAAGCCCTGTCAAATGTCATCGCTTGACTTCTGCCACCTAAAAGCCCCATGTCCAACCCCAACCCCCAAGTTCTCACGTCCTCTCATGTCAGACGGCCATAATCATTGCCGTTCATACATAATGGACTCATTGATATTCGCAGAAAGCAACAAAGGCAGTTACGAAACAACAAAGGCCAAGTGGCTCTGACTTTTACATCGGCGGTCGTCCTGCTCACAGCTCACAGCTCACAGCTGACCCGCAGCCTAAACTGGCCCGTTTGTTGGCCTTGTCGTAACGGTAATTGCCAACAAAACGAGTGATTAACCTGACAATACACACCAGTTCACACACACGGGCACAAAAGTTGCAACTGTGACTGTAACTTGAACTCTAGTTCTAACTGTGATTGTCACCGTGACTGTTACTGTTACTGTCACTGTCACTGTCACAGTGACTGCGACTGCCACTGTGACTGCGACAACGCCCACATTCCATTCTTGCTGCGACCTTGCCCAGTGGAGTACATGGCGCATACTCGACGCTTGTCACTCCGCATACGGGTTGACATTCCTGCAGCTAATGTTTAACATTGCTAAACTACTTGCCCCATGATCCCCACAGGCAGTGAGCGTTTACTATTAGTGCTGCATACTAGAACCGACAATGACAAAAGCGAAACTAGCACAGACTGTGAAGTCAACTAAAACCTAAACTAAACAGAGATTTTGGTCGTCTGCTTTGATCGGAAATAATAAATATCTTAAGTGTCTGCTTTTAAAAACAAATTCAAATAGATATAATATATTGTATATACAATATATGGTATGTATATATATTTTAACATTGAATTAATGATTCATTTATTCTAGAAATCTTTTAAATAATTTATTTTTAATATCAATTAAAGAATGTGTGTGATGATTATACTCTGCTTACAATGTGGCCTTCCCTTTAAGTAGTTGCCTAGGTCTATTTGGATAATCGATATGATTTCATCTGCATTTCTTTTTAGCTGGAAGAGGAGATGGAGGCAGCATATCTGAGCTGCTCTTTAGAGAAGTCAGTTGTGAATGGATTGACTTATATGTCGTATTCCTTATATAATATAACTTTATACTGTTCAATGAATAGCTGAGTCTGTTTTCTAAGTTTCCCAATTCGTGATTGCCACCTGCTGTTGCAGTGGTATTAGTATGATGTTGAGGTTGAGAGCTTGTATAGAGTACTGACTAGGTATACCAGCTAACCCTAAGGAAATGTTGCGGAAAAAAAGTAAAATTTACTCCAATAAATATAATATTAAATTGACTTTTAAATTATTTATTTTTTAAAGTTTACTCAGTAAATAAAGGATATCAATCAATTCTATATAATAATATACATATAATTGCAAACACCCATTATCAGAGTGTGTTTGCGTCTTAGCTGCAGGCATCTAATTTCTGGATTGTATCCTCTAATTCTCAATCCATGGAAGAGAGCGAGATAAAGATGGCTGTTGCTGAGTGAGAGCGTGATAGCCATTTGAAAAGGATCGTTATGATAGTTAGTGAAGAGAAGGCGACTAGAAATTTTCATTCTGGAACAGCAGATGATAATACTCAACACAGTGTGAATTCGTTTTTGGGCGCAGTTGACAACGAACCCGAACAAAATTATAGTATTTCTGCTCGAATATGTTTTTTTAAGCAGCCGAACTGCAATATGAAGAAACTAGCTCTAGTTTCATGTTTAATATTTAAAGAATTTATTGAAACTGCATATCAAACTAGTTAGCTGCCGTCTACAGAGATAATCTGTCTTCTAAGCCTGGCCATCATTAGTAGCAGCTTTAACTTCCAATAATGTGCATTTATCGAATATCTTCTACCAGATTATTGGATGTGTTTATATATAGATAATTAAATAGAGGTTTTGTAATTTCCAACATTGAGTTGATGAGTTGAACTCGCTCTTCAAAATTACATTTAGTCTGCAGCCCAAAGTGAACAGCGTTCACACATCGTCTAAGTGGGATATAAGCCCATCCACATGGGATGTTTAAAAGCTCGGACAAAAAACTAACTAAAAGTTCTCAAAGACAAACGCAATTTGCACATAAGCTCTTTTCATACGCTTTCCGAAACACTGTAAAAAATCTGCATATTGTGCCGCTTAGAGCCGCCTTTACATATATTTTCATTTGATTTTAGTTTGCTCTTGTTGCTGACACTAGAATCTGCCTGGGAAAACTTGCCAATGATTTAATTTGATTGGCGGCGACAGATATTTGTGTTTCCGTATTGTCAATTTGCAACGAATTAATTTGCATATGCAAATACAGCAACACCTTAAATTGTTTGTAACAAAAACAAAATCAAAAAATAAAAAGCAAAAAAAATAGAGGAAAAAAAAATAGAATCAGTTGATTGTGAAATGAAATGTTTAAATGAATTTCAAATTTGTCACCTATCGAAATTTATAGCCAGCAGCAAAATATCTGCTGCACACAAATTTATGTAAACTCAGAAACAATAATATTTAAATGAATGCATCTATCCGACAATGTTTACAACTGGTCAATTGCTCAGCCAGATCCAACATCCAGTTGTTTATTCCTTCACTTCAGCAACTTTCAGTTGAGCAAGTGAAAGTGCGTTTGGCAGGAGGAATGAGACTAGCGGAACTAGGTAACTAAGAGATATCCTCAACTTAATGCCAAGAACTATAAGAGTTCGATTTCAAAAGGAATCGAAGGATATATTCAGAAAGATCAGAAACACAGGATTATGATCTAAGTACGGAGCATTTTAAAGAATAAAGGTATCCAACAAGATCGGAGGGACAGGAGTAGGAAATATTGTGAGCTCAATACCAAAGATAAGGCATTTCAATTCGATTTGAGAAAGTAGGTATAAAAGGAAATATCCAAAAAGATCGGAGGGACAGGAGAAGAAGATATCCTGAACTCTATACCAAGTACTTGAAGCATTCGATTTCAGAAGGAAAAAGGGTAGGTATCCAAAAAAGGTTGGTCAGAAAGGCCTAGAAGATAACTCAATATCAAGCACTTGAAGCATTGTTCAAAAACTAACCCAGTAAATATTTTGGATGCAAAATCGTTATACCATATTTGGTAACTGTAGTAACTGAAGTATCCAATATGTATTGAAATACCTAAGCTCTTATATCGATTTTAATGTTATCGAAGACAAGAAGAACAAACTTTAAGTCAAATTTAAAGTGTCTAGCTATTATAGGTGCTGAGATCAAGGCATACGTACTGACAGATAGGACTTTACATATAATCAGTTATAGATTCTATAGACCTATCCAGACTATATACATATACTTTATGGGGTTAGCCACGCCCCAGTTTGTCTGTTACATAACTTTTAACAAACAAATTTAAGATGAATTCCTGCACAAGTCACGATCTCTCCGATATTATTTTACATGGCTAGCTTCCGTTTGGGCATTCCTACTGTTAGTCTCTAGTATTTCTTGTTTTAGAAAGATGAAATGGCTTCAAATCCTAATTATAAATAGCTATTCATCTGACTGTTTTGTGCTTATTCTTTGTTTATATTTTTATTAGCCGATTATCAAAAACAATTATTTATTTCTTTCTGCTTAAGTAAATCAAATTGAGTATTGCAAAATTGCAGTTGAAACGTTCAGCACATCAAGAGGCTCATGCGTAACCAAGTATAAAGTACGAAGTTTGGTTTCCACGTGTCAGGATTGTCCTTTACCCAGTCTAAGAGTTGTTCTTGGTCCGCCTTCTCGGTTTCATCTGCATTTCGTCTAGAGCACGTGCAACAATTTGTGCATTGGGCTATTCCTTTGAACTTGCATAACTTTTGCGGCTTTTTAACGGCCTCGGCTCGGCAGTAGCTTTATCTAAACTTTGCAATGCAGTTAGAAGCTAAATTAAAATTGCAAGTTTTGACTACAGCCTTGCGATGCTGCAGTTGTAGTTGTCGAGCTGCCGAGTTGTCGAGTTGCTTTGCGTGCGACCCGAAAAGCCGGCTCCAGTTTCCATCTTGGCTTCTGCCTTTTGATTTTGCTAATAAAATTGTCAAGTACGTTTTGTCAAAATGCCAAAAATGTTGTTTGAGAAAACGTTCAACTTCCGGCACGAGCTAACCGAACTGAGCGAACGTCGTTCTTATGCGCTTGTTCGTGTTTTTATACTCTGCCCCGATTAAGCCATGGCAAGTACTGGGCATATTGCTTGCCTAGAGCAGGCTGCTCAAGTTAGCAGTTAAGTTAAGAAAAGTCAATCAGAGATGTTCATTTTAAGATATATATTTGATCACAGTCGATCTATATATATATTAAAGATATTATCTTAAAGAAAGGGCAAACCTTACATTACATAGATAGTCGAGAGCAGATCCCATTAGGCAATGTCTTCATATACATACAACTTGTATGATACAAGAGAGCTCAGAGCTGCTCTGCAAGCAATTCAGTTGTTAGGGTATCCCCTCGTCGGTCTATCACAAGTCTAGAGCATTCTTTCTAGTTGTTTTTATGTTTGTTTGACTGAGGTAAGTTTTGCATGCAAAACATGTGTAAAATTGGAGAAACGCCATCAACTGGCCAAAAGCGTTCGATTTTATTTCTTATTATGCCTTAAGGAAGAACAGAACGTGCTTTCGTTTGCTCTGGCCAAAGTAGCTAACTGCCCAACTGGACAACAGTCAAGCTGGTGAGCTGCTCGGTTGGTCAGCAGGGAAACTGGGGGCCAGGATAGTTATGCTTCGTTGCTTAAATTAAATAACACAAGGACTTTAGGTCTTGTCCCCTGTGCATGTAAAAGAGAGAGAGAGAGAGAGAGAGAGATAGAGAGAGAGAGACTGCTAGATATATCTAAAGCTATTTATGTTAACTGTCTGATAGCTGATTAATGCAACTTTTATATAGTAAAAGGCTAGTAGATTTCACTCGCAACATCAAAAGACTAAGCCACCATAAATACCTGGTATGCATCTGGAATGTTGGCATCTCTTGCCTGCAGAGAAGAGTACAAATTGTTCAGTTAGAGCACTTGGAGCACTAGAGATTGTTTTACATTCCCCTTAGCTTGAAAGCCTTGTCACATTGCACTTTTGCTGCTGCAGCCGTTAAGTGTTCCCATTTGGATGCCTGGCCTGTTCTAGGGTGTACTTAACTTTGGACTGGACGAATTCAAAGCTGCAGCAGCACGCTCAATGCGCATTTTAAATAGCCAGAGAATGGGAGCTGCAGGTATTGGGATAGGCGGCCAGGTCCTTCAAAAATTTCAAAAGGAACACCGAAAAGAAGAGAGAGTGAAAGTACAGTATCAGAGAAGGCAACAATGTGCAGCGTGCTTAAAGTTTGTACACCATTTCCACTTAGACTAATTAACTCCGCCGTCACTTGACTCTGTTATCCATGTCGTGGACGCCACGGCAGGACCAACAGTCGGGCCGAGCAGCTGAGTGCAGCAAAGCCGTTAGTGGATTGTTGCAGTGGTTCTTGGCTCTTGTTGTTGTGGCCATACGGTCATCCGGTCATCCGGTCACTCGCCAACAGAAGCAAGACCGCAGACAGTCGAGCAGCATCATTAAAACTCTTTGCTGACTTGTGGGGAACGAGAGCGGGAGCGGGAACGGGATTGGGCAGGGGTATGGGATTGCCACCAAGTACGGGGAGGAATATAAAGCAATATCATCCCAAAAATATACTCGCTTAACTTTTCACTGATTGCACCGTTGGTCACTTGGCATCCACAGCAGCCCTAACAATCAACAAGAAGTTGTTACAGCATTTGAGAGTGATGCGAAATTAACTAGAAGCGAATGTAGCCAAACAGCCAAGCTAACCAACGTCCATTACTTGTCAAGCCACACTAAAACATGCAGCGTTTGCTGCTGTTTGCGACGTTCTCGTTACAGGGCCAAGTGGTGTGATCGTAAGATGCCTTAATTAATGAATGGACTGTGGCCTTACACATGAATAATTGTGAATTTTTATTTATTTATTTATCTTTCATCTGCTACCTTTTATCCCTTAGTTTTTATCTTTTATCTTCTGCCTTTTATCTTCTATCTTCTATTTTCTTTCTTCCATCTTCCATCTTCCATCTTCCATCTTCCATCTTCCATCTTCCATCTTCCATCTTCCATCTTCCATCTTCCATCTTCCATCTTCCATCTTCCATCTTCCATCTTCCATCTTCCATCTTCCATCTTCCATCTTCCATCTTCCATCTTCCATCTTCCATCTTCCATCTTCCATCTTCCATCTTCCATCTTCCATCTTCCATCTTCCATCTTCCATCTTCCATCTTCCATCTTCCATCTTCCATCTTCCATCTTCCATCTTCCATCTTCCATCTTCCATCTTCCATCTTCCATCTTCCATCTTCCATCTTCCATCTTCCATCTTCCATCTTCCATCTTCCATCTTCCATCTTCCATCTTCCATCTTCCATCTTCCATCTTCCATCTTCCATCTTCCATCTTCCATCTTCCATCTTCCATCTTCCATCTTCCATCTTCCATCTTCCATCTTCCATCTTCCATCTTCCATCTTCCATCTTCCATCTTCCATCTTCCATCTTCCATCTTCCATCTTCCATCTTCCATCTTCCATCTTCCATCTTCCATCTTCCATCTTCCATCTTCCATCTTCCATCTTCCATCTTCCATCTTCCATCTTCCATCTTCCATCTTCCATCTTCCATCTTCCATCTTCCATCTTCCATCTTCCATCTTCCATCTTCCATCTTCCATCTTCCATCTTCCATCTTCCATCTTCCATCTTCCATCTTCCATCTTCCATCTTCCATCTTCCATCTTCCATCTTCCATCTTCCATCTTCCATCTTCCATCTTCCATCTTCCATCTTCCATCTTCCATCTTCCATCTTCCATCTTCCATCTTCCATCTTCCATCTTCCATCTTCCATCTTCCATCTTCCATCTTCCATCTTCCATCTTCCATCTTCCATCTTCCATCTTCCATCTTCCATCTTCCATCTTCTATCTTCCATCTTCCATCTTCCATCTTCCATCTTCCATCTTCCATCTTCCATCTTCCATCTTCCATCTTCCATCTTCCATTTTCTATCTTCCATTTTTAATCTGCCATTTTCGATCTTCTATTTTATATCTTTCATCCTCCGTCTTCCATCTTCCATCTTCCATTTTCCATCTTCCAACTCTGTCTCTCGCTTAAGCTTAAGCTTAAACAAAAACGCTTGACGGGCAACGCCGGGTGTTTTGTTTTATATTTCAAACTTTTCTACCAGTTGGCATACAAAAAGTCCAATACTGAAATTCAGTGGATCTAGCTCAGCATGCACAGAAGTGTTGGAAAACCAGTTGCTACATGCAAACAGCTCTGTTACATACGCATGCAAAGTTTTCAATTACGCAGTTTTTTAATATTATGGGTACATGGTATATGCATTGTATATAAAGAGCAGAAAACTAAAAAATAGTTTGGAAGGAGCACACACTCACTCTCTCTCTCTCTCTCTCTCTCTCTTTCACTATCTCACACACACACACACATACTAACATGAAGATTATCATTCCGTTAAAGTTGCTTGAATTCGCAGCAACTTCGCCAAAGTCCAGCCCGGTCCGGAGAGTGTTTGCATTGTTGCTGGCACATTTTTAGCCATTTTCCAAATGCACTTAAAGCGCAAATGGAAATCGAAAAGCAAAAAATGGCGACAGGCCGCATAAAATGTTAGTACTGTGTACGTAATTGAAATGGCATTTACCATTAGTCAGCCGGGGGCTGGGTCTTGGCCTGAGTATGGGGCTGACTGGAGCGACTGGAGGTGGTCGCGGGGTTCCGCACATGAACTGTGCGCTGAACTGAATAGGTTGCTGAGTAGGATGTGATGGTTGCTAAACAAAGGCGTGGCCCAGGCATCCAACCATACGAAACAGAAACTCAATAAAAATCAAAGAGCAAGGTGTGGCAATGTCGCGGGGCAGTCAGTCAGTGGCAATGGCTGCTGGTCACTTGGAAAAGCGTAGCAATGGAAGTTGAAACCAAGCCAGTGCCTTACAGAGAGCGAGAGCGAGAGGGAGAGGGAGAATGAGAGAGAGAGAGAGAGAGGATGATGGACAGGGGGCAAATAATAGGCGACCAAACTACATGATTGAAAGCTTTCACTTGTTTGGGTTTTTAAGGCATGGCGCACTCGGCTTTTGTGTATTTTAGACCACGAAACCCGCTCACACTCGCCATCGCCCACGCTCTCGCCCTTACCACGCCCCCCGCTAGCCAATTTGCATATAGCTTTGGCCAACTTCCCCCCGGGGCGATTGAGGCAAAAGGCGCGTAATGAAAACTAATAAACTAAGCAAATGAATTGCAGGCGATAGTAAAACTCGGCCAAATGGAGTGAAACCCTAGTAGCTCAACAATTAAATGGCTACGCGGAGTTGCTATCCACGCGATATTTTGCTTCAAGTAGAGAGTAGAGCGGAGCGTCTTGTCTCTGCCAGCGAAATGCTGGGCTATGCGGGCATATACTTAATATGGGTTTGTGAGCGTTTGGCGACTGTAGTTTCCTTTATAATTTTGTTTCTACTGAAAAGTGGAGTCTAAGAATCAGATTAAAGGCTCACATTGTTGATTTCTCTTTTTATAATATTTTTTTTTTGTTATTATCAATGCAAATGAAGTTTACCTAACTATTAAATGTGTGAACTGTTTGGGGGACTGTTCTTATTAGAGCTGAAAAACCATTGATATAGGCTCCAATTGATGGTTTCAACCATCGACTTAACGGCTCTAATGCTTATGGAAAACATTTTTTGTTTTGTTTTCAAAATCTATATCAAATAAATAATGGGACACATGAGAGAAATTAAGATCAAACTTGGTAAGTCAACTTTAAGATCAGTACAACTAAAATACTGAATAATGTATTAAAAGTAATATGACTTTATTTGTTAAAGATCCTTCTCTTGGGTTAAAGAATTTCTATATACCATGAAAAAGTTATCTGACCTTACTTACAAGAGTTTTTTTCTGCTCTTATCTAAGTGATAGGTGATATCAATTCAAAATCAAACGATCTGTCGCAAGAGCTAATCACCGTTAATCTCTAGTTCTTAAACATACAAGGTGCAATTCAAAAGTTCCAGGACTTTATAAAAAAAATAAAAAATAGATTTTCTTTGGCAAAAATTTTATTGGTCGCCTTCGAAATAGTCCCCTTCGGACTGAATACAACGATTTGCACGATCAAGAAGATTATCAAATGACTTTTTTAGGTCATCCTTCGGTATGGCGTTGAGTATGGCGGTCGAAGCCTTTTGAATAGCATCAATGTCAGCATACCGTTTTCCTTTCATTGCCAAATGAAGTTTTCCGAACAAGTAGAATGCGGCTACGGGATAGACAATCGTCGCCATAAACTTTTTTCATCATTTGATGAGTTTCGGTAAATGTTTTACCAAGTTTAAAACAAAACTTGATGTTCGCTCTTTGTTCGACGGACACAACAAAAGTACTGTCACTTTTAGCGCGATATCTCGGCTTCTATACGTCCGAATGTCATGAAAATTTGACACAACATGACAGACAATCAAACGATAAGATTTTCAGACAGATGGCGCCACTAGAAAGCGAAATTTAAAAAGGAACTTTTGAATTGCACCTTGTATTTTATGTTGATTGGAAAATCTATCAAGATGAATCTGTTGAAGTAGACTTGACTAGACTTAAGCTTGTAATGAATATGAATCTATTTGAAGTCTTGGGATTATTTATATTAATTGTATTATTTACATCAAATATTTTGAATATTTAAAAAAAACTTCTCCAGTAATTTTGTTCTACAAATCCATTCAGTTGGAGCACATATCTTGACTATATTCACCTCAAGGAACACAACTTGATATACACATTTTTGTGCAGTGTATACACAAGTTGGACTTGACCCAGTTGCGTCGAAATTACAAAATAGCAAAGATATTTAAGAATACATTTCCCATGGAAGTGCGGCCTCTATCCACGGCCAAGTAGCAAAAGGCGCAAAGCGTCAGCTCTGGTGGCGCACAATAATGAAGGCTAACAAAATGCATAAAATATTGGGTGGAGGGAGGTCGTATTGCCGTATTGTCGCCTGGCCCTTTAAATGGCTGTCAGGACAACCAAGACGCCACTTTTCACTTCAAAGCCCGCTATTTGGGTTGGGCTGGTAGTTTGTGCTTTGGGGCTAGTCCGGCTTAGCCAACTTGTTGTGGCCGTCGCGCCTTTTACTATTGATTACAAATAATACTTATCATTATCATTTGTTGCCGCTGACGACGCGTCGTGACAACTTTTTGTCTACATTTTGTCTGCGCCTGATGCTCCGCTCGGCTGGCTCCTGCTGGCTCCTGTCGGCTTTCCGCTCCGCGCAGTTTTCGGCGAAAAGCTAATAAACTGCGTTATTTGCCGTTAATTGTTTCTGGCCTATTATTGCTATTGGGCTGGCGTGCCAAGCGTCCCGATCGCTGCCCACTGCCGACTGCCGCGTGCTAATAGCTTTCAATTTCAATGCGGCGCTTCCATTTCATTCCGAGAAGCACAGGAACACTTGTTAACAACGCCGGAAATTAATGGTGACACTTTATTGGCGCTCAATTGTCTTTGCCTCCGTTGCCACCTTTTATTGTGCCTTGTTTCCATTTAATGAATGGGAAGGCTATAATAATCATGCCCAAAGATCTAAAGCGTTTAAAAAGAGAACTCTTCAAATGAAATATTTATGCACACACGCCTAGAAATTAGAATACGAACACGATAAGCTTTGTAGCGTATCTATCTTGAATGAGGGATTATCAAAAATCAATGTTCAGACAGCAGCAGCAGGCTGCTAGAAGTACTGCCAAAGGCCTGTAGAAAGGCGAGTTAACTCTGATACATATTTTGGAGAAAGTGCTGAAAAAGAAGATAAAGCAAGTCTTTAGATTCTATGTGACTTGATATTGCCATTGCAGTAGGATCAGAGCTTCTATAGAGTTGTAAAAATGTTATCCGAGTGGGTTTGCGTCTAAGCTATACGCTGGCTTGTATTCTTTAATGCTCACTTCATGGGAGAGAGAGAGAGGCAAAGTTAGCTGTTCCTGAACGTAACTCCGGCTGTTGCTGAGTGAGAGCGAGATGGCTACTCAGGCCTTTCGTATAGCAAAGTTCTGATTGTTAGTGGACAAAATGAAGGCGACTAGAAATGAGCATTCTGGAAAGACACATTGAACGAGATACAGAGATCTATCTATGCAGAGATACCACCTTTTGGCCCAACATCCGAAAGAATGCAGGTATGTCTGCAGTGTAGCAGAGGCTTCTTGGGCAGATATGTCATCTGCGTAGGTTGCTATTAGAGTTCCATTCGCAGTTCCCATATTAGACTGAGCAGCTCTCATGTCTGCCGTGAGCAAAGTGTAAAGTGTTGCGCCAAGAACACTACCCTGTGGCTTGCCAGCTCTGATTGGTTTAGCCGAGGATAATGCCTGCCTCTACACTGGGAAGGCCCTTCCGGTCAGATATGAGGACATATCAACTAGGAACATTCTTCTTACAAATAAACTTACTTTTTCCCAAAAATAACTTATCTCTATTGATATGATCTCCCACGTCCTGCTTGATCCACAACTGTGTTTCTTCTGTTCCCATACACGATAGTTTTTACATTGGGGATGATCGTAAATTCCATTATCATGCTTAAACACACATTGTGATAGAGATATCAGAGATAAAATTATAAAATTTGAATGGAAGGTGACCAAATTGACACAATTTCGACGTCAACACAAATTCTTCTTTTATAATACAGCTAAATGTAGATTCGAGGACTTCAATTGCTAGGCATTGCTGATAACTTAGATCTATAGACATGCTGTATAGCCACCCAGTTAAAAGACTCGGCATTGCTCAGTCTGTGGAACTCTTAACTAGCTTATGCAGCAAACGCTTGTCCACTGTCTTCATGTAGTTGTTCATTCCTAGGGCGTGGTCATTAATTGATGTTGAAATATTAAACAGAAAAAGCTAAATACCGTGAGGTGCAGAAATGCTGGCAAATACCCTTCAAATGGCGCACAACCAAATTCAAAAACTTTTGCCGTGCAATGTGAAGGAAATAAAAGAGCAGATGTTGGAGCTGCCGCACAGCCGCACATACACAAGCGCACAATAATGCAAACAAAACAAAACGAGCAAAAAATGGCATCCATTTAATGCGAAAAGAACACACACACACATCACCCTTTAAAAGGTGCCGGAAGATGGGCAGGTGGGCGGGTGGATAGGTGGGGTAGAAATGCAGGCCAGGGATGGAAACCGGAAACAGGATGAAAAATTAAATGTCGAACTGGAATTGAAAATGGAAAAAGCGCGCGCTGCATTTGCACAATAACATTAAGCTGAAATTAAACACGAAGCATTTGGCAAAAATACGCGCCAAAGGCGCCAACATGCGGCCCTGCAGCCAGCCAGTCGAACATACAATATTTCGATGCAAGGAGCAACAATTTGTCGGTGAGGTCAAGAGCCCAAACACTTGGCGTTGCAATGACGTGAACATTTTCAAATCCATTAATATCCATCATTACCCATGACTTTGCAACAATGTTTAGTATACCCTGTATTGAAAAGATGACGACAGCCATGCCAGCTGGCCTGAATGCCGAACCTAGCCACGCCTCCCAACTACATGCATTCCGACATTAACTCAATTTACAATTTAGACGGAATTAGCTCACTATATAGGCATTTTGATCTAGTTTCTGCTTTGTACTCTACGACTTACTTTCATAGGCTTAACAGCTTGTACAGGGTATCTGGCCGTTGAGCAACTCGAACAGCTCTTGTCATCATTTTATTACTGTTGAAAGCCCGACAGCTTTTAAACTCTTGCCTTTTCGTGACTTGAAACGAGGTTTGCAACTCGACTGCAGCGAATTTGGTTTTTATTATTTCGCACCAAATGTTACAATTTTTAATATGAAATATGTAGAGGGAAACTCCACAACTCATATACAATATATTGTACATGTATATGTTGTTCTATAGCACATTCCCGATCAGAACTTGTTCCAGGCATAACTAGAAAGCAAAGACTTAACAAACTTTCATGACAAGACTTCTAAAGCTGACTTACAGAGCGAGAGGGGCAGACTCACATAGACTTATAAAAACATATATACTTATAACAATAATATATATATATTAATATATACTTATAAACAATAACAAAAACTGAACTGAACACTGAGACATTGAGACAAACTTATAGATATTCTTAGAGAGCACAAAAACGTTAGAAAAAATCATCTGCTTTACAAAATACAAACAAGAAGAACTAAGTTAAGTGTTTCATGCATATTTGATACTTGCAGTTACATTTTGTCTACAAATGATGTCAATATATGAAAGTAGCTTTAGTATTGAACTATAAATTCATAGAAAAGCGTTTCCCAATGCTTACCGCATCTGTTTGCTGCAAGAGCAACTGCAAACTTGTATGAGATGTTGAGGCCAATGGCATAGCTGATATGCCCGCTGGCGGGCTATACATTACATTGCACTTTGCGAAACGTTGGGTTACGAAATGAGCAGTACTTTTTAATGACTCAACATTTCGTCATTTTTTCGTGAATCCTGACACGGGTCTGAGCAAAGAGCGCAAAGCGCAAAGCGCTGCTTGTTGGCTCTCAAATAACAAAGTGCTTTGGGCCTTCAGCAGCAGGTGCCGCGCTGTCGATGTATGTTAAAGCCAACAAGTGACGGAAGTGAAATTACAGCGCATAGAAATTAAAACTCAAGTAAGCAAAAATCATTTCAAGAGTTCTTTTTTTATTTATTCGGCTGCGCCCCTGCCAAGGCGACAAAAGACGTGCCAGGCTTAAGCTAAGCAAAGAGTGGGCTTTAAGTCACACTGAAAAGCCGTTGTCAACAAAAAAAAAGAAGAAAATGTGAAGAAGTCAAGAGAGACGAGAACTACTTCGATAGGTAAACTATTAAATACTCTTACAGCTATATAGAAAGTCTTTATAAGTTGAGCTAAGCTATATAGCAACTGATTTAGCTCTGAGAATGATTATGGATAAGTTATATTGACAGCCTATTGGAACTGATTTGAAAAGGATCTTTAAGAACTTTTATAATATATTTTATGGCGCATAAAGTCGATATACGTAAGAGTTCGACATATATCAATATAGTTTGTGCTGCCTTATTTATTACTGATATTAACAATAAAGCTAACAATTGCTGATTTATAAATATTAGGCCTAAATCATATCAGATTTGCATATGCTAAATGCCTTTAATTACTCTTTTGTCTTGGAATTAGCTTCATATTGCATAAAGCGAATTATACGCATAAGTGTGCTCTAGTCGTAAGTGCCCAGCTAGCAGATACGCTATACGCACTGCTCAGTTACCGCGTTGGCATTCGAGATTTCTTTGATATAAACACAGAAACACACACACATACACCACACAGAGAGAGCAGGCACTTTGAAAACAGCGCAGTTTATGCATGGGCAGTGCTTCCTTTCCCTTTAGTGTAAGTGGCATGAGTGTGTGTGGGAGAGTGTGTGTGTGTGTGTGCGTGTGACAAGGGAGAAATGCGTATAAATGTTGCGAGAGGGTAACTGCAAGACTAGACAAATCTGACTTATTAAGTTAACTGATGTGCTGGATGCGAGGTGCCAAAGGGAAGCTCACGAGAATGTATGAAAGACAAGCAGGGTATACTTGAGTCGTGGCACTCTGAGTTATTAACTTAACTAATGTGCTGTATGCGAAACTCTTGTGGCTAGCAGTAGGTACCAAGATGACAGACAGGGTATCCTTGAGTCGTGCATTTTGCCCTATGTCACTCTGACTTATTATGTTACCTGATGTGCTGGATGCGAGGTGCCAAAGGGAAGCTCACGAGAATGAATGAAGGACAGACAGGGTATACTTCAGTCCTCGCATACTGGCTTATTAACTAAACTGATGTGCTGCTTGCGAAAGTCTTGTGGCTGGCAGTAGGTGCCAAGAAGGTAGGCAGGGTATCCTTGAGTCGGGCATTTTGCCCCATGACACTCTGGCTTAAAGTATTGTGGCTGGCTGTAGGTACCAGGCAGACAAATAGGGTATCCTTGAGTCGTGGCACTCTGAGTTATTAACTTAACTAATGTGCTGTATGCGAAACTCTTGTGACTAGCAGTAGGTGCCAAGAAGACAGGCAGGGTATCCTTAAGTCGTGCATTTTGCCTTATGACACTCTGACTTATTATGTTACCTGATGTGCTGCCGCAAGTGCATGCATTGAAACTTTTTAAGAGCATAAATTGTGTTTGGATTACGTGTCGTTCATTTGAGTGCGACTCAGGCGAAGCTAACAACATAAACTGCCAATAAAATCAATTGATATTTGATTGTTGTTTTTGTTTTTGCTTTTGTTACAGTTCTTCAAGCCGTCAGCTGGGAGGAATGGTGGACCTACGATGGCATCTCAGGTAAGTGATTGCCCCAACCAAAATCGGAGTTTAGCTCGAAGAACTTAAACATTTTGAAGCGAGTACAAGAGTCGTCTAATCCAATTGAGTGTCTGCAGCTAGATATGAAAACATATTGATGCACAGTGGGCAGAGCAAATATATTTGTGTGTACTTTGGGTCGCAGCAAATACATTCAGCTGGCTTTTGCATATTAAAGCAAACACTCGATTTAAGCCCTTTTTACTACTTGAGTGGGTACATAGTGTACAATAGCGAGCGAGTCGCGCTTTTTGCGTTCTTCACTCTGATGCTGAAGCTGATGCTGATGCTGACGCTGACTGCGGGTCGTATAACATTTTAGCCACCCTCACGGAGACGTATGTAAAGTTGCCGTATATTCGTCGTCATCTTATGTATCTGGCATTCGCAACAATGTTTGCGCAAAATAACGTAGCATACTTTTTGGCATTAAGACACGCTGGCACCTGTCACAGCGACTGCTCTCGTATTGCCAGTTGTTGTTGTTGTTGATGTTGTTGATGCTGCTGTTGTTGCTGTTGCTGTTGCTGTTGTAAAACGATTTCACCAGTGAGCAAAACTGCACACGTGAGTTGTAGCGTCTGGCTTCGGGGCAGAGACAGTGTATGCAGCGGCGGGGGCTTCGGAAATGGAGACGATTTGCAGCTGTCTAATGGAAGGCAGACGAAATACGCCAACAGAATCTGGCCATAAATAACTTTACTTGTTTCTTGGTCCATTGTTTGACTCCGTATCTTGATAGAAGAGCGCTGCAATCGCCCCATATACGAGTACCCGCCCAGTTTAGCTCAGCTCTGCAGTCGGAGGATGCCTGCCTGAGGCACTTGCCTCAAGGTTAAGAAAAAATCTCAATGTGTCTCAAGTCAACCGGGCAATGTGAATGCGTCCTGAGAGATTACAGCTAGACAGCTAGCCAGCGCCGTCTGTCAGTCCAGTCAAAGCAGAAGCAGCAGCAAAAGCAAAAGCAATGGCCAGATAAGCGTACCTGCTGCTGCCCGTTCTACCTGGCCTCCAGCTCAACTGCCCAGTCCTCAGCTGCTCTTAATCTCATTAATGACAACAGCGACGCCATTTACACAAGACAAATGCATAAAAAAGTTCAAGTGCTTTGAATTTGGTTTCGGATTTACAGTCCCAAGCGCGCATAGTGTAGTTGCGCTGCAAGCGTCAAGTGCTGCCGGCCATGCCATGCTCTGCGCTCAATACACTGTCCCGAAAAAGTTATCGTTGAAAGGCTATTGCAAGTGCATTTATACTATTTTCTATGGGTCTTGTAATAGTAAAATAGTTCTCAGCTGCTTGGTTGTGCAAGTAGTTATCATAACTGATCATATTGAATCGGATTTAGATTCTTTGACTAATCGCAGGCCTTAGTTGTATCACTAACCATACAACCACATATATGGGACATCTAGAACAAACCTTTTCAACATATGCAATTTGTGCACTAGAACTCACTCTACTATGTATTTGCTCGAGGTCTCTTACTTGCAGGCTCGATCAACGAAAATATGGAATCGAACAAGTTCAACAGATCCACAGACAGCTAGAATTTTGCACACAGGCACATAAATGCTCAAACATGTGAGCTAGGGACTGTGTCGGGAAAAATAAGTTTTGATATATTAAAAAATATAATTATATATATATATATATATAATGTAATATATTATAATTTTTTTTGAATTTATTTTTTAATATATCTTAATATATTTTAAAATATTTTTTAATATATTTTAAAATATTTAAATATATTTTAATATACTTGGATCTTAATACTCCTTTCAAATTGTTTTCAAAATTTTATACATATCACAAAATTTTGCTACGCAATATTTCAGTCGCACTACTATTTTTATGAACAGAACTGTATACGTTATATATGACAGAGCAGAGAGCGTAGAGTAAGGAAAAAAATACTGTATAGTGGGACTGCATATAAGAATCGACTATTTCGGTTGAACGTTCGTATTGCACTGATGTTTAGCTCTCATATTTTCGTTGATCGAGCCTGAAAGGGATCTGAGGTACGACGAAGTTGAGTGCGACCTAATACACAAATTGTTTGTGTAGAAAAAAGTTAATTCTAGATGTCATATCATGTATGTGTTGTATGGTTAGTGGTTATATGCTAAGTCCTTAACAATGGTAACAATGTGTTATGAAGAGCCTTAAATTGAATATGCTTACAAGATTTTAACACATTGAACACAGAACTCTTCACAAACTATAGAAACTCTAGTTGAAGAACATGACAGGATAGGAAATTTCTAATATCTGAATACTTTGCTTGCTGGAGAAAATACATACATATGTGTATACGAGTATAGATAGAAGACAATAGTTTCAAAATTTCAATTAGAATAATAATTCAAGTTTTCCATTGCGAACCAAAAAAGTTCTGAGTTCTCTATTGGAGTCTTCTATGGACTGAGTGGGTAGCCACAATACAATATGTGAGTCATGGTTATCAGAGCTCTCAATATGGTGAAAGTGTTGCAAGTATGTAGTAAAATAGGCACAACTCGTGCAACGCCAACGCCAACGGAAACGGCAACGGCAACGGCAACGGCAACGACAACGATGTCCCCGATGCTGTAACACGTGTTGTCAACAAATTGCAGCCAAATCCGTGCGAACTTTGTGTTTCTTTGGCATGAATAAATTTGCATAAGCATTGCATACATACGTAAGTGCTGTTGTTGCAAGTTAGAAAAGACGGTGCCACTGTGCCTGGAGGGCCGTCGCGACGGCATTGGCTGCTGGGCTGTGGCAGAAACGGGCAGAGCTGGTGGCTGCTGCTGCAGCTTCTTGCTTGGGCGCGCTTGAAGCGCAATTAATGCTCCGAAAAATCCGCTTGATTTCACGCCGCCTGCTGGCTGGCTGGCTAGTTGGGCTAAGGCGCTTTAACATTATTTGTACTTGCAACAGGCCAAATGAAAGCAAGTGGCAAAAAGTAGCCTAGCATAGCTCAAGACGACCAGACGCCACTAATGTTGTTAATGGCTGCTAAAATCGCCCGGCAATTGCCTCATTGACTCGATATAGCCCCAATTTAATGGACTTCAGCTGTAGCTGCCTCGAGTCCGGGTCCGTTTACCAGCTAATGGGGCGCCGTTGAGGTCAACAATCGCTAAAATACGTGTACGTGGCGTATCTATGATTGAAGATTGCGATTGCGCCCGCTGATATAAGCGGCGGAACGTGTTGATTCCATCATGCATTCGATGCCACAGCCACCAGCAGCAGCCAACCAGCCAACCAGCCAAGTCCAACAACCCACATGCATGTGTGCATGTGTGTTGCATTAGGAGGCTCTGGCATGCAGTTATGTGTCTGTTGTGTGCTGTCGCTGCATCAAAGCGTTTCCATGCAACGTGAGCGGATGATGAGATTTCGCATAGCAAAGTTAGCGAACATTTTCTCGTTAAAGATTAGCGACACAAGTATGTAGCAGTGACAGCTGAAGTGCTCGACTAGGTGATGCCTCTAAGCCCACACCATAAACTGCCAAACACATTCAAATTGCCAACTAGCTAAATATCTGTCATATGTATATAGTAACTATACATTAGTTTAAAGAAGATGGATTTGAGATCCTTTTCAAATTTTACCTAGTTGAATTCCTTTGGAATCCAGTATTATTTATTTAACTTGGTATTCCCATCCGACTGACAGCTGAAGTGCTCGACTAGGTGATGCCTCTAAGCCCACACCATAAACTGCCAAACACATTCAAATTGCCAGCTAGCTAAATATCTGTCATATGTATATAGTAACTATACATTAGTTTAAAGAAGATGGATTTGAGATCCTTTTCAAATTTTACCCAGTTTAATTCATTTGGCATCCAGTATTATAGGTTTAACTTGTTTAACTTGCTATTCTCATTCGACTGTAACTTTAGCTTACTTTTTGTTTCGTTACTCATCTCATGCTCTGCTTACAGGTCCTGCATTTTGGGGGCTCATCAATCCGGAATGGTCGCTCTGCAACAAAGGACGTCGTCAGTCTCCAGTGAATCTGGAGCCGCAGCGTTTGTTATTCGATCCGAATCTGCGTCTAATGCATATCGACAAGCACCGGGTAAACAAAGACTGTAAACATTATGTCATTTTGAAATCATCCTGAATCTAAGACATATGCTCGACTGACACATACCCATTATATTATGCGCAAGTTCGAACCACATAAGAAACTTGAACTTGCTCATGATTTCTTAAGCCTTACTCTGTAATATTGACTGTTCTTCATACTCGTATTGACATGGAGTTCTTCTCTTTGAACAGATAAGTGGAATTATAAGCAATACTGGACACAGCGTAATATTTACGGCCGGCAATGATACTGTCGCCAATTATGATGGCATGCAGACGCCAGTGAACATATCCGGCGGTCCACTCTCATATCGCTATCGTTTCCATGAGATACACATACACTACGGACTCAACGACCAATTTGGCTCCGAGCACAGCGTCGACGGCTATACGTTCCCCGCAGAGGTAAGTCGAACGCAGAGACTGACGAAACGAATTGTTTTTGTTTATTTACTAGTTGAATATGATATTATTCTTGAGTGTGAACTCATTGGAAAGTGTTGTATTATATTGTTTGGGTGGCAAGTTAGTGAACATAGAAATCGTGTGTGTGTTTCTGACGGTGCTGCTCGTTCAGTGTGCTCCAATGAAGTGTTAAAAAAACGGAGGTATACAGAGGTAGAAGGCAGCACATGCAGAGATTCGTGCTGAAGATGTCTAGGGATATGACTAGCAACTAGTAATCCGACGAATATATACAGAATATATTCATAAGGCAAAACATCAAAACCACTTAGTTGGAATAGCTCTAAAGCTTGAACAGCTGTCTGACTGAATTATCTAGAAATATGTATGTATCTGCAAAATAGTTTTAGTATTTAGTTTCTTGCTTTCAAAGCGCCTAAAATAGTTGAAAATTTGATCTAGGTAAAATATATATTTCAAATCTATATTCCAAGTATCTAGTAAATTAAATTATAATAAAAGTTTTGATAATTAAAAAAATATATATTTTATTAATAAAAATACTAAAATATAAAAATTAAAGTTAACAACTTTACAAAATTTAATTATAATACTCTTGACTATGAGTTAATTTTCCATTTTGAATAAATAATTTTAAATACAAATATTTATAGCAATATTTTTATTTTTAAAAAGTTTTTGTGTCATTTTGTTTATAGTTAAAAAAAAATATTTAAAAATATCAGAAAAACGATTTTAATAATTTATAAATTTAAATTAAATTATTTAAAAAGAATGAAGCAAAATTTTTAATGAAATTTAATTTATATTAATATATATATAATTATGCTTATTTAAAAAAAAATATTTTTTTTTGTTTTTTGTTAATTTAACCATAATTTTTAAATGAAAATTTCTTACAAGCCGAAATAGATATAAATAAAAATAAATGAAAGTAAATACTTCACTTGGATTAGCGCAGCTAAAGCTGAACCTAAGAAGATTACATCTATTCGCATTAGTCTTTCATTAAATTGAGTATAAAAGCTGTAATTTTATAGCTTTTACCATTTTACATTATTAAATGAAATTTACAACACACAATTGAGCTGAATATAGAAAAGTTTCATAGGTACAGACTAAAGGATGTTGGTTACAGCTAAAATATGTTTACTACACATGCACACAGACATACATACACGTTCATATGTATATGTATGTATATATGTATATGTCAACGGCGATACGGAAATGATTCCAACTGACAGAACTCTTTTCTCTCTTCCTCTCCCTCTCTCTGCACTTGTTTTACACTTGTCGTCGCTTGTTAATCGTCTGCTTAAATATTTACGCCGATAAACGAGCGGCTTATTTGATCAAGGTTCAAGTCAACATTTGAAGTTCACTGCCAAATTGTTTTTGTTTTTTGTTGTTTATTTACATTGTTTATAAATAGGATATATATATAAGAGGAGGGTTGATGTTCTTTTTATACGTTTTGACTATTTCCTGTTCAGAAATAATATTTGGCATACATAGAGACTGACAGGCAAGACTATATCAGTTAACTGCCTAACAATAATATATATAGGATCAGCTATTTCTCATTCGTACTGTTATACCTATATATTCAGAGCTTACATTCTCAGTGGGTTCAGGGAAAAACAGCAAAAAGGCAACAGAACAATCTGTCTGGCATCGAAGTGTTGAGAAATTTGACTTTAACCATAAAAATTCCTTATAAATGCATTCAGCTCAGCTTGAAGTGAGAGGATTTTTTTCTAGATGAATGTTAATAAAAACGAAATGTTTGATAGTTACAAGGTATCCAGTAGTAAACAGGGTATCTCGTAAGCAGGCTGAACTATAATTTGATCACAAAATATATTCGATTTGAGCCCAACAATATGTTATTTCTATCAGCATTACGAAACTAGGCAAATTTAGGAATAACAAGTTGGAGTGCTGCAGTCACGTTTCGAATACAATTAAATTTATTTAAAAATAAATATTTTCGAATTTGCCACGCTCCAGTTGGGAGCACCATACAATTTAAAGAGAGGTGATGCGCCTGAAAAACTCTGGAATATATTGTTTTTCCCAATTTGCCAAGCATCAGCTGTGTTCATACAAAAAATAGTGGGACTGAAATGTTGGACAGCAACATATACGAGCCAACAGTAACAGGGTCATTAAATTTTGAGTGTCTAGTTGAAAATATGTATAAATTAGAGTTCATCCGGATTTGCTAGGCGCCCAGTAGGCGAGAATGTATAAATTTGCAGCAATCTTAAAAAGGAAATCTTTAGTCAATGAACTATGAAATTTTTGGACTTGGACTCAAACATTGTGAGAGATACACCAGGCTTTAATAGAGGAGATCAACAGCAACTCAATCATGAGAAATTCGAGCAAATGATATCATTTTGTGGTCGATTTGTAGAGAATCTACATAATAAACATACATAAACTCCAATTTGATATTCAATCCTTAAAGAAGTGGAACATGCAGTCTTATCCGATTTGCATTCACTCCAATGATAGTAAATAATATATCTATCTACCTTGCGTTTGAAGTCTAGCTCTAATAGAGCCTTAAATATGAGCATTTATGTTTCAAGAGACATAAATCTGACATTTTCTTAGCCAACAAACGCATCGAACTGAAGGATCAGTCAGACAGAAAGTAGCATCAATAGTTCCCCTAGAGAAATCAACGCAAATAAATGTTTATTTCTTTAAAAGCACATTTCAGCCCATTAAGACATGTTGAGATGTTTCTATATATATAAACCTAAAGTATGGGAGCAATTCGATCTTCGACATGAGGCGAGGAGAAAGCCTTTCTTCCACAGGAATTGCAGAAATGGCCTCACTTTGTTTGTGGTCCTTCTGTTGGTCTGCCAGCCTGATTTATTGAGTGTATCACAGGATACATATGTGAACTTTTCAGTCAATGTCCTCGCCTGTCCTTGCCTTGAGGCTGACGCTTATTCTTCTTCCTCTTCTTCTGCTGTTGCTGCTTGTTTGGCAAACATGTTTTCGGCCCCGTTTTCCATTTAGATGTCATCTGGTTTAGAGGCACATACTCTCGCCGAGTTGGTTTGTTGCTTCGCTCAGTTAAATTGCCGGCAGTTTATTAAAAATATGTAAATCCGCCAGTGGGGCGGGCAGACGGCGAGGGCAGTGCAAACAGAGTGAGAAAGGTTAAAGATTAAAACGTACTGCCACTTGAGACGCGTTCGTGGCGTGCTAATTTGTCGAGCCATTTGCAGATTCGGTCGGGCTATGTGCTCAGGCAGCTGGAACTGATTGTCCTTTCAGCTGCTCCTTTGCTGCTCCCTGGCCACACCATACTCGGCTCGCCCGGCGCTATGTTAAATGATCATTATTGATTTTACTGCCCAGTCCATAACAGATAATGGGTGAGCCAACTGAGCCAAGGAATTCACTAGCGGCATGTCAACAAATGGCAGCAAATTTCTCTCAGTCATTGTCTGCCTGCTCCCTTCTTCTTCTTCTTCTTCGACTTGTTCTTCTTTTTTCGTTATATGTACTTGGCCCGCGTGGCCCATTGGCCTGGTCCACTCCTTGTGGCCATAATGTGCAGCTGTTGCCAATTTGTAAGCTGCTGCATATGCAGCGTATACGTCTAATTAGTAAATGCCAATGGTGATTAACTCATATTACCATGCCGCATACTAGAACAGATTGGCGACCAAATGACTCAAATTGTTGTGAATGGTCAGATAAATCAGGAGCTGTAATGAAAAGCGCCACAGTGCGTCTTATAATCCGCTTGAACAATAAAAAATCTTTATTAAGAGTTGTTCACTTGGCAAATTTCAATGAAATACAGTATATACACAGTACAAGCTTGGTATATTTACGTTGGTCTTAACTGATCTGATGCCCGACTAGGATATATCCTACATATCTGAATATACTTCATAGCTTGTAAGTATATACATATGTATACACAAGCACACGCAGTGACACGTGTTTGTTTGCTCAGAAAAGCAAAAAAACCTGAGATTACCCTGAGTTCAACTCATAACTTTCTCGGCAAGGCGCATCGCCTCTACCAACACCGTAACTTCACAGCTCGTACGCTAAAGCAGCAGCTGACAACTCAAACACAATTCAATTGCAATTGTTATTCTTAGAATAGACAAGAATGCACGCATTTGAATGCATGTCGGCACATGTATAGGAAAGATGCGTACACTTGGCGCTGCTTGCCACGTGCTTTTGCCCACTGGCCAAACGTTTTGTTAAATAACTTCTGTGTTACTAAATGGATTGCAATGAAATCTTAAGCATATGATCTACATATTCTATTGAATATACATCAATTGAGTAAAGCTGCAAACTCATTCACACATTGGCTATATTTGAAACGCGTGTATACAAACGGACAGACGGACGGACAGACAGATAGATAGACTGAAAGACAGATAGACAGACGAACAGACAGACAGATGGACAGGGCTAGCTCAACTCAGCTCGTCGTCCTGATCAAGAATATATATACTTTTTGGGCTCTGCCACATCTCCTTCTGCCTATTCCATACATTTGACATTTTAACAAAACCATTGTACCCTGACTTCGCATCTTCAATGGATTCGAAACGTTATATTAACTTCTTTGCATTGGGTGAAATTCAATAAATATTAAAATTCTAGCATACAGTTTTGAGTTTGTGTGCCTTACAGATATCTCGCTAATCAGTTGTGTAATGAGCAGGTCACAGATTGGTTTCTTTTTAATTAATTCATAATTGGCAATTCGATTTATTTGCTACTGCAACACGCGTAAATCGATACAATGATTGAAGCAAACAAGTCTTTGATTTCAGTAAGTTAGTCGTCCTTAAAACGTGGGAGATCAGAGCGAAGACGAAATCAGGCTTGATATCTATATACATATATAAATATATATAAGATAAATATATATACATATAAATATATATATATAATAATTTTTTTTTTTATTTTTGTTTTTATTTTTGGAATATTTTTGGTTTTGTTGCTTGTTTGATTTGGTTTATTTTTGCCAGTGGTTGTGGTAATTTAGCACTTGTCTTGTGGCTGAAATTTAATCGTTTGACACACCCGACCTGCTCTGGCCCCTTTGACCCAGCTGTATGTATTCACCCTTACTGCCAAATGAACTTCGGCACACGTTTCAATCCCCTTTCAGCGGTCTATGGTGTCTGCGGTCTCCATCCATCTGCAGCTCCATCCGTTTGCAACGTGGCACTGTGGCACTGTGGCACTGTGGCAGCGTGGCAGCGTGGCAGCGTGGCAACGTGGCAGCGTGGCAACGTGGCAGCGTTGGCAACCCAAAACGACCGACGTGACCTACGGTTTAACCATTAATTTACGCGCTAACCATGAGGTACTTAACTATACAAATGTATCCGTATCTCTGCCCCTCATTGCCAAATATTTACTGGTAATGAGCTGCTGCTATGAAATTTGGATTGATTTTTCCTTTTTTTTTTTAACAAATTAAGAGTGTTGTTTGATTTGAAATTTGCGTGGGCTTTAATTAGGTGTGTGCTGGCTTAAAGTTTCGCCAGACTCGTCTATCAATAGAGCAAACGGACTCCACTACGTTTCAGCTGGTTACTTTAATTAGCATAGAAAAAAGCGTGTGGTCAGAGCCATTAAAAATGCCTGCTGCGCATTGCCAGATATCCCTGCTCATCTTTTCGTGTGAGCGCTTTTTAAAACTCCAGCAAAACGGGACATTTGCTTTACTGCTCTGCACTTGTGGCTCCTGCAGCGCATAATTAGCAGCAAGTGCTGGCCAAATGTACATCTGCGTACCCCCACACACACACACACAACCACACACACATGTGCAGACTGGCAGTCAGGCATACACTTGAAAGGATCTGTGTGCTATAGTCAACGGACTAAGTCCTCCTCTCTCTAGCAATGCTGTCTAGTCCAATGCTGCTGCTGCTACTGGTGCTGACTAACCACGTCGGCCTGTGTGCGTTGTGAAGCTAATTTGCTTCATTTGTCTGGAAAAGTGACTGACAAACCTCCAACATGCACACCCATAGGCATATATGCCAACAATAGATTCATGGCTGCTCGGCAAAGTGTTGACACGAGGCCGTGTTTTCAGACCTAGTCCCTTACAGCAGCTCCTACCCGGCTGCTGCTGCAGCACAGAATCTAAGTAAACTACCGCCGACCTTCGGCTCCCGCAACAAATCCGAAACTTTCGGAAAGTGAACACAGTGGACGCCAAATGTTGAACTGAGCCATACAAATGGTAGCGCCATTGGCATGCAGCTTCACACAGACATTGAATTGGGCAATTTCCAACAATTATTTATCATCGCTAATTATCTTGGAGATTGTTTGAAGTACATGAATTGACCATGTCTCTTATAAGGTTTTTTTGATAACTCTACGCTGATCTGGATAAGGGTCCAAAAAGGGCTAACTACTCGACTGAGTAGTGCAAAACATTAGCATAATGCGAAAGGTATATATATCGTATATCATATATCATATATCAAATATCATATATCATATATCATATATCATATATCATATATCATATATCATATATCATATATCATATATCATATATCATATATCATATATCATATATCATATATCATATATCATATATCATATATCATATATCATATATAATATATCATATATCATATATCATATATCATATATCATATATCATATATCATATATCATATATCATATATCATATATCATATATCATATATCATATATCATATATCATATATCATATATCATATATCATATATCATATATCATGTGCTGGAACTTCAGGAGAGTTCACTACATTATCATAATAATAATTCTTGGCTAATTCTTTACATAATCACATAATATATACATAATATCGTATTTATACATTTAATTGTCAAAAGTAAACAAAGAGTTATTCGAACTAGTAATGAATTGTTCTGAATTACATGAAATACGAAACTTCAGGACGCCATCAAGGGCATGGAATAGCTATTAATATTTCTGTAGCCAAGATTTCAGCTATAGATTTTCGATCGAGTTCAACAGTTCTCTAAATGAATCTTTTATATCGTTTGAATGTTTATTGGCAACCACTGTTAGAGCTGAAGTGAAGCAGCGATATGTGTAGCTAAGGCATTGTTGGGTCGCTGGCCCTGCTGGCCATGGCTTTGGCTTGAGCTACGACCTGGCTCGGACTACACAGAGCCGACAATCCTGCAATCCATGCAGTAAAAACATGTGTAATTGATCTGATTAAGTTGCCTTTTCTCTACCCTGTCTGCGTGTCCGATTGTTTGTCGATTTCTGTGTGTGTGAGTGTGTGTGGGGTGTATGTCCATGCCTATGTTGTCCAGGCGAGCAGCATGCCGAGAGCTTGCTTTGTATATTGCCTTCTCTTTGAGCAAACAGACAAACAAATTGGGCTTAGACAGAGAGAGAGAGAGAGAGAGAGGGAGTGGGAAGAGGGGGACGGGACTAGGCCTTGTGGCTGTTGCTTGCTGGCACTCGGCCTCTGTCCGGCTATTTGCTAGTATATGCTATATTTTGTTGTTGCTGCCGCTGCCACTGCCGCACGCTTTGCTGTTTAATGAAACGGAAGTATAACATTTTACTTTGCGGTAAATATTGCAAAGCCTTTGTATACCCTGCAACAAACATTCGATTCTTTTTTCTACACAACTCATAATTGTCAATTGTAATGTGTTTAAATGTCATTGTTGTTGGTTTATTACGTGTTGTATATTTTTATTGATTATATATATATATTCATAAACTGTGTAGACTCTAGGAGAGACGACATACTAAATAGTCAAAAATAAACATGCTTTAACAGCAGGGAAAAGGTAAAATACATCAATTAAAGTGTTGAGCTTTGATAGTTTTCACAGGGACAGACAGATCGACTATAGAACACCCCACCTCTCACATTTGATAGCCTGCCATTTCCGCTTTATGCTGTTCCAAAAGAGTTTCCTAGTTATTTTCGTTTAACCTATGCATTAATTGGGCAATCGTCTCTCTTCAGTTGGCCAATCGAACAAACGCTTGGCTCTGTTCATGTGTATTTGCTAATCAGGCCAACAGGTTTTTAAGAGCCATCCGCATAATCGTTTCAATTGTAGCGACATTTGATGTCATCTCGCTTAGCTCTTTAAGAGTCCAGAGAGCAGCTGAGAACGTGTTGTACTGAGTAGCCTTTATGTGATTTGGATAAGTAATTCGTTTGAGAACGCACTGCCAGCACTTGCATAGCTCGAGTAGTCTGTGCCATAAACTCACACAATTTGTGTTGCAATTTACTCGTCAAAATTTCATTTGCATTTACGGTTTGTGCCTCGGCTCCTTTATTTGCATGTGCTTCTTTGTGGCAGCCAGCTCAACACTCAACAACTTTAGAAATTTTAATTTAATTTAATTTTTGTTTGCCTTACTGGGCACACATTAAAATTGCAGCATGTAGTTTTCATATTTAAATGAATATTTATACACTTGCCGAAAAGTATTACAAACTTTGCACGAAGTGGGCAAAGCAAAACAAAAAAACACCCCTACAATGTTTCTTTTAAATTTAGAATATGGCTGCATGCACTTTATGTTATTTATATATATAATATTATAGAGTATCCTATATATTCCCAATAGAAAGTAAAAAGTTTTGAATAAGTAGAACCCGCAAATCTATTGAAATATTTATAATATCATATGTAGTGTCTTCTAGAAACTAGATCCAGATCTTCTAGGATCTAGCATCCTTATATTTTATACAAAAATTGAATTTATATTTAATATTTGTTAACAATATTTTCTTGTTCCTTAAGTTCTATTAAACTATAAATTTTATAAATTAAATATAGCTCAATTTATATAAAAATTCTGTGACTTTGACATTTATTTAGTCTCTTAATTTACACACTTTTTGCAGCATTGCAATTCTCTGAAATGAACTCAGTTCAGATGTGATTCATCAATTGAGAAAAAGGAAATTTGATGTGGCATTTATCACAGTTTAGTCACAGTTTGACAGCTTCTCATATAACATTAATTAAATGCATAATATTTGACTTTTTGTATAACTTCGCCCCCATCCCCTCCACACACACACACACACTCTAAACATTTTCAGTCCTAGAGCCTTGGACTGAAAATTTCATAAGGATTCGACTTTAAGAATTCATTTCCCATAGTGCGGGGCTGGGGCATGCAGTGGAACCGCTGTGTAAAGTGCGCAACTGTTGTTGACTCTCGCTAGCACACACAGCCTCTCGCGTGATTCGCTATGGGCGTGCGAGTGTGTGTATATGAAAGAAAGTTTGAATGTTTGTTACGGCGGCTGGGCTGTGTGTTCACAGTATCTTCCAAATGAACATTAGCAACTTAGAGTACCTTATTTGTTTTCATACACGTTAGCTCTATGAGAAGAGCATATTAGTTTCATACCTCTTGATACTAACAATTAGTAAATTGCCAGTTGGAATAATATACATATCTTTAATGCCACTGAAGCCAGATTAATAAGCAAAGCAAGATATAGAAAAGTATTTTTTTGAACAAATTTAGCTGCTTTTAAGCTATGAGCGAGCATTAAGCCATTGGTTATCTCCCACGTTTTACCATGCTTTGTTTTTTCGTTTTTTGTGCTCAGGCGAGTTTACAATTAAATAATGGCAGGAATTTTCAACATCAATGACAATCTTTAAAAAATCCACCCTCCGTTTTACTAGAAATTATTAACTTTAATACAAATATTCATTAGTTTTATTCATTCTGTTTGCGTCCAGCCATTTCAGTTGTAGGGAGTACCTGACTAGAATATACCACATACTCACAGATGCAGAAATGCAGTTGAAAAGCAGACTTATTAGACTTTCGAGAACGCCACCTATTACCGAAATTAAGTTGTTAAAGATCAAGTTTTGTAATCTTGGATTTGCGATATACATTTATTTTTGGGGGCGTATGTAGATGCTTGTGCAAATAGTCAGATCCATTCAAAACACGGAGCAGGAAGCACTAAAGTGGACTGCAAGCAAAAGCAACTGAAGCAAAGGCCAGACATTCACTTGAATTTGACTGTTCTACACGTACCTGGCCTTTAGCATTTTCCGCACAGAACAAAATGTTGAAAAAATCGTAACATTAGGCAACGGGGCCCGTGGACGGAACAGTCGAACTCTAGCGAATTGATGCCTTCTGAGTGCAATGCCCATGAGATGAATTAGAGGCCAAATTCAATTTAACAAAGCATTTCAGAGCAGAGCCAGCTATTAAGAGCGAGTGCAACAGCCTACCGCCTACCGACCTACAGTCTACAATGCGAAAGCACATTCCATTAGGTGGAACGCGAATGGTTCGCTTACAGAGCCAATGTATGTAGCTGGAATGCGCCCACTCCTGATTGTGCTGTCTCATGTATCATTGGCGAAACTTACAAGCATTTTGCAAACGAAAACGACTCAACATAGATCTAAGGTTTTGGGCATCTTTCTGACTTTTAAATAGGCAAAATCCATAGGAGCTGTGTTAGGTTTTTGGGCAAATAATTAATTCTTGACCAGCTGCAAGGTTATGAATGCACATGAAGCCCAGTTCCTGCAGTAGATGGGCAAGTCAATTGGATTAAAATCAAAACGAGTAATATGCAGGAGAAGTCAGCAATGATTAGACATAAACTCAATTTGAATTATACCAGATTTTTTTATCTTTTAAGGGGAGGAAACTACAGAGTATATTTTGGTAAACTAAAGTTTAAGGGGAACAGATAAGTAAACTACATTTCGAAAACTAAAGCTTATTTTTGTGAAAAGTTGCTTACACACTTAACCTCAACAATATTGTCCAGCACTTGCCCCTCAATTGACGGAATTCCATTGCGAAAAGAGTACGGCGCGTTGGTCGCTATCCATGATGAATCGATTCATTTTTTGTCTTCATCATAATTTGAGATACGCTGGTCAGCCAGGGCATAAGGCATCAATCGAAAGGAGCAATGTTTGGACTATATAGCGGGTGAAATGAATATTTGTAGGTGCATTTATATAATATAGTTTATATAATTTATATAATTTGCACAGTTTTCTATACATTTTAATGCTACAGGCTTAGGCACTCACAAGCAAATAGCATGTTTGTAAAAAAAGAGACCATCAACATCGCCTGGCATCTTCTCAGCGACGCGTATCGCTTCTACCAACACAGCCACACCTCACTGCTCCAGCGCCATCAAGCAAATCTAAACAAAAGGAGCTCGATGTGAAGGTTTTGTTTATCGCACCCGAACTCGTTATAGTTATACTGTTAGCATCTCAAGACTCGATGGATGTGATCATTATAAAACTGCAACGACAGTTGACATGTTCAGGAAGTAAACTGCCTGAGTAGAGGAAAGATTAGTGCAGTTTTTAGTAAGACACGCCCTATAGCCTATAGCTCTATAGACACGGCCTGTGAGCCACAAGATTATGTTCAGTACAATACAAAAGAGATATCAGTACTTAATATGAGCGGATAAGGTAAGGATGTGGTAAATGCACTTTAATTAGCTGACAAATATGAAGAAATTGATAACTTGAAGATTGTCTGGATAGGTATTATAATTGAACAGGCAAAGGCAGAAAAGGTAAGAACTGCACCGAAAATAAGAGAGAGACAAAGGGTCTCAACACAATTGAACTTAAAAGTATTCAAAGTTTTGACAAAAATGTAAAATTGAGTACAAATTTGTCATAAAATTAGTTAATTAATTTTGTATGAGCCTTTAAGCTCGTGTACTTATATTTATATATACATATATATATATATATATACTAAGTATATACTAGGTATCTATATCATCAAATTATATGAAGTTTGCCTGACAAGCGAATGCGAATATATGGGTATATGAAAATGAATATTTAATCCTTATACGACATTCATATCAGAAATCTACATACACAACGTAAGCCTTATTAAGCCCTTTTCTGTTCGGCTTTGCAGATACAAATATTCGGTTACAACTCACAGCTCTATGCAAATTTCTCAGACGCTTTGAACCGGGCCCAGGGCATCGTTGGCGTCTCCATTCTGCTGCAGGTAAGTCTTTGCACAGCTAACTCAACTTGTGAGTTGTTGCCTGGAGGAGAGTTATGTATCAACTGTCTGCCCGTTAGCTGGGAGACCTCTCCAACCCAGAGCTGCGCATGCTGACCGACCAGTTGGAGCGTATTCGCTATGGCGGCGATGAGGTCTTTGTGAAGCGGCTCTCCATACGCGGACTGCTGCCCGATACGGACCACTACATGACATACGATGGCTCGACAACAGCTCCGGCCTGCCACGAGACCGTCACCTGGGTGGTCCTTAATAAGCCAATCTACATAACGAAACAACAGGTAAGACACGGCGAGTTGGAACAATTTATGAAATAGTGATCAAATCCATATATCATGGGAGGGGCTATCAATTAATTATGTATTGATAATTTCTAAATAATATAAATAATTTAAAACTATTAAACACGAGACATGTCGCACACTGGTTGATATAAGAGATGACAATAATATTCAAAAGTTTAACTATCGATGAGCGTGTGTGAGCTTATTCATTATCTATTATATCGATTAAGCAAATGAAGGTGGTGCCAGATCGCCACATATCATTTGGTATAAAAGTGAAGATTTATAGAAATAGTATCAAATAGTATTTTTATAATCTTTCGAAAGACTTTTTATAAGGATTTATAGATTATTACTCCATTCAAAGTGTTCAAAATTGCTGTAAATATATATCATAGGGGTATTCTATATAGAAAGATTGAGCTGACTTTATATAAATTTAAATAAATATAAATTTATGTATACAAAAATTGTCTTATGCAAGGTGAAAAATTTAGGCAAAAGAAAAGGAAATTGTAATGATGTTGCTTCTGGTTTTATTTCGAAGCCTCGTCTATGTATGTATGTATGTCAGAGTGTATGAAATATCAAATCGTTTCAATGGTGACCTCAGGCTTAGCTTCTAGTGCTTGTAGTGCTTAAATCATAGAGTCAACTTATTATTGACTCGTTTCAATATGTTGACTCTGTGTCTATGCCAAACCGACTTTTCATGGTCTTTTTCAATATTCGTTGTACCAATCTACTGCTAAATGTTGGCTCAAAATTCAAGCCCTTCAACTCATAGTGGCCTTAGTGACTATCAATTTCATGTTGCTTATTAGCAGCTTCGCTGGAATTTTGGTGACATTTTCAATGATCAATTTATGATCTTTTAGATTCTTTATTCAGTTCAGTTTCAGAATGTCATCGATAACTTGACACACTTACAAAAAGTGTTTGCTGCTCTCGTCTGCCTTTAGCTTTGGCATTTGATATGATTACTGCTTAATCTTCCTCCAGTATCCATGCTAAACACTCCATCTACATATATAAGTAATATTTGAGTTACTTGCAGCAGTTCACGTTTAACTTGTTACGAACTGTTGTACCTGCTGTGTTTTATTCTGATGTCTATAGGAAATTATTTATTTGCATTAGCAATTGTTTCTTTATGGCTCCCTTGGCTGGCAATTAGAGAGATTCATAACATCATAATTGCTAAATTTTCTGATGTCGTCTGGCATTGTCTCGGTAAAGTTTTAAATAAAGTTGCCACTCGAGCCAGAAGAACAATAACAACAAAGAGACGACAGCGACTATAACTGCAAGTGATGGCCACTTCTTGCTTTTCGCTCTGTGCTGTTTGCTGTTTGCCTGCGTACCTGCGAGCAAACAAAAAAGGAAGACGGCATACAAAATGTAATGCAAATGTTTATTAAGTGCCGCGCCGTAATAAAGACGCCAACATGCATGGCCATCAGGCTGGCTCTGGAATGCAGCCAGGAGCTGGCGCCGTCGCCGTCTCCGTCGTACGTGTAAATACAGTAAACGGCAAAAGGGCAAAGCGCAGGCGATGGTGATGGCGTGGGCGAGGGAAGGGCAGGAGGAGGACACACTTGCACATGGCTGCATATAGAAGCGGCTCAGGCTGGAGCAGAAGTCGCAGACGGACTAGGCAGCCGCCGCCGAGTCAGACTCATAAAAACTTCAACAAGCGAAATGGCACCCGAGAGACCATGGCTACAACTTGTGGCAGCCCTGGAGCACTCAGACCACAGCAGCAATAACACCCTGCAATAGCAGGACGGGGTCGATTCGTACCACGGGCCATGGGCCAGCGGCCAGTGCAGCGACGATGTAATTTAGTGATGTATGCCAATAAAGCCGGCTACACGGCGCTGCACCTTGCTAACAAAATATAATTTACCAAATTAGAGTGCCACTGCACTAGAGAGTGACAGAGAGAGATGGAGGCAGATGCTGACAAAGTAAGCTAGAGAGAGAGAGAGAGAGGGAGAGAGAGAGTTAGAGCATGAAACAGCCGTAATCATTCTCTGAATTTGACAATTTGAGAATATCAAAAGTCGAATATTGAATGCTCTGAATGCTCTCTTTAGCCTTTGAGTTATGGCTAAAGCGGATATAGTTAGTTATATGATATTAGATGATCATAGCACGATGATCGATGTTCCATAAAGTTTTTTGTTATCCTATTTTCTATCAGCTATCAGCTGCCCTACCCCCCTATCCAGTGCGAAACAGATTATTGTTCATGTGCGACAACATTTTTCTCTCTCTCTCTGCCGCTTTTTGCTGTCATCCAGCAATTTAAAGTTATGTGAAAATGTTGTACTCTCGGGCTAAGTTTTTGCTCTGCTTGTGGAACAAAGTAACGAAATGACTCGATTGCAGTTCTTAGATCCGCACTTTCAGGACAGCACGTCGTAAAATAGAATATTGCCTTGTCTAGCAGAAAAATGGCTGAGTCTTACATGCTGAAATAGGTTTTCATTTCATGTCTTATTCATTTTGTATTTTCTGTTTTTTTGTTTTTGTTTTTTCTAGTTGCACGCACTGCGCCGCTTGATGCAGGGCAGTCCCGACCATCCCAAGGCTCCACTGGGCAACAACTATCGTCCGCCGCAGCCGCTGCTGCATCGACCCATTCGCACAAACATTGACTTCAAGACGGCGAAGACAAAGGCCGCCTGCCCCACCATGTACCGCGAGGTCTACTATAAAGGTAAGCAAATCTAAATGCACAAATTATATACGTACATACATATATATACAATATATACATATATACATACGCAAAATTTCTTTATTTATTGTTCATTATTTTATTTAATTAATAATAATTATTTAAATTTCTTGGGATGTGTAAAAAACTCTACAAGATAATACTCGTTCACAAAGTCAGCGCAGCATATTGGTTTTCTGCAATGTCTGTCTTGCTGTCTGTCCGTCTGTTCATATCAAACGCAAATCATTTCGCCGCTATTGAAACTACTCCAAGTGTTAAGATTTTGTGGATACGCCACGAAAGACGTGGCATATCGGATAATGCTATTGAAAATAACATACATGATACTTGGAGTTATATTAAAGCTAAAGACTTGGAGTTTAGTATGTGGTAAATCAGGAAAAAACCTAAATTTCTATAGCCTTACAGTTAGAAACTCAAAATTAGATAAATTAGTTTTTGTCGACCTCTTCTAATGATTCCTTAAGAATAATATATACGACCTTAGGGAAGCCAGACATATCGAAAAAAAACTATAGCTACCACAGTGTCAGAGCAAGTGCTTCAAGATTTAACATTTAAGTTACTGTAGACTTCCACTGAAGATGGACGAAAAAAGATATATATATATATGGATATATAAATATATAAATTAATAAATCCATACCTTCTTGGATCGTGACCAAGCGAAAAAGTCAAGTCATTCTCAGTTTTAGAGTCAGCATCATTAGGTTTTGCAGCTGGATCATTGTTGGCCTGCTCCACAGAAAGATCCATGAATAATACAAGTATGGCCCGCTGTGGGTATTGAAATTGTACTAAATGTAGATACAGTCGAGTCTCGATAATTTGTACCCCGCTAAATAGAAAATCGCAATAAATCGAAAAAAATTCTATCCCCTTGAAAAAAATTAACAAGAATTAATAATTAATAATTTGAATTTCTGTGTAAGTCGAAAAAAAAATGATCCCCTTGCCATTTCGAATTATCGGGACTCGACTGTATTTGTTGACTGTAAACGAGTATTGGGCAGTCGGTTGCGCCCGATTAAGCTAATGCTTGAAAATAAGTTAAGCTAGTATGGTGCATGAAATATTGTATATACAAATTGTAGCTAAGATCATTCGATTGACTTTATTTGTGTTTGTCCTTCTTCTTCTTTATACCTTTATACAAGCAGCTACCAGTTGGAAACAAAACTAGAAGTCAATGCCATAACGTTCAGTTCTAAGCGTGAGACGTTAGTAACGCGTGGCTTGCAAAAGGAGCTTCCACTAAATATATATATATAAAGTTAAATAATAAAAGAGCGATGGACGGAGACAGAGCGAGAGGGAGACAGAGTTGAAGAGAGTGGAAAGAAAGTGCGAAAAGAAATGGAATATTGACAACGCATAACCAAATGGCAATTACACACACACACACACACACACACACACACACACACACACACACACACACACACACGCACACACACACGCACACTCACATATATAGTACATATAGAGACATATACATATGAAGAGAACCCCTCTTAAATATATTATACATAAATAAGCATAAATAAGCATTTAAGGTGAATATTTTTTTTTAATGAGCCCTATAAAGACGCCTGTTAAAATGTGTGTTTTTTTTTTGTGTAACTCATAAGTAAGATAAAGTCATAAATGGACATTAATCATAAACGTAATATACTATATATAAATATAATAAATAAATTGTATAATGATTTAAGAGGCGCCGTGAGAGTGTCGCAACAATAATAAGATCAAACGAATAGTAAAAATGAAACTTTAGTAATAATTGAATATCTATAGCTATTTATAATCAGAAATTATCAAAGAATAATAATTAACGACAACCGAACAGATGTCAGCTAGTGAATGTTACTAATGTAGTAGACGCATTATGCAAGACCCACCCGTGCTATATACTGTATTTATAAATACTATATACAAAATCGTAGATATAATATATATAAATATATATATATATATATATATATATATCGAGAACACACTTACATATATACGTACTTATAACAATTTGTATAGATTGTATGGATCAAATATTGATTACCCCAACCAACCCTCCCCCCACACAGACACACACACACACACACACACACACACATATTTAAGAGCCTATCGAGCTGTGCGTATAATAGTAACGGGCTTCCCCCTTCCCTCCCTTTACAAATTGTACTCGCTTAGTAAATATTTATGTTCGAATCCTTTTCTTTTGTGCCGCCCCAATTATTTTAATGGATAGCAAAATATGACATGTTCCTTTCAATATCTGTTCAACATAGTTATATAACAAACATATATCTGTCAATATAAAAATCTTACCAAGTTCAAAATAAATCAAATATGCTTATTATTTGTTGCAAAATCAAATGTCTATTTCATACACAGCACTTTAATCAGCGACTGAAATGCTGCAGGGAACAGTATGCCCTGTACATGCATACGAGTAGAAGCCGCTACTTGATTCAACTTCAACAAAACTACGCACGAGCTATACATATATGTATACTATATAATATATAATATATAATATAGACAAAAGTTTGTTTGTCTATGTGTCTATAGAAGCTCGATCTATAAAATCTGGAGTGAATATGCATACATACAATATAACGGAAAAAACAAGTGCATACATCACAGCGAGTATCATCTCTATGTAAATTATCTATACAGAACTGTGATCTGGGATTAAGGCTACACTTAAAGAAAGTAAACTTTCTATTTCCAAAACATTTTTGTACGAATTCTTTATTACTTAAACAAATATGTTTTCAGAAAGTATTTACAAATGCCCTTTTGGATATTTGATCTGAAAATTGAACTGAGAATTTAAACTGAAGTGGAGCTGAAGCTAACTGAGAGTATGGGCATCTATGTGTAGCTGCATATGTGTAATGTTTTTGTATACCTACTACATGTGGACGAGTGAGAACAGCGACCTATGCGGAACAAAGAGCGACAGCTTTTTTTAGTAAAAGTCTTATATAATAAGTTATGTCTATTGTCATGTTTCCCACTGCGTGTAATTGGAGAATGGGGCATAAGTGATTTTGGTATGTGCTTATACTCGATGCATTCATATTGGCATCTTACTCGTAGTATTGGCCATAGATAAGAAGTCATAAATATTGATAATATGACAAAGTAAGGTAAGTTAAGGGAACATTTCTGTACAAGCCAACAATCGCCCTGTCAGATTTGACAAAATTGTTGAAAGCAATCATCTAGACAAGCCCATGCAGAGTGCTGCCCACAGGGTAGCTCAATGCATGGCATTCTCAACTTGTTTAAGCACATTTAATGCAATACAATCGAATTGCCAACAGTTGCTAGCAAATGCCGCAGATGCGTGCAGTCTGGATTTAAAATTATTCTGACCGCAGCAGCAGCAGTAGCTTTAACTCATCCTCTGGCTTATCATTGAACTGATACCCAGCGTGTCTGTGCTGCAGCCGTCTGTTCTTTTGCATCCTGACGCCCCGCTTATCGAACATAAAATGCAACATGAAACCACAAAATCTGTTGTGGTTATTTTAAATCACGTTTAAATAGCATAGTAGAAATAGAGATGAACGCGTGGTGTATCGCCGATACGCCAAGACACGACACGACGATAAACCATAATTTGCTGGCAATATTTCGGAATCTATATGTGTGCAGTGGACTGAGTGAGTAGAAAGGGTTTCACAGCAGGAGTTGGGCAATGGAATCCTATTGATCTAAGCAATGATATACTATTTACTTTTATTCTGCTTTGATCGAGGCAACGTTGTTATCGATTGCAGAAACATGCATCAATTTGAACCTGGATTCCTAACATTCATCTGCGATTAGCAGTTGTAGAAGAGCATAAAGAATATATGAATTTTCTTATTGTATAGGCTCAGGATACCCTCTACTATTATTGTACAATTGGAGACAAATCTATTCGACTCTTCGTTTATCTCTAACCTCGATTAAAGCCACGCGGGCATATCTATCGGTTTCTCTTATTAGCTTATTAGTTTTCTTCTCCTCTGAACATTGGCTTAAATACTTTTATATAGTATCTACATATATATATAATATCTTTAAAAACTCTTTCCAAGTACATTTCATACAAATATATCGCGATAGCTGTTCATTTGCCAAAGTGTTTAGAATATATTTGCATCATGTGCTAAGTCGTGTTTGCGCGTGTCACGAGCACGAGAATATCGTTCAGCCCTGGCATGAATAATAAACTTTTATGGCCAAAAGGGAAATTATTGTATATAAGCGTCGCTTGGGATATACTATGAAAAATAGCCCCGAAACCAAAACAACTTTTTTTTTTTGCTGTTGTTAAAGGAGCAGAAGTGTGTGTGCGCCACCATATCACATAATAATTTGTATAAATATTTGCATTAATTTCGCAAGTTCACAAAGCAAACATGAGTATATTGGCTTTGTGCAGTGTCCGTTCGGCTGCCCGTATAAAATGGAATAAACAATCAAATTAAAGTAAGAAACACGTCAAATGATGAAATGCATCAGAAAAGTGTCAAACTAAATGTGACAAATCATAAAATAAATAAATATTAAAGTTGAAGTCTTCGAATGTTTCTACACATCAAATCAAACCCAGCCACCAGACCTTAAGAGATAATTGTTTCCATCTCTTCAATCCCTTCTGTCATTACAGCGCATTGCACAGTCTGCTACAGCCCATAATTATTTTTCTTTTATTTTTGTCACTGCTTTATATTTTTCATATTTGTTACGGTTCGCCAAAGCTTTTTAGTGAACAGAGCCAAATTTGCAGCGCAGCAAGGGATTTGCCAATTATGACTTAAATTAATACATATTTAAAACTTATTTCTGCGCCCAATATGCATTAACATATAAATACATTTTGGTCATAATGCCCTCAATATGTGCTTTGCTCTATGGCAAATATTTTAAAATTTCACCAAAAAAATGTCGCCAAAATTTAGATTAAAAAAAAAAAACATTTTTGATTTTGTATTTAATTTTTAAAGAGGGAATTGCAGATCCAAAGCAAATCGATAATAGAGCTTAGAATGATTCCAAATTACGTTTTAGATAGCAAAGCTCCCATTAATGGCAATAGGAAAGTTAGATAAAATAGCTAAAAACAAGTAAGAGTACTCTAATTGGGACTATGTAATACCCTGCGTAAACCTGGCGTTCCAATTGCTCAAGCAAATATACTTGAATGACTTCACTCTGATCTGGCTTAAATAAAAATATATATATATTTCGGAGATATCATTATTGTTGGCATACAGCGTCCTATCGATATTTATACCAGTGTTAGAGACAGTGTTGTATAACTTGCTTGAGTAGGATATTAGTGAACACTAAAAGCGAACGTGGCGCTGACGTGGCTGACAGATGAACGTGTTGTGATGGCGTGACGAAAAAGCAAATTTGTTTTTGCAAATGACTTTTAAGAAAAAGTGCAAAACGCGCGTTGGCTCGCTGCACTCAGATAAAATATTGTATTAATAAATACTAAATATTAAAGAATCTTAATTAGCCGATATCCGAAGTCGGCTAATCGTCTCGAACTTGCTTGGTTACGGAAAAAAAGATGAAAAATCAAGTATGATATGACGAGCTGAGAGCTTTTCTTCAGATTGCTCATTGATTAACGAAGTTTTTGAAAAAGTGATAAAAGAATAAATACCAAATAATACGCGCACATGAGCAGGCGCTCTGCGCTTGGGCTGCGCTCATGCGCAATTGTTGAATAACTTTTCTCTTCGATGGACTTGATCATATTTTCAGAGCGTGATAATGACATGCAGATGTGTGTATAGCATAGGTGTCTAGTATTTGAAACACGTTTAAGAGATGTTTGTGGTCAGGGGGCAAGGTATTCAAAATGCCTTAGTCGCATAAGCCCCCACAACAAACTTTGCAGTTTGCATCTTGTGTGGCATTCAAATGGCATTTCAAAATGTAAATCCAATGATCGCTATTTATCAATACTAAAGAAATGGGATGAGTTATCGAAATAAATGATAAACTCGTACTGCGTATGGGATAAACGATTGTACGTTTCTAATTTCATGTCTTCAGCTTATTCATATGAACGGGCGCACAGACGGACGTAACTATATCGACTCAGCTGTTCGTCGTGATCAAGACTATATATACTTGATGGGGTCTGGCATGCCTCCTTCTGTCTGTTACATACATTTTCACCATAAGCAATATACCCTGAACTACCATTTTCAATGAGTATTAAATGTTTGCTCTCTATTCCACTAATACTTTGTGACAGTTTGGCAAAATTGGAGTTGCTTAAGTGATAAGTGAGTTAGAGCCTTGGCATAGGTGTAGCAATTGTAATTGGGCTTATTAAATGAGAGCACATCTGCTCGAACTATAAACTTGTCTCGTATGAAATATATTTTCCAGCAAAGCTTGCTGACTGCCACCTGCCAAAAATTGTTTTTGTGTCAAGCAGCTGCAGCTTACCTTCATGTTGATTTTTCCCCCACTCATCGTCTCTCTCTCTCTCTGTCTCTGTCTGATTGTCTCTCTTACTATGTTTTTCAGTCTCTTTCGGTTCGGTTAGTGTACACAATGCAAACACTAATTAAATGCTATCAATTGATTTAAGTAGAGCACATTTTGTGTAGTTCATAAATTGTATGGCTTAAATGTCAAAATGCCTTTGGTCGGTTTATGAACCTGACACGCCCAATGCGAACGATGTCGTGGTCAGCATGTAAATCATATTACAATAAAATGCAAAGCACAGCAGCAACAGCAACAGCAACAGCAATGGCAGCAGCAGCATCATTAATTTTTAATGACAATTTTGCGACAATAAATCACTTAACTAATACAAATGCGCGTTGGGGGCCGAAGGGCTGCGAGTGGGTCAAGTTTATGGATTTGAATGTAAAAACATTGCCACGCATGAAATTAGTAAACTTAAACAATGCGCTTGGTCTATGTGTGTGTGTGTGTGTGTGTGTAGGTGTGTGTGTGTGTGCTGCATAAACAAATAAACAGATTGACTCGCCTGGCATTGAGTGATGGTAGATATATGTATGCATTTGAGTCCTTCAAACGCTGTTGCCTGCCGCTTGCAGGTTGCACGTTGCACGTTCCTGGTTGCCGGTTGCCGGTTCCTCTGTTCCTGGTTGCTGGTTACTGGTTGCTGGTCGCTGGTTGCTGGTTGCTGGTTGCTGGTTGCAGTTGTGCGCGTGCATGTATGAATTTAATTAATCTTGCTACCGTCAGTTGCACACAATTGCAATTAACTTGCAACACTCGCATAATTACTGGCGACCTCATGTTTTGCTACTTATCAGCATCAACATTGACCAGCGACGGCAGCAAAAAGGACAACATGCGACAAGCTCCCCACAGACAGCATGCAGAATGAGTCACGATGTGTGTGTGTGTGCGAATGTGTGTGAGTTGTGGCTGGTTCATTGGTCATTTGGTTGCTACTCTGTCGGTGTTAGTGGTTGATGGTCGTCCTCGTCAACGTTGTTGTCATTGCAATTTCTCTTGCTGTTGTTGTTGTTGTTGTTGTTGTCGTTGTCGTTGTTGCACTTTGGCGAACGACTGATTGCAAATGTTGATGCTGTTGGAGCTGGAAATGGACAGCAGCACAGGTTGATATGCTCGCTGTTGTCGTAAACTGTACCACAACAAACAAGTGAGCGCACTCTAAGCGCAACTGACCGACTAAAGCATATCCTGCATAGCCAGCTCTGACTAAGCAATCAACCTGCAATCATTCAGCGAGCCACTTAATTTCTTCTTGATTAAGAATGCCAGAAAGATTTATCTCAGACAATCAAGTATCAACCTTATTACGCATTTCTGATATACACTCATGCAATGTCTATCAAGCAGTTAAATGCTCTTTGACTTGCATAGAGAATACTCATTATTTCTGCAGCCATGTTTCATCACAGTTCAGCTCACTCTCAGTGCGACTCCAGATACACTTAGAATTCTTTCTCTTCGATATACTAGCTGTGTAATTCGACTTTCTAGTGCACAAACCTGCCATAGTTGGGCGAGACGCGAAACTGAATTTCCATTAAGTAACCTAATGATGGGTTTTTAGAATTCGTATGCATTCGTATGGCAATCGCTTACACAAATGCTAGCAGCATTAGTTGGATGCTGTGCGCGCTGTCCGGAATACCGGAGGGTATCGCCTAGTTGCTCAATCAGGTTAGCAGATGCAGTGCTGCGCCTTGTGGTTGCACCACCTGCACCGCAGTTGGCGCTGCGCGTTTCGCCGGCTGTCGCTGCTCTCTGCAAATTATTATTTTGTAACGCGATTCGGCTGCGGCTGTGTTTGAATTTCACACTTGCCCGCCAATTCAGCGGCAGTCATTATCAGTCCGCGTGCATCTGACACGCATCTGACACGCGCAGGTGGCTGGCGATGCTGTCGCAGTCGCAGTCGCAGTCTCATTCGCACTCGCAATCGCAGTCGCATTCAGGTGTCAAATTGTTGTATTTGCACTTGATTGTCAAATCAAATATTTGTTGCAAATAGCGCACGGCCGACTGACCCTGGAGGCGGGCCAAATAATCCGCTGTGCGGCTCCCGCGTGGATGCCGCATTAACAGTGGCTCATTTAGCGCTCGTTTGGTGTGCGAGTGTATTTAAGTTCATAAATAATGCTCGCGGCGCATCGTTGATGGGGAATTTGTCAGCAGGGAAAACGCTTTAATTGTTAAATAAAACCCATAAATATTACTCTACCAGACACATTCATACATTATATTTATAAAATATGTTGCCCGCTTATGGACTGGACAGCGCAGTTTGTAGAGCAGCTGAATTTAAATATATATACCTATGTATATATATCTGAACAATTATAACATTTATGTACATTTTGTCATTTGATCATGTGATTGACATCATAAAGTCAAGTATCTCAAGTGATTTGTTACTTACATTTTTACAGGAATTTGATTTAATTTTGCAGTGTTTTTTTTTTTAATTTGCTCTTAAAGTCTTCGTTTACTTTATGTTTAAAAGAAAAAAATATTAAAATACTTTATTTCATAAGTCACTATAAAGGAATTCTAGTCTCGAGAGTACACATATTCCTTGCTTCAAGTTTACAAACAATATAAAATATTAAATTTTCATCTAATACCAACAAAGGTGCACATTTGCCATTGTGCAATATCCTTTTTGAAGTCTAAATTGACTTTCTTGATGAGTTGGCTTCAAGTTTCATTGAGGTTTTCAAAGTACAAGAAATTCTAGTTCGATTATTCGAAAGGCATTACACACAACAATAATAATATTAATATTACTCATTTAATTGGATATATTGATGCATAATATAATTGGAACTTCCTTATATTAGCTTATTTAAATTGTTTATTTTAAACACTTGTGATCAAAACCCAACTTTAAGAAACTGCCTGAGCTAAGTTAATTATCATTAATTATTTTTCTCTCCTTTTTATACCCTGAACCCATTGAAAATTGGAAATCAGGGTATAATGTTTGTGTGAAAATGTATGTAACAGGCAGAAGGAGACATGGCAGACCCCATAAAGTATATATATTCTTGATCAGCTCGACAAACTGAGTCGATATAGCCATGTCCGTCTGTCCGTCCGTCCGTCCGTCCGTCCGTGTGAACGCAGTGATCTCGCAAACCACAAAAGCTAGAGATCTGAAATTTGAAATGTATACTCGTGTATATCCTACGCAGTACGAGTTTATCATTTTTTTTTCGATAACTCGTCCCATTTCCTTATTATCGATAAAAATCGATAACTTTTCTTCGTTTTTGAATACCGTTATAGCTATAGATTTCAGATTTACTGTGTATATCCGTGTAATGGGTACAAACATTTTGCAATTTTGGATACCACGCCCCCTTCCCCCCAAATTTGAAAAAAACGTATTTCAAATACTAGAGACTTGTGCTTTGGCAAATACATACATATGAATGTCATTATTACGCTGTAAAAGTTTGATTACGAAAGTCTATCTAGAAGCAAACCTATTCAACAAATAAGTTTCCAAAATATAGCCCATACTGCAGCCCAAGCGCTGCCCGCGCGCAGTCGCTGCGTAAACTGCGCAGTAGCTGAGAAAGTGCTTGTGCGTGCGTGTGCATGTGTGTGTGTGTATGTGTTGTTTGTGTATACATATGTATACATATATGTATAAAAGAAGCGTAAAGTGAATTGAATGTCGCATCTTCCCAGGGTTCAGGGTATCTCTTAGTCGAGCAGTCTCGACTAGAGCACTCTTACTTGTTCTTTTTGGAAATTTTTGTTCGTTTAAGTTTTAAGATCTTGCATTAGAGCTTCAATATTTGGCAAATCTTCCCTGGTTCATTCTTAAGAGCATGCATATATTTTAAACATGTCAATCGCTAATGTTGATTAATTTTGGCATTTGAGCTTTTAGCTTTTTATATGTGTGTGAAATAAATATTTGAAATAATTCCAAGATAATCACAGCAATAATAAAATTGTGTGCAGAGAATTAGAGCACACAAAAAATATTTATAAATCGCTTTCATTTGTTTTGTGCATTAAATTACACACACTGAAGATTTGTAAAGCGGTTAGTAATTATATTAAATTGAAATATTGAACATAATACATATAAAATAATAAAAAAATAACAATTGACTTTATCACACTCATAACATAAAGTGAATTCAGAGTTATTAAACTGAATTACAAAATTCAAATATGGAAATTCACATAGCCAACAATAGTGTAAATAACAAAATACACAATTGTGTTAACTTTTTAATAAGATAAAACAATAAACGGTAAGTGTGAATTACGGTATAGTTAAAATTGTTATTAATACCTATTTATTACCCGAACACACATCGAGTTTGTGGCAAGATTTGTGGCATTCTTGTTTTATATACCTCTATGTATGTATATACATATTCTTAGTATCTAGGTATATGGATTAACTAGAAATACAATACAATTTGTTACGATTTGTGTTATTGTGACTGACTCTATAGCGCTTTTAGCTCTAAACCTTTACTATTGAGTGGGCCTGTAGGCCACAATATACATCTGAAGTCGTTATTTTATTCAATTCAATCAAATTTAGGCTCGTGTTCAACTGGTGCGTTGGCACTGAGACTTAGTCAGTTCCTTTAGCAATGAAAAGGGCTGCTTCGACTTATAACAGACAACAGAAACAAATTGATTAAATTGAAATTGAAGTTTTAGCGGTCGAACTTGCCAGAGCTGCCAGTTCATCAAACCGCATGAGTATCGACTTATTAGGGGTGGCCACACTTATTTATATATCAAGTTCATTACATGGGCATAGTTGCATAGCTCCTCAAAACTGTATAGACTACGAACTTTTATATGTGATAAGCAATATAAACTAAATAGCTGCATGATCTATCATGCTATAAGTACAATAGATTTAAGAAGTTTTTGTTCCATAAAATAAAAGAATTTACATTCAGATATACATATACTCACTATGCTGAGATGTTCGCATGTTATAGACTGATTAAAGAACATTTAACTCATTCTTGACTCTTTCATATTCATATGAAAGTCAATATCTGTTCAACAAAAAGTAAGTTCCGCTTGTTCATTATTGGCGAGTCGAACAGTCTCTTATTTGTTATTGGGAACGCGTGTTTATTTAAATGCCAGATGCAAAAATCAAACTTTCACACACAACTTAATTAATGGCGTCGACAAAAGCGGAAGAGAGTGAGTGAGAGAGGCAGCAAGGAATGTAAATAAAAGAGATGCACAGGAAAAATAGGCATGGGAAATACTACTTAATTTACTCAATCTGTTTATTAATTGACTTTCCTCTAAAGCGATTGCAAACAGACAGACAGACAGACGAGCGGGGCAAGCAGCGTCTCGTCCTAGCATTCACTCGAGTGGAAATTAAGTTATGTGGGAGCCCATTCATGCGGAAGTGTGTCGTGGGAGCTAGCTGGAAGACTGCTAAGTGTCGCCTAGAGGTAGGCCCTCTCAAGTGTCCACCGAGAGCAGACCATCGAGTAAGTGTTGGAGAAATATTGATGCTCTTTTAGCTCTACTACTTACTCAATAACGGTCGATTGAGTCATATAGGTTAAAGCATATTATCTGAGAGCTGCTCTAATATCGAACTTGAAGCAAATTCTTAAACAAACAAAGCTTTGTCGGAGATTGGACTTGGTGTAGTTAAATTCCTGCAGACAATATCGCAACATTTATCGTTATATAGAAATCATAGTAAAATTTCCATTAGACGACAGACGACTGACGAAGACTGACGACGACTGACGACGACTGACGACTGACGACTGACGACTGACGACTGACGACTGACGATTGACGACTGACGACTGACGACTGACGACGTCGTGAGTCGTCACGACTGACGACTGACTGAGAGACAGACTGAGAGACAGACTGACAGACAGACTGACCGACAGACAGACTGACAGACAGACAGAGAGACAGACAGAGAGACTGACAGATAGGTTGACAGACTGACAGACTAGTAAACAGACTGACAGACTTACAGACTGGCAGCTATTGTAGACTGACGGACAGATAGACTGCAGACAGACTGGCAGACAGACTGACACATTGACAGGCAAACTGACAGGCAGACTGACAGACATACTGGCAGACAGACTGACAGATTGACAGAAAGACTGACAGACAGACTGACAGACAGACTAACAGACAGACTAGCAGACAGACAGACAGACTGACAGACTGACAGACAGACAGGCAGACTGACAGACTGACAGGCAGACTGACAGACAGACTGACAGGCAGACTGACAGACAGACTGACAGGCAGACTGACAGGCAGACTGACAGACAGACTGACAGACAGACAGACTGACAGACAGACTGACAGACAGACAAACTGACAGACACACTGACAGAAAGACTGACAGACAGACTGACAGACAGACTGACAGACAGACTGACAGACAGACTGACAGACAGACTGACAGACAGACTGACAGACAGACTGACAGACTGACTGACAGACAGACTGACAGACAGACTGACAGACAGACTGACAGAAAGACAGAGTGACAGACTAGTAAACAGACTGACCGACTAAGTGACATACAGACTCACAGACTGGCAGCTGTTGTTGATTGAAGGACAGATAGACTGCAGACAGACTGCAGACAGACTGGCAGACAGACTGACAGATTGACAGGCAGACTGACAGGCAGACTGACAGACATACTGGCAGACAGACTGACAGATTGACAAACAGACTGACAGACAGACTGACAGACAGACTGACAGACAGACTGACAGACAGACTGACAGACAGACTGACAGACAGACTGACAGACAGACTGACAGACAGACTGACAGACAGACTGACAGACAGACTGACAAACAGACTGACAGACTAGTAAACAGACTGACAGACAGACAGACTGACAGACAGACTGACAGACAGACTGACAGACAGACTGACAGAAAGACTGACAGACAGACTGACAGACAGACTGACAGACTTGTAAACAGACTGACAGACTAAGTGACATACAGACTCACAGACTGGCAGCTATTGTAGATTGACGGACAGATAGACTGGAGACAGACTGGCAGACAGACTGACAGATTGACAGGCAGACTGACAGGCAGACTGACTGACAGACAGACAGACTGACAGACAGACTGACAGACAGACTGACAGACAGACTGACAGACAGACTGACAGACAGACTGATAGACAGACTGACAGACAGACTCACAGACTTGCAGCTATTGTAGATTGACGGACAGACAGACTGCAGACTGCAGACTGAAAGACAGATTGACAGGCAGACTGACAGGCAGACTGACTGACAGACAGACTGAGAGACAGCCTGACAGACAGACTGACAGACAGACTAACAGACAGACTGACAGACAGACTTACAGACAGACTGACAGACAGACTGACAGACAGACTGACAAACAGACTGAGAGACAGACTGACAGACAGACTGACAGACAGACTGACAGACAGACTGACAGACAGACTGACAGACAGACTGACAGACAGACTGACAGACAGACTGACAGACAGACTGACAGACAGACTAACAGACAGACTGACAGGCAGACTAACAGACAGACAGACAGACTCACAGACAGACAGACATACCGACAGACTGACAGGCAGACTGACAGACAGACTGACAGGCAGACTGACAGACAGACTGACAGACAGACTGACAGACAGACTGACAGGCAGATTGACAGGCAGACTGGCAGGCAGACTGACTGGCAGACTGAGAGACAGACTGACAGACAGACTGACAGACAGACTGACAGAAATACTGACAGACAGACTGACAGGCAGACTGACAGACAGACTGACAGGCAGACTGACAGGCAGACTGGCAGACAGACTGACAGACAGACTGACAGACAGACTGACAGACAGCCTGACAGACAGACTGACAGACACACTGACAGACAGACTGACAGACAGACTTACAGACAGAGTGACAGACTAGCAAACAGACTGACAGACTAAGTGACATACAGACTCACAGACTGGCAGCTATTGTAGATTGACGGACAGATAGACTGTAGACAGACTTTCTGGCAAACTGACAGACAGACTGACAGACAGACTGACAGACAGACTGACAGACAGACTGACATACAGACTGACAGACAGACTGACAGACAGACTGACAGACAGACTGACAGACAGACTGATAGACAGACTGACAGACAGACTGACAGACAGACTGACAGACAGACTGACAGACAGACTGACAGACAGACTGACAGACAGACTGACAGACAGACTGACAGACAGACTGACAGACAGACAGACTGACAGACAGACTGACAGACTGACAGACAGACTGACAGACAGACTGACAGACAGACTGACAGACAGACAGACTGACAGACAGACTGACAGACAGACTGACAGACAGACTGACATACAGACTGACATACAGACTAACAGACAGACTGACAGACAGACTGACAAACAGACTGACAGACTAGTAAACAGACTGACAGACAGACAGACTGACAGACAGACTGACAGACAGACTGACAGACAGATTGACAGACAGACTGACAGACAGACTTACAGACAGACTGACAGACAGACTGACAGACAGACTGAGAGACAGACTGACAGACTGACTGACAGACAGACTGACAGACAGACTGACAGACAGACAGACTTACAGACAGACTGACAGACAGACTGACAGACAGACTGACAAACAGACTGACAGATTGACAGACTGACAGACAGACTGACAGACAGACTGCCAGACAGACAGACTGACAAACAGACTGACAGGCAGACTAACAGACAGACTAGCAGACAGACAGACAGACAGACTGACAGACTGACAGGCAGACTGACAGACAGACTGACAGGCAGACTAACAGACAGACTGACAGGCTGACTGACAGGCAGACTGACAGACAGACTGACAGACAGACTGACAGACAGACTGACAGACAGACTGACAGACAGACTGACAGACAGTCTGACAGACAGACTCACAGACTTGCAGCTATTGTAGATTGACGGACAGACAGACTGCAGACTGCAGACTGAAAGACAGATTGACAGGCAGACTGACAGGCAGACTGACTGACAGACAGACTGACAGACAGCCTGACAGACAGACTGACAGACAGACTAACAGACAGACTGACAGACAGACTTACAGACAGACTGACAGACAGACTGACAGACAGACTGACAAACAGACTGAGAGACAGACTGACAGACAGACTGACAGACAGACTGACAGACAGACTGACAGACAGACTGACAGACAGACTGACAGACAGACTGACAGACAGACTGACAGACAGACTGACAGACAGACTAACAGACAGACTGACAGGCAGACTAACAGACAGACAGACAGACTCACAGACAGACAGACATACCGACAGACTGACAGGCAGACTGACAGACAGACTGACAGGCAGACTGACAGACAGACTGACAGACAGACTGACAGACAGACTGACAGGCAGATTGACAGGCAGACTGGCAGGCAGACTGACTGGCAGACTGAGAGACAGACTGACAGACAGACTGACAGACAGACTGACAGAAATACTGACAGACAGACTGACAGGCAGACTGACAGACAGACTGACAGGCAGACTGACAGGCAGACTGGCAGACAGACTGACAGACAGACTGACAGACAGACTGACAGACAGCCTGACAGACAGACTGACAGACACACTGACAGACAGACTGACAGACAGACTTACAGACAGAGTGACAGACTAGCAAACAGACTGACAGACTAAGTGACATACAGACTCACAGACTGGCAGCTATTGTGAATTGACGGACAGATAGACTGTAGACAGACTTTCTGGCAAACTGACAGACAGACTGACAGACAGACTGACAGACAGACTGACAGACAGACTGACATACAGACTGACAGACAGACTGACAGACAGACTGACAGACAGACTGACAGACAGACTGATAGACAGACTGACAGACAGACTGACAGACAGACTGACAGACAGACTGACAGACAGACTGACAGACAGACTGACAGACAGACTGACAGACAGACAGACTGACAGACAGACTGACAGACTGACAGACAGACTGACAGACAGACTGACAGACAGACTGACAGACAGACAGACTGACAGACAGACTGACAGACAGACTGACAGACAGACTGACAGACAGACTGACAGACAGACTGACAGACAGACTGACAGACAGACTGACAAACAGACTGACAGACTAGTAAACAGACTGACAGACAGACAGACTGACAGACAGACTGACAGACAGACTGACAGACAGATTGACAGACAGACTGACAGACAGACTTACAGACAGACTGACAGACAGACTGACAGACAGACTGAGAGACAGACTGACAGACTGACTGACAGACAGACTGACAGACAGACTGACAGACAGACAGACTTACAGACAGACTGACAGACAGACTGACAGACAGACTGACAAACAGACTGACAGATTGACAGACTGACAGACAGACTGACAGACAGACTGCCAGACAGACAGACTGACAAACAGACTGACAGGCAGACTAACAGACAGACTAGCAGACAGACAGACAGACAGACTGACAGACTGACAGGCAGACTGACAGACAGACTGACAGGCAGACTAACAGAAGACTGACAGGCAGACGGACAGGCAGACTGACAGACAGACTGACAGACAGACTGACAGACAGACTGACAGACAGTCTGACAGACAGACTGACAGACAGACTGACAGACAGACTGACAGACAGACTGACAGATAGACTGACAGACAGACTGACAGGCAGACTAACAGACAGACTAGCAGACAGACAGACAGACAGACTGACAGGCAGACTGACAGACAGACTGACGGGCAGACTGACAGGCAGACTGACAGACAGACTGACAGACAGACTGACAGACAGACTGACAGACAGACTGACAGACAGACTGACAGACAGACTGACAGACAGACTGTCAGACAGACAGACTGACAGACAGACAGACAGACTGACAGACAGACTGACAGACAGACTGACAGACAGACTGACAGACAGACTGACAGACAGACTGACAGACTAGTAAACAGACTGACAGACAGACTGACAGACAGACTGTCAGACAGACAGACTGTCAGACAGACAGACTGACAGACAGACAGACAGACAGACTGACAGACAGACTGACAGACAGACTGACAGACAGACTGACAGACAGACAGACAGACTGACAGACAGACTGACAGGCAGACTGACAGGCAGACTGACAGACAGACTGACAGACAGACTGACAGACAGACTGACAGACAGACTGACAGACAGACTGACAGACAGTCTGACAGACAGACTGACAGACAGACTGACAGACAGACTGACAGACAGACTGACAGATAGACTGAGAGACACACTGACAGACAGACTGACAGACTGACAGACTGACAGGCAGACTGACAGACAGACTGACAGGCAGACTAACAGACAGTATGACAGGCAGACTGACAGGCAGACTGACAGACAGACTGACAGACAGACTGACAGACAGACTGACAGACAGACTGACAGACAGACTGACAGACAGTCTGACAGACAGACTGACAGACAGACTGACAGACAGACTGACAGACAGACTGACAGACAGACTGACAGATAGACTGAGAGACACACTGACAGACAGACTGACAGACAGAAAGACTGACAGACAGACTGACAGGCAGACTAACAGACAGACTAGCAGACAGACAGACAGACAGACTGACAGGCAGACTGACAGACAGACTGACGGGCAGACTGACAGGCAGACTGACAGACAGACTGACAGACAGACTGACAGACAGACTGACAGACAGACTGACAGACTGACAGACAGACAGACAGACAGACTGACAGACAGACTGACAGACAGACTGACAGACAGACTGACAGACTGACAGACAGACTGACAGACAGACTGACAGACAGACTGACAGACAGACTGACAGACTGACAGACAGACTGACAGACAGACTGACAGACAGACTGACAGATAGACTGAGAGACACACTGACAGACAGACTGACAGACAGACAGACTGACAGACAGACTGACAGGCAGACTAACAGACAGACTAGCAGACAGACAGACAGACAGACTGACAGGCAGACTGACAGACAGACTGACAGACAGACTGACAGACAGACTGACAGACAGACTGACAGACAGACTGTCAGACAGACAGACTGACAGACAGACAGACAGACAGACTGACAGACAGACTGACAGACAGACTGACAGACAGACTGACAGACTGACAGACAGACTGACAGACAGACAGACAGACAGACTGACAGGCAGACTGACAGGCAGACTGACAGACAGACTGACAGACAGTCTGACAGACAGACTGACAGACAGACTGACAGACAGACTGGCAGACAGACTGACAGATAGACAGAGACACACTGACAGACAGACTGACAGACAGACAGACTGACAGACAGACTGACAGGCAGACTAACAGACAGACTAGCAGACAGACAGACAGACAGACTGACAGGCAGACTGACAGACAGACTGACGGGCAGACTGACAGGCAGACTGACAGACAGACTGACAGACAGACTGACAGACAGACTGACAGACAGACTGACAGACAGACTGTCAGACAGACAGACTGACAGACAGACTGACAGACAGTCTGACAGACAGACTGACAGACAGACTGACAGACAGACTGACAGACAGACTGACAGATAGACTGAGAGACACACTGACAGACAGACTGACAGACAGACAGACTGACAGACAGACTGACAGGCAGACTAACAGACAGACTAGCAGACAGACAGACAGACAGACTGACAGGCAGACTGACAGGCAGACTGACAGACAGACTGACAGACAGACTGACAGACAGACTGACAGACAGACTGACAGACAGACTGTCAGACAGACAGACTGACAGACAGACAGACAGACAGACTGACAGACAGACTGACAGACAGACTGACAGACTGACAGACAGACTGACAGACAGACTGACAGACAGACTGACAGACAGACTGACAGACAGACTGACAGACAGACTGACAGACTAGTAAACAGACTGACAGACTAAGTGACATACAGACTCACAGACTGTCAGCTATTGAAGATTGACAGACAGATAGACTGTAGACAGACTGGCACATAAACTGACAGGCAAACTGACAGACAGACACAATAACAGCCAGTCTGACATATAGACTGACACATAGTTCGACTGACTTATAGATAGACGTAAAGTGCTAATCAAGTGACTAATTGAGTCAGTTCAAGAACTTACATCTATAGTAGACACATGCGAGGTCTGTTCAAAATAAATCGCGAAAAACACAAGTCGTGATACTTTTTGAAGAGACCTCACAATTTTGTCTGTGCTTCATTCTGTGCATCATTTTAAACTGTTGACCCACATTCAAGATACAAAGAGCAAGTGCAGCTCAGTTTAAATTCAACTTTTTATGTTGATCGTTTGCAATTCTAGCTATATATATATATATATATATATGTTATATATATATAGACTGACAGATATATTGACAGACAGACTGGCAAGCAGACTAATAAACAGACTAACAAACAGTTTGACAAACTGACAGACAGTATGGCATACAGACTCAAAGACTGACAGCTCGATTGACGGACAGACAGACTGCAGACTGCAGACTGACTGATAGACTGACAGACAGACTAACAGACAGACTGACAGACAGACTGACAGACAGACTGACAGACAGACTGACAGACAGACTGACAGACAGACTGACAGACAGACTGACAGACAGACTGACAGCCAGACTGACAGACAGACTGACAGACAGACCTACTGACAGACAGACAGAGAGACTGACAGACAGACTGACAGACAGACTGACAGACAGACTGACAGACAGACTGACAGACAGACTGACAGACAGACTGACAGACAGACTGACAGACAGACTGACAGACAGACTGACAGGCAGACTGACAGACAGACTAACAGACAGACTGACAGACAGACTGACAGACAGAGTGACAGACTAGTAAACAGACTGACCGACTAAGTGACATACAGACTCACAGACTAGCAGCTTTTGTAGATTGGCGGACAGATAGACTGCAGACTGACTGGCAGACACACTGACAGATTGACAGGCAGACTGACAGGCAGACTGACTGACAGACAGACGACAGACAGACTGACAGATCGATTGACGGACAGACAGACTGCAGACCGACAGACTGACTGACAGACATAGTGACAGACAGACTTACAATCAGACTGACAGACAGACTGACAGACAGACTGAGAGACAGACTGACAGACAGACTGACAGACTGACAGACTAGTAAACAGACTGACAGACTAAGTGACATACAGACTCACATACTGGCAGCTATTGTAGATTGACGGACAGATAGACTGTAGA